>CM031244.1:503437327-504098005 GCA_018340775.1 Taxus wallichiana var. yunnanensis | reverse complement strand
AAATCAGCCATTATGCCAATGCAAAAGAATTAAGAATGGGATTATGAATATAGGAGCGAAGGTAGTTCTCAATATATAATCCGAGTAATAATGGAGAAAATAGTTCCCAACAATTTGGATCTTGCAGAGCCGTGTAAGACCGAAAATGTGGAAGGAGATGCCACCTCTAACGTTTTTATTGTGAGGGCTTCTTTTCCATTTAGAGCTTTTGTTGACGCCGTTTCGTACCGTCTTCTGTTCCGTTGCCTCTGTTCCATTTTGCCTGCCTACGTGTCTGTGCCGGTTATTACGTGGTCTCTGGCTGCATGCGTGGCATGCCCTGGTTAAGCTGCTTGTTACCTAATTGAAAATATATGTTTTTAGATAACAATGTAGTAGGTGGAACAGTAAACTACATAATACATTAACATATTTTCAAGTTTAAAGTTGTAGGCATAAAAAAATAGGGAATAGTCCAGTCAAAGGAATGCAACAGCGAAGCCAACACAATGTGAACCATCTTATCTGCCAAATGAAGTCCCATGCAAATTCTTCTTCCCTCTCCAAACGGTAGCAAATCAAAATCTTATCCCTTATACTCAATCTTACATTTCTCACGAATGTCAAAGTCTTCTTCCATCACCATTAGCAGATCACTGAGGGGAGAGCCCCCCGTGGTTGGTATTGGAGCTTGTAGTTTCTCATTGTATTATGTTTTGTGAAGAATCTCCAGAATGGAAGACTGATGACTGGGTTAGACATGAGTCGAGAACTCGGAGTACTTTGTGACAGGGATATATGTGGAATATATCTTGTGAAGCCCACCAAAAAGGACCTCATTTCGAGAGCTATGTTGTTCAATATTGCAAAGGAGCTCATAAACATGGAATCCAATACACCGAGGAAGCCATCGTGTGAACAGTTAGACAGCGAATGGAAATGGAATCCAATACTCAATATTCGAGCACCCAACACCTTGCAGCAAAACAAGAGAAAAAGAAGTTCGGAAAGGCATACAAAGGAAATGGAATGAATGCGTGGGAAAATTTAAAATTTGAAATAGAAATTTATTGCTTGATAGCTATTGATTTGACAGAGATGATGGCTGGACAGAAAAGGACGCAGAGACAAACGGAGGCACAGCTATTGATTTGACAGAGATGATAGCTGGACAGAAAAGAACGCAGAGACAAACGGAGGCATAGAGAAACGGAGGCAGAGGGAGAAGACTGGTCAACTTTAGCATAGGATACAGGCCACATAACCCCATGCATCACATGCCACATAACCCCCATGCAAACTTACGTGAGGGATAGGGTCAGCCGTCCGTCAGTGGATTCCCTCTTTCATCTTTGAAGGTGAGCAGCACCGACAGCAGATTTTGATTGGTAGAAGCTATCCCAGAACGCATATCTTTTCTTCTGCTTTTTATCAAACAAGAAAGAATTTCATCCAGCTTGGAACGCGCCTCAAGAGCTTTACGAAAATTAGATCCTGGAAAGTCGAGAGGAATCGACAATGTTCCCAGAAGAATAGTTTCTAAAAGAGTATGAAGTTGTTCCTGTTGATCCTCATCATTAATATCGAAAAACAAGCTGCTTGCAATGGAGAAGATGAGCCCTCTTATCAAAGGAAGCATCTTCACTTCATCTTTTCCCTTCCATTTTTTATCGATATTCTCCTGGATTTTGGAGTTTATTTTAGGCGTGTAACTCTGTAAAGCATGAGGACCCAGAAACTGGGCGAGGGCACCACGAAAGATGCGATGCTCCTCTCCTGTTTTGGAAACGATGGATTGCTGCCCAAACAGTTTGACGAAAGAGTTGGGCCCCGACGACTGCACCAGCTTGTCCTCATTCGAGAAAATTAAGCGGTTTCCCGCAGGCCCGCAGAACACAGCTGTGGGATGTCCAGTTAATGACGTCTTGAATACACGCCCGAATTTCTTCAATCTCTCATCAAAAACATATGAGGCGATTCTGATCGAAGTGCCCGCAAGAATTGTATCGTCTCTCCAATGAAAGGGAAGCCAAAATTTCCTGGGGAAGATTAATAGAGGGCCTGCGTTTATAATGGAAGAGCAACAGAAGGAAAATGCCAACAGCAGCTGTGAAGGCGAGGGATAGTCGAAGAGCAGTGGAAGACTCCATGCTTGTTAGAAAATTGAAGCAATCCATTTGGATTAGCAGAGATCAGGAAGGGCTGAGGAGCAAAGAAAAAGATTATTTGTGATGCAAAGGATGGATAGTAGAAAACGGTTCAACTTGGTATTTATTAAATAACATGTTTACTGAGCATGTGTGAAATCCATGGACTTGGCAGTCGTGAGCATGTGTGAAATCCAGAGACCGCATTCCATACGTTCAATATAACGTTTTTCATTCCACAAAACTCTTACGAAGATAATTTTATAACGTTGCCAAATGTTAGCACCTGAACGATATGGCATGGCCGCCCTGGTTCCGGGTAGTATGTGAAAATATCCTTTGCCATGCGGGCCATTTGATTTATTTCCCTCGTTTTGTTCCTTTTTTCCCCCTAAATTTGGAAATTATCGTTGTCAAAGGATTAGTTACCGTTTTTGAGTAAATTATAAAAATATCATGTAGCAAGTAAAGAAATAAGAAATGTCACAATTATGAAAATAATAAATGTTCATAGAGATATGTAATAAGCAATTATCTAAGTGTAGAGTAAAACAAGCAATATACATTGATTAATATGTAGGAAACATTGATCATCAGCCAATATGCTAAAATTCAATGTGTAAGAAACGACATTAATGAACAATAACTATAGTGTAATCCAGCTATTGTGCCTAAATCTAAAAAAGCAATCAAGCAATGTGTGTCAAGATAGTATGTCATTGCTTTTTCCTTTTTATTTTTTTTTTAATTTTAATTTTTAAGCAACACAACAATAATGCGCTCCAAGTTGAAAGTTTAGATGAAGTAGAAAACAATAGGAATGGAAACTAAAAGAAAAATCTATATGAAAAAGGGAAATCTGTCCCATCGGCATGCCAAGATAGTTAAGGAGCTTTTCGGTTGGCACTTTAAAAATGCAAAAATACTAAAAATTGAATAAACAGGGTTTACCAATACGGGTGCCGACAATCATAATGTTAAGATGATTGAATGTGCAAGCGATGTGAAAAATTCCTCCTTTCGCTAAGTGAGAAGATTTTCATGCAAAGACAACTAAATAAAGATATATTAGATAAATATGATAACGAGTTGCTCTGCGAAAGTCAATCCGGAATTCAAAGGGACTTCCTTGAAGAGTGTCAACTCATTTGATACAATTAAATTATTTTGAAATGATAGGATAGATAATGAAAACAAAGGATTTAAAACTCAAGAGGAATTGTAAGACCCTGTTCATCTTCGTAAGTGGCCCAGGCTAGGGAGGTGGCAAGCTCAAAGTCCTTGAAGTAGTCATGCCATAACCCTTGAAAGAGCTTCTCACTCTTCTTAGAGGATCTTGATCTTATCTTTGATGTCCTCGATGTTTGGTGTGAATGTGATGGTGCACAAACTAAGTTCATGGAGAATATTAAATTATTCCCACGTGAACAGATGCCAAACGATCAAAAGATTGTATATGCTAGTGATAGAATGTGACAAACCTGGAACAGTCATCTACATAACATACATCTTGCAAATAACTTGTAAGACCATATTCAAACTGATAAAAATATGATATATGCTAAAAATGGTAAGAAATGACATATATATGTTGGAAGCATAGTGGATTTGGGGGTTAATCAATCCTACAATATTTTCTATTTCATTTACCAAACCATGCATTCATCAATTAAGTTTTCCATACATCATTCATAACCATGTGTGTTTATTAAGATATTCAACATTCAAACACATCAACAAAAATAAGATGCATAACACATAACACCATATGTAAGTGGGAAACCCTCATGGAGAAGAAAACCCACTGAAAATTTTCTTATATTACACAAATCAAAGATATTTAGTGAAGCACCAACTTCACAAGGAGCATCAACCCCTAGTTTAGTAGAGCACCAACCCTACAAGGAACACCAAACCCTAATTTAGTGAAGCACCCACTCCATAAGGAGGCTACACCCCTAAGATGACTAAGCACTAAATCAGCCACCTGATGATGATGATCTATAATTTTTTTCCTGCCACAACTAATGGAGATCTCTAATTCAACTCACAACTCTTTCTTCAAACCATCATTCCTTCAACTCACTCTATCTTCTTCCTTCTCAACTTGTCTTGCTCTAAACACTTGCACACATGCTCTCTAACCTTCCTTAACCTATTAAAAATCCTTCATCCTTCAAATCATGAATTCAAACCTACTACACACTCACACTAGGGTCACACTTTTCCCTCTAACAACACTAGTTCAAAAATGTACTTAACAAACACTTAAATATGCTTCCCATCTCTAAAAAATAACATAGGTAAGACCTAATCATTTTTCACGACCAATAAAACTTAAAAAACTCCATTACGTTCATTAAAATGTTCACATATGATCTATATAGGTCAGACATTCCCAAAATCACTCATCTTGCACCAAACAAGCTCAAAACCCCATCACCAGGATGAGGTAAAACAATAAATCACAAAACCATGATTAGTTAATCTCTAAAATTCATCACACATGTGTAATATGACATATAAGAATCATCCATGGTTGTAAATTTTCTTGGACCAATCAAATAATTCATAACATAAGCCAAAAGGCTCATTTCCTTTACAAAACAATTATCTCCAACACCCTGTCTTCACCTTTGGACCTTAAGACCACCCAAGATCAACTCAAATATGGCATGTAGCAACTCTATGGAAATTACAAGACCTGTACATCACATCCATGCATTTTATATCTCATGAAACATCTATTTTTTCAAACCACAACAACTTTCCTCTTCACCAAATCATGCTTCCCAGAAACCAGTTTTGCAAACTCAACTAGTTTTCACCCTTTCTGCCACTTCAAAGACCTCAAAAATCCTTCACTAGAAACAAAATTCATCTATCTTCACTCTACAGGTTATATAAAGTATCCACTAATCCATTGCATGCCTCAACCAACTCAATCTTTTAGCATGAGCAAACATGTCCTAAAATCCAGCATACCTTCTTCTTCACAAACTAACCTGAAAGAGACATTAAATCAAATCACCAAGACATAAGAGATATATCATTATAAATATATATAAATCATCTTTCTATAAAATATTTTAACTCCTTCCAAATCCAATTGGAAGGCCTTTGAATAAGCACATCTCTGCAAACTTCTTCTTAAGTCTTATAGGACTACAGAACAAACTATGAGCTCAACTTGCTCCATTGCCTCAAAACCACTTCCACGAATAACAAATAATGGAACACCATTAGAAATTTTTTCTAAGCACTCATCAACCTTAAAAATCATGAACAACTCATAATCATTACTTTACCTCATAAAGCCATTTGACACCTACTTTGGAACAAACATCCTCCGATTTTACCCTCAAAGAACAAATCATAAAATTTGCATAAAATATTAAAAACACAATTTTGATATATTATTTGAAATATATATTAAAGTTAGGATCACAACACAACTTAAATGGAGTCCTAAATCCTCATGTAGCTCATGTAATGTCAATTTTACCATAGACTACTCCAAACGCACTAAAAACCGGTCTTCATAAATAGGGTTATAAATTTTTCATTTTTAACTTCAAACGTGACCTAAAAATATCATAGAATTTTTACATTCTTAGGAAAAGACTAAGTCCCCTTTTATAACTTAAGGGTGACTTATTACATTGAAAAATAAATTCATTTTTAATTAATTAAAGGCATTGTGAAAAAGTGTAACCCCACGAAGAATTAGAACATGGAGGAGAGAGAAAGTGGGGGGAAGAGAAGAGAGAGAGAATAAAGAAATAATGTTAATGAAGAAGCTACCTCTGATGAAGTTCACTGATCCTTTCCAGATTGATCTAATAAAACACTCTAATGCAGTGACCTCTAGATCCTTGAATGTCTTACACCATAAGAAACTTCCTTTGGATGACCCACAGACACTACAGACTAAGTTTTTAGAAACATTTTTGAATGATCCCATTGGTGACTACGAGCGTCACTCATGAAGATACCCTTTGAAGAGATAGAAGCTCGAAAATGATCCTGCCATGACTCTTTGCAATACTATTATGCTAACTTAAAAATTCCAATGAAGCACACCATGGAAAATCTAATGATGATGATCACAAAATCCTCCTTGCACATGATTCACAGACAACCTGGACCATCAAATGAGTGTTGAAAGACACTATTGAGATTTCTTGAGGTGGATTCTAGATGACCTGTGGGAAATGTTTGTGATGGTCCTTTATGACACTTTGTTTTGTTCTACTTGATAAAATTTTCCTTCAAGTTATGCACTCACCTATACACATCAACGAATAATGATGAGTATACATGGCTCTGGATACACCTTACTGCACTTGGAAAAGGGGGATTACTATTTTTAGTAAGTGGAAATTTCCACCCTTTTCGGCTCCAACCAATGAAATTAGATTTCTAGATTACCCCTGTGTACACTGCTTCCACCTAGACTTCTCTTTGATATGACTTACTAATAATAGCAAGTTCCTGTGTAGGAAACTTACTATTTTTAGTAAGTGACAATTTTCACCCTTTTCGGCTTTGGTCACTCTTTTTCTCCTTCTGGTTGATCCCTGTGCACACCACCTTTACCGAAACTGTTTCTTATGAGACCTTACTAAAAATAGTAAGTTCCCATGTAGGAGGCTTACTATTTTTAGAAACTAGGTTTTGGGTGTCGATTTAGACGAAAGTGGTTTATCTGATATGGGTTTTTATTTTTTATTGCACCTTTGAAGTTTCAAATCAAACCGGTTTCAGGAACAAGAGATATTAATTTTCAAAGTTTTTATTTGGGGAAAGTGAGGTTTGAACATGGAAAAAAATATTTTATCTTGCATGTGAAATCTGAAACATGTGTTTTGTAGGCCTCTGATAATGGATAATAATACAAGTTTCATTTCAATCAGTGCACTAGTTTTTTAGATATTGCATTTTTTCATTTTCTTGTGCACCACTTCATTTTGGAAAAAATGGAGTTTTGAGCATGGATTTTTCTTTTTTTTTTTCTTACAAAAAATGGTGTTGAGATCCAAGGGAGATGGTGGGATGAAGGAGAATGAGAAAAATGGTGAAGGAATTATGCCAAGAGCCTTAGTCATGGTGAATAAAGAAAAGGAAAAGGAAGTGGACGGATTGTGCAAAGGGACTCGAAGGGTGAATAAGTGCGAACTAAGGAGGCATATGACCGAGCTAGCGCCCTTGTCAAGAAAATTCTAGAAAAATGTTTGGCATTAGTAAGCCAAGCCAAGATAGACTATGGGAATGAGATGGAGTATCTCGAAGACCTTGTGGGGATGCTACTTGGTGAACATCAAGGATGGCGTGGGACCCACTACTTGTAGAGCTCACTAAGGAGAAGGAAGAAAACAAAGTCATCGTTGATGCCGGGATCACTAAGTTGGAGGACTCACTTACTCCACTCAAGGAAGAGGATATATTGGTAGATAAGGGCTTCAATAGTTGCGAGAAGTGCAAGCCCATCATTGACATGTGGGTGACAGAAGAAGAGGCGCGCTCAAATTCTTGCAAGAGACAATCCCCACCAACAAGGCTAAGTGCACACGGTTGGTGGTTAATATCACCACTCATAAGGAAAAGATAAAGATGAAGCACGAGAAGATGGACTTTAGGATCAACGAAATTCGGACTCCATCACCAAACAGATGAAGGTGTCTCATGCAAAGTGGTGGTAGCTTTTGATGCACTAAATGGGAAGGTGGAATAAATCACCCCTGACCAGGTGCCCAACATCATAGGAGAAGTGCCAGGGAAGGCCTTAGCAGAGTTGAAAGTCTGGGAGAAATTGAAGGGTGAGATAGACATGGAGTTCCCTGAACTCCTCCAATTGGTTGTGTAGCATATTCTCCCATTCTCCAATTCGTTATTTCAGATTATTTCAATCTCACTATTTGTTATTCTTTGAAGGAGAAGCATCCCTACTTTAGCAGATTTGGGCTGACAAGGCATTGTTTAGGAAGAGCGAAGGATTTTCGGGGTGGAAATCAGATTAGAATAGATCCACGTATATTGATTTAAAAGTGTTTTTAATAGCCACATTACATTTAAGAGGGTCATCTCGTACCATACACATCAAATAATAGAGATCCCGCCCTAGAAACTAATCGATCATATTTCCTAGTTATGCTTTCCTCTATAATAAGCATTGCATGGACCCAAGCATCTATACATATTCTTAATGACATTCTTTACTACCCTCATCCTCAAGAACACTAAACCCTAACATCGCCTAGCATTTCTGCAACACTTCATTACCTTTCTTCTCCACTCTTGCCCTCTCTAGCATATTCACACCACCTTCTCTTTCTCCACCACCTGTTCCTTTTTCTCTCCTCTCCTATTTCTCGCCCAAGCACTCTTGTAAATATGATAAGCATTCACCGCCATGACTTCTCTTATGATCGATCGTGTGCCAGTGTGAATGTGATCCTCCATATGTGAATGCTTATCCTCTTTGTAAAAACCTCCACTAATGGCAATGATGCCTCTGGGAATATTCCCCACGTGGAATATCCTTTTCTTGGCCTCCAGGTTCCGGATAGCACCTTATCCACTTATCATGCCTAGTCGAGTCTTTACATTTTTCCTCAAGTGACTCCATGATACCGAATATGGCTAATTCCTTTAAACCCTTACTCTATCTCCCACATGTGCCCTAGTTTTCCTTAAACACTTCTTAAACCCTTGTCTTGTGTGCTTTTTCTTGAGTGCCCTTCTTTTCACCGGGTCATGCACACGCGCCTCTTGGTACTTAGGGAATATTTAGGGTCCAACACATTCATCCGACTAGAAGAGGTAGATCATCCTCATTACCTTCATGAAGCATGCATTGGAGCAGGGTATCACTAATTTGCATGTACATATCGACATCTTCACAAATTGAGAAAAACACACACACTTCCTTAATTGTTCATGACTTAAAAATAACCCTTCAAGGAGGATTTTTATGTCATGAAACTCTCAAGCCCATATTTCATTTCATTCCATGGAAAATTAGCTCAAGATTGCATGATTTCCAAAACACACTCGGGAAAGGTTATAAGAGCCAAGAACCATCCCTATTTTTGCTTGCATTTCACATAGAAAAAATCACTTTCATAACACACCATTGCACTCACACTTCTAAAATAATGTATCCATCATCATCAACTATTCTTATAAAAGGATTGAATGATAATTGTCAAGTTTACATGATAAAAAAATCGGTCCTTCTTGGTCATCCCGAGATGACAGCTTTAGTCCCTTAAGATTTGAACACAAAAGCCCTTATTTTGTCATGACATTATCTTGATCATAGTATATTATACCCATAAAACATGTACAAATTCCTATATAATTTGAACACAAGTCCTTTCATCAAAGTAACCCTCATTTCCAAAATATTGGTTTTGGCTTGACTACCTTTTAGCGGTAGGTGAGGGAAATTGACGAGTATCATAACAAAATTTAAAATAACTTGCCTAGATTATTTCAATATCATTAATTACACTCCTAAAACAACATTCCACATGCATGTTTTCATATTGACACTTTCTAGACAGGGCAATATAACCAAAAACTTGTAAACTAGGGTAAAATTCGTATGGTACGGTCATGTCACGAAGGACAAAAATGCCATCAACATGGACTAGAGAGAATTATCTACAACCCTAAGTGGTTTTCTTAGCTTTCAAAGTTGATTTTAAGATCAAAAACATTATTTCTTTTCCATCACTTCAAACTTAACATTTGGGGAGGGTTTAGAGTGGTTTGTACCCTTAAGGATTGTTCATAAAGTATAAGGCACCATTTAAGTTCATTTTAACTCTAATAATCTCTTAACTCCATGCCCCATGTGTGGTGAAAAACTTATATCACCATAAAAAACTTATATGTGCCTTTGAGCTCTTGAAATATGACCTTCAAGCTGAGATAGTGCTTTCTAGAAGCTCGATATGGCTAAAATCCTTCTATCTTGTGCAAACTTATTCACTTTTACATGAAACTTGACCTACGGCTCTATAACACCTTCCTCAACATTCCTCATGTCTTTTTTTCTCATAAATGATCATGTACCATCATAACCAATCTCATTTTTCCATGCCTATATTGTTTCTTCTTAAGGGCAATCATAGGAAAGACCCCAAATTTTCCTTCAAGAGATGATTTATGACATGTAGCTCCATATGAGGACTCTATACAATGTTCTTAAGCACCTCCTATACTTTTATTAGCTTTAAATGTCCTTATTTTTATTCATACATCTCATTAGGTCCTTGAACTAGGCCTAAATGGGCTAGTTCTAACCATGACTTGCAATATTTGACCTGATGACCATCTTAGAAGCCCCTGCGCACACTCTCGAGACATCATTCCAAACTTGTAGTAAACTTGGGAAGTGCACACCAAGCATATACATACTTCCGTTAGGCACCAACCACCTCAACCAAACACTAAACACCCTGAAACCACCATGACTACTCAAGAAGACACACTGAAACCACCTTGAGAAGGCACTAAACCACTTTGTGAAGGCACTACCAATCAACCTTCATGCCCCTAAAGAGATTACACCTCATCACTCACTCTTTTCCATCAATGCTCCATGTCATCAATGACAACAACACCAAGACAGGGTTCAACAACATTATATAGGTGACAAACAAATTTAGGTGGCTAATTGGTGATGAGTCATCTAGGGGTTGGTGCCTCCATGTAGGGTTGGTGCTCTACTAAATTCAAGGTTTGATGCTCCTTTTAAGGTTGGTCCTCTACTAAATCTTAAGGGTTGGTGCTCCTTATGGGGTTGGTGTCTCACTAAACTTAGGGGTTGGTGTTCCTTGTTGGGTTTTTACTTAACTAAATTTGATTCATTGTTGTAATAAATATTTGTTTCAGTGGGTTTTCTTCCCCATGAGGGTTTCCCACTTAAATATGGTGTTTATGTGTTCTTATGTCTCATTTGTATGTATGGATGTTGTAATATTTTGATTATTCATGTTAAGTTGGTTTGTTAAATTAAGTTTAATGGAATGATAGATGAAAGTTAATTGATAAGTGAATGAAGGTTTTAATTGCACGCTTATTCACCCCCTCATTGTTGTGCTTCCAACATATCCTTCTAAAATATAGGTTTTTCTTCTCAAGATTATAATATTATATTGAGTATTCATGTTAGTTAAAAATTTGTTGATATGACATTTCTAATTAATGTCTACCCCAACATTTCCTTCCTAGAATTTGTGTATGACATATGACATTCATTGTAGCTCTTTATTGTGGTTTGTTATTTTTTGCACCTAAAGAATATGACTTGTTAGAAATAAAGAGAAAAGTATAATAGATGAATATTAATATTTTGTTAGCGTGGTGGTGATTGAGCGATATTAAAATATGTTCAAATTCTTTGCATAATATTTGGTTATTTCTCTATTACACATTACTATTTCATATTTATTATTAAGTAAAATTTGTACCTTGATTTTCAATATGTGGATTCTATTTCATGGGCTTGAATCATTATTAATAATTTCTCCTAATCATTGGAGTATGTTATGTTTGCGTGGTTTTGATGATAAAGGAAGTAATATGTAGTTTTTAAGCTCCATACATTAAAATCTCTTGAATTTTTAAATGACAGAACAAAACATTGAAATTGAAAATATTGCACACTATGTTAGTTGGTTAAGGAAGGATTGAATTTTTTTAGATATACATAACAAACTATGACAGGTGAAATGAATTACTCACATGGAAGATCAACCATTCTTCAAGTTTTCATTCACTACATGATCCTTGTTTAGGCAAATGTTTAAATGTTAGACCCAAGGAGCTTATATGAAGAATTCATTTAATAGATATTATCAATTCAAAATGCCTTATGCTTGGATACCACTAATAATTCACACCCTCTATATTTGTGCATATCAATGTAATTTTTATATAGATCTATATAAAAATAATAGTCATCATTTAAATATGCAAAGCATATGATATGACTATTTTAGAAAGTTGAAAGTATTTTTCAATTATAAACACGAAAAATATACAAATGTTTGTTAAATTAAATTTGTATCCACATCTCTAGATAACTAAGAGTGAATGGTGAAGAACATATCATTCTTATTGTATTGCTAAGAATAATAGTTTCAATAATCTTGATAATTTTGTAGCTTTTCATTAGACGCATGTGAATTCCATTAAATACATATTTAACTTCCAAAACCAAACTTTCTACGATATTATTATACATTAGATAGCTTATACATGTTGTACTTGAGGTATAGTGAAAAATAATAAACTAACTAAAAGTCATAGTTACATAATCAAATAGGGTTAACATTCAGGGTTTAGAAATTGTAGAGTTTGTTGACACATTGTAATATGTGTTTATAATGTTGGCCATAGAACTTTTCTTGTAGAATAATTTATTTATGAAATTTCAATGGTTGCAATTTTAAGAGATCATATAGCTAGTTGCATTTTTGTCTTTTCCAAGCATAGAGTCATAATATCATTTTCATTTGAAATAGATGTATTTATTTCAAATATACTAATGTTTCAATTTGATTGTACATGATTTATCTTATGGAGATAATCAATAATTATAGTTGTATGATAAATATTGTTGTAAAAGTTACAATTGAACAATTGTACAAAATATACAATTCACATGATAAAAAAGCCACCTAGAATTAGTATTTCCCCATTGTGATGGTTAAAATAGAGACAAAATTAAATTTAAAAATATGAATATAATAGAATCTCAAATGCAATCCCTAGGACTTGAAACCATGACATGGTGGTGTTATTATGATACTCTGAAATGTTGGTATGGGCCTTTGTTTTTGAGATTTCTTCATTTAATTTTGCCTTTTGATTTAGACTTTTCTTATTAGCAACAACTATCACTGAATAAACCATACTCTAAATGTAAGAATTAGACCTCTCCTCGGGGATTTAAATTGTCATGACCATATTTGAAGAAAGTGAGGTTATTTAACAACCTAACTTAATATTTTGATCACATTAAAATAATATTTGTGCATGGAAAGGAATTCATTTGCAGTCATGGTTAGTTTGAACGCCATTAATTTCTCGTATAATGTTCATTTTACAAACAATGTTTTCTTGGAATACCTTTTTTGGAAAATTTTGATGTTTTTTTGTGTGTGGCCATTTTATGTATTTTGAGTTGAATGGCCATTGAGAAAGTTGAACGCTTTTAAATGTAGTATCGATAGAATGTAAACTAGCCTTTTGAAGGTAACTTAAGTGTATTTTGAGTTTTAAAGAATTGTGTGCTTCAAATGAAAAATACTTGTAAATTAAGTGCCAAATGACCTCTAACATATATTGTTGAGTAAGAGATGAATGGATCATGTTTTCTTCATCTAATTTAATGTGCCTCAAGTTTAGAAGTTAAGTCCATCTTTTCCACCATACATATTCATTGTTTGTATTTAACGCAATGGGGATTATTTGGTAAAAATATCCAAAATAAGTTTGAAATTTTACAACATTCACATACATATTTACGATAATAATTTTAAGAATAATATTACAACATATATTTGTTATTTTTCTTGAATTTCAATTACCGAGTCTCTTATGTACATTTTGTTTCCACCACTAAATGTAACACCCACCCACAATAACTCCATCACTCAAACAAACACTCAGTAGACTTACTTGCACATGTGGAAGCAACTACTGATTCTATTATGAATTCCTAATAGACCAACATTCTAGTGTGAACAAAACCAAATTCCACCGACATTCCCCTTCTACCTACCCAACAAAAACATGCACCGAATATCAACTTATGATACCCAAAAATGAGTTAAATGTAGTGAAAAGAAGAGAACATCATCACTAATGTAACATTTACCCTTTTCTACGGTTGTAAGCATCCCCACATGGGATATTTATCCCTCTTTGGGAAAGGAAAGAAGTTTGTATTGATGTTGGAAGAAAAGAAAAAGGGGAAGCTTACATTTCAATTAAATTTATGTATGCCATTCACAAGGCATACATTTCAATTAAATTTTTATCCACATTTCTCTAGATAAGTAAGAGTGAATGATGAAGAACATATCATTATTATCGTATTGTTAGGAATAATAATTTCAATAATCTTGATAATTTTGTAGTTTTTCCTTAGATGCATGTGAATTCCATTAAATACATACTTAACTTCCAAAACCAAGTTCTACAATATTAATATACATTAGATAGCTTCTACATGTTGTACTTGAGGTATAGTGAAAAAAAAACTAACTAAAATTCATAGTAACATAATCAAATAGGGTTAGCATCAAGGTTTTAGAAATTATAGAGTTTGTTGACACATTGTAATATGTGTTTATATTTTTCGCCATGGAACTTTTGTGTAGAATATTTTACGTATGAAATTTCAATGGTTCTAATTTTAAGAGATCATATAGCTTGTTGCATTTTGTTTTTTTTACAAGCATAGAGTCGAATGTCATTTTCATTTCATCTATCAAACATCTCTATATAAACATTTGAAATAGATGTATTTATCAAGCAAATATACTAATGTTTCAATTTGATTGTACGTGATTTATCTTATAGAGATGATCAATAATTATAGTTGTACGATAAATATTGTTCTAAGAAGTTACAATTGAACAATTGTAAAAATATGCAATTCACATAATAAACGAAAGTCGACTAGAATTAGTAGCTCCCCATTGTGATGGTTAAAATAGAGACAGAAATACTTGAAAGAATATAAATATAATAGAATCTCAAATGCAATCCCTAGGACTTAAAATCATGACATGTTGTTGCTTTATGACACTCTCGAAATGTTGGTATGGGCCTTTGTTTTTGAGATTTATTCATTTAAATTTGCCTTTTGATTTAGAATTTTCTTATTAGCAATAACTATAACCAAATGTACGAATTAGACTTCTGCTTAGGGATTCAAATTGCCATGACCATATTTGAAGAAAGTGAGATTATTTAACAACCTAACTTAGTATTTTGGCCACATTAAAATAGTATTTGTGCATCACATGGAATTCATTTGCAGTCACAGTTAATTTGAATACTATTAATTTCTCGTATGGTGTTCATTTTAAAAACCATGTTTTCTTGGTATACCTTTTTTTTGGAAAATTTTAATGCATTTTTATGTGTGGGCATTTAATGTAGTTTGAGTTGAATGGCCATTGAGAATGGTTAAACACTTTTAAATGTAGTATCGATAAAATGTAAAGTGCCTTTTTGAAGGTAACTTAAGTGTATTTTGAGTTTTAAAAGAATTGCACTTCAAATGGAAAAATACTTGTAAAATAAGAGCCAAATGACCTCTAACATATACCCTTGACGAAGAGTTGAATGGATCGTATTTTCTTCATCTAATTCAATGTGCTTTGAGTTTAGAAGTTAAATCCATCCTTTCCAACATACATATTCATTGTTTGTATTGAACGCACATAGATTATTCGGTAAAAAAAATGTCCAAAATAAATTTGAAAGTTTACAATATTAATATACATGTATGCAATAATAATTTTAAGAACAATATTACAACATATGTTTATTAATTATCTTGAATTTCAATTACCAAGTCTATTATGTATATTTTGTTTTCACCACTAAACATAACACCCACCCACAATAATAACTCCATAACTAAAACAAACATTACATAAGCTTACACCCGTAGAAACAACTATAGTTCTATTCCAGTGTGAACACAACCAAATTCCACCGACATTCCCCATTTACCCAACAAAAACATACACGGAGCATCAACTTATGATACCCAAAAATGAGTGAAATGAAGAGGATAACATCATTTCCCTTTTTCTTTCTTCAAAGGAAAGAAGTTGGAAGAAAAGGAAAAGGGAAAGGTAAGGACAAAGTGGAGAGAGATAAGAAAAAACCCACATGGAGGCTGGCAGAAGAAAACAAAACAAGGCACATGCTCACCTGCCATTGTTTTTCCATGGAAATGTGTAAAAGAGAAGAACTGTAGGCGGCACTAACAAAGTACGTGGCATGTTTAAACACCAAGATCAAAAGCTGACTTCGCTTGTATTTATGTTGAGATAAGCACGTGGGGTGTGGGTCCCGCTCCCATGCAGTCTGACAAACACATGTGCGTGCTCCACTAGGGAATTACCATGACCACATTAATATCATGGTCTCATTTCTTTGCAGGGCACGCGGGGTTCTAAATTAATATCTAGACCACATTGTTTTTAGTTAAAAGTTAATATTAAATTAGTTAAGGTGTCATTTAGTGATTTTTTAGAATAATATATATAAGGAACTAGGACTAGCCTTCTATTTCTAGAAGCACTATCCATTATATTATGAATTGAAATGATTGGAAGATAAAATATTTTACCTACCTAAACATAAGTAATATAAATTAATTTAATTGGGAAAAAATTGTAAAAGTTGTAAGAGCATAGTTTAATATATATAGATATGTTAAACAAATATTATATAAATATGTATTCTTTTTTTTATTAGGTAAAAAAATAGATTTTTAAAGTATCCAAAACCTTGTACATCTTAAGAAAGATATGACAATAAACCCTAAAAAACTTATTCTAAACAATATAAACAATTTTTTTCGTTTTACAAAAAAATTTAAATCATAAACCAACAATAAGTCACTTGAAGACCCAAAAAGTCAATGAAAAGTTGGCATAAAAGTTTACTAAATTTTCATATCAGTCAAGCCTTTTTTTTTTTGGCTCCCTCTTGTCGGGTATTGGTTTCAACTTTCTTACCTTGAGGCATCTTTTTGGTCTTGTTCATGTCCCCCACAATCAAGACTCTTCTAATCACTTCTCCCCTTTTCTTTATTTTCTTCTAACTTGGCAACATAACAAGTTTGTTCTCTAGAATTTATAGTATTTGCTCCATGATGACATTAGAGGCCCCGAGCTTTCTAATTTCCAACTTAAAAGAAGAAATTTTGTCTATGTTCTTCTTCGAAATACATAGTCACAAATATATCTCTTGCCTTCTCCATAATTTCAATACACTTGTTTAGATCTCCATCTTCATCCTAAATTGTGATACCAACAATGTCCTTCAAGGTGCTCCCAACTGCAGACAAATGTTCAAGAATGGCATCACCCCTAAGACTAACATTACATCTATCTTTATTCGAGAAGTATTACTCATCTTCTTGTTTCTAACCCTAAACTATTTTTCAACGAGGCTTAAATGCTCCTCTAAATCTCCTTCCCCACTATCATCCTCCAAACCCATTTGTCGTTGTCCCGGGCCCCTCTCACTTGAAATGTAGGGTTTGGCTTGCCCAAATTGAAAAGAAGGAAAATGGGCAAACTGATGAAGTGGAACTTCGACCTTTCAATTTGAAAATCTTTATTTGAAGCATTTATAGACATATACAAGTAAAAAGGAATACTCAGCTGTTTACCAACTCTAAAATGGTTGAGGAGAGAGAAGTGATGGTTGTGGATTATGTGAAACTTTCCATCCAAAGTGATATACTTCATTATCTATAAACATACTTTTTCCCATGGCAAAGGAAAAGAGGTACATGACATTTTGTCTTCCATTTCATGGATTCACTCCTCCATCCTAAAAATGTCTGGATTTCCTCCTTCTTCCTCCTCCCATCCTTAAAATCTTCATTCCATATGTTGGTATTCCAATAATCTCAACTACCATCTCCTCGGCGGCGTCAATTGTGACTCCTCTCATGTTAACCTTTCTATGATTCCGCACCTTAGTGAACTCCATATCTAGAATTGGATCATTGCCTCTAATGCGTTGAATGTAGCTCATGAGTCCACCTTTCCACAACAAATACTAGATTGTGGCATTTTGTTTGAGATCATGGTAGGAAGAAGGTTCAACCCACAAACTCTCATCACCCATTATAGATGATTGTTTGCTGCGCAAAACACAATGAACCAAAATAACCCTAAATGTTTTGCTTATTGCCCTTCCAATTTACTTTGGACAAACTACTACCCTTAGTGATATCCAATCTAGGTCTATAATGGTTTACACGAATGAAAATATCACATCTCTCATTGCAAAGATATCATAAACCATATACTTCCCCGCCTTCGACAAGACTTAGAAATACCTTTTAAGCACAAACAAATAAATTTGGCTTTCTTATTCTAAATTTTATCTAGAGCACATAAAATTTAAATAGTTTTTTCATTGATTAATAAGAAGTTAATGTTAAATTATTTGAGATGTCATCTAATGATTTTTTCATTTAAATAAATAAGTTTGATATGTCATGTTTCAATAAATTGTTAAGAAATTTAATATTCTATATTATATCATAATTATTATATAGTAATTATAAAATTGAAAGTAACTTATAATTATTATATTTGCATAAAAATAAACGGAAAAAGTATTTTGAAATAAAATCTTAAAAGCTATTATAATTTCCCAATCTTAAATTTTATAATTATTAAAATAATATATCATTTTAATTTAGTGAATATTATGAGACATCTATTTTAACATGGGACTAATAATAACAAATCTTTTATTATTGTCATAAATTTGGGAACAAATGTTGGGTAATCATGTATTCATAACGTGACGTGATTTGAATTAGGTGATAAGATTATTTTCGTTGTTATTTGCTTTAACTTAACAAATCAACTATTTTCGTTCTTATTTGCTTAAGTTTTAGCAAGATTCTAAATTTCTACGGATTTCTAATTTGGTAGATGGTGTATCCATTGTAATTTATAATTAGTCATGGGCGGAAAATGATTTTATATTAGTAATCTATTTGAAGTAATTATATATATTCAATTTCATTAATTTAAATTTTATTCTATGCATTTTAAATAATTTAAAAAGTTAAAAGAGAAGGTTTCTCAGAAGAATATTCAACTGTCATGAATCTAGAAGTAATTATAAAAACACATTGTAGAAAATAAATTTAGCAGGTGAGATAAGCGAAAATATAAAATTTTGAAGTGAATTGAATTTTTTTTGTTTGAGAGTCAAAACATTATTATTCAGGAATAATTAACTTTGGAGAAGGTTAACTTATAAATATTGATACACAAGAATTCATTTACAAGGATACATTTATATAGCTCAATGACTTATTATAAATGAGAAATCAAGACTAATCTTTAACAATTTATATTATCCCTTAAATTTGTCTCATCTTTATTCTTTTTCCTTAGAATCTTTCTATCATAATTTAGAGTGAGTTGTACCCACATAAAACTTATTATAATATTATTCTACGTAATAATATTATTATCAACTCATAAAATTGTATATAGCACTAAGACACTTAAATATTTGTAACATTTCCCTAGTGCAAATATATGAGAAGAGAAGCACATATTGTAAATGCTTCTATGTGAAAACATTTCTTAAACAAGGTACACCACCATCAAGTTGTCTCTTTATCCTCGTGAAGGTGTACTGCTACGAGCTGAATTATGTGGGACTATCCTCATTCCCTAGGTTCCCAAATTTTGAATCCTCTAGGTTTATAGAGCTCAAACTATCTAGACAACCATCCATATTGATTTTACCTCGAAATCTTCTTCTATCCTTGTAAAGTGTTTTTTTAATATGCATCTTTCCCAAATTCATTGTAGAGGTGTTGTTGAACACAACAAATTATGAAAAATATGAACACTAAAACACAACACAAGGGAAAGAAAACACATCAACATGTGATTGAACACATGTCACCGAAATTGATGTGTGACCCCATCATTAATGACTAGCGAGAGGATGTTGAAAGTCCTCCACCTCCATTGCCTCCATCCTCCAATAGGATGATTCTCACTTAATATAAAAATAATTCATAATTATAACCACTATTAACATTCATTGGTTTTTCTTCTGGTTCATCTTCTCGTTTACATTATCTTTATTGATTTTGAACTTTCCTTTAAGTATATCATTAGCTCAAACCTTGCAATTCCAAGATGTGTGTCCTTTTTCTTATAATAAAAACATTCAACATCATCCTTATTATTTTTTGAGTTTTTACGATTGTTCTTTGAGTACATTACAATTTCTTCTTCTACATCTTTTGACATTTCCCTTTTTTCTTCTACTAGGAGAGTCGAGATCATATCTTCTAGAGACTAAGATGTTATTTGACCAAGAATAGAAAAAAATTGTATTTGAAGGACAAGCTGTATGGCGGGCCAAGAATGTGTCTCAATAACTTGCACTCCTAAGTCTTCTCGTTCTACAAGGGTATCGAGGCAAAAATAAGAGACACACATGAACCGGCATATAATGGATATATTTAAAGGGGCTACAATGAGTGCTAGGGTCGCATATCCAGAGGGTAATAATCCCTACACTAGGTCAACCTAGGGTTTCCAAGGCCTACAATCAAGATAGAGGAGAGTACCCTCCTAGGATATCGGTAAATGGGTGAGAAGAGGTATAGATTGATAATGGATAAGACAAGCATGCACAATATAACTAAAATGAAATAAAGGAAAGCTAATGAGATGATCAAATAAGAACACTATGCTAACTAGCATCAATGTACATGTAACACTAAGATAACATAGAGCAATGGGGAAGGGAAACAAACTAATTTATGTAAAATGAAAAATAGAGTTAGAGAACTTACATGTGGGGTGGTCGTTGATGCATCTATCTCTCTAGAGAAGAAACACACCGAGAGAGAATCACTATTAGGTAGAGAAAGGTAACATCGGACCTGTCCTAGACTCATTATAGATGACCCAATAGTGCAAGCAATCCAACCAAGAAGAAGAATGTCCAATCCAAGTGCAAGATAAACCAAGAGCTAGCGAGAAGATGCAAGTTGGCGCAAAAGAGCAGAGTAGATGGAAGTTCCTAAGATTCAAGCTTCATTCCTTCATAAATGTCAAGATGTGGTAGGTATATATATGACACAATCACCCATGGGCAATGGTATCGGCTAGGGAAAAACCTAATACCGACACCATCACCCATGGGTGATGACATCGCCAAGGATGATAATATGTCATGCAAAGTGAAAATAAGTGTCGTAGATCATGGACATGGATGAACAAGGTTCCAAATGGTGAGATGCAAGCAAGGTGTCAAACATGCAATGTGTATGAGACATAAAGGGACAAGGATAACTAATGCAAAGACAACTAAGGTTGGGACCACATAACGATACTCTCTGTATATTGTCTCTAACCCATAATGATTATGTGAATAATCATTCCCCATTCCCAACAGGCCCCTTAAGGCACCCGCTCAAGAAATAGATGCATTAGTGACCCTTATCTGCATAAAGGAAATTGTTTAAGAACATGCATGGAAGATGGAGAGTGAAAAATTAGGTGTATACATATGCCTCATTCATTGATCACCACATGTCACAATAGCAAAACATGAGGTGGTTAATAAAAAGAAATAGTCTATAAAGCGATATCGAAGCAAATACTAAAAGTAAAATATAAAGGACTAGCTAAAATGAAATATATCCACTAATGCATACCTGATAGTGTCGCTTGTCCTACCATGTGTGGGCGTAATCAATGTTGTAAGAATCATGAAGAAGAAAAACTAAAAGGAAATAATAAAGGATCATCAATAAAATAAGACATAAATCACCTAACTAGGGGCCCATGGGACGAATGTCGTTTCATAGTGTTGAGATGTTGTGATGGTATGGTGTCAAAAATAGGCAAAAATTAAAGATTGTCGAAAGTATGCATGTAATAAATCAAAATAAATGACATGAGAACATGATTAATACACAACAAACGATGTATTTTGTGATTTCATGAACAAAAATGATGGTCATTGAAGCATTAGGTTTATCACGACCGAATTTGAATAGAAAATTTAGTTTGATATAATGATTATGACTTTTTATTTTCTCATTGATATTTTTGGAATTGAGAAAACCAAGCTCTAGAATTCCAAATTTGAGTGTATTTGACGTTATGACATGAGTACAAGATGTCGATGGAGGATGACGAGGCAATGCACGCTGGCGGGGACCACGGTAAGTTAATTAGATTTAATTTTGTTGTGTATATTAGGTGTTATTTGGTCTTTTTGATTTTTCGAGTCATTAGTGTGTCATTCTTGTCCAAATTTACATCATCAAGTAGGTTAGGAAAAATACAAGTGGGTTTGGGAGGGATTTAAATTTGGTTTTTTCATTTTATTGATTTTTATGAGTCAAACTTGGGAAATTGCAGGAGGTTCCGGGATATAACGAACCATTACACCAAAACCTCGAGGCGCTAGTGAAATCCACACACGAGGATCCTAACATCCCACCACGCCTTAGTAGCCTGGACCCCGGCTACACTTTTGGGACCCCGCCTTGCCCTATACAGCCCCGGTGAACACTACAATGGTTCAACACAGGTGGTCGCTCGATGGGGGAATGTAATGAACCATTACACCAAAACCTCGAGGCATTAGTGAAATTCACACATGAGGATCATAACACGGGATGGGGAATGATTCCAAGGGCCGATCGAGTCATATAGGGCCATGGTGTAGGAAATGTTTTTCTAGGGGCCGATGGCATTAGCCATAGGGACGATGGTGTAGGGACTTTTGTAGGTGTAAGCTATAAATTTTCATTTTCATTCCAAATTAACTTTTCAAAGTTCTAATATTTATTTCTTTTCATTTTTTACATGTAGGAAGACCGTAGGATCTTCTTGTGGAGGATTATGGATGTATCATGGATTAGTGATATGATTTCTGGACTAACTCAAGTAGAGGTGACCTAGTTGGGGGTTGGGGGCATCATGAAGATGCCTAGGATACCATTAGATTTGGATATGTTACAAATATTTTTAGCCACATGGGAGACTATATCTAACACCTTTTGATAGTGGATGGGACATGAGATAATGGATATGGCATTGACCTTGGAGGATGTTCATGGTATTTTGGGGTTACTCATTGGAGGGACCCATATGTATTGTGATATGAATTCAGATGTTGTAGAGTGGGGATCCTTATCCATATGGGCTACTGGGAGCGATACATATGACTAGAGTATATTATGTGTTTAACTCAAGACACCGCAAGTCGTAATGAATCTTAATATTCGAAAGTAGTTATGGGGATTATTGTGGCATATATAGTGTGCCACAAGGTAGATGGATCCATCCCATTGTTTCTAATAGTTGTATGCAAAGATGTTTTAGCTCATGGTATATTGTTTAGCTAGGGCACCACAATATGGGTGTAGTTAGTGCATGTTTTGTACGGGGTCATGCACGAGGTAAAGGGTCAAAGGACCCGTCATATTATTGACTACATGGATATATGAGAGGTTCTCGATGTATAGGCTAAAAGGGACACCAAAAATAGTAGCGGTGGATTCCCCGAGAGTACTTCAAAGTGGGCACAGGGGCAAGCAGAATGAGAGTAGTCAAACATTTTGACCATTAGCATAGGTAGGTTCGGATGATGCGATATTGCTGCAACCCTACATAAGAAACATGGATTAGTGGCCCAAATGTCTTAGAGTAGATAATTTAGAGGCCATCATCGAGGTGATAGGGCACTTTTTCTATTGAGTTGAGAGCCATGCGATGAGTAGGGTCTCAAGGAAGTTGGGTGACCAAAGTGTCGGTGGCAATACCACCATTTCCACCCTACCAACCTTTTCATGCTAGAGATGTCGCGGGGAAGAGGTGAGGGTACCATCATTATGACCCCGTAGGATACGGGAAGTGGGTACACATAGTCATGAGGAGGTGTCGGCGTGGTGGGGATACTTAGGGCCCACCAAAAATCATAATAATGAGAAGTTTAGAGGAGGGATCCAATGGAGGATCCACCAATACATGTTCATAGGTCAAGAGTTCTTGAGGATATGTTCCTAGCACTTGAGGAGGAGTAATATGGAAGCCAACACCATGGTTGAGGGAGCATAAGATTTGGCGGCCGGAGAAGGTTACTTGACAACGATTGGGTCCAAATGGTTATGCACGTGAGGCAAATGCCTGACCAAACACCGAGGGGATATGATATTGGTGCCTTGAGATGAGTGGGTACTATATGTAGGAGATATACCTCATCACGATGATGAAGAGGAGGAGGTATTGGGAAACTATGGAGAGGCCTAGGAAGCCGTGTATGTGTGTTCTCGATGTTATTCAAATGAGTTTTACATGTTATGTGGATATCATAACTAACATGTGTCATTATCTAACTCTCTAACTTTCCAAGGGACCAGGGTGAGAAGGAGATGCATAAAACATAAACCTAAACTAGAGAAGGTGATAACACCAAAAATAAGGGGATGAATACTTAAGCAAGAGAGAAAATGGAAGAAAATGATAATGAAGAGGGCCAAAAATGAAAGAGCCAAAAATCAAAATCGCATCAAGATTCCACTTTCATGATGCACAATAGACATAAACCTCTGAAATAACACATACAACACACCTAAAATGAATGAGAGGAAAGAGAGTGCAATAAAACAATAGCTAAGGCAGAAATGAGCCACAAAACCAAAGATTTTATTGCTTAAGATCATGCATGATCATCACGATACATGAGGAAGATGCAAAACATTTACAAAACATATCCCAAGGCATGCAACCCTTAGAACACTTGTGTAACATAAAATGATGCCCTCATATTCCCAAAGTATCCAACATTAAAACAAGGCATCACTTTACAATATATAGAAAATAAAAAGAGAGAAGAAGAAAAGAGAGGGAAATTTGAATTCCTTTTTTCACCCAACCACCTTCATTTAATTTTTTGAGAAGATCTGATTATTCTTTGAAAATTTTCTCTCCCCATGCCATTTCCTTGTTGAAGAAGGAATGATCACCCATACTACATTTAATTTTGGTGGTTGAGCCATCTGAATAGACCATTTTGCATGCGTGTTGGAGACATCTTCCTTCACCCACCTACCTCCATTAAATTCATGAAATCTGATTTTTTCACATAGAGAAGGCTAAGATTTCTTCAAATAATATCATATTTTCAAAGATCAAATCATCATATTAAAATTCATGTTCATTTTAGTAATCCGCTAAATAAAAATGTTTTCCTTTGATACGCATCTTTTATTTCATTTTTCCGCGTTCATCATTTTTGGTTTTACTATTTCTGCGATTTTATGCCTCCCTCATGTTTTCATGGATTGCCTATCTCCCATTTTTATTTGTTTTGTTCGCAACCTTATGCTACTAACTTTCAAGTTTACTTCACTTCATGGCCATGGCACGGTCTTGTATGGTGTCACTCATGTTGACTTTCCTTTTATCCTCATCTACAACTTTCCTATTCTTTTCACCCCTTGGTTTTTTTGTATTCACTTTTTTTTTATGACTTTATGCCTTATCATCCATCATGTATTTTTTTCAAGGTTTTATTCACATTTTAGTACTTCCGCTAAATAAATAATGTTTTCCTTTCAAAACATCCATGCGGTTTTACTTGTTTCTTTTTTCGGTTCTACCCGCTTTACTCCATGGCATTTTGGTGCTGACTTTGTTGACTTTCATGGACCTTTTTCACCCCGCGGATTATTTGTTTTGTTCACCTTTATCTCTTCACATTTTCAAGTTTTACCTTCTTCCACTGGTCATCCATTTTTCATCATTCTTTGGTGGCCTTTTATCCTCATCTACAACTTTCTCTCTCATTCATGGCAAGTTGTTCAATTTTTGTAAGGGTGCAAAATAGACAACATTTTTGGTGACTCATAGGGGCCATCTTCCTACTAGATGAGATGATCGGTAGCCTTAGCATCCATTGCATGGAGTCACTTGAAATTTCTTGAGTTTGATTTAGTTGCTCTACATTTGATTTTCTAAGGTGACTACAAACTAATCCTTGATATTTTGAACCTCCTTCCTTTTAGCAAATCTAGAGAACATGATGAAATAGTGCACAAGAACATCTCCAAGCAACAAAACTGTGCAAAGAACTTAGGGAAAGAAACCTACACTACCAACAATGCAATGTGTTGAAAGCACTTAGAGGAATTGAAATTCTAATCTACTATATACAAGATGCATGAAAAATCTTAATGAGAAGGTTTGAGATGAATCCCATTGACTAGGATTTGAAACACGTTCCCATCAAGATTAGACAACTCAAATGAGTTAGCCACCTTGCAAGCGGTGATGATGTATGGTCCACTCCAAATAACATCAAATTTGGAGTGTCTCCTGTTTAGCTTGATCCACGTCCCACTTCAAAACTAGATCTCCAACCTTGAATGTCTAATCTCTAGCTTTTCTGTCAAACCACTGTTTGGTTGACATCTGATGTTGTTCCATCCTGGCCATGGTGGTTTTTTTTTTCCTCTAGTTCCACCAATTCCACCATTCTGATTTCCCTTTGATCCACACCTTCAAATTCCAAGTTGTTGAGCTAACTCAAATGAAGGAAACTCAAGTGACAATGGCAATCTTTCTTCTTTACCATATACCAATTTGTAGGGAGAAGTGTCAATAGCCTTCTTCATTGTTATCATGTCCACCCAAAGAGCATTTTTCACCTTTGTGTGCCACTGTCTTTGATTGATGTCCATTGTCCTCTTCATGATTTTGATCATATTTTTGTTAGTAGATTCTACCAATCCATTACCTTGGGGGTAATAATTGGAAGAATTTTTTAGATAAATCCCAAGTCCCAAAGCCCAATTAGAAATCTTTGATCCTAAAAATCTTTAGCATTATCAGAAATGATGGTCTGAGGGATGTCAAACCTTGTAACAATTTCTTCAAGAAATTCCAGGATGACTGATTCAATGGCTTCCTTTAATGGCATGGCTTCAGTCCACCTAGTGAAATAATCTATGGCTGTAAGAACCCATTTGTGACCAGCGTTGATGGAGGATTGATCATACCAATGAATTTAAGACCCCATTGTGCAAATGGCTGATCTTCTTTAATTGGATGAAGTGGAAAATCACCAATATTTTCTTTCCAGTGAAGAGTGCACATTCTTTGCATTTCCTAACCCATCTGTGAGCATCCGTGAACAATGTAGGCCAAAAATAACCTAATTTTATGATCTTCATGGTTGTAGCTTTAGCAAAGAAATGTCCACCCGAGAAACCATCATGAAACTCATTATGATCTTGTCACATTTCTCACCTTCAATGCATCTGAGCAACACTCCATCAATGTTCCTTTTGAACAATATGTCATTAATCAATGCATAAGGAATAGATCATAACCTCATATGCCTTCTCTTTATTTTATTCAAACCAAGAGGGTATGCACTAGTAGATAAAAAAAATTTTGACATATCAACAATCTAGCTACGATCATCATTGAATACATTCCTTTCATCTTACTTTCATTCAACATCACATGAAAGCTCATCATTTGAGGCACTTCATTCATGAGGGTGGTCTCTTGAGATTCCACAACATCTAGAGCCAACTACTCACAAAGTGCCTCTTCCCTTACTAATTTTGTGGCCTTAATGGTCACATCATATTCCATGATTTTAGTTACCCATCTAGCTCATTTCTCACTTGATCTCTACTCCCATATGAAGTCTCTAATGTTGGAATGTGATACTAAAACCTTTACGTGGCTAGCAATAATCATACTTTTGAATTTCTTTAAGGCTCTCATGATGAAAACACTTGTTTTCAATGTGATTGTACTTGAGCTCATAATTCTTCAGTGTTTGACTGAAAAATGCCACAAGCTACTCCATTGCTTGATCATTCAGTTGTGTCAAAACCATGGCTATGCTAGATTCCACCCCATGAGCATAAAGAATGAAATCCTTGGTATAATCTGGATTAATCAATGTTGGGGCCTAAATCTCTTGTTTTATCTTTTCAAATTTTCCTTCCCTTCCATGGTCCACTTGAATGTTGCATCCTTCTTGAGCATGAGAGTAATAGGTCTTATCAAACCTACAAAATTTAGGAATGAAGTGCACTAAAAAGTTGATCTTTCCAAGGAATGATTGCAATGCCTTCTTGTGAGCTGGTAAGGAAAGAGCCGCGATAGCTGCAATTATTTCTAGATCAATGGAAATGCCTTCTTTTGAGACAATATGCCCCAAGAGCTTACCTCTAGGGACTAAAAATTATTTCTTAGGATTAAGGGACACAAAACTCCCTACATCTTTTCAAATACTTTCTCCAAGTGCTTCATGTGATCCATACTTTGCTTGAGAAAATAGTAATGTCATCTAGGTAAACCAAGATGAATTGATTGATATATCCTTTGAAAGTAATATCCATTTCTCTTTGGAAGGTAACACCTACATTTGATAAGCCAAAAGGCATCTTTTGATAAGCAAACATTCCCCATTTAGTGGTGAACACAGTTTTATACTTGATCTTCTTCTTTCACTTTGATTTGGTTAAAACTAGAATAGCCATCGAGCATGGAGAACCTCTCTACTCTACTACTTGTATGCAAAATTTGTTCCATGGAAGGCAAAGGATAATGATCTTTGAGGGAAGCCTTGTTCAAATCCTTGAAATCCACATGCAAACCATATTTCACCATTCTTCTTCTTACTGGGACCAAATTTTCCACCCAAGTAGAATACTTGATTGGAAAAATTATTTTGGCCTCAATGAGTTTGGAGAGTTCCTTTCTCATGAGGGGCTCAATCTTGGGGTTGAATGGCCTCTATTTCTATCTAATTGGCTTGATGTTGGGATCAAGATCAATGGAATGCTGGACTATATCTGGATTGAATTCTTTTAAATCTTCATAGTCCCATGAAAATACATCACTATACTTTTGACACAAGGAAACAAAAGCTTTCCTTTCACTTTCATCACATACCTTCCCAAGTAGAATTTCTTTTCTGGAGAAATTGAAACTGGTTGACAATCCTCTTACTTTTCTGCCATGTTCTTTTCCATTCCTTTGAACTCATCATCTAGACTAAAAATTTGTTCCAAAGTAACTAACCCTTTGGTAAAACTTGTTTATTCTTAGTTGAATAATATAATCCTCATATACTTCCTAAAAATTATCTTGCATCTTTGAGGATAACTCCACCTCATTTTGGATGAATTACATAATTTTTCATCATTGTTATCAAACACTTTCTAGCATGCATGGTTGTTTGAATAGATGGCCTAACCACCATTTTGATATGTTGGGAATTCCCTTTGATCAAATCCTCAACAAGGGAGAATTGAGAGCCAAGGGATGCCATTTGGTCTACACTTTTTTAACTTTCTTGAGCACAACCTATAGGTTAATGGCATCAAATATTTCTAGCAAATCCTAGACCATGTGTTTATAATATTTCAACAACTTATTCTTTGTCACACATCTACTATGGACTTGGTGAATGACTAATTCAGTGTCTCCAAAGACCTACAACTCTTTAGATTTTCTCTTTTTGCAATCAAGATACCATGCACTAATGCTTCATACTCTACTACATTATTAGAACATGAAAATTATAATCTATGAGTGAAGAAGAACTTTTCATTTTGGAGAATGAGCACAACACCCTTCCCCAACTCCATTTCTTCTTCTTGAACCATCAAAGAACATCTGCCATAGTCCAAAACTTTCATTTTCTTGTTTGAATGCCATAGTATCATAGATTCTTCTTGAGAATGTAATAAGTGCCTAGACCAGTCTCAAAAGTTTTAAGCTCTTCATCATAAGGATCAAACTTATGGTCTCTCTCAGCCCATTCATCTAACAACAAATCAGGCATGGAAAGAGGAATGATCTGTTCATCTGAAATTGAATCTTTCTCATGTTCTTCTTGTATTAGAAAATTTGATTGGATGGGAGTGGGGTCATATGACTCAATATGGTAAGAAAATATGGGCTCAACTTGTATTGTGAATCGGGTACCATATCTAGTTTTTAGAAGCATGTGAGTCTAATATGAGGATAGATAGCCACCTACTTTAGCAATGAAGTCTCTAGACAAACAAATGGAAAACATGGGAGGCAATTCAATGACTAAAATGTCATGGGTTATGGTGAGGCTTGGGTAGGCATGAAGTGTTAACTCAAGGTATTTTATTACACTCAGGACACTCACAGTTAATCCATCAAATTGTAGAACTCCCTTAGACACATGACTGTATTTGAGACCTAAGATATCAACAATTTTCTTCAGCATTACAGAGGTAATAGCCCTAAATCAATCATACAATTATGAACTAGGTATTTACCCACAATTATCGACATATAGAAGGGTGGGGTTTTGACAATTTTACTTACTTAATCATCCTTTTCTTGACAAACATGGACCGCGGCATGACTATTTTGCATTACAGGGATCCATCGAATCAATTACTTGAGGGCTTCATACGAAAGATCATCGCACGCTGATAGAATAGCAAGCACATCCCACATTGAGATGTTGACATTGGTTTTCTTCATTTTCTTAACAATGTTAAAAGGAAGACCCACAAATTTCTACATCTGCAACATGCTACCTTCTTTTCTCTTTGTGGCGGCATTTGATTTGGTTGCTTTGGTTGAGAAACAACCTCTTTATCCGTAGCTTTAACCATAATGATGAATCACTAGCACATCACTCAATTAGACTTCACCCAAAGTTATAACCCCTCTGATAACACCTTGTTTCAACTAATATATCTCCATAATCTCCATTATATTAATTATTAAATACACAATAATCTTCATTACAATAAAGAGAGTATACACATCATGCGCATGCAATAACAACCATGAGAACACCTTGCTTCAATATATTATATCTCACTATACCTTCTAGTTCTCACACATATATCTATGCTCTCACTACCCTAGTTCTCTCATATATATATATATATCTCTATGTCTACTACACAATTCACTACATATTTATAAGGGTGGGGACTTTCCCTTCACCACTTATCTAATCCCAAAATAGGTCACATGCTATTATTATTAGCCACACCATTAAAAAAATAGGCTTACATGCAAGAGTGTTAACAATAGATCTCCCTTAGTCAACTATCAGTTCATCATTCTATCTTTAGCCTACATCCATGCAAAATTTTCATAGTTGATCATCCAAAATAGCCAATGTGTGTCGTGTAAGTCTCCAATCAGTTTGAGTGCTCCGCACGCTATCTCCAAAAATAGATCCTCATCATGAAAATGGCTAAGTCCCAAATCTGTCTCTCTTCTTCACATGTGATCCTCTCCGATACTTCCACACCTTTGAATGCTCTTGCTCTCCCATGTGAACCTTTTGCATTTTCTTCACTAAGTGCCAGATTTTGATTGATCAACATTACCCCACACTAGTTTCATTGCCACCCCGACAATGGTTGTCTCCAAAATGAATCAAAGAATATGAATAGAAGAATAGAAATAATTTTGATGAATGAAATAATGTCTTCAACCTCGCAGTATCTTCTTCTGCAACCTAAATAATCAATTCTGGATATTCCTCTTTTATCTCTACCTCTAAGGTCTTCAATCATTGAGCACGGCCTCTACTTTCTCTGGAATATCCACTACAATTGACTCTAATTCATCCCTTGTAATCTCTCCTTTTTCATTCTATAAGACCAACACAATGTTGGACATGCCAGTCATTCTCCCTTCCAACAAGTCCATCTTTTGAGTGATGAGTTTTCCAAGCTCATCCAACCTTTCCCTGTGAGGTTCTTGAGTGGCTGTAAGGGCCTCACACTTCTTCTTAACAAGTGCTAACCATTCTACATGGCCCAATGTCTCATCCTTCATGGCCTTCAGACCTCATTGTCTTCTAAAATGGTCCTGGTCCTTATAACAACCTCTGGCGTTGTACAAATATTCAATGCTTGATCCACCTTCTTGAGTTCCTCCTACAAGCTCTGAAGCAATCCTTCATATGATGCAATCTTTCACATCACTAAAGCCTTTTCTCACTCTACTTCCTGTGTTGGATCCTTTGGCTCAGCATGCATAGAGGGTTCATCTTCAAGCACTAAGTCCACCAATGTACTTACATAATGTATTGCCAAAGGAAACATCTTGGGTACCTTTGGCTCTAAGTGTGGCCTAGCCTTCATGACATTGTCACCAATCTCCTCTACCATGCTGATAAACACAACGTTCTTCTTCTGTGCCAAGTATTTTTCTTGTTTTAGGTGCTATCTCCTCATCCTTAGTCTTGATCTCCTCCCTAGCACCCTAATTGTCACATCTTTATCCATATTCCGTCATGTGACCTCTGTTGAGACTTTCACCAAAGCATTGCTCACCTCTGTTCATCTAACATAAAAATAGGCTTTACTATTATGTGTCTAGCCTGAGGTGTCTTTTTCAACCTCCTTGACATGCATAACTCCTCACATACATCAAATTTTGGTTCATCCATGTGTGTGTGCATCGACCATGACAATTGCTTCCTCAGACACATGTTTCATATCTTCATCCATTAACTCCCAACCATATAACTCCTTTTGTGCCATTGTGTCTCTGCAAATGGGCATGGATAATTTTACCTCCATTAACTCCCATGGCCGTGGAATATACTCCCACTTGTTCTTCTTGATCTAGGCTTTAGAACTTGGGCTTCAAGATTGGGAACTTGTGTTGCTATGTCCTGAGTAGTCTCTTGTTAATTTTTTCTTCCTCTTCTCCATCCTTCATTTCTTCATCTTTTTGTTCCTCCCATGGCTAGAGGTGTAGGAGAATTGGGCAATATACTCCCTTCCACTTCCTCATTCAACTTTAATTTCTTTCTCCTTTTCTCATTGTCTAGAGATTGATCTTAGGAACTTGGGCTTCAAGATTTGGAACTTGTGTTCTCCTAATACTTCTTGAATACCTCATCCTCTCCTTAGACTACATCCAAGTCTCTTCATCATCTCCTCTGTGGCTAGGTGGAGTAGTTACACTCAACTTCATCCTTATTTCGAGGTTGTCTTCTTTTATCCTCATGCTCTCTCTTCATCATCATTGAATTGTTTTTTTTGGGTGTTGAACATTTTCCATCTGCTTACCCTTTGGCCCCTCTCATTCTCCACATACTTAGTTTCTCCAACTTGGGTTTGAGTTGCAAGTACAAAGCACTACTCTTGTGTCCCCAACTTCCAAGCTCATAGGTTTCATGCTTATAATATCTAAAATAAGTCTTTCAATGTATGCATTGTGCCTTGGATATACATACTTCTTCCTCAGAGTGTGGTAGTCACAATCTACCTTGTCTACATTGAAGGTTAAGCTGGCATGCATCATCTGAGAACCGATGAACTGATGCTTGGAAATACCTTATTGTGAAGGCATATGGAAATTTTCACCATGGGCTCCAAGCCCCATCCTTCATCACAAATCACGTGATGCAAAAATGTTGGTATACGAAAAACTAAACTTCCTTACCCACCACCAAAGGAAAATCCTTGGGTATGCGCCACTCTTCCTCAACACCACATGTAGAGTCTATCATACCACATCTCCACCCTCTACTTGAATGGTCCACTCATTGATCCATCACACAAGTACTTGCCAAACCTTTCCGCAGTGACTTGTGTTCCATGGGGTACTCCCAAATCTTCTCCTTTGGCCCATCAGCACCCCAATCTCCATGAATACTAAGGACAATAACACAACACCCAAAACTTATTCTGTCACCTATCCATGCTTCTTCGATGATTGTCTTTTCTATGTGATCTGCAATATTGTAGACCACTCCTTGAGACATCTTCTTGGCGACGTGCAACCACATTGTGTTTACTTGCGACCACCTTCCTTGGTCATTCAACTTTGTCACAAGATGTGCAGCTTCCTACACTACACTCACTACTAGGTACTTCTTTCAACTTGTCAATGTCCATGCCACACGGACCCTTTAGGTATACCCCATCTCCTTCCTCATCTCCAGATTGTGGCTTTATCGCTTAAATCATTATCCAGATCCAACCCCGAGGCCCTTAGTCCTATCATCCATTGAAATCAAAGTAGCTTGTGATTCTTACCCTCCATCTCTATGAAAGTAAAAGAAGTCCTCATGGACTCTTCTCATCAACCATCGATATAATGGTTCATACTTTCCAAAATATGGTAGCTCATACAACTGGTAGACTCCATTCTACTTCAACAAATTCTCACCAATTCATCATCATATACTGGCATATCCTCTCCATGTGCTTGTTTTTTTTCATGCTCAACAACGCATCAGATCCTTCTTATTATCTGATGTTCGATGGTTGTAGTCATTGATTTTACATTGGTGGATATGGGAATCCCATTCTTGTCCCACAATCACACCCTCCGATACTACATTTCTGAAAAATTACTCTCGAGAATTTCTTCTTCCACTTCAACCTTCTTCTTCCCTTTATCTCCTATCATGGTGGTTTTTGGTGCCATTTGAAAAATATCTCTTTTCTTCCCTCTGTAGTCAAGCAAAATCAAAACCCTAGCTTAAATCTCCATGCCCTAGTGGAAATCATGTGCCCTAGCTCATTTGTAATGCATCTTTTTTCTCAAACCCTTCTCCTATGGGAACACAAGCTTCTCCAACGCACAACCCTTCTCTCCACATCTGGTTTCACACTCTTCACCTCAACACTGATTTCTCAGCTCATTCACACTTAACCCTTTTCAAATTCTCTCAATTGCAATGGTAAAAATGAACTCACATCCCATCCTTATATAGAATTTCAAAAAGTTAGTGCATTTATTACTCCTCCACCTACCAACAATCCTCTCATTAATTGACCATTTTCATTATTTCCACGTGGTACATCTTCACACCCAAGCTATAACCTTCTAGTGCCCTCCTACCTTTTGGCTATGTAGACTTTCTCTTCAAAGACTTCCATGCACCTAAGTACCTCATCACTACACCTTCCACTGGTAGTCTTCCCACCCCTTCTTACCTCACGTTATACTTGTTTCTTCATTCCTCTCTATCTATGGTCCTTGTGTCTAGAAGAAATCTTTTTTTTTTTTCAATTTTCCAACCTTGAATAACACCCATAGATAGTTCCTTTCATGTGTACTTATTTTCAATAGTCATGTACCTAGATATCAACAACCTACCCCACACTAAGGGTATGTGTAGTCCTCTGTGCATAAAAATTCTTCAAATAGTAATTAGCTTCTAGCATGTAAACATGCTTATTACACAAACACACCAACTAAATTGAAAAGCATAAAAAAAAGAAAGAAACACATTAAGGGAATGCAAAATTGAAAACCTAATCTAAATGGAAACACTACCTTATTACAAACACCAAGAAGACTTATTTATAGTAGGGCTTCAACCTACTCCCATTGAAGTAACTGTAACCGTATTCCATCAAGGCCTCTAACTAACAAGTGCCTAATTTGAGTATGTGAGTGATAACATACAACCCCAACCAATGTACCTTGAGTTTTCCTAGATGGCACAAAAACTTAGAATCATAAAGGAGCACCATCTGTCCTATCTCAAGCAACTTTTTATCCCTGATGTGCCTTGTCATGCCATGCTTTCTTCCTAGCCTTCTCTTGTTTTTGACTCCAACATGTTATGGCTCATCATTCATCCAATTGGATTAATTTTTCAATGCATTCTTCTAATGCTTTCTCATCAACAAGACCTCCAACATGTGCAATACACAAAGAAGGTAACATAAATTCCATAGGAAGAACTACTTCTACACCAAACACTAATTGAAATGGTGTGGCTTTGTTCAACCTTTTATATGTTGTCCGATATGCCCAAAGTACTACAGATACTTTATCATCCCAATCCTTTCTTCCAACATCACATATTTTTGTCAATGTCTGGCTCAAAATTTTGTTGAAAGCCTCAATAGTCCCATTTTCCTGAGGATGATAGGGTGTAGTCTTATGGTGTGCAATCATGAATTCATCCAATAAATTCTTGATTGTCTCATTAAGAAAATGTGTGCCCTATCATTGGTCAAACTTAAAGGACATCCATACCTTGTAATAATATTTTCCCAAAGAAACCTGGCTATTGTGGCCATTGTATAAATCCTTTGTAGGTGTTGCTTCTTCCCACCTTGTCAGATAATATATGTAAGTTATGATGTAACGTGATCCATTTACATGCAGCTGTGAAATAGGACCCACAAAATCTATAGCCCATTTCTCAAATGGTTCTACACTAGTAATGGGTCTTAGAGGCATTTCATCTCATTGACCTAGTTTCCCAAGACATTGAAATGATCACAAGCCTTACAAAATTCCTTACAATCTTTATACAGGGTCTCCCACCATAATCCAACGAGTGAGTAGAATCTTGCACATAGTGGCAGTGGCATCACCACATAGTGGCCACCTACAATACCACCATGAGCTTCTTCCATAATATCCATGTGCACTCATGTTCCAATACACAACAATGGCATAATACTTCATCTCGGCCTAATTTGTATAGGTCACCACTAATTAACATATAGGGGGTTGCGTATATAGCAAGTTGTTTCTTCTCCAAGGATTTCATTCCTTCTGGTGTCATCCCTATTTGTAGAAAGACAACAATGTCCTCTAGTTCTATGGTGCTCATTGTAACCTGTATAACTATGCATCTAGCATGGTATCTTCAATTTCCTATGCTTCTTCTCCTACTATATTCTTGATAGATGGTCTAGTCCAAGAATTACTTTTCCTAGTTTTACCACAACTATGAAATCAAATTCTTGAAATAAGAGCACCCATCGACATATGCACCCTTGTAGAATGTGCTTTTTTACCAAATACTTCAATGCCATGTGATCTGTATAAAAGATGAATGGTGTAGCTAGTAGGTACTGGTGGAATTTATGTAGTAGCATAGATCATTGACAAAGCTTCATGCTTCTATAGTTGTGTAATTCTGTTCTACAGAGTCAACTTTCTACTAGCAAAATAGATAGGATGATCTACAATACCTTCTCCAGTTGAGCCAACACCACACCAATGGTCATGCTGCCAGGCATCAACATGTACATGAAATGGTTGGTCCCATGAAGGAAAATGTAGAATAGGCGCGGTAGTAAGTTTTTCCTTTAATGTCTCAAATGTGCATGTTGCTATGGTTCTCCCCAATAGAAACGTACCTTTCCCTTTCAGTAACTCTTCCAATGGTGTGGAAATTTTGGCATATCCTTTGATAAACTTCCTATAATATCCTGTATGACCCAAAAATCCACGCACCTCACTCTTGACTAGTAGGCTCCCTTAGGCCTATAATGACTACAACCTTGGTTGGATCAACCAACAAACCTTCCTTGCAGATTATGTGTCCTAACAATATCCCAAATGGTGTAGCAAATATGCACTTCTTGATGTTCAATGAGATACTCAACTATCTACATCTTTTAAAAATTAAGCACAGATTGTCACAATGATCCTTAACTAATCCATACACCATCCAATCATCTAAATAGACCTGTAAGAAGTTGTGAATAAATTCCTTGAATGCTTGAACAACTATGCACAAAAAAATACAACAGTACATTTTTCAGACCAAAAGGCATTACAATATAGGTGAAGCTACCCCATTCAATAGTAAACATAGTCTTTTCCTGATCCTCCTGGGAAATCCAACCTATGATACCTAGAGAAACCCATCTATAAATGAATAGATTTCACGCCCTGCAACACCTTCTAGTATTTCCTCGATGAATGGCATAGGAAAGGGATCAGTCACACATGCAACATTCAGCTCCCTGTAGTCCACGCAAATCCTAATCCATCCATCCTTCTTGATACTGATCACCATTGACTAACCCATTCTGACTCATCAAGGGGCTTGATAATTCCAGACTTCAACATTTTTCAATCTCTTCTTTGACCTTTTCACAAGTTGGGGTTCATCCTATAGGGTCTCTTTCTAACTGGGCACACCTCTTTAAGTTTTATCTTCATCTCCCCTAATGATTCATGCATGCCTTTAAGTTCATGGTACCCCCTAGGGAATAAGTCCTGATAATCCCTTAGTAACTCTATGATTTTTTCCACTTCAGAGTCTGACCAATAGTCCCCAATTATGGCTTCCTTAGGCTCAACCTCTGATCCAATATTCACCTTCTTTGTCTTCATAGGTTCATGATAGGCACACATGTGTGGTCATATCTCGCACTATCCAATACCTCACGCCTACCTATTGAATGATTTACATCCAGATTTTCTACTTCTTCATCATCCACTAAGTAGACCATTTTTCCTTTTTCTTTCTCAAGGCAAGCACATTGAAGTAATGTTGCATCATCACCTCTTTTTTCTTCAACAAGACACGCTCTTGAGTCTCCTTCATCCAATAACTCCTGAAGGAGTTCTTCAGCCTTGGCACTATCTCCCATAGTTAAGTGCTTTATGAATTTCAATGCTTCTTCCACCGAGGCTTTGTAGAGAAGAAGTCAAATGTCTGGGCCATTCCTACAATTAAATCCTACCAATTTCTAGTCTCTCTATGGAGTTCTAGCATATACATACCAAGCACACGCACATCCTTGTAAAGTGGAATAAAACTTGTGCACCCATAACAAAGGTGGTAAAGCTTCCTACCCTTCTATCTAGAGTCTCTCACACTTCTAAACGTGGTGTTGAATAGGTTGATTACCATAATAAGTACATATTTGAGTAGGTGCATTGCTCCTAAGAACCTAGTAGCAAGAGCAATCCTAATTTCATTCCATCCCATCCTAAAGATTATCCTCATGGGCCACCCACCAACATGTTGTTGTCCCCACATAGTGTATATGCTAGCATATTTCTTCTTTCCAATGGGTCTATCCACTATTCTTCCATGGCACATGCAGAATACCATAGGATCTCCTTCTCTCGGTGTAACAAGGTACCGAGTTGTTACCTATCCTCCTGACATAACATGGTTTTTACCTCTAGGAAATATGCTCTTTACTTCATGCCCTACCAACTCATAAGTGCTATGAGCCCAATTATCACAAGCAACACTTGTAGTATCACTAATAGACTATGCATCCTCCCACTAAATTATTCCTTCTTTAGTTGGCTCAAGCATCTCTGGGTCTCGGATGGCACATACATAAATCCTATTCAGATCTTCTTCACTTAAGGGCTCAACATAGGGCATATTTTCCATCTATTAAAGGGATAATAACTCTTTCCTCCTTGTTTTCAAAACTGATATAACCTTTGTTGAACCAAAGATCAACATTATTTTCATAGCACCAAGGATGCCCCAATAGAGCTGGGAAGCTATCTGACTCTTCCAACGCTAAAACCTCAAAGTCTCCAAGTGAACTTGGCTCCTTGTATGGTAATGGATGCATCTTTCAAAACTCTAATGGGAGTGGCCTTAGTCCGATTAGCCATGAACAATACATTAGAGGATGGCTGCAATGGGGTCTTCCCATTTGTACCCATGCATCTAAGGTAAGAACATTGACTTCCACACATGTATCAATCAATATATTACTCAATAGCCACCCATCCACAACAACATTCAGAGTGATTTCCTTGTCATAATCTAGGCTATGAGGGGGAAGATTCACATGCAGATCTTTTCATCCAGTCTCAATACTTACACACAGAAGTGTTTCCTTTAACCAATCCCCTAACAATGGAATGATATTTTCCTAGCGCAAACATTTTACACACTTCCCTTAAGTCATCTATATCAGTTTGGACCATCTCTATACTTTCTTTTTCTCCATCTTCCATGATTTCTCTTTTTAAGTATCAGATCTCACCCTGAAGATTCCTAAGAACTTCCATGGTTTCCTAAAAAACCTCCTTCGATGGGTAGGATCTGGGTACCATGCATGTAGAACCTCCTCCTTAGTGATGGTAGGCTTCTACCAAATGCTTCTCTCGCAGTGCATGCCACCCTCAGCGTGGTCATGATCTTCACTTCACTAATGCCTCAGACTCTACTTCCAACTTAGGCATCCATTGATTTTCAACAACATTGCATTGTATCCTAACCATCCCTGCACCTTTTTTTCTTGTTTATGTTGCTTACTAAGATGCTCATACAAGTCTGGGAACTCCTCATAGCTATGGTTCTTTCCACAAAAAGAACATGTAATATTCTAAGGACATTCACACCTATAGTGGTCAGAGAGATCCGCATGTATAACATGTTCCATGAGGGAACTCACTTCTTCCACTACCACGGCCTCATCCTCCAAATCCACCATGGTATCCTCACCTCTACCATGACCACCTTCAAAACACCCTTCATTCCGATCATAGCATGCCCTGATTGTGATCCCGGTCCTGATGCTCATTCTTTCCTTAGAGTTATCTAAAACTCCTGTCTTGTCATACACCAATATCTATAACATCATGGATCTAACCAATCAGCAGTAGTCTTCCATGTCATGAGTCATGGACTTACATATTTTACAGTAGCTTGAAACATTCTTCCTTATCACACATTGTAATAATGGGCAACGGCTAGCATCATGGTTTAAATGGCATATCTCACAATCCAACAACAATGAGTGTACTATTGATCTATGAGAGGAAAACTATCCTTTGTGTGACCTTCTACTTCACAATCTGTGCACCAAATCCCTCATGCATGTCATCTCATGTGCTTGAATTTGTGATAGTTTCTCCAACTATTTTTCCATAGCTGTGATCTGTGCTTCTAAAAATGGGCTCACCCCAATATCTATACTTCCAACTACCTCAACACGTAAGGCTGCTTCAAGTGCTTCACATGGATCAATGTATGTCTTATGTGATAATGCCCTTCTAAAAGGGGTAATTAGGCCCCCAACGAACCATTGTGCATGTTGGCTTGCATGTGTGTATATCATAAGAAAGCTTAGATAACAAATTTTTTAAAATGGGCATCATACTCTCTAACACTCTCAGTAGTGCCTTGCTTAATATCCTTGAGTGCACTTATACTCTTCTCAAACTCAGGATGTGAAACTCTTTAAGGAATGCATCTTTTAAAGTTGTATAGTCTACGCAAGTCTGATCAGGGTCAAACTTTTGTACCAACTTGTGTGTGCACGCCCTTGTAACGTAGTAGAAAATTGGCTTTCCCTACGCTCAGAAGCCATGATTCCTTTTGCGTGCCACAATATTTCACACATATGCACATGTTCAACAACATCTTCTATGCCCCTATAGTCTGGAAGATGAAGAGACATCTCCATGTAAATATTTTGGGGTTGGTGCGGACCTTTCCCACCTGATCCAAACCTCCTGTGTTTCCCTACCTCCAGAACCACCAAATCCACCGAAGAGCTAGAGCTACCTATGCCTCCTGATCCCAAACCTGTAGCTGGGTGTCGAACCAAAAGATGTACTTCCCTATGTCCCAATAATAGAACTGAATTATACCCTGATAGTTTGTGAAGTGTTACCACTCCCAGAAGTTAGTCCAAAATTGGTGCACCTATATTCTACGCTGATGATACACCCAAAAAGTACTCCCATATAACAACGAATTCATTTGCACTACCATTATTATGCCTTTTATAAGACTCACTCCTACTCTCCCACTTCTTGAATTAGCTTGTTGACTATTTTTGTACTAGATGCTGGAAAACCAAGCGCAAGGGCAAGGTTTCTAGGTGGATTCAGATGCACACCATGGGCCTAGTTCATCTCTCTGGCACTTCTACGTGAGGCCAGGAGGGTTCCTATCATGTTTTCCCAAATGGGGGAGTTCCTGAGGCTCAGTTCCACGTCTTCTACGTGAACTTCAAATCCTTCCCAAACTATCTTTCTCCACAATGCCATTTTCTCTACAACCTCCCACTGCTTCTCTACCTCCCTCTCACACACCTCATTATACTTAAGCCACCTTTCCTCTCTCTATCCTTTCTACCACTAGGTCTTCCATCTTTCACCAAACCTACTCCTACCCCCGCCACGTGGTGGGGTTTAGTTAGCCATCGGTTTACTCTCCAAATTCAAAGTTACCATCAGATCTTGATCACCAATGGAATGCCTTGCAGGTAAGTTCCCCTTAGATATCGTAAAAACTAGAATTCAGCTACCTCTGACATGAATAAGTGGAAATTGAGTACTCCAAGATATAACTATTTAAAACACCATGGAACCACGTATCCACAACTCGAGTCCAAATCAGATCAACATCATAAAGGGCCTAAAATTCTTCCTGTGTCCAGACAAGTGCACGATACCTCCAATTCCACTTAGATGCATAAGCAATCAGCCACTCATACAATTCTACTAGAAAGATAGCAAGAAGCTCTCATATAAACTATCATATAAATTTTTTTCCACCCACACGCATGTGTTAAACTCAGATCTAGTGTTGAAACCACCATGCATATTCTTCTTCTAGATCATGTATCCACTCCTCAACACTTGCTAAGGTCAACCGGTATGTCTTCATCATGAACCATCCTAAAACAACTAAAAAAAGGTCCCAAAACGAACGAACCAATGATGTAGCCTAGAATTCAGCAATACAAGCCCAAGCACGCTGGCACATCACTCAACCTAGACTGAGCACTCACCCAAAGCACACAAAGGTACCAGGCCCCTCTTTAGGGTTTTTTTGTTGTAGATGTTAGCATGATGAAGACTTTAATCATTCAGATCTATAACTAATATATCTTTCATACAATGCATATTCAGATCTAGATCTAGAACATAACAGACTTAACAGATAACCATAATGGAATCAAGCATGCAATACTAAATTATAACCATGATAACACCTTGTTTCAGTCCATAATCTCCATTATATTAATTGCAATAAATACACAAAATCTCCTTACAATAATAGTAGTATACGCTCATGCACGTAATAGATCTATCTAGCAAAGATAATCTCACTATACCCTAGTTCTCACACGTATATCTATCTCTCTCTCTCTCTATATCTACTATCTATATATACACATATTTCACTACATATTATATTTATAAGGGTGGGGACTTTCCCTTCACCACTTATCTAATCCCAAAATAGGTCGCATGCTATTATTATTAGCACGCACCATTACAAAAATAGGCTTACATGCAAGAGTGTTAACAATAGATCTCCCTTAGTCAACTATCAGTTTGCCATTCTATCTTTAGCTTGCATCCATGCAAAGTGCTTCATAGTCATCCAAAAATAGCCAATGTGTGACGTGCAAGTCTCCAATCGGTTTGAGTGCTCCACACGCTATCTCCAAAAATAGTCCTCCAAAAATAGATCCTCGGAAGTACTTGTGGAGGAGGGATTGTTGCCAATGGAAGAGGAGCATTTTGATTTTTCCATCTATTATTTTTTTGGTTCTGTGTATATCTTTTATTAGACTACTGATTTCTATATGACTGATATCCTTGATTAGAAGATTTCCCTTGATTTTGATAATTATTATAAGATTGGGCTTGTTGTTTCTCTAGGGATATAATTTTTTTTTCAAGTTTCTAATCAAAGCCTTCATTTCTTCATCCTCCTTTTTTGGGCAAGAGTTTGTGAGGTGGAAGTAACATGTTGCAGATTTGGCTCAGGGATAGGAGCAATAGAAGGTTGGGCAGCTTTAGGTATTTCTAGATATAATGGCATGGGTGGTCTAGGAGCTAATTTCCCAGCTTGTATTAAATTATTTTCAGCTGTGATTATAATTGCATAGGCTAGTGGAAGAGTTATCCCTCACATAGATTGTATCATAATAGATGTGTCAGAGTTAAGAGATTTTAGAAAGTAAATAAAAACACCTTCTCGCAGGTCTAATGGGAGATGGAATTCTATCCCAGGTTCTTTGGAATCTAAGTTAAAATCCACCATTTTCTCATTAGGTCCTCTCTTGATTGTAGTCAAATTATCTAAGAGAGAAAATTTATATGCTCTCTCTCTAAATTTATTGCACAAGGTTGTACACAACTCATTCCAATTCTTGACTGAGCCTATTATTAAGCTTCTAAACCATTTGTAGAGCTTTTTCTTTAAATGATGAGCTAAATTTTTACCGTCACATCCATCTCAACAATTTAAAGGATAGCACAAACATTTGTAATGTCTTGAATGTGATCAATTGGAGTTGTGTGGTTTTCTCTAGTAAAATATGGGATATTCTTCAAGACTATTGCTAGAATATAATTTTGGGCATTCAAGGCAAGCAAAATGCTACTGTGAATTTTATAAATGGATTTTGTTGTGGCAGTTGTTGTTGATGAACCATTCTCGATAAGTCTTAGAACTCTATCCGATGTAAGAAGGGCCTGCCAAGTGGAGGTGTTGAAATATTTTGATTTGGAGGAGATGGATATCTTTGAATCTGTCTTCCTCTTTTACCTCTACCTAGGGATAACTGCAAGTATTCAAATACACCTTCTTCTCTTGTTCTCGACCATGTTTAGATCCTTCTCATGAATTAGGGATGCTTAAATCACCAGTACTACTGAAACTAGTTGATATTTTGAATGGATTCTCTAGATGTGTTACTACAGGTCCCCTAAAGGCTAGAGTTTCACCAAGATGCACATTAGAACTTTATAAAACTAGAAATATTGATTTCAAGGTCCCATCAGGCATGCCAAAAATATTGGATCTCAAATATGCACCCGTTCTTGAAATCATATACAATTTGGGATTTGAGACAACATGTGATTATCTCCAAGTTGTGGGACTCAACTAAGATAGACCTCTGGAGAAGGCCGACTTCCTCTACTTACACCTAATGTTAAATTACTCCTAGGAATTAGAATGTAACTATCTAACTCTACTCTAACTTTTCAAGGGACCAGGGTGAGAAAGATATGCATAAAACATAAACCTAAACTAGAGAAGGTGATAACACCAAAAATAAGGGGATGAATACTTAAGCAAGAGAAAATGGAAGAAAATGATAATGAAGAGGGCCAAAGCAAGATCCACGATCAAAATCAAATCTAGGATTCCACTTTCACGATGCGCATAGACATAAACTTCTGAAATAGACATAAACTTCTAAATGAATGAGAGGCAAGAGAGTGCAATAAAACAATATCTAAGGCAGAAATGAGCCACAAAACTAGATATTTTATTTCTAAAAGATTATGCACAGATCATCATGATACAAGAGGAAGATGTAAAACATTTATAGAAATATAGCCCAAGGAATGTAACCCTTAGAACACTTATGCAACATAAAATGATGCCTTCGTATTCCCAAAGTATCCAACATTAAAACAAGGCATCACTTTATAATATATAGAAAATAGAAGAAGGAGAGAAGAAGAAAAGAGAGTAAATTTGAATTCCCTCTTTATCCCTCAACCACCTTCATTAATTTTCTAAGAAGATCTTATTATTCTGCATTTACACTTCCCCACACCATTTCCTTGTTGAAGAAGGAATGATGCCCATACTACATTTAATTCTAGTGGTTGAGCCATCTGGAATAGACCCTTTATGTGTTGGAAACATCTAACATCCACCCACTTGATTTAAGATGTGATTTATAGCACATTCATGAGGTCCACTATATGGCATGCTTGTAATAAATTTTTTTGATGTACTTTAGATCTCATGGAAAATAGGGTATCATCTATCTAATCCTCCAGTTAGGTGAGAATATCACATCGAATAACATCCATAGTGGGATGAGGATTAGGGTGAGGTGGTGGTACATAATTAGGTTGTGGTCTATTCGATCCAGGGGAAGGTTCTTGGTTCTAAGATTGATCATCCCCACGCTTCCGATTGTGGGAAGAAATTTGAGAATGAGATGTTTTCTACACATAACCTATCATTCGAGTCGGTATGCACGTAATACCATTGATAAGAGAAAAAGAAAGGAGATGAAGTGGAAGGTTGTGTATCTTTTCTAGTTTGGTCACATTTGACCTCAACTTTGAGTTTATTCATGTGGCATCAATAGAATCTATAGTCAAAAACATCATGCCCTAAAGCCTCGTGCCATGTGAAATATGGCTTGGTCATAGAGGAATGAGGATCCATAATGGAAATAAGTAGGGAAAGGAGTCTCATAGGCTACAGAGGGCTAGTGATGGTATCGAGGAGGGTTTTAATGTAATGGGTGAAGATAGTGTCGATGGAACAACATGTCACTCAATAATCCATGCATAATATAAATAGGATCATCACCCATGATATGATTAGATTCATAGTCAAAACTAGTGACCTGATCATTTGCTTGATGAAGTAAAATGGATTAGCTAGGTTGATGGTAGTATGTGGAGGTATAGCCGTGTAGAGAATATGAGGCTTAGGCAGGCCTAGTTGGGAAAAAATTATCAATGAAGCTCAAGGATTCCTCTTATATGATGATGATGCTCACATCGTGAGAGAATTTAGTGTGAAGGGTCTCTTAGTAACACAAGACTTCCCTATCACGAATCTAGGCATAGCTAGCTAGGTGAGGGTTGTCTAAAGCATAAACATCATCATAATCTGATGTGGAGGCATCCACCACAAAAGATTCAGCTATGGTCTCTTGTTAGATGACGTGCTCTAGTGGGGGTTGTGGTGTATGTGAGATTATTGGGGGAATCGAAGGATCCTTCTTTTTAGTCCATGAGGAAGGAGGTAACTAGGATATAATAAGATTAGGAAGATCAAAAGTATTTATTCTAAGTGTGACATCATTAGGATCATTATCATATGATTCCAAGAGATTAGGAGGTGTGTGCCTAACCAATTTGGGATGAATGACATTGTTATGAAGAGTATCTATAGTATAGTTAAAACATTGATATTCTTGAAAGGGGATAAAAGATAATTCATCCAATGTTGGGAGCTTGTATGTCCTTTTTAAGTGTATCATAGTTCTAAGGATTAGTGTACCCTAAATCTTATAAATATCTCCTTGATGAGAAAACTTCACACACTGTGACATGAAGCATGCATGAAGGAGGTAGATCTATTTATAACACATGTGACATGATTAAAGTAAAGGCTATTTATAGCGTATAGGATTAAAAAAGAGCTTACGAAATAAAGCAAACCACTTATGGAGAACCATGGGTTAGAGTCTATTTATAGGAAATATTTAGTTATAAAAACATGCAAGCTATGTATAAGAGTAGGCTATTTTTTTAGAGTCAAGTGGTGAATGAAAATTCCCACTTTATATATACTTGTATATTTCCATGTAAGAAGTCTGTCCATGTGTAAGTTCTATGTGTAAGTATGTGTAATAATGATTCATGCCTTACGCATGAGTCTATAATAGAGATTAGCTGATCTTATCTTGAAGAAATGATACTAATTGTTGTAATACATCATGATTATAATGAATATAAATCTCCTTTTGGTTGATGATCAATTGTCTCTGTGCATGTTATAGTATTTCATACTCTTCATGTGGTATATTTGCATGTTATGTTAACCATGAATGCGGGAATACATCTTGGCAGATAAACCCAATGAGGGACTTGTAGAGTTACACATGATTTGAGTAATTACTTAGGCTCTGCATGGGTGATGTGCCAACACACTTTACAACGTTGTGTTAGAACTAGAATTTAACGTGACATTTTGGTTTCATTGTAGGGACCTTCTTTCACTTTGACTCTCAAGATGTGGTTCACACATGGCATTTAAACTATCCTTGGAGAACATTGAGTGTTGGATACATGCAAGTGAAGAATAGTTTTTAGAAATAATGTGTATCGATGTTAATTTCAATCTACATAAAATGGGTCAAAGACAACTCAGTATGATCTAATGTATGAGACATTCTAATCTATAAACTTGTCAAAAAAATCCTTAACAAAAATATCCTTATAAGTAACTTATTTAATTTGGATTTTACCTAAAATATAAATCAACTTAAACAAATGGAATGCAAAAATAATAATTAACACTTCACAGGAGTTGATAATATATTTCAACAATTGCCTACGTCTCTTGGTTTGTTAAATGTTGAACCGATTCATTATAATGTCTTGATCATGAGTAAATATAAACTTACAATTTTATAATGAATGTTTTGGCTCACCTAAAATCTAGTGTCAATCAGTCCTACGAGAACCTAGATGGGTATAGGAAATATTCTCAATGTTCCAACACTACTTTCTAACTTTAAACCTCTTGTTGACTCCTCCTCTACTACATGGCTTCCAACCTCTACATAGAGCTAAGTAAGATATTATTTGGTGTCGGCGAGTTCCACCCTCTTGTTGACTTCCCCTCTACCACACGACCTCTAGCCTCTACACAAAACTAATTCGATCTTAGTGTCATCAATGAGCTCAACAATACGACTCTCCTCTATGGCCTTGAAGAAACACAAACTTTGGTGATACGCCCATGTATGAAGAATATGAGCTCCTTAATGTTCTTCTCCGGTGTTATATCATGTCCTTGTGGCTCCATGATCGAACTCCAATCTTGGATGAGAAGACTAAGGTGTCAAATGGACTTTACATTAATATTTGAGTTAAATAATAATTAACTCAATAATACATCATGCCTATAAAAATAAAACTTATTTTCACCAAATAATGCCTTATTATTCTCTAAGTCTTATCTCTCACTCCTCTAAGATTCACAATAAATCTTGAGTGTTTTTGTGTTCGGCATAAGGACTTCATCCCCTTTTATACCCAACTTGGCCTTGATTTTCTAGCTCTTAAGCCATATCAGACATTAATAACCAACTCGGCAAGTTGGGTGGGTTGGTTGGCCTTATACACGGTGGGTGTAGAGTTGAAATCTCGCAATGCATATTTTTCCCCACCCACCGCACCCGTTTGGTGACTCGCTCACCATGTGTCTCACCATTTTTTCCTCCTTCCTTGAATGTCAAAATGTCATTACACCCATCCATTGTTTCCAAGTTTTTATCCATGGACTCACTCATTTACATCTCTATTTACTTGTTGCCACATTGTGGTTATGTTCATTTCCACGAACTAGGGTATTTAATCCCACAATGGATAGGATGTGGGTTGGAGAGGGATTATTATAGCCCAAAATTCCTGCTTTGTATGTGGTTGTGGCCACATCCCACCATTTTTCTTGCTTTGAAATATCTCGGCTCACCAATTTTTATGGATGGTTGGTTGTAAATTGGCCCAACTCATCGATGAGATCTATCTTAGCTCATCAAGGTGGCTCAATCAACTCATTCTCAACTTTTCCATGGGATCAATCATATCTCGATCATTCAATCATTAGCTCACCAAGTAGCTTGGTTCCTAGCTCGATCTCATTTTATCCTTATCTTGATGAGATACTTGGAGTACTACGGCATATAGTCCCCTCCAGAAAAAAATTGGACCCCATTGTTGCAAAAATTATACTCCTATCGAAGAACAAGGTTTTCAAACATGATTTTTACTCCCAAGTCACTTCTAATGTCATGTTAACACATGTCTATTTTTTGCATGCCAAACCTCTTCATCATTGTGCCTACTCCATCCTGTGAACACCTTGTTCCTACGCGGACTATATCTGGATCATACGATATCTATTTTGTGTGTTCCAATAGGAACTATAAATATCTCAAATCCATCTACCATACTTGTAATGATTCTAGGATATTTAGGAAACTTTTTCCACTAATTTTATCTCTAGTTCACACCTCACCACTATCGACACAAAATCACGCACTTTGGGTAATTATCTAGTCCTGATTACATACTACTATTCATATGATTCCTAAGTAAGAATGGTACTAATTAACCCATGTATTTGGCCACCTTTCTTTCCTTTCTGTCACTTTTCTTGGTCTTACACTTCTACTTGCTCAATCTATCTTTTTATACTTCGACATTTACCATCCTGACACCACGCCTAACCAACACCAAAGACTATACGCCCTTGTCCCCTTTGGGTGCCCATGACCCCTTTGTACTTTACTCACACTTTTTGGGCCATTTCTATCCATTTGAACATCTTCCCTTTTTGGTAATTGGCCTTTTCAGGGTTAATTACAAAATTCAAGTAAAGGAATCATATAAATATAAAGTTATGTGATCATAATAAGGGACTAAGCACTAAGCACTATCTATCACCACCTAAGGTTGCATCCATCAAGACATCTAAGAGTTACATTGAATCCATCTAACTTCATCACAAGGGACATAAAGGTTTGTTTAATGCGTCACACTTCATAGAAGGGAAGTTCATTTCATTCCATGCACACATTGATTACATTCTAAATATAGCTACTTACTCGCTATCTAAGGGTGATTTCCACAAGAGAAACCTAGGGCACAATTCCACATGCACACACAAAACTACATTGAGTATGAGATGTGGTGTAATGCTTAGTCATAATTTCACCATTTTGAAGATAAATAAATAATGCACAAAAGAAGACAAGACAAGATTTAACATGGTTCACCCAATGTGGGCTACGTCCACCAAGAACTTGCTCATATTTTATTATCAACAAGAGTAAAACAACTCACAATATTCTCTCGCTATGAAACTCACAATAGAATTCCAAAGATGTTAAACCACATCTAAACCACAATTGACACCCAATTGCTTAACCTTGATCACTCTTGATCACCTCTTGATCACTAAGACTCAAGACCTCTTGAACACACAAGATATCTTCAAGATACCCTAACACCTCTATTTATAGGATTACAATCCTTTAAGAAGTCCAAAAGCCACCCTAGAAGTTTGAAAGTCATGACCTTTCATCTTCCCATGGCTGGAAAAGAAACTATCATGACCTTTCATCTTCCCATGGATGGAAAAGAAATGGTCATGACCTTTCATCTTCCCAATTCAAACTCCACACTTCAATACTGATTTGAGAAGACCAAAAATAGGCTCCACACCCCAACAATCTCCCACTTGGAGACTATTCCTACTAAGAAAAGTTCTCAACCCTTCATTATCAACCATGAAGGCCAATCAAAGTTGAACACAACTTCAACTTCTCCCTTGTGACCACCTTGGTCATCATATCCATAGGATTCTAACTGGTATGAATCTTTTCCAACTTCAACTTATCTTCTTCCAAAGCTTCCCTGATGAAATGATATCTCAACTTAAATGTGCTTCATCCTAGAGTGAAAAGTGGAGTTCTTCGCTAAATGAATAATGCTCTGACTATCACTTTGTGTAGTCTCCCAACTTCCTACTTATGACCCAACTCATCAAGCAACTATTGTAGCCAAATCATCTCCTTTCTTGCCTCTATGGCAAGCAACATACTCAACCTTTGTGGTTGACAAAGCCACAACCTTTTGTAACCATGAAATCCAACTCACCATTGTATCACCAACCGTAAATACATAACCTATCATGTTGTCTCTCCTGTTGTCCAAATCTCCTGCCATGTATGAATCTACATAACCACACAATGTAGTGTCCGATCCACCAAACACAATGTTTCTCCCATGGTCCCTCTCAAATACCAAAGGATCCACTTCACTTCCTGTCAGTTCTCTACCTGATCACTCATAAACCTTCTCACTACTCCCACTACATGGGAAATGTCAGGCCTAGTGCATACCATAGCATACATCAAGCTACCAACCACTAATGAGTACGGTACCCTGGACATCTAGATTTTATCCTCCTCATAGTCTTGGGACTCTACTCCTTTGATAATTTAAAGTGACTTGCCAAAGGAGTACTAACCGGTTTAGCATCCTGCATACTAAACCTCTCCAAGACCTTCTTTATGTACTCTTCTTGAGATAACACCAACTTCCTCTCTCTTCCTGTTCCGAGTTATTCTCATACCAAGGATTTGTTTTTCTTCCCCCAAATCCTTCATAGCAAAGGAGTCACCTAGCTTCTTCTTGAGTACCTTTATTTCCTGCATGTTCTTCCCTACAACAAGCATATCATCCACATACAGGCACAAAATAATATAACTACCATCAAGAAACTTCTTGATGTACACGCAATGGTCTGAGTGACACTTGGAGTAACCCTACTCCTGCATAAAAACTGTCAAACTTCTTGTACCACTATCATGGAGCTTGTTTCAGCCATACAAGCTCTTCTTCAATTTGCACACACTAACCTCTCCTTCCCTTTGACCTCATAACCCTATGGCTTGCTGCATATACAATTCCTCCTCCAACTCACCATGAAGGAATGTAGTCTTCACATCCAACTACTCTAAGTGCAGGTCTTCTACTACTACTAAACCAAGAACAGTTCTAATAGAAGTCATTTTAACAACAGGAGAAAAAATTTCATCAAAGTCTATACCTTTCTTCTGTGTAAATCCTTGACCACCAACCGGCCTTGTATCTTTTCCTACCTCCATCTTCCTCTTTGATTCTATACACCCACTTGTTCTGCAATGCTCTCTTTCCCTCGGGTAGCTCCACCAGATCCCAAGTCTAGTTTTCCATAAGAGATCTATGCTCTTCATCCATGGCCTACTCCCACTTCTTCCTGGCATCCACCTGCACTGCTTCCTCAAAGCACTCTGGCTCTCCACTATCGTGAGTGAAAATAAATAATTCAAAGATGGAGTAAATCATTCAGGTTCCCTTCTTACCCTAGAAGACCTTCTCACCTCAGGAGTTTGGGGTTCCTGATGAGTAGGTTCCTGAACTGGTTGTGCTAGAAACATGCTACACTTGAACCGCCCCTTGGACACCTTGTTGTCCACAATGTCCTCTAACACTATGTATTCTTTCTTTGATTCCTCTTTTGTTCCTACAATTGATCTTTATACATGAATTTTTCATTAAAGACAATATCTCTAGACCAAAATATTTTCTTGTCCTTAAGACTCCAAACACGGAAACCAAAGTCATCCTCACCATATCCAACAAAGGTGCATTTCTCAGACTTAGCCTCTAACTTGGTCCTATCATCTTTATCAATGTGAACAAATACCTCACATCCAAATACTCTAAGAAATGAGTAATCAATTTTCTTACTAGACCAAGCCTCCTCAGGTGTACCTCCATCCAAAGCCATAGAGGGTCCTCTATTAATCAGATAAATAGTTGTGCTCACCACTTCCACCCAAAACATGAGTGGCAGCCCCGCATGTAACCTCATGCACCTAGCACTCCATGATTGTCCTGTTCATTCTCTCTAACACTCCATTTTCCTGTGGAGTATTTGGAACCATTCTTTTCCTGTGGATCCCATTTACCAAACAGTAATCAAGAAATTCATTGCTGCAATACTCCCCTCCATTATCCGACCTAAGACATTTCAACTTGAGACCTGTTTCATTCTCAACCAAGGCTTTCCATCTTTTGAAGGTTTCAAACACATCATATTTCTTTCTAATGCAATATACCCAAACTTTTCTAGTTACATCATCAATGAAAGTGACATAATAACATGAACCACCAATAGAGTTTACCTTAGCTAGCCCCCATACATCTATATGCACTAAATCCAACTTACCCTCCTTCCTGGTAGGTCCAACCTTGAGGAATCTCACCCGCTTCTATTTTCCATAAACAAATAGTCCTCACAGAAGTCTAAATCTAACTCCTTTAATCTGGGAAACTTGTCCTTTATAATCTATGCATGCCCTTTTGACTCATATGACCGAGTCTCTAGTGCCACAAAGTTGCATCTCCATCTGCAACAACTAAATTACAATAATCAACACCACTTGGTTAAATACAAAGTACCAATTTTCTTACCTCTTACAACCACAAGAGCTCCCTTGGTAACCTTCCAAGAATCCACTATAAAATTGACCGTATAACCATCACTACCCAACTGACCCATTGATATCAAGTTCCACCTCAACTTAGGCACATGCCTGACATCCTTAAGTAGCCATGTGTTCCCATTCTACATTTTCACCCAAACACAACCTTTCCCTACTATTCTACATGGTTCATCATCACCAAGATATACATGTCCAAAATCTCCTTGAACAAAATCAGTAAAGTAATGTCTATGTGGGGTGGCATGGAAAGAAGCCCTTGAATCTAACACCCAAGACTCAACAATATTATCTAAAGAAAGAATTAAGGCATCCTGACAAACATCACCTACTTGCCACATTTACCTCTTTAGTTTCCTCCTTCTTGTTCTTCTTATCCCAAAGAGCCCAAAATATTTCTTAGCATGACCAACCTTCCCACAATGCCAACATTCTAACTTACTCTTGGACTTTGACCTTCCACGATCATTCGACTTCCCATGGTTACCTTTCCCTCTTTTTTTTCTCCCTCTCTCTCCACCATCAAAGCATTTCCAAAAGTAGAAGAATCTCCGGTGCTCTTCCTTCACATTTCCTCTTAGGATCACACCTATTACATCCTCAAACTTCAGCTTTGAATTATTAGAGACTAAATTACTTACAACCATAACCAAGTTGTCCCAACTATCTGGTAAGGAGCACAAAATCAACAAATCCCTGACCTCATCATCAAAGTCAATTTTTACCGAGTTTAACATACTCACAACCATATTAAATTCATTCAAATGAACAACAAATAGAACCATTCTCAGACATCTTCATATTAAATAACTTTTTCATCAAAAATATTTTATTAGAGGTAGAGGGTTTTTCATATAACTTCCCCAACACACTCATGAGACCTTCCGTGGTCTTCTCTGTGATATGTTGAAAGAAACCAAAGATGCAAGGCATAACCAAATTTCCCCAGAGTGCCTTTCTATCCAAAAACTCCCAATCCTCATCCGACATGGTTGTAGGTTTTTTTCTTTTCCAACCAAAGGAACATGGAGGTCCTTTTGATATAAGTAATCCTCCATTTGCATCTTCCACAAACCAAAGTTCTTCCCATTGAACTTCTCAACCCTTGATCTTCCCTCATCCACCATAGCTCCCACTCAAGCTAAAATTTCCCTATGATTTACCACTTCAACAAAAAACCACCAAAGCTCTGATACCAGTTGTTAGGAATTAGAGAACAAATATGCGGAAACAATTCCTCAAATCACAGTAGTAGGAAACTATATAGCATAATATACATGCAGAAATATAACAACATAAATAAATAATGCACAAAAGAAGACAAGACAAGATTTAACGTGGTTCACCCAATGTGGGCTACGTCCACCAAGAACTTGCTCATATTTTATTATCAACAAGAGTAAAACAACTCTCACAGTCTTCTCTCAGTTATGAACTCACAACAGAATTCCAAAGATGTTAAACCACATCTAAACCACAATTGACACCCAATTTCTTAACCTTGATCACTCTTGATCACCTCTTGATCACTAAGACTCAAGACCTCTTGAACACACAAGATATCTTCAAGATACCCTAACACCTCTATTTATAGGATTACAATCCTTTAAGAAGTCCAAAAAGTTCAACCCTAGAAATTTGAAAGTCATGACCTTTCATCTTCCCATAAAAAAGTTTGACCTTTCATCTTCCCATGGATGGAAAAGAAACATCCGACCTTTCATAACTACTCACCATACTCATCTTCCTACATATCCACCCATCTCTATTCCATCACCTATCACTTATGCAAATCCTCATACTGATTTTACTTATAAGGGCTATGATAACATTGAAAACCTTAAGAATATGCCACCTAAAATATCCCTCTATTATTTATTGCACAATGTGTCTAATTTTCCTCAAATATTAGAGGCTTCCCTTTGTGTTATTCACATAGAAAGTGATATTTCTTCGGTGGACTTCACACACCTCATTCAGTCTCTCAAAAAATTTTTGTGTGCTATATCATTTACCAATGAGGACATGCTGCCTTTTTGCAAATAACAATCTATGTGCACCTTTACTTATCACCACTATTATCAGAAAAACTTGTATTAAATGAGTACTTATTGATAATGGCTTGGCCATCAACCTATGTGCTCATTCCCTTCTCAAACAATCAAACATTAGCAATAATCTAATATCTAATAATTCTACTCTCATTTGGGAAATGATTCAACCACTCACATGCCTCGGAACTATTTCATTACATATTCAAGTTATGCCTAAGACTTTGTCCTCACATACTTATTCTTTATTGATGCTTCATTTCAATTTAATCTATTACTAGGTAGACCTTGGATTCATGTAATGTAAGCAGTTCCATCTATTGTACACCAATGCATCAAATTATTACACAATGGATACAAACATACTTTTATTGCAGATCTGAACTATTCAAATTCTATCATATATACCTTGTTATTCTATGCTATGCATATTCCTCCTTTGTAACCTATTCCATACGATAGCATTGATACATATGACATCGTCCAATCTATCACTTCAAAGTCTTTTTTAATGCTCTAATAATTCTAGCTATTTCTACTCACACTACTACAATCATATCACCCACGTATCTACACCACTTAACACTACTACTCCAACCATCGAGAATCCTATTGCTCCTACATCTATTCCACCTCCTACTAATATCCTCAACACATCTATACAACATGAAAATGCCTACAAAATGATTCTGAACATTTTAATGACAAATTTGATATTATTGAACTTACTAATGAAACATTAGGCAAACTCAATTTCACTCCTATTGATATAGATGACTCCTATTTCAATGACACTTTCATGGTCGATGGCCTTGGTGAATATAAGTTTAAGACCCCTCATTCCACTAATGTTATGATATTCATACTTTAGATGCTATTTCACCCTCTCCCCAATAGTTTGCATCTATGCCACCTCATTTCACATGCACACTCTTCATCAACAACTCTTATTTGCATCACATTCCAATGGATAGTACTTGTTCTGATACTATTTGCACATATGATGGCTTAACTAGGCTCGGATTGACACTTAATGACATTCTCCCATCGCCTCACTTACCTCATCTCTATCATGGTTATTTTCACATTATGATTTCCTATGGTCTTCAAGTGTTCCATCTAGAAGTCTTCATTGCACATACCCCTTTCACTTCTCCATTGACACTTAGGAAATCTTGGCTTGACTACATTGGGGGCACATTAGATTCCACTCATACTTCTCTCACTTTCCCTATGCCATTTGGCAATATTACTATTAGTAGTGATTCATCTCCTAGTCATTCTCAAAATCTCACTCATTGGTACACACACGGATGTCCACCAACACCTTTCACCGATGAGGAATATGCAATGATTGTGTACACCTTACATCATAATGGCTCTTTATACGATCCACCTCATAGTATTTCTTATCAAGTCTCTAATGCAACCCCATTTGACTTTGATCCAGAAAATGATGATCTTTTAGAAAATATCACTTTATCATTCTCATCCTTCACATACACTTGGGGGAATTACCCTTAGTTATCTCCCCCTACCATCGTTATGTGTCTTATATTTTCACCACCTTACATCTAGGTCTATGCACACAACATACATTTGTATTGTCACTACCGTATGACACACTCTTGTGCTACGGTTCACACTTGATTGTTGAGGGCATACTATATACATGAACCTCACACACTTGCACACTATATACACCATGCATTCTCATACACGTGACCATATCACACATTTTACACTAGACACATTCACCACATATATCTATAGCATTTCTTAGTCACACTACACATTACACATCTCACACAACACATGTTCTACACATTAGACATTCTCTTATTACTTCATCTATCACACATTTTTTATCTTACTCACCATACACATTCACGCTAAATCTTTCTTATATCTACTTATGTAGTCATTTTTACTCCCATCACAAAAGGAAGGAACCCCATGCGTGGCCTATCACCCAGCAGAAGTTGAGCACTCACCTAAGGCACGTGCACGGGTACCAAGTCTCTCTTTTATGTGAGTTTAGTGGGAAGCATCATTTATGATTAGTGTAAGAGTTTTAATGAGGGAGGTTGAAACATACAAGGACCATAGGGCTCAAAACAGCCTCTAGATCCTTGCAGTCACCTTAGACTAAGTACTTTAACAGAACCCAGAACATGCATTATGATAGAAATAATTATACAAGCATTCATACATAGCATGAAAGGAAAGAGAACTCATATGAGAGAAATGTGCATTAAAACCATTGATATCCATGTCTATTTATAACAAGTAACCTCATTATATTCATTGATTCATTACAGAGTGTCACAGAGAGCAGACCATAGTCATGCATATCACTAGACGTATGTAACTAAGCTAACAGAAAAATAAAAATTACAACTCCATGCTTAGTGCATTCTTTCCTGAATACAAATACCCACTTGCAGTAATTTTGAGCTTTTCACTCACTCTCTAACCCACTATATCTCGTACTTCTAGATATATCTTTTACTTCGCATGAACTTGTATTTATAATTCTCCTACACTGCCAACTCACCTTCCAGTGTCCTCAGATCTGGTGCCAAGTGTTGAATGTGGTCCATGCAAGCATGCTTCTTTAGGCCTGAGCTTTCCACTTTACCTCATGATGTTCTTCTAGAATATTCCATCTGGGGCATGCTCTTTCTTGGGCCAACCTATCGTCAGGCATGGCATCTTATCCATGTGCAACCGATCATGCTTTTCATGTGTTCTACCCAGGCACTCAAATTGACTAAGTCTCGAGCCTCCTTTTGCACGTCGCGCATGTTATGTGCTTCCCTAAGCCTTTCTCTCATGCGCTTTTTCCTTGCACACCTTTTCATAACTAGGACCCCGTGCCCACATGCCTTCATACTTGGTTAATATTACAGGGGTCCAACAACTTATACATGTTGTAGTCATTACCCGATGACACTCTCTAGTCCCATGGTCTATACTTGACTATTAAGGGTATACATATCAAATGGACCTCATCAATATCACATGTTCAATCATTCAATCATCTTATCATGTAACTTTCCTAGCTAGTACCTTACTCAAATCATGATATATGATTTATGCTAAATCATCACCGCTTTCTAGCTTTCCTATTCATTCATCGAATGATATACGTTGTATGTTACATCATCACACTTTATGACATCTTACTCATGCACCTCGTGATATACGCTTTAGGCTAAATTATCACCTCTTCTTAATCACTCATCCCTATGTCACATTCTATATCATCTACACATCATCATCCTACAATAAACAATCCATGCTTAGTTCATCAACTCTTACTAACACACGACAACACATCATTTAAACCATTTCCCGATGATGCGCTCTTGTTTATGGTTCATTATTGACTTTTGAGGGGGCATAAATAAATGAACATCATTATATACATTTCCATCCACTTAGGGGGCATGTTTCACCTATCTTTCACATTGCATTCTATTCTACCTCATCCACAACATACTACATATCTTGGTTGCATTTACTCTTTCTTACATTTACTTATTACATGCACATCTTATTACACATACTAGATAGATATCTTGTATGTCATTATTTTTTCCATACACATATGTGTGTTCACTTTCTTGCTAGTTTTGATCACATATTTCACATGTCCATTGCACACAACATGGATTCATGGCATAGTACCTATTACCCATAGCACATATTACCCCCATAGCAACTCCCGGGGCATCCACTTTGGTAAATTACAGGTGTTATTATTTCATTTTTCATAGCACACTACATTATCTACTTATACATGCTTTGACATAATTTTTATCTTTCTAACGTGCTAATGGGTGATTCATGTGTAACATTTATTATGCAATACTATTTGCTTCCATGGTTATCTGGTACACTATTTTCCTTTGCTTGTCATTATTTATGGGATTTGCCCCATTTCTTGTTTGTTCTACGATTGTTTGTGGCCACTATGGCCTTGTTTTAATTATGACATCGTGAGTGATGTCCCATGTTTACAACCCACTTTTCACAATCTACATTGTCTTCTAGCGTGTTTACTTGCATCTTACCTTATACATTATTTGTGTAGCTTACATTTTTCTTTTACATGAGTGTTTGTCTTTTTTTGTACTAACACTTATTTTCCTAGTCATTTTTGTGTGTGCCTTGGTTTTTACCAAACACACTCCCCTCCCCCTGTAGGGCATAGTTTCAGCACAATGGTCGGTCCTCCTTTGGGTCGCATACTCCTTCGTGACATCACATGCACCCCAAATGAGGGGGCATCATATGGGTGAATCAATCACCCCATATAGGGTTATACACAACAACACGGTATTGGTACAACACAATTTTTAGGGCTCAAGAATCAACTTGGATCCTTAGCACAACGACCTTTCCTAGATGCCTAAAACTAGGGAGCAATACAACAACCTTTCTGGATGCCTAAAACCAGGGAAAACTTACACAGTGATTGGTAATTCAGCATAGTCTATAGAATTCCATAAAAATAATAATGTTTATAGGGAAGATAGTCCTTAGCACATGCATTTATACACACCATCTATAGTGGTGTTATACATAATGGGAAGTAGTTAAAGGATTGGAAGATGACACCAGACTATTCTCCCTACACTTCTTCCATTTCATTGGCATGAGATCACTGAAAAAATCGTGCATGGAAATCATCTACATGATCCTTTCTACACTCTTTTCCTCATCATGGATCAAGTGCACATGTTCGTTTTTCACATTTTCACTTTACATACTCCTTTACATGCTTTTACACATATACATGTGTATTTGAATACTTTTCAACTTCTCTTTTACATGCCCATTTGTATGGGAAGCGGTAGTCAACATCATCCACATCACACACATCGACATTGACATCATATAAGTACATCACAACATCTACACACGCATTCCCGCTCTAGGTTCATTTTCATCACCACTTTTTGTACTTTCTCCTCCTTAAAATCCACACTTCACTTTTTTAATCACACCATGCTTTTTCTAGTCCCTTGGCACATTTGCATCATCAATCTACATGGTTATTAGGTAAACATATCTATCTACTTTATGTTATCGATATTTCTTATTGCCAACATAAATTGGTGGAAAATGTTGACACAAAATCATGCACTTTGGTAATTAGTTAGTCTTGATTAAAAACTACTATTCATATGATTCCTAAGTAAGAATGGTACTAATTAACCCATTTCTTTGGATACCTTTATTTCCTTTATGTCACTTGTCTTGGTCTTACACTTCGATTTCTCAATCTATCTTTTTATACTTTGACATTTACCATCTGACACTAGCACCCAACCAGGGACATAAGCGTTAGTCACCCTCATCCCCTCAGGTGCTCTTAACCCCTTTGTACTTTACTCACATTTTTGGTCCTTTCTAGTCATTTGAGCATCTTATGTTTTTGGTAGTCGGCATTTTTAGGTTAATTACAAAATTTAAGAAAATTAATCATATAAATATAAATTTATGTGATCATAATAAGGGACCAAGCACTAAGCACTATTTATCACCACCTAATGTTGCATCCATCAAGGCATCTAAGAGTTCCATTGCATCCATCTAGCTCCATCACAAGGGACACAAGGGCTGGTTTTGTGCATCACACTTCATAGAAGGGAAGTTCATTTCATTATGTGCAAACATTTATTACATTCTACATCTAACTATTTTCTTGTTATCAAGAGTAACCTAGGGCATAATTCTCTACACACACATAAAGAACTCCATTGGATCTGAGATATAGTGTATCACTTAGTCATAAGTTCACCATTGTGAAAGATGAGGAAAATCCGACCCCTTATTTTGCATTTTTTATTTTTTTAGGATTTGATATTTGTTTGAGGTTTTTACAATTCTTTCTTCATTGCAGTTTATAGTGAGTTCAATGATCTTGAGTGTGACCTCGAGTGAACATAGGAAACTAAAGGTGAACATCATGTACCACCTTGGAGGAGGTTTTTCAGGATTTCCAGAGACCTAGGCACCCGAAATAGGCCTAGGGCGCACACGGGCACTCTTGTACCTCTCTAGGTTCCCTAGTCCAGCCTGTACCCCGATTTGCATTTTCCAGGATTTTGTGTGACGTTTCTTCCTCTTTGTTCATCCTATCATACCTTTGGTTCATTTCAAAGTATAATGCAAATCAGCTAAGGCCTTTTACCCTCTCTTTGCAATTAGGGTTTCATTATTTATTGCTTAGTTTTCTTTGGTATATTTTTGTATTTCATTACATCATTTATTTACTACTACTATAGCATTAGATTAGGCATAATATTCCATATTTTACATAATCACCCACAAGGAGCATTTTTTTCCCCAATAAAAATATTTTCTCTGCTCTTGTATCGGAACTTTATGTTGTCTCAAATATATCTCTGCGGTGACTCGATGGTCTTCAAACTACTACTTTTTCAATAGGAAAATCACCCTCTAGTTTGATCCTGAAACCTGGCACATGGGACTAATTCCTTCTATATTGCAAAATTTGTTGTTGACATTGCCAAATCGGGATAGAAAATATGTGTTTGGTTTTATAAGGACTTGATAATAGAGCTTTTCTTATCGATTTTTGCAAGAGAAACACTAGGCATTATAAACTTTTAGTGAAGTGTTCCCTTACTTGGTGGCTATAGTCTTGTGTTTTCTCCTTAAGATGAGGTAGATTTTTCCTTGTCTTCATCGTTCATAACCCTCTTGGCATGTTTCTTTTGTTTACCTCACCAAATCACACAATGGCTATTGGATCCACAGTAAGCACATGGATATGTCCACAATAGCTTTGGGGTTATTATAGGCTCTTTCTTGTAATCAAATAAGACATGATCATACCTCTTAGGGCTATCAACGTTTCCTTTTCTCTTACCATTCTTTGGAGAGTCTGGTCTATTCTTCTTGTAGGATAATTTAAGAGGACTAGTTGCATGGGGTCTATGCTTGATTCTTGATTTACTTGATTATCTGATTTTTTTCCACTATTGTAACCTACTTATATTGAGGTATTTCCTCTACTATCTCGATATTATTAATACTCTATTCACACCAATGAATTTCCTTCATATCCCATTTTAAAAATAATTTTCCCTATACCTCTAGTGTGCTTTTCAAATTCAACCAAAATTAGACCCGTATATGGGAAGGATAATTTAATGAATCAATAGGTTTTTAGAGGGTGTATCTTTATTCTCCACCTCTTCACCATCCTGTAATGTTGCTAGAAGCTCTTCCTTAGCTTGTATTTCATGTTATAATTATGTGATCACTCCTCCAGGAATTTTTCCTCAGACTCAAACATATCTTGTAGCTCTCACTTCTTTGATTCCATAAGCTATAAAAATTTCCTAATTGATAATCCTTCTTTGGGCTATGGGGTGTATGTCGTGCTATAACTACAATAGGTTGAATACTACTAGTCTTTTTGGTACCTATTTACATTCCACCATTTGATGTTGGAACCACCTTGGTGCTCATTCGGGAAAAATACCAACATTGTTCCATATCATTCCCAATCATAGAGCAATGTGCACATACCTGAGGACCATCATGTTCTTCTTAGGTCCCTTGGTGATGACATTCTTATTACAACATGGACTATAGGAGTTCTATGCTCCGTATTAATTGAACAATTTTACGTTCATGATCTCGTTGAAGTAGTATCACCATGCACATCATAGTACTTAGTATAGTGAGTAAAAGAGCCATTATATGAACTAGTAGAATTCCATTTCCACTACAACACACCATTATTGTAGGAGAAACCAGTTATGATATCAAACTTTTTCGTGAGTTAGTAAGTTTGCAGACAAGATAACCTGTCGTAATAAAAACTTGATCTATAAACTAGTCAAAAATTTCCTCAACCAATAGATCCTTATAGGTAACTTATTTAAATTAAGATTTTACCCCAAATTATAAATCAACTTAAACAAGTGTAATGCAATAAAAATAACTAACATTGCATAGGATTTGATAATGGAGTTTGGAAATCACGTACATCTCCAAATTTGCTAAATGTTGAACCGATTCATTATAATGTTCTAATCATAAGTATACATAAACTTAAAATCCTATAATGAATGTTTTGTCTCACCCAAACTCGTACCAATCGGTCCTACAAAACCTAGATGGGTCTTGGAAAGATTCTCATTGTTTTGACACTATTTTCCATCTTTATAGATCCTATTGACTTCTCCTTTGTTGTATGGCCTCCAACCTCTACATAGAGCTAATTCAAAGAGTGTCTGATATTGATGAGTTCTTCCCTTCTTTTGATTCCCCCTCTTCTCCATGACCTCTAGCCTCTACGTAGAACTAAGTCAAATATGAATGTTTTCGATGAGCTCAGAAATATGACTCTCCTATGTGGCCTCCAAGAAACATGAACTTGGTGATGCATCTAGCATATGAATAATCAGAGCTCCATAATGTGCTTCTCTAGTGTTATATCATGTCCCTCTTTCTCCGCAATCAAACTCTAGGCTCACATGAGAAGACTAAGGCATCAAATGGCCTTTACAATAATATTTGAGTTATATAATAATTAACTCAATAATACATCATGCCTATAAAAATAGGACATATTTTCACCAAATAATGCCTTATTATTCTCTAAGGCTTCTCTATCACTCCTCTAAGCTTCACAATAAATCTTTAGTGGTTTTTTGTTTGGCATAAGGGCCTCACCCCTTTTATACCCAACTTGGCCCTGATTTTCTAGCTCTTAAGTCATATCGCCTAGCTCATAACCAACTCGGTGAGTTGTGCGGGTTAGTTTGGTCGGTGAGCTTATACACGATGGGTGTGGGGTTCAAATCCTACCCACATATTTTTCCTCTGGCTGCCACACCCTATTTGGTGACTCATTTTCCACATATCCCACATTTTTGTCCACCCACCTCAACTATCAAAATGTCACCATGCCCATCCACTCACACCGAATATTTTATCCATTGACTCACCCACATGCATCCCGAGCTTCTCATTGCCACATTGGGGTTTTGTTCATTTCCACATAGAGGGGATTTAATCCCACATTGGATGGTCTTTGGGATGGATAGGGATTATTATAGCCCAAAATCACCCACTTTGTATGTGGTTGTGGCCACATCCCACCATTTTTCTTTCCAAGTTGTATTGAATGCTATTTGTTATAGATGGTTGGTTATAACTCATCCCAACTCATCGATGTATCTATCCATGAGCTCGACAATGAACTCTATCTTAACTTGCTAGGTGGCTTCAATCAACTCATTCTTGACTCATCTATGAGCTTGATCATTAGCTCGCCATTAGCTAGTAGCTCGGTTATTAACTCAATCTCAACTCATCCTTATCTCGATGAGCTACCTAGAGTACTTATGGCGGCAAGTTCCCCTCTAAAACAAGATTGGACCCCATGGTTGTAAACCTATTTATGCCTATCAAATATCAAAGGTTCGTACAAATTATTTTTTCTCGAATCACTTCGATATCATGATGACATGTGTTTGTTTTCCAAAACCTTCCCTCTATGTCACTTGAACCTACTATGTCTTGTAAACATATTTTTACTATACATACTACGCATCTGGAGCGTACGATATTCATTTTCCATGTTCCAATAGGCAGCAAAAATATCTCAAAGCCATCTACCATACTGTAATGATCCTAGAAAATTTAGGGGAAACTTTTCCCACTTATTTGATCTCCAGATCACATTCTTCAGCTTCTTTCTAAGGGATTTAGACAATTGGTTGGAAGTATGCACAAATAACAATAAGATTTGATTGAGGGAGAGACAAGTCTGAAACTAGAACAAGTATCAAATGCTTGTTGATTTGTATAATCCATGGACACATGTAGTATCACCGGAAAGGTGTGTTGAACCATTACACTTTGAAATACATGATCTCTATGTATTTGTACTTGAGGAAGCTGAGTTCAAGTTTCTTCCCAAACCTAGAGGATCATACTTACACACACTTCCACTTGCTATCAAGATCTTGATGATTGAATTGGGATTTGAGATCCACTTTTACACATAAGATGGATATCTAAACACTTGTTGAGATATAAGGACAAGGAAAATGGTTGGAAAGGATGGTGTTGAGCTAGATTGAAGTAGAGAGAGAAGAAAGAATGAACATATATAATGATACATGAGAAAGGGTAGTTAAAGAGGCATTGAAACAAAGAGGAGTAGGGCATAATTGTTGATAACCATGAGGAAAATGAGTGGTTGCATGATAGTTAAAGAGCCGTTGAAACAAAGAGGAGTAGGGCCAAGCATAATTGTTAATAACCATGAGGAAAATGAGTGGCTACAGGACTATGTCCCTCTAATATTGGGGAAATGTATAAGGACCCCCTCCACATCTGGAGCAAGTGAGTATAGTGAAGATTTAGGATCCATTGGCACATGTCTATACCACCCTAGAACCTTAGCCCTTATGCATGGTACTCATGATTTGAAATTTTAGATAGAATATTATCATAGTGAGGGAGAATAATGTGAGTGAAACTAAGGATCTTCACATTAGGGAATGTGACGTAGGTAGAAGTTTATTAGTATTTATATAGGAAGCATGATAGATAAAAGCAACACACATGGTAGTGACCTTTCACGCTCAACAGTTTTTCAATCAGTCAAAAAATATATTTGGGAGTACTTTTATAGGTGCAACTCAAGGACATATCATTTGTGTGCTTCTCTCAGGAAGTAGTAACATAGGCACAATACTAGCATAGAGTGTTGGTGTGTAGATGAATTCTACCACCAGCACACATATGAGACTCCCTATAATAAGAGACATGGGAGGCTATGATCCTCCCCAAGTGGAGGAAATTATGATAGATGTTCAAGGTCAAGATCTGTTCTCCCTCGAGTGGGAGTAATAAGGTATAAAGAAATAATCCAAAACTACCTCATATCTTCTATGTAATGTCACTTCACTTACCTGAGTACAAAGGATTAGAGAATGTTACTAAACATGTACACAAATGTGAGCTTTTATGGAGATAGAGGGGATCACCACCTTGAATAGAAAGGCCAACCATTTTGTGACTACACTACATGGCCCCACACACATTGGTATAGGAAGTATGATCCACATTAGATGGTCATGGATTATGATAATTTGCACATAACCTTCTTGGCCAAGTTTCACATTCCTAATTTTGAACAATGGAGCATCGGTGCACTCAAGGATATTAAAATGGGACTATTTGAAAGTGCTCAGGAATATGAAGCATGATTCAAGACTATGTTGTCAAATCTCTCATATGATATTCATCAAATTCAACACATGCAATGGTTCATGGTTGGATTGTTGACAAAATTTAGAAGATCACTATCACATAAAATTTTACAAATCCACGCGAGGCTCTAGGAGGTAGCACTACATGTAGAAGTGGTTGGAAGTGTGGAAATTGAGTGATCCCATTTCTTGAAATATAGATTGCAGCTATGGCCACACACTTGGAAATTTTCTATCTCAATGCATGACACTCGAAGTGGTATCTAGTGTACAAATTATGAAGTAGAGGGACATCAAATAATATTTTTCTTCACAATAATGTGTGCACTCCACTAGTGGCTTATGAGATATGCCATAAGGGCCATGATGTCGATATCTGTCCACTTCTCTAGTGCATAACTTAGAATAATATGTCACTCTACTGTAATATTTTTGATGCACATATGCATGATACAATTCATTTTCATTTGATTGATCACATCCATGAAGCTTGTGAAATAAGGTTGTTCTAGACTAGCGTAGTGGGTAGTTCATATGCGCGTGAAGGGAAAAATAATGGAGCTGGAAAAAATGGCAATGATGACTATAAGGTAGGATATCATGGTAGAGGCCATGGTGGTCATGAAGGAAGGTTTGGTCGAGGTACTTTCTACACTTGGAAATCACTTGATCATTATCAATGAAACTACCCAAAGAACACATTTTGTACGTACTTTGTGGAAAAGGGAAAAAGGTAAAAGAATACCAAAATTTATTTGTGCACATGTGAAAGAAAAAAAGGAGAGTGCACGGTGATGATACAAAACAAGTGTGTCAAGAGAGGTCAATGGAAGCCTAAGGAATTGGCAATTGCGAAGAAAAAAAAATTTATTGGTTACCACACGCACAAAATCTTCACATGCGTGAGAGGAGGCATGAACTAAACCACTCATCAGACAAGAGGAATTTGGACCAAACAATAAGTATTTTGATATAGGCCCAAATAGAAGGAATTGTTCCAGGAAACCATGAGTTTGATCATAGATTTATAGGGGGAGATACAATGCTTAAAAGATAAAGCGTGGGATAGGGAGTGTGTGAGACATGTTAAGGTACTTGATAAGGATGTCGATGAACTAAAGGAAGTTTATAGGATGCTTAGACAAGAGAACATCATATCATTGTTAGATGAATGGATATGCGAAGGTTCCACGTGTGGAGAAGGAAAGGGAAAGATAAATATTACATGTAAATATTCCACCATAAATATGATAAGGAGATCAATTTGGATGCAGTTATTAATGGTTGGCTGGTGAGAAACATCCTTATTAACACTAACACAGAGGTAAACATTCTTACCCTGGATGTATGGAATAAGATGGGGAGGCCACCACTTCACAACTTCTTTGAGTGTGTTATATATGTAAAATAAGACAAGGGAAATTCCCATTGGAGTTTTGAAGGGTGTGAGCATCACTATACATGGGGGAAAATTCAAGGGTGATTTTGAGGTTCTAAAGTTGGAAGAGGAAGATAACTTCCCCACATTACTTGGTAGTCCATGGTGTTGTGAAAACAATGCACACATGTGCTTTAATAAGCACTATATTAGTTTTGAGAATGAAGATGAGCATGTCATGATTCCTATGGATTGTATAAGGATTACTCCTTACATGGATCCCATTAGTAAAGAATATCTGAATCATATCTATATGCATAATTTGCATGATCCAAAGTGTGTTGAGCTAACAAAGGAGGGGGTGCTCCAATGGGGAGATGCTTATTCAATAAGTGACACTACAAGCATTGTTTTGATAACTAGTCCCATGGAACATATATAATGGTTGGTCATGAGTGTCAAGGGCACGTAATAAGGGTGATTAGGCCACGAATAGTTAGGTAGTTGGGAAGAATTGTGCTATCAAGATACACCAGAGAAGAAAATCTTGAATCATTTTTGCATATAATAGAGGAGCAGTTGTGCAATGAAGGATACCAAAGGAATATTTTGGTATACTCATTTAGAGGAATGCTAACATATTATTAATGTAACACACATTGATAATTTACTCAGGTGGCACAAGATAAGAATTTACCTTCTTGACATGGTTTGACAGAACAACCTTCCTTCAAAGATACCAACATACAATGGAAAAATATCTCTCAGTACTCACATATATTCTTGTGAGAAGAATTGATTAGAAGGAATGACGCGTTACCACCATCATTATGGGTCTATAAGTTATATTCAACTTTGCATAGGTGTTCACACACATGGTATATACATGTTGAGTTGAAGCAAGAGAATACTACCAATTGGAAAGAATTGACATCATGTATGGTGCACACTTTTAATTACTTTTCATCTAACCCTCCAATGCATAACGCCTTTCGGTTGATGAAGTGTGTCATTCAATGGGATAACACAAAATCAAAAGATCTTGTGGATAAGTTGTATGAGGACAGTTCTAGGATGGGTGTGCCAACGAATGCACATGGTTGGAAATTGATGAGGATCTCCTAGAGCACGCTTGGAAGGAGACAGAAAAAGGAAAGATGGTATACCTGATTGATGATAAAGAGGTCAATATTTTAATGTCAAACACATATAGGGTGAGGAAAGATCTTAGGTAAGGTTGATGAGCAGGAAAGCACATATCATTTACCACTTAAGATGAAGAAGGTGAATATTGGATAGATGATGCACCTACGAAGGTGATCATTAGTGACTATTGGTCATAAATAGAAGTTGAAAAGATAGTTGAACTATTGTGCAACTTCCAATATCTCATTCTTAAGGGTGTAGACACCTAATTTGACTACGTAGTTTTAATACTAAAATTGCACTAATTATCCACTTTCCCATCATTTCATTATAATTAGTGATTTTCCGCTAATTATCTAACATTTCCCTTCATCTCATCAATTAATGATACTTCGTTAATTAACTAGCTTTCCCTTCATCTTAGATTCAATTAATGAAACTTCATTAGTTATAATCATCTTTTAATTAATTAATTAACTATTATTAGTTAATTAAGCCTTTTAATATTCTATTTAATCAATAAACCCTCTTATTGATTAAATCCCCCTTTCAAATCCTTCAAATTCTACCCATTTCCTTCTAAATCACCTCCAAATATCTTTTTAAGCTTATCTTGGCCTATTAATTAATCCTAGTTGATTAATTAAATCCTTTCAAAATCCCATGAGTTGAAATACTAATTAATTCCTTCTAATCATGTTTATCTCTTTCTAATTCTACTTTATCTTTATCCCACATTCTCTAGGTTTCTAGCTTCTCCCAAATTGAAAAGCTATATAAAGAACCTACTACAACTCCCTTCCAATCTTACACCATCTTACACCTCTAAGATATATGCACATGATAAGAGCATTTCTACCTTGAAAAACTTATTGATCTAGCATTCATTCTATCCTCTACTTGCAAATAGTAGTAAAGGAAGAACCATACATGGAAATTAAGCCATATTGGTGAGATCCTTTCCTCTTCATGGAGATATCCTTCCTTTGATAGCTCATAATCATAATCAGTTCAAAAAAGGAGCACCTATAATCACAAAGCACATCCAAATATCAAAGGGATGGTTTAGCATTTAATGTTTTTATGTTGGATGTATTTAGATTAGATTTCTCTTTCTAGCTTTATCATGGTGTTTTTGATAGATTAGCTTAGTTATGGAGACTACTTGGTGTTAGTTTTCATTAAGTAACTTAGCTTGGTTTATTCACTTGCATACATATGGCACACCCAGTGGGACACTCCTTTGTCTCATGTGCATTTCTTAAGTTTTTGTAGTTAAGTTTCATTTTGCATACTAACCTCTATTTAGTACATGTTGATATAACTTGTATTTCTTAACATATTTTGTTAAGTTTGCTTGTGTTGAGTGTTCCTTGTAGGATTTAAGGAGGTGAACTGCTATCAAATTTGAAGCTTATCAACAAAAATTTGAGTTTTTTAACATTTTTGGGTCATTTTTCCCGTGTTCTTGAAGTTACACAGGATCCCTACATTACCGTTGATGCTCTTTATGTCTTTGTTTATCTTATGTGCTAACATTATTGTTTTTGCATTAGAACTACCTATCTCCACACTAGTGTTGATCATACTTGTGTCTACGTGGTTGCCTATGAGCCACCGTCACTCCTCTATGCACTTTTGTTGGATTTTTGTTTTCCTCTTTCTTCACAAAGGGTCCTTACATGTTTGTGTTAAACCTTATTACGCTATTGTTTCCTAAATTATGTTAACGTTTTTTTTATGCATTTGTATTGTCTGATTTGTGATAACATTGCTTCTTGTGCATTTTCATTGGTTAACCTGCATCTATGTTAACCCTCTTTATGCTATCATTATAATTTTTCACTACCATTCATCCTCGTGCACTAGCGTTAGTCTACATGCACTAGCATTTACTTCCATGCGCTTAGCATTTTGTAGTATTTTTTGGGTTCGAATTTCAAAATTCCATAATCTATTTTTGGTGTTTATTATTGTTTTACAGGTTTTTTGACTTCTATTTTACAGAATTTACCTTTTGGAATCATTTTCTAACACGTTTAAATGCATTGATGAATGTTGTTTTCCATTTTATTTGAGTTAGATCAAAGCTTGTGTATGCTCTTCTCTTGCGCCTTTTGGTGATCTTGAGAATCAAAAGAAACTTTGGTATTTTTTTCTAACATTTTGGTTCATTTGGAAATTTCATCATTTTAATTGTTTAAGGGAATCAATATTTCAAAACGCGCTTAATTATCATTTGTTAAATGTTTCCTTCTTTAATATTTGGATCAAACATCATGTATGCTCTTCTCTTGTGCCTTTGGGCGATCTTGAGAACCAAAAGCGATCTTGATCCTCTTTCAAAATATTGTGGGTTTCATGGAAAACTATTTGTTTACCTAATTTTCATTCCTAATCAAATTAATGATTTAGTATTAAAGAAAGTAGAAAACGTGGATTATGGAGGGTTTAAGGTACCTCAATATGCAATGTGATGGATATGGGTGCAAAATAGATGACAAATCCTCGCTACAACCAGGTAAACCTACAAATAAGAATCACTAAGAAAGAGATTTGATTAGATGGGATATGCAGGGCTTCCCAAAAAAATTTGGCTTCAAGAAGCGTTAACTTCCTTGGTGGATGTCAACCCCGTGTTTGATAAAAGATGATAATAAGCTAGATAATATGTATGATTTGAGGCACAGCAGCTTGGAAATGTAGAAATGTAAGACACATACAAATCTGAGTTGAATAGACTATAAATTAAATAATACGTGACTAGGTTAATGGTGACCCAGATGTGCAAATGTCGAGGCGACGATGACCTGGATATGTAGATCTGATCAACAATGCAAATATGTAGATCTATTGGGATCTGGATGTCAAATGGTAACTATAAAAACTATGCAAACATTGAAGTCAACATGTGAAAGGAGATTTGAGGCAATAGGAGACTAGGGATGATAAAAACAAAGGTTAAAAAAAGGGATATTGAGGATCGGACCCTATTCGATGCGGCTAGGGTGAAATGGTGGCGACTAGGGTGAAAATAGTGGCGACTAGTGTGAAATGCTAGTAATGCTATAACAAAGGAGCTAGATGGTGAATATGGGGTTTGAAATGGAAACAAAATATATGCAGAGGTTGAGGAAGGCTCTGGAGATGGAAAACATAGTTCTGAGAGAGATGAGTCAATGGGGACTCAAGTCAGGGGATGACAATGACTATAACAAAATAAGGAAAGGCCAAAGGTAGATTGATTGAAAAGGCAACCTATAAATAGAAACACTGATAGAACAACCTAATAATGGAGTCTTGAGTGTTGTTGAACTGCAGTGTTAGATTTAACAAGATAATAATAAAAATGATATAAGATAGTAAAAAAGTAATGTAAACCTCCCAATGTTATGCATATGATCAAGAAGATCTTCCAAGGGCTATAAGAGGGTTGTTGAGATGCTCTGGTTCAAAGGAGGAATTGTGGAATGGAAGGAAGTTGCACCTGTGTGATTTTTGCATTTTTTACGTCCTTATTGCATTATTTCTTATTTCTTGCTACGTCTCACCTTGATTATGGAGAGGTGTAACTTGGTTTCATAGGTTCGACGACGACCAGGTTGGGTCGTCACCGATTGTGGGGAAATTTTCCGCAATGGGATGTTTTTGTGATTTGATCAGGGTTTTGTGTATTTAAGAGTTGGAAAAGTTTTTAAACCATATTTTAGGATCACTGGGTAGTTAGAGGATAAAGATAACATAGAAAAAGCATATAAAAGCACGGAGATGTAAATTTAGAATAAAATCATCCCAAATGAAAATTTTGTTTGGGCATGGATGAAGATTTAATTGATTAATTGATTAATTGATTAATAATTAATTAATAAAGATTAACTAATTAATTAATAAAGATTAATTAATTAATGTTTAAAGATGAAAGGTGATAGGTATTAATTAATTAATTAATAATAATTAAATTTAATAAAGATTAATATGGATGGGATAAAAGGGAATTTAATTAAATAAGGGGGATGAATTAAATAAATATACGCACGTGAGCAAATGAAGAGGTAGATACCAAAATTAAGTGTCTACACTATTAAATATTTTGTGCGCAGACCATACGCTTATCAAAGAATCAAATTAAAACCAATACTAATGACATTGAGTGTGGGTTTTCAATGATGTTAAACCACATTTTTAATCACAAATTAAAAAACACACTATTTATTGAAAACATTGTAATTGCAGGTTCGGATAAGGGTTAAAATTGTCCTCTTTAAAGCTGTGTAAGTATCTTGATGTAATCCATAAAACTCATTATGAGGATTACCACAAGAACCCCAAAGTAGTCAACACCTTGAGGGAATTGGTTGAAGAAATGGGAAGTGCCCCACTACCCACTTAACTAGAAATACCCATGAGGAATGCTTCAAGTTGTTTGTATATGAGGCCTCTTTCATTAATTTTATTATGGGGTAATGGTCCTTTGTCTAGGAGTTATCTAGAGAAGTGTACCTCTCTTAGACAAGTATTAACAAGTGTTGAGAACAAAATCCTAGGTAGCCATTTGGCATTGGGGCCAACTTGAATTTATCCAATCATGTTTCAAAGATCCTTCACAAAGCAAAAATGCCTTTGGATTCAAAACCTTATTAGTCGAACAAGGGGATAGTTCATTTAATTTTTTTCCATGTGTTATTCATCACAAAACTTACAAAGAAAAATTTGTCCTAGTTTCTACCTTGTTATCGAACAAGGAGAAACTCTACCAAAGTTGGGCTATGTATTTTTCATCACCAATTTTACTATCTCCTTTGTTCTCTTGTTGACAATTTTTGGTCAAAATAAAGCAATTTTGAAGTGTTATCAAGATTGTGTCCACCACATTTTCACATGCTTACATCTTTCCTTATTACAACTATGATAGTAAGTGTTAAAAGTGTGTTGGTACGTCTTCATATTTTTTTAGCCTTCTCTTGACATCTGTATTTAGAATTCTCCTTGTAGAAGGTTATCTTATCTTGATTTCCCTTTGCGTTGTTACATTACTTGCATTATATCAAAACATTTTTATACTTGCATATTTTTTTCTTAGAACTTGATAGAAGTGTCTAAATTGTGTTGTTGTGTTGCTCACATTGTGTTGAATATGTTATGTTATGGAGCCTATTTTCATTTGTGTGAAGTGTTGAAGACTGTACACTAAAATTAATGTACACTATCCATAATTTTCTTAGGAAACGTGCCCGATATATCGGGAAATGTGCTCTTCTCTTATGGGTGAAATTTTTTTGACCCATATGTTTATGCGAAATTTTGTTACCCATGGTATTGTAAACATGCTTAAGTAGTTGCCTATTTATGTGGTTTTATGCATATGGTAGGGTTGATGTAACATTATAGATGTGTGTGAATTTGAGTGTGAATTCTATAGAGTTTGTTGAGTATAGATCCAAACAAATCTAGGTATTGTATTGAGAGAAGAGGTGGCTTGTAATAAAATATGAGAAAGTGATTCTTGGTGGATGTAGCCCAAATTGGGTGAACCATGTTAAATATTCTCTCTTTGTGTTGTTTTCTTTTTATTTTGCACTTTTATTTTAGATCTATAATATTTTATGCATATTAGTTTCTACTGTTGTGATTCTATGAGGGATTGTTTCATGTATTTTATCCCTTATTTCATAACAATTGGTAACATAGCCTAGTTTGGTTTGTTGAAGTGTTGAATCATAGAAATTTTTTTAGATTGAGTGGGAGCTATGACAGACGATGGAAGATCAAGGGTTGATAAATTCCACGAGCATAATTTCAGTCTTTGGAAGATGCAGATGGAAGATTACCTTTATCAGAAGGATATTTATATTCCATTGTACGAGAAAAAAACAAACCCTCGAGCATGACGAGAAGTGGAATGGGATTTTTTGGATAGAAGGCACTTGGTACAATCCGTATGTGTCTTACATCTTTAGTATTATTTAATGTTTTAAAGGAAAATACTACAAAAGAACTCATGGATGCATTAGGGAAGTTGTATGAAAAACCCTCTTCCTCTAACAAGATATGTTTAATGAAAAAGTTGTTTAATATGAAGATGTATGAGAATGGTTCAGTAGCAAATCATTTAAATTATTTTAATACAATTGTAAATATGATAGCTTCGATTACAATAGAATTTGATGAAGAAGTTAGGGATTTATTAATTTTGTGTTCTTTACCTGAGAGTTAGAATAGCCTTGTAATGGCAGTAAGAAACTCGGTTCCAGCTAACTCAAAGTTGAAGTTTGAGGATGTTGTAGGGGTGATTCTAAGCGAGGAAATGCAAATAAAAAACTCTAGGGAATGTTCTACTTCAGGGAATGCTTTGACAGTGGAAACTAGAGGGAGATAGAAGAATAGAGGAAGTCATGGAAAATCAAAGGATCGGAAAGGTCAAAATCCAAAAGCAAGATAGTATGTTGACACTGTGGAAAGTATGGGCATGCAAAGAAGGACTATTGGGAGCTTTGGGACGAAAAGAAACAACAAGAAGAAAACAAGGAGGTAAATGTGGCAATGGGTAATGTATGTCAGGATGCTTTGATTCTTTCTTTTCATAATATTTTTGAATCTTGGGTTTTAGATTCGGGGGCTTATTTCCATGCTACTCAACATAAGAATTATTTTGTTGATTATGTTCAAGGATTTTAAGAATGTTTTTCTTGGTGATGATGAGTCTTGCAACATAGTTGGAAAAGGTTCTATTGAGGTTAAGATGCGAATGGGAATACCTAGCTATTGAAGGATGTCGGACATGTGTCTACATTAAGAAGAAATTTGATATCGGCGGGGGGGCGGTTGAGAAGTGATGGTTTTACTTGTGATATTTATAATGGACTCTTGAAGGTTACTAAGGGAGACTCTTGTGGTGAAAAGAGGTAAGAATGTTGGAACCTTGTATTTAACCAATGATAGCACTAATGATTATAATCTTGTGACTTTAGAATCGATACAACATTGTTGCACTATAGGTTCGATCCACATGAGCCATAAGGGCATGGATATCATATAGAAGAATTTACCCGGATATACGAAACATGATTGGAGTTTTGTGAAGACTACATAGATGGGAAATAGAAATGTGTAAGGTTTCTCCGGGTTGGACCATTTTGATGTGTGGGGGTTAGCTCAGTATCATCTCTTGGGGGTTAGCTCAAGTATCATCTCTTGGGGTTCAAATTATTATGTTACTTTTATTGATGATGCAACAAGGAAAGTTTGGGTATATTATATTAGAAATAAATCGATGTATTTGACACTTTTGTTAAATGGAAAGCCTTGGTAGAGAATGAAACAAATCTTAAGCTAAAATGTCTCAATTAGATAATGGAGGGGAGTATTGTAATAATGAATTTGATGATTATTGTTCTAGTAATGGAATCCATAGGAAAAATACGGTTCTAGGAACTCCGCAAGAATGGGGTGTCAGAAAGGATGAACATGACAATAATGGAATGAGTTAGGAGCATGAGGTTACATGCAGACTACCTCTTTCTTTTTGGGTAGAAGCGATGAGTACAACTATGTACTTGATAAATAGAGGACCCTTAAGTTCCTTGGATGGAGGCATACTTGAGGAGGCTTGGTATGGTAAGAAAGTTGATTACTCATTTCTTAGAGTCTTTGGATGTGAGGTGTTTGTTTATATTGATAAGGATGATATGACCAAGCTAGAGAGGCTAAATTAGAAAAATGTACTTTCATTGGTTATGGTGGTGATTACTTTGGATTTAAATGTTGGAGTATTAAGGAAAAGAAAATCATTCGATCTAGGGCGGTGATATTTAATGAGAAAGTTATGTATAAGTAATAGTTTCAGGGAAAACATGGAAGAATCTAAGAAATAATATGCATTGGTAGAGGATCTTTTAGATGGGAAAGTGACCCATGAATCGGTTCAGAAACCTCCTCAACAAGAACCAAAAAACTCCTATATTGAGGAGGTCTTCTAGGGTAAGAAGAGAACCAAATTTTGTCTCCTTCTCTTTATTATTTATTACTCACCGATAGGTGGAGAGCTAGAGATATTTGATGAAGTAATGCGGTAGATGCTAGGAAGAAGTGGGAGCAACCCATGGATGAGGAGCATAAGTCTCTCATGGAGAACTAAATATGGAATTTGGTGAATCTACCTGAAGGAAAAAGAGCATTGCAAAACAAGTGGGTGTAAAAGTCAAGGAGGAAGAAGGAGGAAAAAAAAATATACAAGGCCCGATTGATGATCAAGGGGTTTGCATAAAAAAAAAAGTATATATTTTGATGAGATTTTTCTCCTGTAGTAAAAATGACTTCTATTAGAACTATTCTTTGAATAGTGGAAGCTAAAGACTTGCACTTAGGAAAGCTATATATAAAGATTTCATTTCTCCATGGTGATTTGGAGGAGAATCTATATATATAGCAGCATGAGGGCTATGAGGTCAAAGGTAAAGAGGAGATGGTGTGCAAACTAAAGAAGAGCTTGTATGGCCTAAAATAAGCTCCATGTCAATGCTATAATAAATTTGATAGCTTCATGATGGAGCAAGGTTATATTAGATGCCATTATGACCATTGCATATATATAAAGAAATTTGAGGATGGTAGTTATATTATCATGTTTCGTATGTGGATGACATATTAGTTGCATAGAAAGAACATGCAAGAAATAAAATACTCAAAAAGTAGCTAAATGACTCCTTTGATATGAAGGATTTGGGGCAACTAGACAAATCCTTGGTATGAGGATGTCTAGGGATAGGAAGGAATGGAAGTTGACTTTATCTCGGAAGAGTACATCAAGAAGGTCTTGGAGAGGTTTAATATATAGATGTTAAACCAATCGGGACTCCTTTGGCGAGCCATTTCAAGTTATCAAAGGAGCAAAGTCCCAAGATAGAACAAGAGAGAAACCAAATGTCTAAGGTAACTTACTCATCGGTGGTTAGTAGTTAGATGTATGTCATGGTGTGCACTAGGCTTGATATTGCCCACACGCAATGGGATCGGTGAGTAGATTTATGAATGATCCGGTAGAGATCACCGGAAGGCGTAAAGTGGATCCTCATTATTTGAGAGGGACCATGGGGAAAATTTTATGCTATAGTGGATCGAGACACCACTTTGTGTCATTATGTAAATTCAGATATGGTAAGATATGTAGACAACAAGAGGAGCACAACATGTTATATTTTCATTGTAGGTGGGATAACAAGTGAGATGCATTTCACGAATACAAAAATTTGGTGGATTTGTCAACCATGAAGGCTGAGTATGTTGCTGCGATAGAGGTAAGAAAAGAAATTATTTGGTTACAACAATTTCTTGAGGAGTTGGGGCATAAAAAAGAGGAAGGGGAGCTACATAATGATAGTCGAGTGTTATACACCTAGATCTAGATATAGGAGCCGTGGTATCTGCGAGTGAGTGAGGCCGGTAGGCCAAAATCTGGATATAGGAGCCGATCACCCCGAGAGATCTATATATAGGGGGGCCTGCCCTTCCATCCCTCCAGGGCGCTGATTCATTCTACCCGGTGAGATATATATCTATATAGGGGCTGGGGGGAGGGCGGCGGCCCACTATCTATCAGCGCTAAGAACTCCGATTTCCACTCTAGGATGAAGCATATATAGTTAAGGTACCATTTCATTAGGACAACTTTGGGAATGTTGAGTTAATTAGAATTGTTTTGAGCAAGGGTCTAGAGAATAAGAAGAGGTTGTGTTTCTACTCTTGTAGAGTCAAACCCTCCTTGACTTGAGTAGTTTTCCTCTTTTGGGTGGTTTTTTTATAGATGTTTTTTGATGCTTGTGAGCTATTATTGTAATATCTTTTTGTAAATGGCCCTTTACCTATAAAAAACAAGTTGAAGCTAGAGAATATTCATACTATCGAAATCCTACGGACATGATGACCAAGGTGGTCATAAGGGAAACTAAAGTTGTGTTCGATTTTGGTTGGTCTTCACGGACAACAATGAAGGGTTGATAAGATTTCTCGAGAGGAAAACTAGTATCCAAGTGGAGAATGTTATGTTATGGATCTTTTTTCATGTGTGGAAGTGTTGAAGATAGTACACTAAAAGTACTATATACTATTCATAGTTTTTTTCCGGGTTCGGGGTCGGGTTGGGCCTTGAGCAAGGTTTGGGGGTGGTAGCCCCGAGAAAAAAATGGCCTCAAAAACGTGCTTGATATATCTAGAAACGTTCTCTTTTCATATCGATGAGATTTTTTACCCATAGGTTTATGGGACAGCTTTTGGCCCATGGTTTTGTACCCAAAATATTGTCAAATTACTTAAGCGATTTCCTATTTATGCGGTTTTGTGCAAATGGCGGGGTTGATGTAACATTGCGATGTGTGTGAATTTGAGTGTGAATTCTCAGAGTTTGTTGAGCATAGCTCCAAATAGATATGGGTATTGTATTAAGAAGAGGTGGCTTGTAATAAAATCTAAGCAAGTGATTCTCAATGGACGTAGCCCAAATTGGGTGAACCACGTTAAATATTGTCTCTTTTTGTTGTGTTATTTTTATTCTACACTTTTATTTCAGATCGTAACATTTTTGCATATTAATTTCTCTTATTGTGATTTTGTGAGGGATTTTTCCACGTATTTAATCCCTTATTTCCTAACAGACTCATTGATATACTTAGACCTTGTTTTCTTTAACATTGATTTAGGTTTTAGAAGGTGTTTTAGTTACGTTGCTTTCATTGTATTAATCCTTTTTGATACTAACATCTTGTTTTTCTAAAACTTTATTAAAGTATAAAAATTATATTGTTATGTTGTTTGTATTGTAGCCTCCATTTTCAAAATTGGACTTCATTTGTATTAAATTGGTTTAAAGTATATACCTTGTATTGTTACGCTGGTCAAATTACTTCACCCCTTTTTAATATTTAAATCTTGTTTGTCCAAAACTTGATTTAAATATTAAAATTGTGTTGTCATCTTATCAAAAGATAATCTATGAGACATAATTTAGACATAGGGAGTAGGTTCTTTTATGGTTGATCCCTTGTTTCGAACTTGCTTTTATTTTTCCTTAGAGACCTTTCATCACATATTTTCATCTCCTTGGAAAATTCTTTGTGACATTTACAACTATTACAATTTTCCTTGATTCTTTGTGATTTTTTGTGACATTTACGCCTTTCACGTTGTTTGATTTTTCCTAGGTTCATTATAGCACTTGTACACATTGTTTAAACCTTCATGAAACATTTCCTATTATGCCTCCTATTACAAGAATGGGACATAAAATATTAGGATCAAATTCTTTCCTTGGTAATAATTTAGGCCCATTTCTTGAAGACAAAAAATTGGTTGACCATAGTGAGTATGAGGAGACATCTCCTCAGGATAACTTTGAGTTTGACCCTACACAAATGGATAAATTTCTCTTCCATAACAGAGATTGCATTTTAGTACGAGTTGTAGAATTAAGGGCTAAATTTCCACCGAATTCGACCATACTCTTCTTACAAACATGGTTCATGGAGAAGAAGAATCAAAACGTCCCCTTCGATCTATTAAGGACATATTAAATCCAAAACATGCTTCTACTTCTAGTCAAAGAAATAAAAATGAAGAATACACGGCTCCTAAAAACATGAGTGGTTATCACATACCCCTCATTCGAATTAATCGTGAAGCTAGAGGTGAGAATGAATATCATGAACAACCACCTCCACGTGAAAATCAAGAAGAACCCCAAAACAATGAGGTCACTATACAACAACAATTACAATTCCTTAGTCGTCAAATGGAAAACTTAGCTTCCCATGTCCATAGAGACATAGGTAGAGCTGCACATAATGAAAAACCTAAGGTCACATATAATGAACTTTACATTGAAAACCGTGGTGGTTAAACGTCAAAATCTAACCACGTGTATATACATGCCACACCTTCTCATGGCCAGGTCTTTAACCAAGAGTGGAAATTGTTGGAACATAATTGTTAAGTGGGTTGGACACCCCTTGATTAAATATGGGTCCAACATTATACTATAGGTTAAATATTTAACAATAAAAAATGTTTATATTTGTATTATTAAATATTCAAACCTAGGGATATACTATAGGTTAAATATTTAATAATAAGAAATAGTTATATTTCTATAATTAAATATTTAAACCTTGGTATATGTGTCAACCATTTAGGTTGAAAAGGTGGGTCGGAGACATACCCGATCACCTCATATAAAAAGGACTTCATGTCCTCATTTGATATATTGGAAAATATATATCAAAGGTGTTTTTACCCTTGTGATTAGGGTTTCTAAAGGAGGAGGTAATTTACTAGATGTAAAAGGGTTCTCTACAATAAAAGTTACTTTTCACAGTGGTTTTTACCTTCGGGTTTTCCACTATAAATCATGTGTCATTTGTTATTTACTTTATGTAAGTATTTCTTTATTTTTATGCAATATAGTGTGATGTTTATTTATTTAATATCACATAGTTTATTAATTTTGTATAATTTAATTGATTAAATCTGTAATTAATAAAATCCTCAAATTCTATTATGGTAACAAAGTGAGGTAAATTAAATAGATTAGATAAAATGTTGTTGTATTTAATTTATTTAATTTTTACGGTTTTTTCAACCAACTTGGAAGGGTATTTAAAAATCATTGGGCCCCCTTCTCCCCAATTTTTTTGCAATCTAAATTTTTGAATATTTTGTGAGGAATTAATGTGAGTGTGCATATGTGAAAGGGGTTTACATGCGTGTGAAAAAATCACATACATGTAAGGGTAAATTAATATATGAAATATTTATATTTCTCTATAGTTTTAAATGTGTGCAGGGTAAATGTTTTCAAAGGTAAAATTCAAGAGTAAATGAAGGGAGGAGACAAGTTTCATGAAAATAGGGATTTCAAATTATTTCATTGGCAGGTGAAATTACTTGTCCCCTCTATAAATCTCCAGGTTAATTTGTACTCTCATGTGATTCAAAATCTCCTTGCACCTTGGTAAAAATTCTCTTACTATTTTTACCTTATTTTTTCAAAATAATATGCCATGTCCTTTGGACCCCCTCTAATAGGGCTTGATTTTAAAAAATATAAGTTTATAGTTTTTATAACTATATTCTTTAAATAAAAATTTACTATAGAATAAATATCATTATAGTTTATATTATATAAACTATTCTAAAAAATTATATAATTGTTTATATCTTATTATAATTTATAAACAGAATTTGTCTAAAATCTAAAAGAAGAAATTTTGAAATTTCATATTCTGGAAATACATAGGTAATTTTCACTATGTTAAAATTGATGGTCAAATGACCATCACGACAAACCAAAAATAAGGTAGAATGATGGTCATTTAGACATCAAATTTAAGTTGGCCATATCCAGGAAATTTTCATTGTGTTAAAATTGACGGTCAAATAACCATCACGGTAGACCAAAAATAAGGCATAATGATGGTCATTTAGATGTCAAATTTAAGTTGGCCAATATATTTATCTTCATTAACACTTTTCAAAAATTTGAAGTTGTGTGCATTCTTAGAGGTTTCATCTTCACTTCTATATAGTCGGAAAATTTTTATGATAGGTCTATACCCTTTAACCCTTTTAACCCAACAAGGAGATCCATGGTGTCTCACCAACTAGGATATAATGTCAAAAACCCTTTATAATCTAGGTATTATTATGATTATGAAAAGTTAATTAAGTATACATTTTAATGATAGAATTAGTTAATGGTCAAATAGTTTAAAATCAACATCTATAAACAAGATTTGGATTCATTAATATTTTTACATCAAATTTTCCAAAAGTCAAACTATTTCTTTTGCTTTAATACTCGGATTTTTTAATCAAATAAAACAATTTTTTAGGTATAAAATATGGGTATTGTGCATTTTTTAATTAATATGTATCTAGATGGTCAAACTCCATTATTTCATAATGGGTTATGTGTTTTGGGAACCCACTTGAAATAGACATGCTCCAATTTCTTTTCTTGAGAAATCTCATATCCTTAAATGGCAAATTACAATATTTGCCTATCTTTAGCTCAAATTGGAACTTATTATGGGGAAAAATTTAGGTGATTGTTTGATGAATTGAGCTTGTGCCCTTACCTTGTCGTCAAGTGAATATGGAAAATATGAATGCATTATCATTATTTGAAGGTACTTCATGAGGCCATTTCATCTCAATCAGGTTCAATAGTAGAACGATGAATCATTTTTACACACTAGTTAATATCCAACATCCTAATGATATTCTTTATAGGTATTTAGATAGCCTCTTATAATCCATGCAGCTTGAAGGTTCTACCTTGGATCTAAGATTGTCTAAACTTCATGTTCTTAAAATTACTTATTACTCTTATGAAAAGAGATGGGAAAAAGTGTTAATTTCTTAGCCAAAATTAAATCCAAATCTTGCCATGTATTGTTTAAAAGAACAATTAGCTTATGGATGTAAATTTAGATGACCCTTTTTTATGAAAAATTAATCTACCTTATTGTTTGAAAATCTAGAATATGAATATTGTTGTTTTGAAAGGTAATGCGGAAATTACCGTGTTCCAAGAAGTTTGAATTTGGTTTAAACTCTAAATATTACAATATTTGGAATATCAGTTGAGGATTTTTCGAATTAGCCCGGCCAAAGAACATCTTGAATTTAAATACGTTCACGAGTACATTCTCTTTAATCCTTCTACCATCATCCTCACCATCATCACTTCATCATATGACAAGTGATATGAACTTGCCTTTAACTCCAAGGAGAATCCTCTTAGGAACTCTTTCTCATAATTAAGTTCAAACCATGAAACAATTGTGACTTAGGTGAAAAATTAATCTCCTTCTACCCATTTCCTCAATTTAATTTAGATAATAAATACTTGATTTATTTGCTCTTGATAAGAAGAGCAATTTTACTTCCCTCTTAGAACATTTTAAGTGTGTAAAGATTTAATGGTAAATTTAACACAAATGTGGAAAAATTCACAAATGTGAAAAATCATAAATAGAAGAGTGTGAAATCTAAGAACATATCTTTATGCGAAAAATATTGTCTCATCTAAATATAATTTAAGGAAAAAGGGTAGTGTTGGTTGTCAAACGATGACCCACATTTTCCTTCTCCCTACAAAGAACCAAGTTGTTTGAGACAACCATGGAACCCTCGTCTCCAAGTTTTGGAACCTTCTATCCTTTGATATGGATCTCCATGGAGAAGGTTGGTTCCTCTACCTCTTTTCTCTTACTCGCTAAAACTCCTAATGTTGGAAAGGAAACTAAGCTAAATGCCAAGGGACCAGGAGGATAGAAGGATAACAAAAATTAAACTAAACTATGGAGGCCATAACACTAGAAAGAGTGAGATGAACATTATTTGTTATAAGTGAAATGAAGATTAAAGCACCCATAGGCTAAAGTGCACATAGAATTATTCCCTCTATAGGCACATTTAATACCATTTATTTCATGAAACACAACCAAAAAATGGAGCTACAAGGAACTTAAAGTGACACAACAAGCATACAATGTAAAATAAGGCAAGAAAGAAGAAATAAAATGCATTAAGGTAGAATATAGCCAAAAAATTGCTTTATTACTTCACTTATGCACGGTGATTAATATAACACCTAAAGGCCTATATTCACATGCATTTAACCATGATCTAGAGGTTAACTCAAAATGTAGAGATATAGGATCCTTAGCAAACACTAAAGGATGCAAAATGTCTAACCCTTTACAATGAGAAAGCTCTTACATTTATAGATGAATAAATGATAGAAAAGAGGAGGAGGGAAATTTGATTTAAAAACTCAACCACCAGCCATTAATGCCTGAAAAATCCTCCTAATATCATTAATGTGGTTCTCCATGTCTTTTTATCAATGTGTTTATAAGGAATTGGAAGATCAAATAAATATGGATGGTTTAAGTAATCGATCACATATTAATGGTGTGAAAGACATTTTCTAGCTCCTTACCTACCAAATCCTACTAGAATTTGAATTTGAATGGTCCATCTTGTAGCCCACGTCACTCGGAACTTTCCAAAAAACTCACGCAAGGATGTTTTAGAGCAGAGCTTGGGCCCAATTTATGACCGTCAAGATCTGAGAAAAATATAATGCATTCTCACGGCATAGACACATGGTCCATCTTGACTTATGAAATATTGAATATCTTCTACATCTAATTTTTCATTTATGGCCATATATCACCCATCCATGTTTTTTCGTAAGGATTCTCACCCTATTAGCATGCTTTTATTGGTTGTGTGTAGCACACTCAAATTTTGACACATGCCACATGGCATAGAAAAGTAGTAAAAGAGGGCACAAAGCATGCATGCGATTAAGATTGATGTCGTATGAAGGAAAACAACAATTAGGGTGTGCATGAAATTTTTGCCAATTGGAGAAAAAATGGGAGAAATACCCAAGGAAGGGATGTATTATACATGAAACTATTACAAATTAATGTATGGGGGTCAAAGGGATGGACTTAATTTATTTTGAAGCAATTTCAAGGTACATGAAGAGCAATGAATGAACTTTGCTCTAAGAAGAAAGAGAATGCCTCTTAGAAACTTCTTACACGTTTGAGGGAAAATGTAACAAATAGAAAAAGTTTAATGGAAGGTATAAAATCAAAGAAACAAGGATCTATAACATTTTTGTGTAATATATGGTAAATGAGATAAATGTGGAAGTGTGTTTCCTTAAAATGAAGATCTCAAAGCTAATAGAATATGATATAAGTTGAACAAATAACTTCAGGAGAGTTATTTGGAAAACAAGATAGTTCTAATGATGCTCCTAAAACTATTGCATTATATGTTGCTTTATACTCTTCCTCTAATTTTGAATGGATTCTAGATTCATGTGCTTCAAATCATATGACTAGTATTTCAATTCTTTATTTGATGTTACAAAATCAATGAACGTGTGTATCTTTGTGATAACTCATCTTTAGAAGCAATAGAGAAAGGAAAATTAAAATTTGCAAATGGTATTTTGAATAATGTTTTATTTGTTCCTAATCTTAAAAATAATCTTTTGTCATGTTCACAACTAACTCATGATGGTTTTCTATTCAAATTTTGAAGGATACTTGGTACATCAAAGATAGTAATGATAATATAATTGTTGAAGGAATTCAAAGAAATGGTCTATATATTTTTGATGATTTTTCTTCTGCATCTTGTTTTGTATCTCAAAGTTTGAATAATTCAAAACTATGGCATGAAAGGTTAGGACATGTCAATTATCAAATCTTGTATGAAATGTATAGATATAATCTAGTTAAAGGTTTTCCTATTTTGTCTTCATCTCATGATGCTTGTGAAGGGTGTTTACGCTTGAAACAAAGTGCTAAACCCTTTCACTTACATCTTGAGAAGAGTTCCTCTTCACCACTAGAACTCATTCATAGTGATGTTAGAGGACCTCTTGAAGTAGCTTCATTAAATGGTTCTTTGTATGTTGTGACATTTATTGATGATTTCACCAGGATGATTTGGACATATTTTCTTAAAAATAAATCTGATGTATTTGGAAAATTTAAGGAATTTAAAGCTTCTATTGAAAATTCATCAAATTATAAAATTAAGAACCTTAGAACAGACAATGGGGATGAATATGTTAGTAAGGCATTTGAAATTTATGTATTGATTATGGTATTAAGAGAGAATTAACTTCTCCCCATTCTCCCTAATCTAATGGTGTTACAAAATGGAAAAATATGACTATTCTAGATATGGCTTGTACTATGCTTCATTCTTCTAGTCTTCCCAAATTTATGTGGGTAGAAGCAATGAACACAACAATCTACATTCTAAATAGAGTCCCTACCAAATCTATTCACCTTTTGACCCCCTTAGAGAAATGGTCAAATCAAAAACCTAATGTATCACATTTAAAAGTATTTGGTAGTCTTGTCTCCTTATATATCCTTAAAAGAAAAGAAAGAAACTTGATATGACTTCTTTTCTTGTATTTTCATTGGATATGGTATTAACACTACAGGTTTAAGGATTTACGACCATAAAAAGGGAAGTAACTAAAAATTGCAATGTTATTGTTTTAGAAAAAAATTTCATTCATCTTCAAATAGTAATGATATTCTTAATCCTATCAATATTCCTAATGATGGTTCTAGTTCTGATAATGAAAATATGGTAAAATATCATGATGATGTTTCTTGTGTTAATGTTATGGATGTTTTTGAATCTCTTGTCTCCCTAGCTAAGAAACCAAAATGGGCTCAAACTATGTTAGAAATTTCTAATCTTATTGACCTTAGGAAAATGACCAGAAGCCATCATATGTACCATGCATTAATGACCTTGTATGAACTTGAGCCAAAAAAATTTTTTTGAAAGAATATTCTTAGGATGAGAAGTGGATCAATGCAATGTAGGATAAATATAATGCCCTAATTCAAAATCAAACATGGGAGTTGGTTCCACCTCCTAAGAAAAAAGAAGCGTTATAGGGTCTAGATGGTTATACAAAGTAAAATATAATGTTGATGGTAGTATTGACAAATATAAAGCTAGACTTGTTGCTAGAGGTTTCACTCAGAAACCTGGGATAGATTATGTTGAGACCTTTTCCCTTGTAGCTAAAATGAGCACTATTAGGACCTTGTTTGCTATTGTTTCTCAGTTTGGGTGGGAAATCCACCAAATGGATGTGAAAATTACTTTTTTAAATGGTGATTTAAAATAAGAACTTTACATGTCTCAACCTAAAGGTTTTGAAGAAACTGGTAAAGAAAACTATGTTTGTAAGTTGAAAAATCTTTATATGGTTTAAATCAAGCTCCTAGAGCTTGGTATGTGAAAATTAATGTTTTCTTTAAACAATTAGGTTTTGTTAATTGTTCTTTTGAAAATGATCTATTCATTAAGAAAGAAGGTTCTCACATTATCATTGTATGTCTATATGTGGATGATTTGCTTATGACTAGTGATAGTCCTACTTTAATTCATAGGATTAAAGAAAAATTGAAACAATACTTTGAAATGACTTATTTAGGTCTCTTACATCATTTTCTTGGCATGTATGTATTTCAAGATAAGCATTCTATTGTTGTTTCTCAAGCACAATATGTAACCAATGTACTAAAAAAGTTTAATATGATTGATTGTAAACCAATTTCTACACCTATGGAATTTGGAATAAAACTTGATCCTAAACCTACATGCGAAAAAGTTTATCCTACTTTATATAAGTTAGTTTGTAGTTTGATTTATCTAACTATAACTAGACCAGATATTTCCTATGTAGTAGGAATTGCTTCTAGGTTTATGTAAGAACCTTATATAGATCATTGGAATATTGCAAAAATAATTCTTATATATATTAAAGGTACAATCAATTATGGGTTGCATTATACTAAGGATGAAAATGATAACTTATATGGATTTTGTGATTCTGATCATGTTGGTGATGTATTAGATAGAAAATATACTTCTTGTTATGTGTTTAAATTTGGTGTAGGTGTCATTACTTGGTGTAGTAAAAAGCATCCAACTGTTTCTATCTCTTCAACTGAAGCTAAGTATAGAAGTGCAATGGAAGCTGCAAAAGAGGCACTATGGCTAAAGAGGTTGTTTGCGAGAGATAAAGATTAAGGATCAAGGTAGTATTTTTTTTTGTGACAACCAGAGCACCATAACTCTTACACATAATCCAAAGAAACATCGAGATGACGAAGAACATTGAGATGCATATACACTTCATCCATGAGAAGGTGTTAAATGGTGAGATATATGTCAAGTTCATGCCAATCAAGAGTGGGTTGCTAACATCTTCACAAAGCCCCCGAGTGCTGCAAAAAAAGTTCACTTTCATGAAAAAACTTGGATTTTCGTGTAGACATGTAAAATGTTGACATGGACATTTAATAAATAATATGATCTTCATACTATAGCAATTCATTCCCATCAATAACCATATAATAATAATTATAAATTAATTAATTATTATATATAACCATACCTCGCTTATTAATTTTCACCATTCCATAATTCCATTACATCCCTACAAATATTAATACATCATTAATAATTTATTTACTACATTAACTAATCTCCACTAACTGCTGTCTATTAATTTAAAAATACTCACCACCTACCACCTACCTTATACCTACTCTATGCCTAGCTTCTCCATCTAACCAGCTCAATAAACATACTTAATCTCACATAATCACAAGCTGAAATCTCCTCCAAATATAGAGGCTTCTATTTCTAAAATCCTCTCCGTTCTTCCCTCCCATTTTCAAATATTCAAATAAAAATACACTATTCCATTGAATTTTTAATTCAATAGAGAATTCTCATGAAATTTAGAATTTTCTACATCCTCCCCTCTCATCCATTCTCAACCATTGATCTAATCCACTATGGAAATATCCCAACCATTTATTTTTACCTCCTCTAGCTATAAATAGAGGTGTCACCCTCCATGGAAAGCACCTTAGAACAATTACAAGTTTATGCTGACAAATTCTCAAGAAAACTAAGCATTCTTCATAGAATTCCATCAAGCTTAATTTATCATTTTATCAAAGGGAGGTGTTATTGATATTGGTCCAAATATCTTAAACATTTTCATACCATCCAACAAGAAAATCAAGGAGAAATCAAACTCATCAAAGGAGATGGATTTCACTTGTAGCTAAGTATAGGTATATTACTTTTTTCCCTTTTTATCTCTGCTCAATCTGAGGTAGATGAACTATTGTGTTAGATCTTTTTTGAATTGGTTTCATAATCATTTCATGTTTGCATGCTAACACAATTTTTCCTCTACATTTTGGTGCCTACATGGGGCTTACCCCTAAATTTTGATTGAAATTAGTAGCATTAGGCACTAATAACAAGTTGTCAAAATTTCAAAAAAATTCAGTAAGATTTAAACTCAAAATTTTGAATTTTTGAGAATCTATGCCATATCAATGCATTCGTGACTTGTAGTAGTGCGTATACCCTAAAACAACACTTTTGTGAACTCTTCTGAATTCATTCTTGCAGGGGACATATTTCAACACGTTTGTCTCCTATTTCAAACACGTATGTTACCTAGTTTAGCACGTGTACCTACCGACATTATGTATGTGTAGATTTGACCTCCTGTCACATTGCAACACATATCTATATTGTTTTAGTGTGTTTGTTTTTTTCAACGCATTTAACTGCTAACATTCTATCTATACAAGGTTGACTATCATGTTCATATTTCAAAGGTGTGTTTTTCACCTTTGTTGTAGCGTATATCTCTGTGGATGCGTGTTTGTGTGCTAACATTTTGTGCGTGCGTACAATAAACCATATTTTAGTGCATATATTATGAAGCAACGCATTTATACCTTGTTTTAACGCGTTTATATTGTAATAGTGCGTATATATTGTTGACTATTTTTATTTTTTTCAACAATAGATAACATATTTTGGTTCTTGAAATAAGGGAAACTCTAAATTCTATTTTCCATTTGATCAAAATAATAAATATATTACCTTTCATTTGTGGTTGTAGGATATTAATTAAACCAAGACTACTAACCCTTTGTTTTGCAACCCGAACGGTCCAAGTACATTAGGGTTTTTGTTAAAACTACTAATATTTTTGTTTTATAGGTTCCCTTGTCAAAGGCCCCTATCATATAAATTTTAATTTTCATTATTTTTTGTGTCCTTTTGTAAATTCTCATGTTTCTTGTTTAAACCCAAAGGCGACACCGTGTATGCTCTCCTCTCGCGTCCTAGGATGATCTTAAGGATCAAAAGTAGTTAGTCTTCCCTTCCCTTTTTCTTTTTTAGGGGTAACGTGGTGTGGAAGTGACATCCATGCACTTACCATAGTCCTAGGGTTCTCATGACCATGCGCATTACCTCCATGCACGTAGACATACCCGTGTTCCAGTGGGGTATATAAATTCTTGGAGATTTTTTGTTATTGGATAAGTGCTTGCTTGTTTTAAGAGAAGCGTGAAGTGAGGGTCTTCCACGTCCCAAAACCCAGGCCTTAGACAACATCCTTGCAACATGGATTTGGGCCCCATGTACTACAAGGTATATCGGAGATGCCCCTATAGAGCTCATACATCCTAGTATAGGTAGCCCTTTTGGCCACATATCGAACTATAGTGATGAGGAAGTAACCACCAAAGATCACTCGCTAGTTGATCACACATTAGCACATAGGTGGAGATCCAATTGTGGCACCACCATCGGTGTGTGGTATTAAAAGTGAGCTATAGTTCAGTTGTAATCCCACATGACTAGTTAGGATTGTGCTTGTATGGTTGTACTTGCTTGAGTGTTTTGTCAAAACTAGTAAAATAACCCTCACACTAATCTTCATAATTAAACCATACACCTACCATTTACATCATTTTGACCACAACCACTTAACCTCAATTTTTCAAAATACACATCATCAACCTTTGCCATACACCCTCATTACGTATTATTAATCAAACTTACCACAAATAAAATATCCTTTTCACCTAATATATAAATTTTAACCACACATTATCCCCCTACCATTATACACTTCCTTTGTAAACAATAAAACCAAATTTTTTCCATAAATAAAATTTAAAGATACACCATCATCACGTAAATATTTTTATTTTCACTTCCCACATTACCATAAAAATCCAAAAATAAAACTAACATTTCCATCCTATTAAATAAATTCCATAATATCCATCCCATACTATTTATCTTTCAAAAAAGAGCATATAAATAATAAATCCAAACATTCCAAATAATAATCCATCATCATTAATAATACGACATAAACACCCTTCCATCTTCCACACACAAATATTATCCTTCATCTTACACCACATAAGTCGTACCATTTTAAATTACTTGATGTTTCCTATTGGCATCTTAAAAACTAACCTAGGCCTATAAGACTCTAGAAGCCTATCTTCTTTGTCATAACCCTATATCCCCATAACACCTATCCAAACACTCTCAATCACGATCCCTTTTTTTTGACATGACTAACCTAATCTTATTAATCAACATCTTGATAATAGAAAAAATATCCTTGTCATTTATCCCATTCTTCTAAGCCCTTATAACAAGGCACATCCTAATCCCTATACTAATGAGGAAATCCTTCATTTATCCTCCCCTTCGAATTTCTTCTTTTCTTATAAGCAAGAATAGATTATTGAGATTATACATTGATTAACTACGTAATCATAACTCTTTTTCATCCTACATCTTTTATTTATTCCAAACATTTCCATCTCATCACTACATCTCATTTACATTAGGATCTAATGGCACTTATGATAATTGTAACTTGATCCCAATTTGGAAATGATGAAGAAAATAGTCATCACAACATGGAACATGATCTATTCAACCACAATTATTATGACGTCAATGCTAAAGAGAATCGACCTAGAGGAGAAGATGAGGAGACCATGGTCAACACTAGTAGTGATGATGATTCAAGTACATACTTTATGGAAGGAAGAATAAGAGAAATTCTTAACAGCTTTGTTGAGAAAATAAAAATTTCCTTTTACTCCAGCTATATCACATGGGGCAAAACTTCCTCTTGACTACACCCATGACCAACTCCAAATTCTCCTCCAAGATGAAAATGATAACATTGGCCAACATCCACCATCCACACACCATCATAATCACCGTCACATTATATATGGATGTGATGGAAGAGAGAACAATCCTGACATATCCAAAGAAGTCATATTATCCCAATTACAACAAATGAGTAACCAAATTTCCCAATTATCCTCTCAAATCGATATGCAACCATCTAATGATCACGGATCCCAACATTCTCAGCCCAACTTCAATCCACCACCTCCCAATCCTCCAGAACCAACCTTGGAGAAAGAAGTGAAGTCTATGAAGGAAATGCTTCAAGGGTTGCAACTCGACACATGGATGACAATATAAATTTGAGGAACTTTGTCCCTACCCTTTTGACCACGACATTTTACGGGTCCCTTTTCCACCATACTTTGAACCACCCAAATTTAAAAATATAAGGGAAAAGGTGATCCCTACGAACATGTTAAGGAGTTCTATATGTTGTGTCAGGAAGTAGATTATGATGACTCCTATTTTCTAAGACTCTTCTCTAGAAGTCTAGGTTGTCCCACTTTAGAATGGTTACTCTGATTACCCAAAGGCTCTATTACCACATTCACTGACTTATCGTAAAAAAAAATTGTAAAACACTTTTCCTATAATGTAGAACATGATGTCACAATGATTAACTTATGCAATACCAAACAACGCAATGGTGAAATTTTCTCATCATTCTCGCAATGATGAATTAGCCCTTGTCGATTGCATTTCATAGCCCATACCTAAAAACAACTAGTTACCTATTTTGTCTCTAACCTCAATCAGGATTTAGCTTTTCATTTACAATTTGATTGCACAAACATATTTGATGACATCATTGAGAAGGGAATGAAAATTGAGAAAGCCATTGTTGTAAAAGGCCTTGTTAAGATATATTCCCATGATAATCATAACCAATCCAATAACCTTCTACATCAGAAAAGCCTAAATATTTTGATAAGAATAAAAAAATTGTCAGCGAAAGAGTAACTCGATACAAAAATACCCATCATGTCCATACAATAGTTGTTTTCATATCTATCCCTAAAGGAAAAAATCACTCTACTCAAGATTCCAGACAATGAACCTACACCCCCTTAGTGAATCTATGGAAGCAATCCTTGATAAGTTAATTACTACCAATATGGTCATTTTCCTCAAACTCAACCCATCTATGAGTCCTAACCCAAACCTTCATGGTTCAAAGAAAAGGAATATTGTAAGTTCCATAAAATCAAGGGTCATGCCACACATTGGTGTATGAAGTTAAAGTATTATATTTGAGATCTCATTAAGTGAGGTGAAATCAAAATAGAGGACAATGCTTCTACGTCTTCCAAAATCAAAAACTTAGGATCTATCAAAATCCCCTTATTAATCATGGTCATAACAATACCTCTAACCAAGATCAGCGAAGTCTAAAATAAATCCGAGTCATCCACTCATCGTTCCAATCACATCAATTATCATCGTGTACCCCCTCCTTACATGTCACTTATCGGCCATATCCACCATTCTCCTCATCAAGTAGCCACCATTAAAATAAAGGGTCCCTCATGAATCCCTCGGTGTTCTATTACTACCCAAAGGATCCATGTGGTGGTTCAAGAAGCTCCTTCATCCTCTTTTGACCTAACACCACAAGCACAATATAATATCATCGAAAAAACTTGAGAAGATTTCACATAGATATCCAACATGGACCTTCTTAAGACTTCATATGTCCACAAGGAAATTCTATACCATTCCCTCCAAGAGACATGTGTCCCTACCGACATTGATCATACATAGTTTCAATCACTTATTGCCCATCTTTATCCTTATCCACCGATCCCACTTACCTTCACCCAACAATACTTGCCACCACACGGTCCTGCCCACAATCTTCCTCTCTACATCAAAGTCCACATCAACAACATTTTCATTTAAATATTGCTAATAGATAATAGATCAAATCTTAATTTATGTACCCTAAATATCATTCATCAATTGGGATACATTGATTTGGATCTTAAGAAATATATAATTACTATTAAGTCATAAGACAATACGGAGCATAGATCATTAACGCCATCTATTTACCCATTAATGTCGAGCCTATCATGCTTCCCACCCTCATCCACATTATAGATATCCATTTCCCACATAACCTCTTATTTGGTCAGCTTGGATTCATGAGATGAATTTTGTACCATCCACACTCCATCAATATCTCAAATTTGACCATGTTGGACATAAATTACTATCCACGATGACCCACAAATTCTTCCAATATTGTCAAGCATTAGAAACCAAAGGTTATTAGGAACCTTACTTCCTTATCACTGAACCTACACTGTCATCATCGCCACCATCATCAGTTACTTCATATATCTCACCAGATAGTTTTCCATCAATATCACCTATTGCATCATCATCATCCGCTCCCCTTCTACCTACTCCATCTATATCCACTCCTTTATTACCCACTCCACCACTCAAACTAAAGATGACAGGGTGTGGAGAATATCAAACCTTCAACATTCACCAACTACCAATGTCACCCAAACAGCTCGGAAGGCTCAACGTATGTCCCAAAAAATGAAAAACATACGTGTTAGGCTCATCCACTTTTATTTATTTCAGGTATCTTGTTGATGAGTACATTGAACCATCTGATTCTACATGGCTTATTGATGACTCAATACCCTTTTTCTTCTCTAATGATGAATATTTGATTCCCAAAAGGATGAGGACTAGGCCTCACTAGAAAAGGCATCCCTAAACCCCTAGACGTTATCCCCAACCTTGATAGTCGTGGCCTTGGGTACCATCCACCTGGTGAAAGTATCAATGATGACCTTAGTGATACTTTTGACAGAGTTGAGGAGGCCATTTACAATATTGACACAAGTTCTATCTGAATCCGATACGAAGACCTCACCACCACTAACCTTTTCTACGATATCATTTTCCATGTCATTAACATCACCCTCACCTATCCACAACTCATTCAATGGGATCAACAATTAGAGCATGCCCCTCTTGACTCATTTCAAAATTATGAAGAAATTCTTGAGTTCATGACAACACGCGACAACATACTCATCAAGCGATCATAAAAGTGTTTTTAAACATTTTTAAATGTTGATGCCTATTTTAGTGAATAGAATCTTCCCATTTTCCCTCAATCCCAATCTAATATCCCTCATCCCAACTAATCTTGTCACCTTGACGAGGAAGATCCCCTTGTTGAATTCTTAGAGAGTCCTTGAATCTTGAAAATGATCCAATTATGGATCAACTTCTCCCAACTCCTGAAACACTGCAAGATGGATCTATGTTACTAATTGAGGAAACCATTAACATCAAAATTTGTTCAGCCTCAAATATTGGCTAAGTACCAAAGAGCACATGCGCGCGTAGGAAAAGGGTTTAAGAAGGGTTTAGGAGAAACCAGATACGCACGCAAGACAACACAAAGGATTTAAGGACTTATCCATATTCAGAATTCTCAAGGCACTTGAGGAAAAATGTGACCCAACTAGGCGTGTGTCAGTGGATAAGGTGCCAACTTAGAGACTTGGTGGTCAAGGAAAGAATATTCCACTCATGGAATATTCCTAGGAAGACATCATTATAGAAAGTGAAGAGCTCATAACAGAATAATCATGCACGATTAGAGGACCAAATTGACACTTGGCTTCTAACCTAGCTCTCTGGAGGAAGGCATGGCGGTGGGTATTGGACCTATAAGAAGAGATGCTCGGGTAGAAGAAAATAGACCTAAACTATAACATCTTGGTCATGACCGTTACTATGATGGCTTCCACTTTTGACATTGCAAACGTTGACATGTGATTTGTCTTAGGAAGGTGTATTCTTTTGACGTTGAAAATCATGTTTGCAATGGATAAGTTATTATTGTTCAGAATTCATGCTAGCTGTAATTTTGTTTACTTGGAAGTGAAGCCATTATGCTATGTGAAATATAGGTTGTAAATCTATACTATTGTTTTCACATTTTCCATATGCTTACACACACCTTGAATCAATTCCATTGATCCAAGGTATGCTTCGGTTCTTCTTTATTGTCATCTTGTTAATTGACATGCTGAATGAAACATATTATGGAACCGAGTAGTATTTTGTTGTAAATTGTGAAGGACCTAGCTTCAGGTGTCCTTACTCGGCATCATGCTACAAATTGTAAGTTTGGACCTCCTTTATTAATGTTTTGTAATGCTGATCAGCGTGAGGAGATTAAGGATTTGTTATGGGCTAATAAGGCAAATGCCTTAACCTTGGTTAGAATGCTTGTTGCTATTTGATCTGACCCAAATTGTAATGTTTTCCCTATTGGATTTTTGACCTAAGGTAATAATACTTACCTAGGACCTATTACTAAAATATTATTACAAGTTGAAGCCTAAAACTAGGTTGTGGTTTCCTATCCTATATAAATTATAATTTAAGAGGTGATGAATTAACATAAGGAAGTATATTATATGGCTAGGAGTCTTGAACTAACCTAAGATAAATCCTAATGACCTAAGAACTAAGGTGGAAAAACCTAACCAATGCTAATGTAACCTAAACTATTACTAAGATGAAAGGGGACCTATGGGTTACGTGGAAAATGGAAGGTTGGTGGTGGTGGTTTCTAAGTTATTAATGTGAATTGATTTCATTCCTTACATTCTAAATTTGCCAAGATTGGTGGAGGCATAAAAAGATGGTGGGATGCCTAGTTGGCATCATTGCTAAATTTAAAACGAATGGGAATTTTTGAATTTTGTTTCACCAAATTTGAAGTGGCGGTGGCATAAGGAAAGAGGGGGAAATAGCATTCAATGTATTCAATGCATTCAATAACCTTAGGCTTAGTGGAGGAAACCACCTAGGAGTTAGGTAGGAGGAATTGGAGAAAGTTGTTGGTCATTTGATCCTTTTGGTTTTTGCTCTGCATGAGAGTTTAGGTTCTTCGAACCAGCAAGTTTATTTTTGATCCATTGTAATCGTGGGTATCTTCGACTTTTTTTTGAACCTATGAAAACATAGAGGAAGTTGGGATATTTGACTATTGATGTTGGTTGAAAAGAAGAGATTCTTAAGAATCTCGGCTGAGATCTTCTACAAATAAACAAGAAATTTTATTAGGCATGTTAGGCTCTTCTTGTTAAATAGTTATGCTTTTTATTAAACATCTTCATTAAAAGAAATCTGCTCTTAGAAATGAATGGTTTTGTGGATATGCTTTGGTATGTTTTTTTATTCGATCTTCCATTTGAATTCGTTGTTTGGAAAAGATTCAATATGGGTATTCTTCCTTATGCATGTTTAAGTAACTTTGTTTATCTCATTTGAAACTAGAGTATTACTTAAGTTATTTGAACTTCGATCACTTGTGCTAAAATGGTTTAAGGAAAAACAAGTTTGTTTTAAGATTTGATATGGGTTATCTTTCTTTCTTTGAGAAAAGGTAAGAAAATCAATGTTTTCTATTGAAACTGTAAGTGTGTGTGAATTTTATCACTACTGATAAGATTATGATGAAATGGGTGTTTGGATTTGTTGTTTTCTTGAGGATTTATACTTGTTGAAGGAAATAGTGATATGTTTATTGTTCCCGAGTTAAATATGTTTTAAAGTTATGAACCTTTTGGGATTGTTAAGAAAGGATGTAGTTGAATCATTCTTCCATGCACAATGTGTGGCAAATGTGGGATAGTTTCTTCTATAACGTTGTGATGATGTCGATCACTTTCATACCTATACATTATGAAATGAAATGTTAGTAACTCTTTTTTTGGTAACCACATATGATTTTTGTGGAACTTGAATTTCTTATTGGAACTATGATTAGTTTAGTTTTGCTCCTTGAAGGAACTGAGTGGAGTGTATAGCTTTCTTTTCTCTTTTTGAACTCAAGAATGAGTATATGTCTTCGGAATTACAATTTCTTTTGTTGATCCCTATTGTATTCAAATCTGGACAAACTTCTTTTCCCCTGTCTCAAAACAATTTCTCTCACTCCTGTGGAATTGGGAACATGTTTTTACTTGATTGCAATCTCTTAATCATTTTCTATTTGGGATGAATAAGCTTTGTTGTAGTGTATAAAGCTATCAATGTTGGATGAATTTTGAAATTCAATTGTTGCTTGATACTTTTGGTATAGTCTGTAGAATGAATCTATTGAATATTATTTTAGTGGTATCTTATAAGCTATTGAAGTTGTCCCTATTTTGCGTTGAGAGAAATATATTGTTGTTAACTCGATTTACATGTTCCGCTTTTATATTTCGGTCCAGGTCTTTGGGATGAAGTAATGAGAACCTCCCTCATCTTTATTATTTACTTCTATTCCATCTCTCTCTCTCTCATTTCTAAGTTGTGGAATTCACTATTGTTAACCTTGTGCTCAAAGGAAGTTTTGATTGTTATCTCTCTCGTCTATTTAATTTCTTGTGAAGCGCGTCTTGTCTCGAGTTAGGTTAGATGGAGGGGAATTCGAGTAGATAGTTGGATGAATTACTTTCTTTTCTTTTTCTTCTCCTTCTCAATTACTTGTTAAGAAGGTAAGTAGTCGATGTGTAACTATCTTCGGGGAAGTACATGGAATTCATACCTTATAAAATCATTGATGTTGAACATGAAGTTTAGATTAGAGTTGTCTTAAACTCGGAATGAGATTTTTAAAATGGAAAACATGTATTGTTAGTGCAAAATTACAGCACCCACAGACGCGATCAGATTTCTAGGTTAATCACTCTTGCATCCGTTAATTGCACAACACATGGAAACCTCTCTCCAAGTGTGGGGCTTGGAAACCGAGAGAGGAATCTCCAGTTAGAGGCTGGTTCCTCAAACTCTTCTGATTTAGATCTATATTTTGCAAACCTACGAGGTCTAGATCCTAATCCTATTCTAACTTGCAAGGAGACAGGGGTAGAAGTGCAAAAATTGAAACTAACTAAAGATGGTGATGCACCAAAAGGAGTGGTGAAACATATTAGTCATGCAAATAGACACAGACCAAGGTTCACAACATAAAAACATACACAGACTGATAATGTATAATTTAGCATCTGAAATCAAGCAAATAATACAAACAGAGGATTGAAACCCATTCACAGAGCTTGCATTATCAATTTAATATCAAAATACGCATTACACCCTCAGAGAGGTAAAGAAAACTATTACAATCCTTGGAGAGGTCTGATACTTCATCAATCCCTTGAAGAAGGTGAAAGAAGAAGTCTGCTATGCCCAAAAATGTTCCCCCTTTGAAATGAGCCCAAAACTGGCTTTTAAAATGCAAGGGTCGAACCCAGGGAACAAGAGACGTACAAAGGCATGGGAGCCCATTCTTTCTTGACTACAGTGTATTAAAACAGCATGGAGGACCTTAAACCCATACCCCTGTCATTTTGACCGGATTACGAGGAGAATGCGACCCATTACGCATTAACTCGTCAGCCGGAATGTCATTTCCGGCCATGAATACGCGTCGAGCCGTTTCTCAATTTTTCTTCCTCCGTAATGCTCCAAAACACAAGATTGATCCTCGGAATCGTGTAGAGAATTTCACCAGCTTTCCGTTGATATAAAGAACGTGCAAATCTGAGCTCGGATCAAAAGTTATGGCGATCTCGAAGATCTAGGGCACAAAGCAGCGAAAGCGTGTTTTGAAATCCTTTCCGCGCTCTGCCACCGACGACACGTGGGGCGTGCTTGATTGACGAGCAATTCTCTCTCCTCCATCTTTCGCGGGCTTTCATTTTGAAATTCTCTTGTGGGGCCCTTAACTGGACACGTGGCGCTACTTCATTGGTTCGGGCTGACCTTTTAAAACTTGCCCTTTGACCTTTTTGACCTTTTTTTTGACCTTTTTTTCCCTGAGACACGTGGCGGCTTCTGATTGGTTCTCGGCCCTGCCGGCTTTTTCGCGCCCTTCGCATCCTTTTGTCCCAGACGTCCCAATTGCTTAGTGCTCCTTGTGCTGATTTCGGCCGAACCGGCCGGTTCGCGTCCATTTGTCCCGGATGTCCCAATTGCCTTCGGACTGTTTTGACCTCTTTCGCCCGGTTCGGCCGGTTCGCGCCTTTTCGGCCCGCTTGTCCGAAGCTCCCTCTCAGCCCAGCTAGTCGATTTTCTCTCGATCGAACCGGCATTTCACACTGTCGCGTACTTTCATCCCATTTGTCCCATTCTCTTTTGGATCCGCTTTTGTGCTCATTTCGGCCGACCGGCCGGTTTCGAACCTTTTGTCCCAAACGCCCGAGCAACACTTAGCCAAATTTTCTTCCTCTTTTACCGGCCGATTGGCTTTTCGCGCTACCGCCACGTACTTTCATCGGCCCGATTTTCCCAAATGCAACCTTGAGCAGGACTTAGCCAATTTTCACACTCTTTCCTGGATCAACCTATTTGCCTTTCTACAACTTTTTTGCATTTTCTCAGAGCTTGCTCCCTTTTTCTTTAGCCAGGGGAGTTAGAAAAATATCTGAAGGGACCCTAGAAACCTGATTTTGCTCTGAATCAATCAATTTGCTTGGGATTTGAATCTTCTGATGCATGTTATCAAAATTTACCCTAGGGGGGTGAATTTTGGATAACAATTTGGTGACTCAGCGGGATCATCTGCCTGCTAGATGGAAAGACCAGTTTCCTGAAGCAATCCATTGGGCATGGAGTCATCAAATATTCTGTTAGAATCCAAACTGACTCAGAATGTGCAAGGGGGAAGATGGAATGTGACCTGATGAAAGCAAAGACATGCTAAACATCTCCATGGACAGCAAGCTGTGCCAAGGCACTTAGGGAAAACAAAACTAACCTACAGCAAAACAATGTGCACAAGCACTTGGAGGAAAGAAAATCTAATCTAATATCTACAGGTGTAGTGAACCTCCCTCTAGAAGCAACGCTTGAGATAGATTCCATTTACTGGAATCTGCAGTTCTTCACCATCCAATGAGGCCAATTGGAAAGCATTGTTGCTCTTGCACTTTGTGACCATGTATGGGCCACTCCAAATGGCATCAAATTTTGAATGCCTTCCTGGTTTTGCTCTGTCCACATCCCATTTCAGCACTAGATCTCCTACTTGAAAAGATCTGTCTTTGGCCTTCCTATCAAAGGTCTTTTTGATCAAAGCTTGATCCTTTTCCATTGCTTGGGATGCCTGATCTCTGATCTCTTGCAGCTCCATCAACTCTGCATACCTCACCTCCATGGGCTCAAACTCTAGCAACTCCACTGCTTTTCATGAGTTCCAACGTTGGCAACTCAAGTGACATGGGCAAGATTGCCTCTCTTCCGTAGACAAGCCTAAATGGAGAGTTACCTGTGGATCTTTTGGGAGTTATCCTATCAGCCCATAAGGCTGATTTCAGTTTGGTATGCCAAGCCCTCTGATTCTCATCAAGAGTCCTCCTAATGATCCTCAAAGAAGTTTTGTTTGTAGATTCGGCCTGGCCATTACCTTGAGGGTAATAGTTTGATGAAGTGCTCAGGTAAATCCCGTTCTTGACAGCCCACTCAGTCACTTTAGATCCGATGAATGCCAATGCATTATCAGAGACTATTGTAGCAGGTACACCAAATCTGGAAGTTATCCCTTCGTAAAAGTCCAAGATGCTAGACTCATTCACCTCTTTGAGCGCTCCGCTTGTCCATCCGGTGAAGTAGTCATGGGTCATCAAAATCCATTTGTGCCCTTGGCTCGAATTGGGATTGATGACTCCAATGAAGTCCAAACCCCACTGCATGAATGGCTGATCTACTGTAATTGGATGCAATGGAAGGGCAGCGAGTCTCTCTTTTCCTGTGAAGAATGCACAATTCTTACACCTCTTGATCCATGCATAGCAATCACTGAAGATTTTAGGCCAATAATAACCAGCCTTCATGATTTTCAGAGCTGTCACTCTTGGTGCAAAATGGCCACCAGCTGGTCCATCATGAAACTCTTTTAATACCCCTTGGATCTGACCTGTGTTAATGCATCTCAGCAGCACTCCATTCACGTCCTTCTTGAACAAAACTCCATCAATGATGGTATATGGAATAGCCTGCAATCTGAAATGTCTCCTCTTTGCTTTGCTCATTTCTGGAGGGCACATGCCCGTCTGTAGGAAATGTATCATATTCTGAGTCCAACAGGGAGTGGACACATCATCATTTTCCTATTTTTTATCATCTTGTAATAGCAGGACAGCGTCTTCTTCATCTTCTGGGTTGTCTGGTTGTTTGGAAGCGAGCTGCTCACACAAACCTTTGCCTCTTACCAGCTTGGTGATCTTGATCTCAGTGTCATACTCCATGACGCGGGTGATCCAACCTGCCCTTTTCTCATTCAAATCCTTGTTGAGGAGGAAATCCTTAACCCCAGCATGTGAGACCAGCAACTGTACTTTGTTGTTTGAGACTAAATGCTTGAATTTTTTCAAGCTTCTGATTACTGCAAGCACATGCTTTTCAATAAAAGAGTACCTCATTTCGCAGTCACCTAGGCTCTGGCTGAAGAAGGTAATCGGCTGCTCATCATTATCTTTATTCTATGTGCGAGAATGGCGAAATAGTGTTATCACCTCCAAATCCATAGAGGATGAAATCCTTGGAAAAGTCCTGTTGATGAGTGGGTGCACAGGAGATGGCTTCTTTGATTGCTTCAAAACTCTCCTTGCCTTCTGCCATCCATTTGAAAGCCATGCTTTTTCTTAACATTTTAGTGATGGGCTTGACAAGGGCTGCAAAATTTGGGACAAACCTCCGAACAAAGTTTATCCTTCCCAGGAAACTCTGAAGGGCTTTCTTGTGACTTGGCAATGGTAGAGCTCTTATGGCTTCAACCCTCTCTGGATCAATTGCTAATCCTTCCTTGGAGACAATATGGCCAAGGAGCTTCCCTTCATGTGCAAGAAAGATGCACTTCTTAGGATTCAAAGACACACCGAACTTTCTACACCTCTGAAACACTTGCCTGAGGTGAAAGAGATGGTCTGCAGCATTCTTTGAGAAGACAAAAGAATATCATCTAAGTATATCAAGCACTATCTTGTTATCTTCTTTGTTGATCAAGCCTTTGAATGCCATATCCATAGCTCATTTGGAATGTTGCTCCGGCGTTCGGCAGTCAAATGGCATCTTCTTGTAAGCATATGTGCCCCATTTCGTTGTGAAGGCTGTCTTGAATCGGTCTTCCTCCCTTACCATAATTTGATTGAAGCTGAGTAACCATCAAGTAGTGAAAACCTTTCTAACCAGCATACGACTTGCGGAGATTTGCTCCATGGAAGGGAGTGGATAATGGTCCTTGAGAGAGGCTCTATTCAAATCTCACGAAGTCAACACATAGCCTGATCTCTCCACTCTTCTTTACATTAACTAAGTTGGCAACCCAACTAGAATGCTTGATTGGGAATATAATTAGCCGGACTCATCAGCTTGTCCAATTCTTTCCTCATGAGAGGCTCCATGTGTGGATTGACTGGTCTCTGTTTCTGCCTGATAGGCTTAGTATTTGGGTCCAATTCAATGGTATGCTGAGCTAAGTTGGGATTGAACCCTTTCAAATCTTCATAACTCCAAGCAAACACGTCAGGGAATTCTTGACATAGCTGTATGAACTCATACCTTTCCTGTTCAGTTGTCATCTTTCCAATTTGCAATGGCTTGTTCTCTTCTACCAAGATGGATACCGAATCTTCTCTCTTAACCTGAATGTTTGCTTTCTCCTTTCTAAACTGATCATTGGGGTTAAAAATGGACTCCAAGGTGATAAGTCCTTAGGGCGCTGACTTGTCGATTCTCGGTTGTATCACCCGGTCACCATATTCTTGTTCCAACTTCTCTTGATTCTTAGTGAGAACTCACTTCTTCTTAAGAAGTGGATGATTTGCTGATCATTCTCAAATACTTGCCAGTGACATCGTTATCCGCAATTGTTTGAAGGCCTCACAATCACGTGGATGTTTGGCTATACCTTATCTTGTTGAATGTTTTCTATAATGTCAAAGGCTGCCCCTACTGCTGCAAGCCTCGCTGCCAGCCTTGATTCTCTTTCCTAGGGATGGATTTGATGCCAAAGCCCTCAAAATCTTCCATGAGGTCCTACACCCTGTTCTTGTAGCATCCGAGTAGATCATTTTTGGCAAAGATGTTGTCCCTTGACCGATTTACAATCAACTCACTGTCCCCAAAACTTGCAAGTTCTTTATCTTTCTCTTGATTGCCCAATGCATCCCTTGCACCAAGGCTTCATATTCAGCAGTGTTATTGGAGCATGCAAATTGAAATCTAAAAGCTGAATAATGCTTTATTCCTTGAGGTGAAACAAGCATGGCTCCACCTCCTGCACCTTGTCTACTCCTTGATCCATCGAAAAACAGCTGCCATACTTCATTGTCATCCTTGTGGTTTGGCTTGGTGATGCTAGGAATAGGTTGACTTTCTTCGTGTATGCAATAGACCCCTAGCTCAGATTCTTCTACTTCTTGATAAGGATCAAAAGCATGTACCTTGTTTTCCCATTCATCAAGAGTCAAATCTGGAATACTTCCAACCTTAGTGTCGGCTTCATCAGTGCCAGGGTGATCTTCTTGATCAAATGCTGAGCAATTGGCATTAATCTGACTTGGAGTATAGGGCTCAATGTGGAAGTTTGCAATAGGTTCTGACCTAATTGTAGCCTTAGTTCCATACCTTGTTCTGAATAACATGTGAGACCAATCAGCGGACAAATATCCCCCAATTTTGGCAGTGAAGTCCCTTGACAAACAGAGGGCAAAGAGTGGTGGAAGGTCTATGACTGATATATCTTGTAAGACAACAACATTTGGACATGCATGTAAGGTAAGACTCAAATTTCTAATCACTCCAACTATTGTTATTGCTTGTCCCATCCAAATTACAAGCCGCATACTCCCTTAGATGTTAATTCATCTTTGGAGCCCTAATTGATCAAATTTGCTCTGTTTAGGCATTCTTGAGCTACTTGCCAATCTATCATGCAATTATGCACTAGCTGATTTCGATGATTAACGAAACATAAAAAGGGGAGGCTTCGATTCTACCTTGTTGTGCTCCATGATTTCCTTGAGTGTGGGCAGCATTTGTGAGTACCTTCTCCCTACATTTGGATCTCGTTGATTGAAGTTGGCCAATCCTTCATGGCAGCTTGCAATGCATTTCTTTGGCCCGGGATGGATAGGGATTCCCACATAGATATATTGACGTTTGTCTTCTTCATCTAATCAATGATAATCTTGAATGGTGATGAAGGATCTCTGTCTATCCCTTGGTTTGCACATTTGCTCCTTGTATGTGGGCAGCAAAAATGGCATTTGAGTCGGCCTAGGGAATGCTTTTTTGCTGCCCTTGTGCATTTGAAATGGGTTTTGCTTGCCAATCATTTGTGGAGTGTGGAAGGTTGTGGATTGGCTGGGGCTAACGGCTAGCATTCTTCACCCAAATTTCTCCTTTCTCGACCTTGTGTTGGCAAAGACACCTTGAGAAACTACCTGATTCATGCCACAGAAATCCTCTGCTTGCCAATTTACCAATGTGGTGTCATTTGGGGCTGATTGCTGTTGGAATGTTTCTTGTTGTTGGCTGTTTTCTTGACTACTCTCACCCTCCACACCAGCACTTGTTACCATTAAAGCTTGAGTCAAAGCACCATTGAAGCACATGGATTGATTATGAGGCTCATTACATGGAAAACACCAATCATACTCCTGGGCAGTGTTGTTTTGTGCTGGTACTAATGCCTTAGAGGCAGATATGGCATTTGGATTATAGTCTTTGGAATGGTCTATTGGCGGGAGGCCTTGTTTGATTCATATTTGCAGCTAGATTGGGTGGCCTTTGAGGCTGATATGGCTGCCTGTTAGGTTGAGCATCGAGGCTGATACGAAGGTCTAAAACCTTGAGCTTGCTTTGTCTCTTGAGTGTGACCAGCTCATTACCTAAATTTTACAGTTGCTTCATGACTTCTTGAAGCTCATTTGGGGCACTTGGAGATGAAGTGGAAGCTTCATTTGAACTCTGATTCCTAGGAGTGGGAATAGGAGCTAAGACAGGTGCTTGACTAGTACTTGGGCTCTCTAAACTTGGATATAATGGCATTGGAGGCCTAGGAGCTAGCTTGCCAGCTTGAATCAGACAATTTTCAGCTCTAATGGCAATACTATAAGCAGCAGGGATAGTTGTGCCTCCCATAGATTGAATCAACATAGAAATATCAGAATTTAAAGCTTTAAGGTAATATAGAAAAGCACCTTCTGCTGTTGGCCTGACTGCTACTGGAATCCTATCCCAAGACCTTTGAAATCTGAAGTTGAAGTCAGTTAGCTGCTCATTGGAAGCTCTCTTGATAGTTGTCAGCTGTTCCAAAAGAGACAAGTTGTCTCCCTTCTCTCCAAATTGATTGTGAAGTGCAATACACAGCTGATTCCAGTTTGTGATAGAGACTTCTTAAGGCTCCTAAACCATTGCAATGCTTTTCCCTTGAATGAAGACGCCAGCAATTTGACAGCTACTTGCATCTCATTAATCTCATGGATTGCACAAATGTTAGCAATGTCTTTGACATGATCACCAGGAGTGGTCTGATTTTCTCCAGTAAAGTATGGAATGTTCTTGATCTGCCGAATGGGATTGGATTTTGTGCATTGAGAGCAAGTGGGCTGCTGCCTGTGAAGTTGACATAGGGGTTCACTGGTTGCGCCATTCTGATTGGTCTTAAAACCCTTGTATATTGAAAGAAAGGCCGCTCAGGTGGAGGAGTTGAGAGAGTTCTGTTTGGTGGAGATGGGGACCTTTGAATCCTTCTTCCTCTTTGCCTTCTTCTTGGAGATAATTGCAGGTATTCAAACAGTACTTCCTCCTCTCCAACTCTTGACCTTGTGATTCTTCTCATAAGCTTTCAGGCCTGACTGCTGAAACCAGTTGATTCTTCCCCTCGGAGTCGCCAGATATGCAAATAATAGCTCTTTTCAAGCAAGAAAATTGCAGCAGATGCACATCAACTTTGCTGCAATAAAAATGAGACCTCTTGTCCCACCGGGCGTGCCAAAACTGTTAGTGCAAAATTACAGCACCCCTGGACGCTGATCAGATTTCTAGGTTGATCACTCTTGCATCCAGTGTAATTGCACAACATGGAAACCTCTCTCCAAGTGTGGGGCTTGAAACCGAGAGAGAGAATCTCCAGTTAGAGGTGGTTCCTCAAACTCCTCTGATTTAGATCTATATTTTGCAAAGCTACAGAGGTCTAGATCCTAATCCTATTCTAACTTGCAAGGAGACAGGGGTAGAAGTGCAAAAAATTGAAACTAACTAAAGATGGTGATGCACCAAAAGGGAGTGGTGAAACATATTAGTCATGCAAATAGACACAGACCAAGGTTCACAACATAAAAAAAAAACATACACAGACTGATAATGTATAATTTAGCATCTGAAATCAAGCAAATAATACAAACAGAGGATTGAAACCCATTCACAGAGCTTGCATTATCAATTTAATATCAAAATACGCATTACACCCTTAGAGAGGTAAAGAAAACTATTACAATCCTTGGAGAGGTCTGATACTTCATCAATCCCTTGAAGAAGGTGAAAGAAGAAGTCTGCTATGCCCAAAAATGTTCCCCTTTGAAATGAGCCCAAAACTGGCTTTTAAAATGCAAGGGTCGAACCCAGGGAACAGGAGACGTACAAAGGCATGGGAGCCCATTCTTTCTTGACTACAGGTGTATTAAAACAGCATGGAGGACCTTACAAACCCATACCCTGTCATTTTGACCGGATTACAGGAGAATGCGACCCATTCTGCATTAACTCTGGTCGCTGGAATGTCATTTCCGGCCATGAATACGCGTCAGAGCCGTTTCTCAATTTTTCTCCCTCCAGACTACTCCAAAACACAAGATTGACCCCGGAATCGTGTAGAGAATTTCACCAGCTTTCCGTTGATATAAAGAACGTGCAAATCCGAGCTCTGGATCAAAAGTTATGGCGATCTGAAGATCTAGGGCACAAAACAGGTGAAAGCGTGTTTTGAAATCCTTTCCCGCGCTCTGCCACCTGGACGACACGTGGGACGTGCTGATTGGACGAGAAATTCTCTCTCCTCCATCTTTCGTGGGCTTTCATTTTGAAATTCGCTTGTGGGGCCCTTAACTGACACGTGGCGCTATTTCATTGGTTCGGGCTGACCTTTTAAAACTTGCCCTTTGACCTTTTTGACCTTTTTTCCCTGAGACACGTGGCGGCTTCTGATTGGTTCTCGGCCCTGCCGGCTTTTTCGCGCCCTTCACATCCTTTTGTCCCAGACGTCCCAATTGCTTAGTGCTCCTTGTGCTGATTTCGGCCGAACCGGCCGGTTTGCGTCCATTTGTCCCGGATGTCCCAATTGCCTTCAGACTGTTTTGACCTCTTTCGCCCGGTTCGGCCGGTTCGCGCCTTTTCGGCCCGCTTGTCCCGAACTGTCCCTCTCAGCAGTTAGTCGATTTTCTCTCGGTCGAACCGGCATTTCGTGCCGCCGCGTATCCCCTTGAATCAATAAATTGAAAGTGAATTTTAAATTGGTTAAATGTTGGAATAAAGGAAATTCTTGTGTAGGGTGTCGTTAGTTCATTCTAAATTCCATCCATTTAGACTGAATGAATTTGATCCTTGACATTGTGTGAAGTATTATGTTAGTAATGTTTAATGAGATTCATTGCTTCTTTAGATAATTCTATTTTAAGAGTTTTGTGGACAATAAACTTCTTGAACATCTGATTAATCAAGAATGAGCTATAGGCATCTATAGTATGAAACAGATAAGTAAATGGAACATAATATTACTTATCTGTTGTACTTTTTCTTAAGAAATTACTGATTGAAGAGTGTTGATTTGATCATGATATTTACTTAATGTGATGAGGTATCTATCTGAATTGCTTAATGTTTCATAAAATTAGAGTTCTTTTTATGAGATAGTTAGTCAAAAGCACATCATTTTAATGATTAGTGCTTATCATGCTTAGTTTGATGAACTGACCCATGCTAGCAATTTTTGCAGATGGATTCTGTAAGTGATAAAAGAAGACAAGTTCTTTTATGGTGCTTCCTGTGTTTACTAAAAGGCTACAACTTTAATGAGGAATTATTATTCTTTTTGAGATGTAATTGAAAAAGGAAAAATTTGTAAAATTTACTTAATCTTATTGATGTGGATTGACATGAAAGATGTTTGAATGTCTAGATCTGTAAAATATGTACTTGTTAGATAAATGGAAAAGGGATTGAGTGTTATTGATCTTGATGTGCCATTATATTTTGGGCTTACTACAAGGGGGTTGTAAACTTATTCTTATTCTCTCGTATTCATATCTATTTGAATTATTTCAGTTGGACTCAAATGAAATAGAGTAAAAGAGAATTGATACTCTACTTGTCTCTTAAATGCAACTTCTAAGTTGGCATGTATAGATGAATATTCAACTAGGTCAATATGGATTAATAATTGACACTAATAGAAGAGTAAAGTTACATATGGTTTATGTATAAGTGAATTGTTGCAATGGACCCTAACTAACATATGCTAAGGGAAAGACAATTAGTCTTCGAATTAAATATTTGTTACTATCCTTTTTGGGTATAATACCCAAGGGATATTCGAAAGAGGAAATTATACCTCTTCTTAGCAAACCTTAAACCAAATAAGGTAATGGAAAATGGATGAATATATATATATATATATATATATATATATATATATATATATATATATATTCATTTTAATGAAGTCTAATATCAAGGAATCAAAATCTAAATTTAGTCATGGATAAACTTGGTTAAGTTAAGTAAGTTAGTCTTACTGTTGTAAGATGATTTGGATTATAGGTCAGAAACTTAAGTTAAGAACCCAAATAATGAAACATGAAATCTCCAAGAAGAGGGATTGGTTGCAAGATTAACCTACATGGAAATTATAAGTCATTAATGGTTACCAACCGTAATGATCAAGAGGTTAGGAATTCAACAGGGCTGCTGAAAAACTAAATCTTAAATTAATAAGATAAGAAAGCATTTAACCTCTTAGTTGGTTATGTACTTCTAGATGAGGTGATTCCATGGGATGTTGGTACATGCCAACTACAATAATGTATCATCATGAAGATGGATCTTCATGAGGACACAATGTTGCAGCTGACATGTCACAACACTCTTCCAAATCGGATCATCTAGGTTTACATAAACTTGGACTTGACTTGGTTACACTCTAGGTCAGTTTAGGAACATAATTTGGTATAGGGAAGGACTCTCGATGACTAAAGGTAACTAGACACACGCAATCAACCTAGGTCGATTGAGTATGTCTATGTACCCTTAATCACCATGAGTGGTCCTCTATACCAATCTATGTTGCTAATTTGGGTTATGGTAAAGCCTTGGACAAGAGGACTAACAGAGTCAGTAAAGACCATTCTAGATAATAGATGAAGTGGGGGTGAAGGATGTATTCCATCGATGAGTATGCCATCTAGGAATATGATCATGCAAAGCATGTGAAAATATTTGGCCAAAGTATCACAAGTTGTTGGTTGCGTTGTCCTACATCACCTAGTTTAAGAAGCAGGATTTTAGATGAATATTGGTAACAAATATTCAGATAGGCCTCTTAAACAGAACACTTCAATACCTCCGAATAGGGTAAGTGAACCAAGTATACTTAGTATACAATACATTGAGTTAACATGAGAGATCGATGAAACTCTGAGTCATGAAATGAGAGATCGGCAGTTCATCGAGTCATTACAGCTACATATGGTTATCTGTTATAAGATCAAATGACATGGAATGTGTGTTCCATATTATGAATATGAGAACAAAGAACATTTATCAAAATGGAATGTGTGTTCTAAATAATAATTATTTAGAGCAGAGAACATCATTTTTAAAAAAAAAAATCCCTTGTTTCTAAAGTCTTAAATGGGAATGTTACATCTTGGTATCAGAGCTGAAGGTTGCAGCTCTTGGACCTATTATGTCCATAATATGATAAAACTTACATTTTCTTGTTAAATAGAAAATGGTTAGAACAAGAGGAAATGTTGTAAACAACCCACCACCGGGTGGAGAAGCAACTACTACCCAAAAACTTGATGAGATCCTTGCTTCCTTGTTGACACGAGGATCATCTGGTTGTATTGGAACAACAAGTAATGGGAAATGAGGAGGAGGAAGAAGATGTTGATAATGATGATCAGCCACCTCCTGTGGACAACACCAATGGAGGGAATCCGGTGTTGATAATAGTAATGTAAACATACCTAATCAACTTGAAAATAAAAAGGCAAGATTAGCAGCTTGAACTCACCAATGATATAAAAAGAATAAGTCCTCCTAAGTTTGATGGAACTACACTTGGGGATGGGGCTGAGAACTAGCTCAGTGAAATGGAGAAGTACTTTTCTATAAGAAACTTCTCTGAGGAAACAAAAGCAATATGGGGAGCGTATCATCTTTCTCATGAGGCATCTTCATGGTGGGACAACCATAAGGCTGAGTTGAATATTGTCAAAGCAGACATAACTTGGGATCAATTTAAAAGTTATTTTAGGAAATGGTGGCTACCTCAACTTTATTATGATAAGAAAATGACTGAATTTCAGAACTTATCCTAGGGAAAGTTAACTATAACAGAGTACTTGGGAAAGGTTTACTAAGCTCCTTAAGTACATGCCTCAGTATCAAACTGATGAGAAGTTTAGGATACAAAATTTATTATGGGATTAAATCCCATTATAGGAGGTGAGGTGGATGTTCACAGTCCAACCACTATGGAAGGGGTTGTTGAAAAATCCATAAGGCAAGAACAAAAATTAAGAGCAATCTCTGCTCATAGGGAGGAAATTAGAAGGAAGGTTCCAAACTCTTCTTCATCTCTTGCACCTAAAAGGGACCCTGGAAGAGGTTTGGCATGAAAAGTAAATTTTCCACTTGATAACAATAAGAAAACAGACAAAAAAAAACTGTTGCTAGTATGCGGAACAACTTTGTCAAGAATAATAATAATGGGCAGAAGTCCTACGGAAGCCAAAATGATAACTTCAAGGCTGGAAATAAATTTGAGCCTAGGAAGGGGCCTGTTGGAGGCTATTTTAATTGTGGCAAGGATCATTACACGAGTCATTTTCCTTTGAAGAAGGATGACCACAATCAACAACATAGGATACACACTATGGTAGCTGACAAGCAAGCTGAAAAAGCAAGTCACACCCATAGAAGTTCTAGGGTAAGTTATTCGGTATACCTATGACTATAATTTTTGATACTAGAGCTACTGAATGTTTTATTTCTACTAAGTTAGCTTCAAAATTAAAAAGAAAAGCTGAGAAAATGGATAAATTATGGACTATGCATTATGGAAATAATGTTGTTCATATGGTTAGTATGTGTCTTTTTGGAGCAGTCCTTGACTTGCCTAGTTTTTCCACAGAAGTTGACCTTTATGTTGCTCCTTTGGGGTCTTATGACGTAATCATAGGTGTTAACTGGCTAGCTGAGCATAAAGCAAAGGTTGATTGTTTTGAAAAAGATTAGTTGTTTAGATGATCTACAAAAAACAACAATCATTCAGGTGTAAAACATGAGATTTCAGTTAGGAAGTTGTCAGCAATGCAACTCAAAAAGGCCAAAAACAAAGGTTGTACCTTGTATGCAGTAAAATTTCTGAAACTACAGAAGAAGGTAATGATTTTATGGAAAAATATCCTTTGTTACAAAATTTCAGGGATGTATTTCTAGAAGAGTTACCGGGTCTTCCACCCAAACGGGAGTTTGACTTCACGATTGAGATCAAACCAGGAACCGAGCCTATATCCAAGGCACCTTATAGAATGACTACCATTGAATTGGTAGAGCTTAAGGCTCAGTTACATGAACTTTTTCAAAAGGATTGATAAGACCGAGTGTCTCACCTTGGGGAGCACCGGTAATCTTTGTGAAAAAGAAGGATGGCACACTTAGATTGTGTATTGATTACAAAATGTTGAACAAGGCAAACTATTAAGAACCAATATCCACTTCCTAGAATTGATGATCTATTTGATCGATGCATGGAGCATCGGTGTATTCTAAAATAGATCTTTGATCGAGATATCATCAATTGAGAATAAAGGATGAAGACATACATAAAACAACTTTTAGAACAAGGTATGGGCATTACGAATTCACAGTTTTACCTTTTGGGTTGACAAATGCACCTACCACTTTTATGAATTTGATGAATAATATTTTTCAAGAATACTTGGACAAGTTTGTGCTTGTATTCTTGGATGATATTCTCATATACTCTAAAAGCATTGAAGAACATCATGAGCATTTGAAGATAGTCTTGGAAATCTTGAGAAAGAGAAAGTTGTATGGTAAGTTGTCTAAATGTTCCTTCTATGACACAAGTACACTATTTGGGACATGTAATAAGAAAGAATGGAATAGTTGTAGATCCTTCAAAGATCATAGCTATAACTAAGTGGCCTACACCCAAGAATGTGCATGAAGTTAGAAGCTTCATGGGTCTTGTTGGTTACTATAGAAAGTTTGTTAAAGACTTTTCTAAGATTGTTGCACCAATAACTTCATTATAGAAGAAAGATAAGAAATTTGTTTGGAATGACAAATGTGAATCTACTTTTAAGATTCTAAAGGATCAGTTAACTACAACACCTATTTTGACTATACCTGATCCAAATGGGGACTTTACTATTGTAATGGATGCATCTGGAGGGGTCTCGAGGTATTTATGTACAGGATGACCATGTCATAGCTTATGAAAGTAGAAAACTCAAGTTACATGAATGGAATTATGCTCCACATGACCTAGAGCTTGCTGCCATTGTTCATGCACTTCAAATATGGAGGCATTACCTTCTCGGTAAGCCTTTTGAACTAAAAATTGATCATCTTGGGTTGAAGTATATTTTTACTCAGCCAAACCTGAATGCAAGACAACGAAGATGGTTAGAATTTCTATCTCAGTATGATTTTGATATAAGTTATATTAAAGGCAAGGAAAATAGAGTAGCAGATGCTCTAAGTCATAGAAAGCACATTTATGCTCTTATAACATTGAGAACTCAGTTTAAAGATGAGGTAAAAAGTGTCATGGAATCTTGATTCTTATTTTCAGCAAGTAAAGATAGCACTTGCTACAAATCCAAATGATGGGAGATATAAAGGTTTTCATTTTGACAATGAAGGAATTTTGTGATTTAAAAATAGGGTATACATACCTTTGGCAAATGATTTAAGAAAGAAATTATTAGTTGAATTTCACAACTCACCTTTTTCTAGACACCTGGCATTACAAAGATGTTGGCTGATATAAAACAACAATATTTCTAGAAAGGGATGAAAAAGATGTGTGATGGAAATTGTGACACACTATTTAGAATGTCAACATGTTAAAGTGGAACATATGCATCCATCCGTTTATTGTGTACCCTCACAACATTCCACAGTACAAATGGCAAGTGATAACTATGGATTTTGTTCAAGGGTTTCCTATGTCAAAGAATAAACATGATGTTATTCTGGTTGTTGTTGATAAACTAACAAAGGTAGCACACTTTATTGTTGGTAATCTAAAGGATGATTCACCTGTTAGCAAGAAGATTTGTGCATGATATTTTTAGGTTACATGGAATACCTGAATTGATCATATCGATAGAGATCCAAGAATGACATCAAGATTTTGGCAAATGCTTAATGCAGCTCTGGAACTAAACTAAATTTCAGTTCTATGTATCACCCGGAAACGGATGGATAGACTAAAAGAGTTAATCAAGTTTTAGAGGATATGCTAAGAATGTATTACATGGATCAGCAATATAAATGGGAGGAGTACCTTCCATTAGTTGAGTTTTCTTATAATAACACATATCACTCCTCTCTGAAAATGGCACCTTTTGAAGCATTATACGGAAGGAAATGCAGAACCCCATGAGTTGGGACAACATTGAGGATAGAGAGGTAATTGGGCTAGAAATCCTTACAGAAATGGAACAACAAGTTAAAATGATTCATGAATGCTTAAAGGAAGCTTCGATAATAGACAAAAGAGTTATGCAGACTTAAAGCGGGTTGATAGGAAATTTGAACTTGGTGAGAAGGTCTTTCTTCGGGTTAAGCTGAAAAAGAGTTCTATAACTTTTGGCAAGGCTACCAAGTTATCACCTCGTTATGTGGGACCCTTTGAAATTGTTGAAGTAATCAACCCTATAGCTTATCATTTAGCTTTACCTCCTACTTTATCATGAATGCATGATGTTTTCCATATTTCTTTGCTTAAGAAATATGTTTTAGATTTATCACATGTGTTGAATTGGAATTCCTTGTAGGTCCAAGACCTAGGAATAATCATGGTTAAGCCCATTCGAGTGTTGGAAACTCACTAGTTGCACTTAAGAAATCATGAAATAAGTCAATGTAAGGTCCAGTGGGACCAGTTTAATGAAAGAAAGTGCAACCTAGGAAAATCTCAAAGATATGAGATCTACTTTTCCATACTTGTTTGATCAAAATTGATTCTAAAATTGATAAAATCTGAAAAATTTATTCATGTTTTGATGTTAAATCTACCAAACTTGGGCAGTTACTAACTATTTGAAACTATTTTAAATACTTGTTTTGAAAACTTGAATTTTTCAAATTTAGTTATGTTATGAACATATGAATGGAAGGACAATAATTAAATTTTTCCTAAAATTTTAATGGTTTGATTAAGTTAATCATCGGGACGATGATTCTTTTAAGGAGGAAGGTATGTAACATCTTGGTCATGACCATTACTATGATGGCTTCCACTTTTGACATTACAAACATTGACATGTGATTTTTCTTAGGAAGGTGTATTCTTTTGATGTTGAAAATCATGTTTGTAATGGATAAGTTATTATTGTTCAGAATTCATGCTAGTTGTAATTTTGTTTACTTGAAGTGAAGCCATTATGCTATGTGAAATATAGGTTGTAAATCTATACTGTTGTTTTCACATTTTCCATATGCTAACAACACACCTTGAATCAATTCCATTGATCCAAGGTATGCTTTGGTTCTTCTTTATTTTCATCTTGTTAATTGACATGTTGAATGAAACATATTATGGAACCGAGCAAGTATTTTGTTGTAAATTGTGAAGGACCTAGCTTCAGGTGTCCTTACTTAGCATCATGCTGCAAACTATAAGTTTGGACCTCCTTTATTAATGTTTTGTAATGCTGATCAACATGAGGAGATTAAGGATCTGTTATGGGCTAATAAGGAAAATTCCTTAACCTTGGTCAAAATGCTTGTTGCTATTTAGATCTGACCCAAACTATAATGTTTTCCCTATTGGATTTTTGACCTAAGGTAATAATACTTACCTAGGACCTATTACTAAACTATTATGGTTGATGCCTAAAACTAGGTTGTGGTTTCCTACCTTATATAAATTCTAATCTAAGAGGTGATGACCTAACCTAAGGAGGTATATTATATGGCTAGGAGTCTTGAACTAACCTAAGATAAATCCTAATGACCTAAGAACTAAGGTGGAAAAACCTAACCAATGCTAATGTAACCTAAACTATTACTAAGATGAAAGGGGACCTATGGGTTACGTGGAAAATGGAAGGTTGGTGGTGGTGGTTTCTAAGTTATTAATGTGAATTGATTTCATTCCTTACATCCTAAATTCACCAAGATTGGTGGAGGCATAAAAAGATGGTGGGATGCCTAGCTGACATCATTGCTAAATTTAAAATGAATGGGAATTTTTGAATTTTGTTTCTTCACAAATTTGAAGTGGTGGTGGCATAAGGAAAGAGGGGGAAATAGAATTCAATGCATTCAATAACCTCAAGCTTAGTGGAGGAAACCACCTAGGAGTTAGGCAGGAGGAATTGGAGAAAGTTGTTGGTCATTTGGATCCTTCTGGTTTTTTCTGCATGAGAGTTTAGGTTCTTCGAACCAGCAAGTTTATTTTTTGACCCATTGTAATCATTGGGTATCTTTGGATTGTTTCTAACCCATGGAAATGTAGAGGAAGTTGGGATATTTGACTATTGATGTTGGTTGAAAAGAAGAGATTCTTGAGAAGCTCGGCTGGAGATCTTCTGCAAATCAACAAGAAATTTTATCAAGCATGATAGGCTCTTCTTGTTAAATAGTTCTACTTTTTATTAAACATCTTCATTAAAAGAACTCTACTCTTAGAAACAAATGGTTTTGTGGAAATGCTTTGGTATGTTTTTGATGCGATCTTCCATTTGAGTTTGTTGTTTGGAAAAGATTCAATATGGGTATTCTTCTTGATGCATGTTTAAGTAACTCATGTTTATCTCATTTGAAACTAGAGTATTACTTAAGTTGTGTGAACTTCTGATCTCCTGTGCTAAAATGGTTTAAGGAAAAACAAGTTCGTTTTAAGATTTGATCCAGGTTATCTTTCTTTGTTGAGAAAAGGTAAGAAAATCATGATGTTTTCTATTGAAACTATAAGTGTGTGCAAACTTTATCACTGTTGATAAGATTATGTTGAAATGGGTGTTCGATTTGTTGTTTTCTTGAGGATTTGAACTTGTTGAAGGAAACAATGATATGTTTACTATTCTTGAGTTAAATATGTTTTAAAGTTATGAACCTTGTGGGATTGTTAAGAAAGGATGTAGTTGAATCGTTCTTCCTTGCACGAAGTGTGGAAAATGTGGGATAGTTTCTTCAGAATGTTGTGATGATGTCGATCACTTTCATACCTATACGTTATGAAACAAAATGTTAGTAACTCTTGTTGTTGGTAACCACGGATGATTGTTGTGGAACTTGAATTTCTTATTTGAACTACGATTAGTTCAGTTTTTCTCCCTTGAAGGAACTGAGCTGGAGTGTACAACTTTATTTTCTCTTTTTGAACTCAGTAATGAGTATATGTGTTGGGAATTACAATTTCTTTCATTGATCCCTATTGTATTTGAATCTAGTCAAACTTCTTTCCCCATGTCTGAAAATGATTTCTTTCACTCCTATGGAATTGGGAACATGTTTTTACTTGACTGCAATCTCTTAATCATTTTCTATTTGGGATGAATAAGCTTTGTTTGTAGTGTATAAATCTATCAATGTTGGATGAATTTGGAAGTTCATTTGTTGCTTGATACTTTTGGTATAGTTGTAGAATGAATTTATTGAATATTCTTTTAGTGGTAGCTTGTAAGCTATTGAAGCTTGCCCTTGTTTTGCGTTGAGAGAAATATACCACTTGTTAACTGATTTGCATGTTACAGTTTTTATATTTTGGTCTAGTGTTGGGATGAAGTAATGAGAACCTCCCTCATCTTGATTATTGACTTCTATTCCACTCTCTCTCTCTCTCTCTCTTTCTCTCCTTTCTGAGTTTTGGAATTCACTATTGTTAACCTTGTGCTCAAAGGAAGTTTTGATTGTTATCTCTCTGTCTATTTAATTTCTCATCATTACTACTCTTTGCTTGAAGTCGACCATTTTGGTTAGGTTAGTTAAGGGGATTCAAAGTAGATAGTTGGATGAATTACTTTCTTTTCTTTTTCTTCTCCTTCTCAATTTCTTGTTAAGAAGGTAAGGAGTCGATGTGTGACTATCTTCAGGAAGTACATGGAATTCATACCTTATAAAATCTGTTGATGTTGAACATGAAGTTTAGATTAGAGTTGGCTTAAACTGGAATGAGATGTTTTAAATGGAAAACCTGTACTTCTCATCCCCTTGAATCAATAAATTGAAAGTGAATTTGAAATTGGTTAAATGTTGGAATAAAGGAAATTCTTGTGTAGGGTGTCATTAGTTCATTCTAAATTCCATCCGTTTAGACTGAATGAATTTGATCCTTGACATTGTGTGAAGTATTATGTTAGTAATGTTTAATGAGATTCATTGATTCTTTAGATAATTCTATTTTAAGAGTTTTGTGGGCCAATAAACTTCTTGAACATATGATTAATCAAGAATGAGCTATAGGCATCTATAGTATGAAACATATAAGTAAATGGAACGTAATATTACTTATCTATTGTACTTTTTTAAGAAATTACTTGCTTTATTGAAGAGTGCTGATTTGATCATGATATTTACTTAAATGCCAATTGTATGCCCACTTCCCTTTGACACTTTTTTATGCTTATTTGATACTATGATTACATTATAGACATTATTATGTTTTGATTTAGTATGTTGTTAGACATTTCATCATGGATTATTATGGATCTAGATTTGATTATGATGCATGATGATTATTAGAGACACTTATATGTGGATGATGATATATTATTGGACATGGATATTTTATGGATGTTGTCGACATGTGGTTTTGATATTATGAGTAGATCTAGAAAATGGATATTTTATGATGATGATATAGTTGTTGATTAAAAATGCAAATGATGTAGTTGTTACTTCGATGTTGTTGTGATTCATTATATAGTTGATTTTGTGATTTTATTTGTATCATATTGGATGTTCTGATATGGCCATGAGGCCGAAGGAGGTATTTGTATTTTGCAGGTTAAAAATATCACAACAAAACATCGGGGGATCGGAGACCAACCAAAATGGAATTCTAGGTGAATTCAACAAGGTCACCATGGCAACTTGTTTTGTGTGTGTGTGTTGTTTTTGTTAGAGATTCCCATGGGGGATCATCTTTACATGTGACCATGGTTTGTGTATTTTATTAATGTGGTTAAATGTTTATTTATTGTTGTATGTATTTTATTAGTAATGTGTTCCTTTCTTTTAATTAATTAAAATTGTGATAGATTAATGTGAGAATCATATGATTAAAATTTAAATAAATTAAATTGGGATATGGGAAAATAATAATGGGAGTTGTTGGCTCTTTGTATTAATTTTGTAAGGGATGTGTAAGTTGTGTAAGAGCTTGTGTAAGTCAGTTTTGGAGTATGAAATACTCCACCTCCATGAAAATTCGAATTTGTCCTTGGGAGCTATTTTTGGAGGCTTGTGGGACAAGTAAAACTTGTCCCATGCCTCTAAATTTAATCTACCAACCATACTTATGGATGGAGATGTGATTTGTGACTTTTTAATGCATTTTATTCATCATGTTGCTTGTTTTGGATTGCACTCTCTTACATTTCATTTAATTTTATTGTCCCTTGAGGTGTGGGCTCTTTGGAGTGTGCAAGTAACTTGTCATTTTTCACCCACCTCTTTATTGTGCTTGGGAGAATGGATTTTTGTCTTTTGTTTGAATTTGAGGATGTTTGATGTGGCATCCTACATGGATCCACATCATCCTCTTCTTTCCCTCTTCTATATTAATTCAAACTCTCTTCTTGTTTTGGGTTGTTGAACCTTTTTGCATTCTTCCTTGGGGCGCATTTTCTTGTGAGATCTCTTTTTTTGGAGGAAGTTTTGGAGAAAGCTTTGCATGCTTGGGAGTTTCTATTTTGGACTGTGTTTTCTTGGCATTTGAAGCTTGTTGTTGGGAGAAAAAGTCACCATGGAGAGGTAGGAATTTAACTCTTTTTTATTGTTGTTATTTTCTTGTTGTGTTGTGTGTATGGAAAATGCTTTGATTTATTTGTTGGCTGGTTGGGTAGACTGCCTTAGGGAAGGTGTAGGAGAAGGCTATGGGGAATCCATGTGGGGGCATAAGGAATGCCATTGGCATCAATTTTTATGGAGGGAGTTTGGGTTTGGGATCCACCATGGAAAAGAAATAGCTTGCATTTCTTACTTTGGGGTGGGCATAAGGAAATCTGTGGGGGCATAAGGAGGGATTTGTGGGGGGGCATAAGGATGTGTGTGGGATGAATTATTTTGGTGGTTGTTCTAGTGGATGCCCAATTCCCAATTGGGAGGCATAAGTAGCTTCCCCCATAGACCTTGCTCCTTTGGCTTGCATGATCAAGCCTGAGTTTTGATTGATATGTTTTCAATGTAGTCATGTAAACTATTGTTTTTTAGTATTGATCTGTGTTTTATTTTTAAATGTGTATGTGAAAGAATGTTGTGTTGTGGAAGCTAGTTGTTGCCATGGGTTGAATTACATCTTTATTGTATTTTGGTTGGGGCTCGGGGCCAATGATGAAGGAAGGCTTCTCCTTTCATTGGATGTCTTGGTTGGGTGGAGAGCATTGCCTTTCCCCCTCTTTTGTTGTGATCAACTTTAAAAAAAGAAAATGAGCATGTTGTTGTCCTGGAGCAAAGGAAAAATGTAGTTTGATAGTCCTTGTGAAAACATATTTAATTGTAATCCTTTCCCACTTGTTGTGGATGATGTTGTAACATGTATTTTGTGAAGAAAGATGTATGTAATTTGATTATGGAGTTAGATATTCAAATTGTAAAAGACATTTAAATTATGATTCTATTTATTGGAAAGAAATGAAAATTTTGTTAATTGCATTCAAGGAATGAAAGAATGTAAAGATGTTTTCTTTTTTGAAGTCAATAAAGAATTGCAAGTTCATCTCTCTTTTGCATTGTTGTGATTGAGTTGGAATATCAAATTGTGAATGGAATCTCTGTTTAATTGCAAAGGAAAGAAAATACGCATGAGAGAATTATATTGCTTGTCTTCTTTTGATAAATATATGAAATTGGAAATCAGATTTTACAATTTCACTTTGAAATGAATTTGTTTAGAAACAACTAAATGTATTGATTAGTTTAGAAACTATAAATTACACACTTAAATGATAAAATTGATAAATAGATCCTTTAAAAATTTGATCACTGGCATTGTGACTTTTAAAACTGGTAAATTTAAATAAAATGCACAGTTTGGACCAACACTTAACAATCAACTTGGAAACCTTAAAATTCAACATGATATATTAGTAATGAACTCAAATTGACAAAGAATATTTAAGAGAATAACTTGAACCATTGCAAAATTGAGCTCAATCTCTTCCTCAACCATTTTCTCATCATTTGTTGGAAAATTCAATTTTGAATCAATTAAAAAAAAACTTCCTAAACCACTTTAAACCTCCCTAGATCAATTCTCCATGTCTTTTGGCATGTTGAGTGAAGGAGGAGATCCAATTTAATCAAATTGAAAAGTTGAAATTACCAATGTTCACTAATTAAAATCCTTATAGATCATTTTTAAAATTTACCCTTAAACATTATCAAAATGTAAAATTTATGTTTTTGTGCAAAGAGGGCATCAGAGATTTTCGAAAAGTCCTCTTTTACCCAAAATAGAGCTTTCTATCTCAAGTTATGACACTTTGAAGTTTTTGGCCTTAGTGGGAAAATTTGGGAAAAATTTCCCTCATGGCCTCGCACCATCCCAAAAATTTCCCATTTAAAAATCCTTAGAAATATTTTTTTTTTGAAAAATTTGGTCAGGGAAAATTTCATCTTTTCTCCACCACCCATATAGCCAATAATCGTAGGCTACCACATGTCCTCACGGGCAAAGGCAAGGAGGCACGACATCTTTTTTTTTTTGACTTTTTGAAAATTTTGGAAAAATTTTCATTTTAGCCCCGCTAGCCCATGGCCAATCACAGAGCTACCACATGGCAGCTTTGGGTGCTTTGAGGGGTGGACCCTTTTTTTTTTTTTTTGAAATTTTGGCCTTTGGAAAAAAATTTTTGAAAATTTCCCCATGGTCCCATCATCCCCTAGTGCCACATGTCCTGGCGACGCGGACCCATGTCATGTGGCACATTTTCCACTTTTTTTTTCCCCCTTTGGGTGAAATGCCCCAAAAACTCTCCACCACTCCACCCTCCCTTCCTTTTCTTTCATGGAATTGTGAGTGCCACATGTCCCTCAAAGGCCAACATGTGTCACACCGGGACCCATGCGAGGCACCCTGGGAGAAATGCCCCAAATTTTTCGCTTCGCTTTTACCCCCACGTACTGGGAGGCCAAAAATGCCAAAGCCGCCCGGCATGACCCACCAACTCCCAAAAAGGGGTTTTCACCCCTCCCAAAATTTTCCTTTTCACACGTGTCCCCCCTTGGGGAAAATTTGACCCCAAAACTCCACCCGACCATATCTTGAGTTCTCGAAGGAGTTAGGAGGACTTCTTTATATCACTGGAAAGGTGAGAAAATTTCCTATCCAATGGGAATGATTTAGGGAAATTTTGGAAGCGTTAAGTATGAGAAAAATCAAGTTGAAACTCTGAGCCTGTTAGAGAGTGGGTATGGGGTAAATTACTCCCTGAACCTAACTGAAACATCTAACCCTAAAATTTGAACCATGTGAACTTGATATTTGTTAATGAAGGAAAATATGTTCTAGTAATTTAGATTTGTTCTGGAACCTAATAGTGTCAATTGTTGTCTTACAACTTGTTTGGACACTTCTAATAAAAAAAAATTATTCCATAATTTTCTAACTAACCCTAGGTTGTTTCTTGGGTCTCAAGTGGGTTGTTTTAAATGGGCATCACACTTTGGTATCAGAGTAGTGGTTCAAAATCTTGGACCATTGGGCACACTAGAAAACTTGAGACATGAAACTTAAACCTAACACACTTTTAAACCTAGAAAACAACTTAGCTTAGAATTTGTATATTTTAGTAAACATGGAAGTTGTGTAAAACTTAGCAAAATGAACTAACTCTCACTTTGGTCTATGCAGGAGGCTCAGATGGAGTGAGAGAAACCTTCACAGAGACTCAAACTCACCACCACCACCACCACCACCACCGGATCAGGGTGTAACAGCTATCCTACCTCAGATTCTATAGACCCTTCAGGATGTTAATGCCACTCTACGCAGAGGATTAGGAGGAGGACATGTAACTAGTCATGATAGAGCCCCTTCTATCGAGGGTCAGGTATCTCCTCACTCAATGAGGAGCATAGAGGAGAGAACTCCCATGTGGAGTCAGCAGAGTAGAGTCACCACCTAGAGACAGGGTGACAGAGTTCCAGAGCATAGAGAGAGGTCTCGAGCCCTAGGCTTAGGGATGAGCATGCAGAGAGACCTAGAGGCCGATAGACCACAACAACGGATCACATCAGGGAGATCCTGAAGCTTCAACCATCACATTACTCAGTGACATGGGTGGATTTAAGAAGAGGCCGTCTAGCTAGTGAGCTTGAGTGGTTGCTTCAAGATTTTTCCTTGTTCTAGCAACACGAAAGCTCGTGTTGTGATCCATCTACTAAGGGATGGAGCAGGAGTATGGTGGAGGATAGAGGAGCAGAAGCTCCATGTAGATTCTAGAGATAGTGACCTGGGAGCTATTTGAGGAGAGATTCAGAGTAGGTATTTATCACGAGGTTCATACAAAGAGAGGATCATGAGTTCCATGACCTCTCGACAGATTCCTCTTTCAGTAGAAGAGTATGAGAGTAGATTTTTGGATCTACTCCAATATGTAGAGTATATGCAGATGAGCAGTGTGTGATTCACAGTTCATCCGGGGCCCTTGAATTTAGATATTGAGGCAATGCAGGATCCACTATCCACAGACATTAGCAAGAGGCCATTGAGAAGGCCTATATTGTAGAGGAGACTCGGGGTAAGACCCAACAGGCTAGAGACCGAGTCCAGACCCACATACAATAGATGTAGGATGGTAGATCGAGGGGGTCAATACCTCTTCCTCATGGTGGCTAGGGTACAACACAATCATCCTTTAGGCCATAAAGAAGCAGTAGCAGTCTTGCCCACCTCATAGACCTCCACAGAGAGAGATGACACAGAGAGGTTGGAGTATGGGGCCTCCTCCTGGGGGGTCCCATCAGACACAGGTGGACCTAGAGCTCACCAATGGGAGCTCACCAAGAGAGACCTCAGACAGACCAAGCCGGATCATCAGGATCCACACCACAAGATTCTAGGGCACCTACTAGAGGTGCTACTCATTGGGAGGATCAGGAGGATGTTTTGGTTATGGAGTTACTGACACTTTTGGAGAGATTGCCCACATAACCCTAACAACAAGGGTAAGGCACAATTTTAGAGCCGACTGATTGGTGACATGGGACATAGCCACAAGATTTATGCAGTGGTTGAGAACCACCAGCAGAGCATCAGAGCACAAATCATTGAGACCACATGTAGCATTGGTGGTATTCCTACCTCTGTATTGTTTGATTCTGGTTCTTCTAATTCTTTCATTACACCATCTTTAGTAGAGTGATGCAGGCTGGTGGCAGTTAGGCAGGTCTTAGTTGGGATGTCGAGATGGCTTCTGGAGCCAAGATCTCTGTAGACTCCTTAGTTAAGGAGTGTGTAGTGGATTTGGGACCTTTCACCACTACCTCAGATCTTCGTATCCTTCCTTTGGGCTCGTATGGAGTCATTTTGGGTATGGATTGGTTATCTACACACAGGCCAGGATGGATTGTTATCACAAGACTATATCTTGTGCAGATGATTTGGGAGTTGAGTCGGTGATCTCAGGGTCAGAGACCCATTTCTATTCACACCATCTCCACTATGCAGCTTAAGCGGTGTGTGATGGGGTTGTGATGTATGTATTACAATGAATGAGATGATCGATCGGGATGGGTCTAGTGGACCATCACTAGATGATCATCCCATTTTGAGAGAGTTTTCATGTCTTTCTAGGGGAGCTACCAGGGTTACCACCCCCACGTGAGATTGATTTTCATATAGATCTAGTTCTTGGAGTAGAGCCTATCTCACGGCACCTTATCGATGACCACCCCAGAGCTCTATGAGCTCAAGTTGTAGCTTGAGGGCCTTTTGAGAAAGGCCTTATCCATCCTAGTGTATCCCCTTGGGGTGCACCAATGATCTTTGTGAAGAAGAAGGATGGATCCTTGTGGTTGTGTATTGATTACTACACCATGAACAAGGTAATGATCAAGAATCGTTATCCTCTTCCTCGTATTGATGACTTGTTTGATCAGATGAAGGGAGCCACAATTTTCTAAGATTGATCTTAAGTCAGGCTACCATCAGCTTGAGGATTTCTGGAGGTGGACATTCATAAGACCACCTTCCACATGAGATATGGGCACTATGAGTTCACAATGTGGTGCCTTTTGGTTTGACTAATGCCCCGCAATGTTCATGAGTTTGATGAATGGGGTATTCAGACCTTCTTAGATCACTTCATGCTCATCTTCCTAGATGACATTTTGATATACTCACATACACGTGAGGAGCACGAGGGGGCACCTTTTCCAGGTTCTTCAGTGTCTTCGTGAGCAACAACTTTACGGGAACTTGGAGAAGTGTGCTTTCTTTTAGATAGAGGTGCAGTATTTGGGTCATATCATTTCTGGGGAAGGTATCACAGTCAATCCTTCCAAGATTAGAGCCATTATGGATTGGCCAACACCCACTATAGTGACCGAGGTGCAACTTCATGGGATTAGCAGGTACTACCAGAGATTTGTTCAGGACTTCTCTCGATTACACCTATCACTTCCCTTCAGAGGAAAGGGAAGAAGTTTTTTTGGTCGATAGATGTGAGTAGGCCTTCAAGACACTAAAGGAATGCCTCACCACAACACCTATTCTTGCAGTGCTAGATCCACAGGTGAGTTCTTTATTTACATAGATGCTTCTTTAGCAGGCTTGAGGTGTGTTGATGCAGGATGGCAGAGTAGTGGCTTTTGAGTCTCACAAACTCAAAGATCACGAGCTTAATTATCCAACCCATGATCTTGAGCTTGTGGCGAAGTTGTGCATGCTTTGGTTAGATGGAGACATTTTCTTCTTGGATGAGATTCACACTCAAGATAGATCATTTGAGTCTTCACCACCTCTTCACGCAACCCAATCTCAATGCTCATCAATGGTGTTGGATGGAGTTTCTTTGTGAGTATGACATGGAGATAGAGCATGTGAAGGGGAAGGAGAATGTGGTAGTAGATGCTCTCAAAGAGATGGAGACATGTGGCTATGGCCACTTCAGTGAGCACAGATTTACGTGGAGTAGGATTCTTTAGCAGCTTCCTCTTGATAACTTCTACATTGCAGTTGAGCAGAGATCGAGTCACAGAGACCCCTTAAGGGGAAGTTTGATGGTTTTTCCTTAGAGGTAGATGGTCTTCTCAGGCATAGAGGCTAGATATATGTTCCTAGAGATGGAGGCTTGAGGTAGGACATCTTGGTAGAGGCACATCATGCACCCTATTCAGCCCATCCCGGGGTGAAGAAGATGCACGCCACCTTGAGATAACTATATCATTGGAGAGGACTTCATCGAGACATGGCTCAGTTTCATGTCATGGTGTTTAGAGTGCCAGAGGGTTAAGGCCAAGCATCAACATCCAACAAGCCTTCTTTATCCTCATGCTATACCGGAATGGAAGTGGGACACCATTTCCATGGATTTCATTGTTGGGATACCGATGTCGAGATATCACCATGATGCCATCATGGTCACGGTTGATAAATTGACAAAAGTGGCTCACTTTTCTCCGGTGAAGACCACTTATATAGCTAGAGCAGTGGCATGAGTATATTTGGATGAGATTGTCAGTTACATGGGATTCTCACGGAAGATCATTTGTGACCGCGATCCTTTGTACACTTCACATTTTTGACTACCATGCAGTATGTCCTCGGATGAGGATCAACTTCAGCACAACATATCACCCTGAGACAGATGGAAAGACCGAGTGGGTGAATCATATTTTAGAGGATATGCTCAGGATGTATGTGATGGATCAACAGTCTAAGTGGGAGGAGTACCTGTACTTAGTGGAGTTTTCCTACAATAATAGTTTTTAGAGTTCTATAGGCATGGCTCCTTTTCAAGCCTTGTATGGTAGAGAGTGCAAGACACCTCTTAGCTAGGGACAAGTTAGAGGATAGGGTATCTCTTGGACCAGCTCTTCTACAGACATGGAGCAACAGGTGGTGTTGATCAGGCAGAGATTGCAGGAGGCACAAGATAGGTAGAAAGAAGTATGCGATCAACATAGGATCGATCATAGTTTTGATGTGGGCATGAAGGTGTTCCTTCATGTCAGGCCACACAAGAGCCCTATCCATTATGGAAAAGGTTCTAAGTTAGCTCCTAGATTCATTGGTCCTTTTGAGATCTTGGAGCATATCATCCCTTTGGCCTACCATCTAGCATTGCCACCCAAGCTTGTCTCGCGTACATGATGTGTTTCATGTTTCAGTTCTCAGAGATATATTGCAGATCCTTCTCATGTGTTAGATTGACATCATTACAGGTGCAGATCAGGGGTAGGTGATGGTGGAGCCCATTCACATCCTAGATCACAGGACCCTGGGCCTTCGAGGCAGAGAGGTTGATCAGTTTGGGTGCAAAGTGGGACAAATATGATGATGACTGCTAGCTACATGGGAGGATGCTACTTCATTACGAGTTTAGTTTCCACATTTTTTCCAATGACTTCCAGGAGGAAGTCGAGTCTAAGGGGAGGGGGATGTAGTGCCCACTTCCCTTTGACACCTTTTGATGCTTATTTTGATACTATGATGTGATTACATTATAGACATTATTATGTTTTGATTTAGTATGATGTTAGACATTTGATCATGGATTATTATGATCTAGATTTGATTATGATGCATGATGATTATTAGAGACACTCTTATATGTGGATGATGATATATTATTTGACATGGATGTTTTATGGATGTTGTTCGACATGTGATTTTGGATATTATGAGTAGATCTAGAAAATGGATATTTTATGATGATGATATAGTTGTTGATTAAAAATGCAAATGATGTAGTTGTTACTTTGATGTTGTTGTGATTCATTTATATAGTTGATTTTGTGATTTTATTTGTATCATATTGATGTTCTGATATGGCCACGAGGCCGAAGGAGGTATTTGTATTTTGTAGGTTAAAAATATCACAACAAAACATCGGGGGATCGAGACCAACCAAAATGGAATTCTAGGTGAATTCAACAAGGTCACCATGGCAACTTGTTTTATTGTGTGTGTGTGTTGTTTTGTTAGAGATTCCCATGGGGGATCATCTTTATATGTGACCATGGGTTTGTGTATTTTATTAATGTGTTAAATGTTTATTTATTGTTGTATGTATTTTATTAGTAATGTGTTCCTTTCTTTTAATTAATTAAAGTTGTGATAGATTAATGTGGGAATCATCATATGATTAAAATTTAAATAAATTAAATTGGGATATGGGAAAATAATAATGGAGTTGTTGGCTTGTTTGTATTAATTTGTAAGGGATGTGTAAGTTGTAAGAGCTTGTGTAAGTCAGTTTTGAGTATGAAATACTCCACCTCCATGAAAATTCGAATTTGTCCTTGGGGCTATTTTTTTTGAGGGCTTGTGGGACAAGTAAAACTTGTCCCATGCCTCTAAATTTAATTACCAACCATACTTATGGATGGAGATGTGATTTGTGACTTTTATAATGCATTTTATTCATCATTTTTTGTTTTGGAATTACACTTTCTTACATTTTATTTAATTTGTCATGTCCCTTGAGGTGTGGGCTCTTTTGAGTGTGCAAGTAACTTGTCATTTTTTTCACCCACCTCTTTATTGTGCTTGGGAGAATGGAATTTTGTCTTTTGTGTTTGATTTGAGGATGTGTGATGTGGCATCCTACATGGATCCACATCATCCTCTTCTCTTTCCTCTTCTATTTAATTGAAACTCTCTTCTTGTTTTGGGTTGTTGAACCTTTTTGCATTCTTCCTGGGGCACATTTTCTCTTGTGGAGCTCTTGTTTTTGAGGAAGTTTGGAGAAAGATTTGCATGCTTGGAGTTTGCTTTTTTGGACTTTGTTTTTTTGGCATTTGAAGCTTGTTGTTTGGAGACAAAATTAACCATGGAGAGGTAGGAATTTAACTCTCTTTTTTATGTTATTTTTTTGTTGTGTTGTGTGTGTATGGTGCAATGCTTTTTGTTTTTTTGGCTGGTTGGGTAGACTGCCTTAGGGAAGGTGTAGGAGAAGGCTATGGGGAATCCATGTGGGGGGCATAAGGGAATGCCATTGGCATCATAATTTTGTGGAGGGAGTTTGGGTTTGGGATCCACCATGGAAAAGAAATAGCTTGCATTTCTTACTTTGTGGGGGCATAAGGAAATCTGTGGGGGGGGGGGGTGGGCAAGGAGGGATTTGTGGGGGCATAAGGATGTGTGTGTGATGAATTATTTTGGTGGTTTTTTTATGGATGCCCAATTCCCAATTGGGAGGCATAAGTAGCTTCCCCCATAGACCTTGCTCCTTTGGCTTGCATGATCAAGCCTGAGTTTTGATTGAAATGTTTTCAATGCAGTTGTGAACTATTGTTTTTTTGTGTTGAAATTGTTTTATTTTAAAAATGTGTATGTGAAAGAATGTTGTGTTGTGGAAGCCAGTTGTTTCATGGTTGAATTACATCTTTATTGTATTTTGTCAGCTCGGGGACCAATGATGAAGGAAGGATTCTCCTTTCATTGATGTCTTGGTTGGGTGGAGAGCGTTGCCTTTCCCCTCTTTTGTTGTGATCAATTGGAGAAAAAGAAAATGTGCATGTTGTTGTCCTGAGCAAAAAAAAGTGTAGTTTGATAAATCCCTTGTGAAAACATATTTAATTGTAATCCTTTCCCACTTGTTGTGGATGAAATTGTAATCTGTATTTTGTGAAGAAAGATGTATGTAATTGATTATGAAAGTGGATATTCAAATTGTAAAAGACATTTAAATTTTGATTTGTTTATTGGAAAGAAATGAAAATTATGTTAATTGCATTCAAGGAATGAAAGAATGTAAAGATGTTTCTCTTTTTGAAGTCAATAAAGAATTTGCAAGTTCATCTCTCTCATTGCATTGTTGATTGAGTCGAAATATCAAATTGTGAATGGAATCTCTGTTTAATTGCAAAGGAAAGAAAAAATACGATGAGAGAATTATATTGCTTGCTTCTTTTTTGAAATATATCAAATTTAGAAATCAGATTTTACAATTTACTTGGAAATGAATTTGTTTAAGTCAACTAAATGTATTGATTAGTTTAGAAACTATAACCACACTTAAATGATAAAATTGATAAATAGATCCTTTAAAAAAATTGATCACCGGCATTGTGACTTTTAAAACTAGTAAATTAAATAAAAAAATGTACAGCTTGGACCAGACTTAACATTAATCAACTTGAAACCTTAAAATTTAACATGATATATTTAAAATGAACTCAAATTGACAAAGAAATTTAAGAAAATAACTTTAAACCATTGCAAAATTGAGCTCAATCCTTCCTCAATATTTTTTTCATCATTTGTTGGAAAAATTCAATTTTGAATCAATTGAAAAAATTTAACTTCCTAAACCACTTTAAATCCTCCCTAGATCAATTCTCCATGTCTGTTTGGCATGTTGAGTGAAGGAGGAGATCCAATTTAATCAAATTGAAAAGTTGAAATTACTAGTTTGCTAATTAAAATCCTGCAGATCGTATTTTTGCAAAATTGACCCCTTAAACATTATCAAAAAGTAAAATTTATGTTTTTGTGCAAAGAGGGCATCGAGAGATTTCCAAAAGTCCTCGTTTTCCCAAAACTGAGCTTTCTAGCTCAAGTTATGACACTTTGAAGTTTTTGGCCTTAGCGGGAAAATTTGGGAAAATTTTCCTGGCAAGAGGCCCATGGCTTAAAAAATTTCCTATTAAAAATCCTTAGAAATATTTTTGAAAATTTTGACTCTGGGAAAATTTTCATCTTTCCCTCCGCCAATCCAAGCCAATCAGTAGGCTTCCATGTGTCCTCACAGGGCAATGGTGGTGAGGCGCCGCATCTTTTCCTTTAGACCTTTTTTTTTTTTTTTTTTTTTGCCTTTGAATTTTTTTGAAAATTTCCCGTGGCACCTCGGGGCATGGAAAATCAAGGAGTGTTTTGTCCTTGGACTTTTCCTTTGGTGCAAATTTTGGTTTTTTTCCCCTCGCCTCAATTCCCCTTTCCCTTGGTGAATCGTGGAGTTCCACGTGTCCCCTCGGCAAAAACTCGTGACCTCCGCCTCCTTTTTCCTTTTTCTTCCTTTTGGGTGAAATGCCCCAAATTCTCCCACCGCCGCGCCCTTCCCTTTCCCTCGAGGACCCGCCATGTGTCCACCAGGGGACCTGAGGCACGGGACAAAATTTTGCTTTCTGCCTCGCATGGGAGGAAAAAATTCCAAGCCACCCCGTGACCCGCCAACCCACCAAAGGGGTTTTCACCCCTACTTGACACATGTCCCCTAGGGGAAAATTTGACCCAAAACTCCACCCAACCATATCTTGAGTTCCCGAAGGAGTTAGGAGGACTTATTTATATCACTAGAAAGGTGAGAAAATTTCCTATCCAATGGGAATGATTTAGGGAAATTTTGGAAGTGTTAAGTATGAAAAATCTAGTTGAAACTCATGAGCCTAGTTAGAGAGTGGGTATGGGGGTAAATTTCTCCCTGAACCTAACTGAAACATCTAACCCTAAAATTTGAACCATGTGAAGGAAAAATATGTTCTATAATTTATTAATAAAGATCAACTCGGAAAAACTATGTTCTAATAAAAAAAAAATTATTCTATAATTTTCTAACTAGCCCTAGGTCAGATATCTTGGGTCTCAAGTGGTTTGTTTTAAACGGGCATCACACATTTTTCAGTAGATGGATTCCGTAAGTGATAAAAAAGACAAATTCTTTTATGGTGCTTCCTATGTTTACTAAAAGGCCTGCAACTTTAATGAGGAATTATTATTTTTTGAGATGTAATTGAAAAAGGAAAGAGTTGTAAAATTTACTTAATCTTATTGATGTGGATTGACATAAAAAGATGTTTGAATGTCTAGATCTATAAAAATATGTACTTGTTAGATAAATGGAAAAGGATTAAGTGTTATTGAACTTGATGTGCCATCATCTTTTGGGCTTACAAAGAAGGGGTTGTAAATTTATTCTTATTCTCTCGTATTCATATCTATTTGAATTATTTAAGTTGGAATCAAATGAAATAGAGTAAATTAAAATTGATACTCTACTTGTCTCTTAATTCAACTTCTAAGTTGGCATGTATAGATGAATATTCAACTAGGTCAATATGGATTAATAATTGACACTAATAGAAGAGTAAATTACATATGGTTTTTGTATAAGTAATTGTTGCAATGGACCCTAACGAACATATGTTAAGGGAAAGACAATTAGTCTTCAAATTAAATATTTGTTACTATCCTTTTTGGGTATAATACCCAAGGGATATTCAGAAAGAGGAAATTATACCTCTTCTTAGAAAACATTAAACCAAAATAAGGTAATGGAAAATGGATGAATATATATATATATATATATATATATATATATATATATAAGAATTAGACTTCATTTTAATGAAGTCTAATATCAAGGAATCAGAATCTAAATTTATTCATGGATAAACTTGGTTAAGTTAAGTAAGTTAGTCTTACTGTTGTAAGTTGATTTAGATTATAGGTCAGAAACTTAAGTTAAGAACCCAAAAATGAAACACAAATCTCCAAGAAGAGGGATTGGTTCTAGATTAACCTGCATGGCAATTATAAGTCATTAATGGTTACCAACCGTAATGATCAAGAGGTTAGGAATTCAGCAGGGCTGCTGAAACTAAATCTTAAATTAATAAGATAAGAAAGCATTTAACCTCTTAGTTGGTTATGTACTTCTAGATGAGGTGATTCTCGTGGGATGTTGGTACATGCCAACTACAATAATGTATCATCATGAAAATGGGTCTTTATGAGGATAAAATTTTCTGCTTTTTTCAAAATTAGACATGTCACAACACTCTTCCAAATCGGATCATCTAGGTTTACATAAACTTGGACTTGACTTGGTTACACTCTAGGTTAGTTTAGGAACATAATTTGGTATAGGGAAGGACTCTCAATGACTAAAGGTAACTAGACACATGCAATTGACCTAGGTCAATTGAGTATGTCTATGTACCCTTAATCACCACGAGTGGTCCTTTATACCAATCTATGTTGCTAATCTGGGTTATGATAAAGCCTTGGACAAGAGGACTAACAGAATCAAGTAAAGACTATTCTAGATAACATATGAAGTTTGGGTGAAGGACATATTCTATCGATGAGTATGCCATCTAGGAATATGATCATGCAAAGCATGTGAAAATATTAGGCCAAAGTATCACAAGTTGTTGGTTGCATTGTCCTACATCACCTAGTTTAAGAAGAAGGATTTTAGATGAATATTGGTAATAAATATTCGTATAGGCCTCTTAAATAGAAAACACTTCAATACCTAGATAGGGTAATTAAACCAAGTATACTTAGTAGACAATACATTGAGTTAACATGAGAGATCAATGAAACTCTAAGTCATGAAATGAGAGATCGGCAGTTCATCGAGTCATTACAATAATGCACGTATGGTTATCTGTTATAAGATCAAATGGCATGGAATGTTTGTTCCATATTATGAATATGAGAACAAATAAATTTATCAAAATGGAATGTGTGCTCTAAATAATAATTATTTAGAGCAGAGAACATCATTTAAAAATATATATTAAAAATTCCCTTGTTTCTACAAGTCTTAAATGGGAATATTACATGAACACATGAAGAGAGATGAAGAAAATACACACATGAAGGCATGAAGAGAGAGACACCAAGACATATAACATGGGAAGAGTGAAGCTCTATAGAGAATACTAGGAGGCCCTAGGAGTTGGGGTTCTCATTAGAGGACTGTAGGAATGTTATCATGTCTAAGGGATGGGTCTGTAAAGTTTTTGTAATAAGGGAAGCATAGTTAGGGCTTCGATAATGGGTTAGATCTATGCCTTGATATATTTGGTTTGATATGACCCTTTTAAATGTAATGTGGATAATGATAAATATATGGATATGTTCTAACATATGGTTCATGGATGCAAACCCTAGTGTTATTTCCTCATATTATATGGCATATCTCATTTCTGTATTTCATGCCATGATGTTTCTTTTTTATTAAATGCATGGGTGTAAGGATATGATAGATCATGTTATGCTTTTACATGAATAATCACTCTCTCTAACCGATCCTCTAAAAATGGTAAGATCTTATCACAATGCTCACATAAAGATGGGGCTCGACACCCACATGTGCCTCGAGTGAGTGCCCTATGTCTAGCTTGGTGATAGGTCAATTACACATTGGGTTAGAAGTTAGAAGGTGGGTAAAAATGACTAGATCTTGGTTCCATTGTTAAGACCTATTTTCGAGGTTGTTGTGAGAATGATGCATAATGACAAAGCGCTTGACCTTTGACAATGTTGAAACATGGTTTAAAAGCATGGAGGATGAGTTTTCTAAAATATTCACTATCAGTACCTAAGTTTGATGCACGTAAATGGGTAAAAGAACACCGTATCATGAGTTGTATGAGACCTTCTTTTCAAATTCTTTCCAATAGAGTTGATGAATGGATTTCATGCGTATGCGTCTAGATCAAGTGGGTACTATAGATCTCACATGTGGACACAAGATGAATATCGGAGGCTACATGATTTTGATCTCGACTTGGACACATGTTGTTGATCACCGCATGGAGAAGAGTGGTTACTAGTTATACCCTAGAGTATGCTATTTCTACGTATTCTTGTCCGTAGGTTGTTGAGTTTTAGTTCTAAGGGAACCTAGAGGATCTTTTTTGGTTATCCCTTTAGCTATGAAGATCCTAATCATTATACTAAGTTTTTAAATATTCCCAATATGGCCGGATAAGCTTCTCAAGTGTTGGGCAAGGAAGTTAGGGTGGAGGAAGATGGTGTCCACCTTGCGCATGAAAAGAAGAGGGAAGAGAGATGACTCAAGTATAGTGAGGCGCATGAAAGGGAGTTGGCTAGATAATGTGAGGTTTTATGAGTGATGGTTCTATGGAGACAGACGTTACGGGAAGGAATTGAGATTCACACAGAGGATGTGGAGCCTAAGCAGTATGTGCTACCCCATCTTGGAAAGTACGGGAGAGAGACCCCTTTAGCCTCTAATGAGAGTTCATCACTTGGAGAGTGAAGAGTCATCGACATGCATCTCGAACCTCCCGGTGACAAACCCTTGGTGCTAAGTCTTCCAAATCAAGAGATAAGTATTGTTAACTAGGATTAGTATCAGTGGGAGTGACTGATCTACTCCTATGAAATATAACTTCTCGTTTGGTACATCTATGGTTGCACAATCCTTTTGTGTGTTTAGAGAAATATTGTCTAGAACAAAATTTGGGCAAAGTCCGAGTACACAAAGCTTGGGTATCACATCTAGGAGCGGTGAACCAATTTGGAAGGAGACACACATCTGGTAGTGGTGTAATATCACAAACCATTGGCATACAATGCAAAGGGACTTTAGGAACGCTAGGCACAACCACTTTAGGACCTTTACCAGCTACATGAGGTGGATATGGTGGAATAGGAGCTAGAGGACCTAGTGGGTTTAGAGGATTAGGAGGGATAGGACCAGGTGGATCTAGTGGATCTGGTGGTGGAGGAAACACTAGAGGGAATCAAGGTTTTGAATCAAGCGAACAAGGGCCTCAACTACCTCCGCAAGTGTTTTTAGAGATGTCTTTGCATCTACCAGATTACAAGGGTGTTGAGGATGTTGCAGATCATGTACACAAGTGTGAGTTGTTATGGCATGTAAAGGAGATCACTATCCCAGAATGATAGGAAATTCAATTTACAATGATGTTTTAGGGATGTGCGCATAGTTAGTACCGGAAATATGACCCCCATCAGACAGTGGTAGATTACACCATGCTACGGAATGCCTTCTTAGCTGAATTTCATATCCCTAAGTTTGAACAAAAGAGCATCACCAAAGGACCGAAGGAGATTCAGCAAGGAATGGCAGAGAGTGTGTAGGAATATGATGTGTGTTTCAATACTATCTTATCGAAACTATCCTATGATATTCATTCTTATTAGCATACTTCAAAGTGGTTTTTTGGATGTTTTATAACACCGTTTAGAGTCTTAATCCCTTCAACATACAACTTGTCAAAGTTGTCTTGTTTCAAAAAATTTAGATGTTTGTTTATCCTCATTGCAATTCTATCATTTTTCAACATTATCAAGGACTTTGGGGTGGTATACCATCTCTCGCTTTATAATTTCCTTATCTCGAATATGGATGGTGGTATATCCGGATTCAATAGTGCAACTGTGATGCCAAAGAGTCTACCTTAGAATTCTGATTTATTGGAATGAAGTCGATAGAGAAGGCTGCAAAATCAAGTGTGGAAGAAATCAATCTATCTCTGTAATGCTTCATCTTATCTCCTTTGACTTGATTTTACCCTTGAACCTACTTTACTAGAATTTCAACATCTCCTTGGGCTTTGAGGAGTTTTACTCCTTTCTTTTTAGCTTTCTCCATTCCTAGCAACAAGGCTTCATACTCCGCCATATTGTTGGTGTTCTCAAACATCAGCTTGTGGGAGTATGGGAATATCTCATGATATGGAGATATTAATTTAATTTTGGCTCCTGATCCAAAAGAACAACAATTGCCTTTAAACTCTAGTGTCCAAACTTTTTCTTCTTCATCTACTTGACTGCTCTGCTTTAAAGTTCAAGCTCTAGAACATCTTTATCCATTTCCAAGAAATAGACCCTCGGTAGATTCTGAAAAATAATATGAGATATAGGATCTTCATATTTTGTCGAGTGTACTTAGATTTCTTTTCCAGTTCCAGCTTTTGATTTATTCCTTTGATAGGAATATGAGCATAGGACCAATCCATCTTTACTTCTCCTCCTAGATCTTTGTAGAAGTTTCTTGCTCAGCAACATCCCATAGGAGACAAGAATATATGTAACTAAGATTTTCATCTTTAATCTTTTATCAGAAATACTTCCTAACAACTTTGTGCATCTTTGATTTGTCTGATTAAAGGGACTTGTCTCTCCATGGAGTAGCACCTCTTTATGGTTTTTTTCAAGGTAAGCCCAAGAGCATCTACAACTTTAGTTGGCATGACATTGTCAGAAGCACCCAAATCTAGAACGCAGTTTCTTAACTTGAAACCATTAAGCAATAGGGAAACATAGAATGGTTCCACTCTTTTAGAAGATGGTGAGGATTTAACAACTACAATGTTGTTATGGGGAGGAGTATCCTTAGGTTTAGGAAAAGGCCTTTTGATGTATTGGATTGTCCTGGTGATTGTACATATTTGACTAGCCTATTTAATTTCTCAGGAAAGGCTCTCATGTATTCAACTTCTGACATTTGAATCCTAGTTTTCTTGACATGATCAACAATGTCAAAAGAAGGAATAGATTCAAATACCTGAGCTTCTTTCTGTGGTTGAGATGAAGAACTCACATTCTTATCTTTGGGAGCTAAAGAAGAAGGTAAAGGGCTACCTCTTCTGTGTTCATCAGCTAATGCCTTAGTTTGGTGAGTTTGTGATCTTGTAAATACTGCATATGTAGGACCATGATCATATTCATGAAGTTTCTCATCGTCATGTTCAAATTTTTAGTTTAGGTAATTAATGTTGGAGTCGCTAGCACGACCTAAAAAATCATCATTCTCAAGCCGATAAGTGTTAGCTTCCCCCGGTATTCTTCATTCATCTCCACGTTATTTTGGGAGCAACTTCAATTGCTAATCTTTGGAACCATAAATGTGGTTCTAGTTTGTTGTTGATATTTTGAGTAGGGGAAGTGTTTTCCTCGAGCCATTTGTTTTTGTTTCTTCATCTACGACATCTCATTTTCTAACTTTTGCAATAGTGAATCAGAAGTAGTAGCATAGGATGAACTTTCAACTCTAGAAGTGTTGCTCTTTATTTTTCCAGCCATGATGAGGTCATCTTCAATTTCAACCACCATGTTTTGGGTTACTAACAAGTCAGCAGGATGTGCTCTTCACAATTGATATCTTACTTCAGGAAGTAAAGCATTGATGAATAATACTTTTTGATTCTCATCATTCAAAGAAGCAAAAGCCAATTTTGTAAAGTAATCTTTGGAATTTTTACAATAAAATCCCGCATGTGCTCATGTGGCTCCTTCTTCAACTGAGTCAGTTGAGTTATCAATGTATTGGAATCTTCAACTGGTTTGAATATTTTCAGAATGCATCTCGCATAGTATCCCAGTTTGTTATGGTGCCAGAGCTAGCCGGTAGAACCATTCTCTAGCCAATTCATGCAGAGTCTCTATGAAGATTCTGATAGACACATCTTCATGTTTGACTACAAGCACTCCACAGATATAAAAAATGCAACCAAGTGGTCATCTGGATTTTTCTTTCCATCTCCAAAGAATTTTGGAAAATTATTTCTCGTCCCTTTAGGTAGATCATGCATAGAGGAGTCAAATTCAAGAGGTCCAAAGGCTACACCCCATGGAACAGGTGTTGCAGGGGCAAGTGGTTGATTCAACATCATGAAAGGAGCATGTCTTCTTTGAGAATAGACTTGGTGAATAATCCTAGCTATTGGATTGTGTTGGACATGATCCAGATCTGGAGGAGTTTGCACTCTTCTTCCTGGTGAAAGACTAGATCTGCGGCTTCTAACTTGAGGAGGATGACTAAAATTAAACTGCTCCTAATAATCTATAAAAATGGTCAATCCTTCCTTGAGCTCTGCTAGACCACGTGAATGGATGTTCTACAAGTTGAGCTTATAATATAAAAGGGAACTGGCAAGAGAAAGCTCTGGTCTGCTAATTTGTGTTGTTCCCCAATGAGAGTCACCAAAAACTGTTGGCTATATTTTCTGCACAATTGAAAACCTAGGTAGTCATGAGATAAATCTCCCTCATTTACCGGTGAGGCTCCCATGTAAGATTTTGTCAATTATATTCCTAATATCTATCTGTTGGTTTTACTTTAATTGTGTAGCTCATGGACCATAGCTAGGCAATTTTACAGCAAAAGTAAGCAAAGCAATAGAAAGAAATATGTATGCAGAAAGGGAAATAATTAAATACAAGAAGAAAGGAAAGGAGATGTGCAACCTAACCAATAGTTGATAGAGTTGATCACATGCACATAGACGAAAACAAATAGATCTTAAAATGTAGAATTTGAAGCAAAGGAAAGTTTCAGATCTAGATCTAAGATAACACAAAGTTTATGCAAAGAGATCTAAAAATAAATAAGAAACGAATGCACCATTGACACAAAGTTCTCCGAAATCATTCTTCTCTCTATTCCTCTGCTTTCAAAAAGCTATCAAGGGTTTTAGCTCAAAGTCTGAAACACAAGAATGCTGATTACAAATTCTCTCCTTTAACCCGTAGGTTCTTCCTCTATTTATAGTGTATAGGGAAATTACAAATAGGAATTTTAAATGAATTCCCGCATGCGGAAGCTATGAAAAGGGAAACAACTAGCAATCTTCCTCCTGGAATTCCTCTTTGCATGACATGCATGATTTATAACTGAAAATAGAACCTTCTATTTTACATGTCCACCTATTTCCAAGTAATTGACTTCTTCAAGTAATGGCTTTTAAACCAATCACTTAAGTTTTATAATTTAATTGATTGCTCAATTACTTTGTCGAGAAAATAAGAGAAAGAAGAAGAAAGAGGAAAATAAATTAGAAGAAAGCTGCAATACTTCCAATCTTGTTCTTTTTCCATATTCTGCATGCGGTTGACTCTTTTGCCTTTGATTCTCACCAAACTGGATCTGGAAGCAATGACTGTGATTTGCTTGATGGGTATTTCCTTTGACTTGTCTTCCCTCTTATCCTTGAAGCTTTTGTAGTTCTTCTTCAGTACATGCACCAATGCAATGTTTGTCATAAATAATTTAGACAAAACTCATCATTTTTATTTTTAATTGCATATGAGCAATTTTAAATTCTAGAAAGCACTTTGGGTGAATGCAAATACAAGTAAATTCAATGAAGGCTTCAACTAGAAGATTGGGAGCACATGCACAAGATCCTGGAAGGAATTTTCCATGCACTGACTTCTACATGGGTTGCGTTAGAAACAAGAGGATGAATTTTTGTTGAAGCCTTTGCAATTATGAGATTTGGATCTGTCAATTAAATCGGTGATAGGTTCAGGGCTTATGTCTGTATCATTGACTTCAAAAAATCTGGAAGCTATGCATGATTTTGCTGATCCTTTCTCTTTCATCATGCTTCATCATGGCTGAACAATCTTTGTTTGAGCTCTTTTTCTTTTAATTCTGCTGGAATCCCTTACAATTGGATCAATTTGTGCAGATCTAGGAAACTTCTTCAATTCAAAGATATATTCAATGTACCTGACATTGATTTGAGCACCTGTGATGAATACCTACAATTTATTCAGACAAAGATGGAGTCCATGGCATGAATACTTGATTTTTATCACCAAAATCTGCATATAAAGCTCTCATTGCCCTAAAATTTGAGGTTTTGTTTGCATGCAAAGCAAGAAAAAATATTATTTAATTCACTTGGGCACATATACCAACATGCAGATACTCAGAATGACAAAAATTAGGCTATTCCAACCCTAGGCGCCAAAACTAGAAGCTTCCCGGTAATGGAAAATATTTATTAATGCAACATCCTCCTTCTTTTGCGCCAAAACCTGTCCGGGCTGCAATCTTCATCAAAAATAAATAAGTGCTTCTCCTTTATGGCATCCCATGCTTATATAACCTCCAACATGCTATTTTTAATAATTGCCTCTTCCTATTTCTGGCAATTTAATTAATTAATAGCCATGTTTATTCATCCAATTTGGGCGCCCAATTATGCATGCTGCTGGTTAGTTTTTTAAATAATTTATTTTATTTATTTTTAGCATGCATCCTTGACTTCTCCTTAGCTCTTCCACTTGCATTGACTTTCCTTCTATTTATGGCACCAAAATTGGGTGAATAAACCATTAATAAATATTATTAAATGCATTGTTATTCACCCAAGGTGGGTCACACTTTTTGGCAAGGGTAGTTGCTAAAAATAAGAAGTCAACTTGATGGGAATTTCCACCCTGCACTGCAGCTCCAAAAATCCCCTCTTCCACTTAAGTGATTTGAATTTCATCATGGGAATTTTTACCTGTAAGGTAGGTAAGAAATCCCGTCGGTGCTTTAAGTGATTTTTCTTTTATAATGGGAATTTTTACCCTGCAAGGCAGGTAAGAAATTCCCACACCACCTCTAATATTCTCTAATATTCCCATTGCGGCTTTCTTAAGTGACTTTGACTTCATGGGAAAATGTACCTTCATGGCAAGGCAGTAAGAAATTCTCACACCTTTTGCCCACTACTACCAAAATTCCCATTGCAACTTAGATCCATTCATTCCAAAAAGTGTGACTTGCCTAGGAGAGGCTTTTTGTGCTTGACTTCATCTTTTTTGGTCAGAAGTTTGCTTTCTGAGGTTGATTCCTTCTGGTGTAGCGGTCATAAATGATCTCCAGATGCTCCAGGCAATTAAACAAACTATACATGACAAAGAACGGACCCAGGGGAATTAAACAGAAAGACCACGGGAAAACTAAAAAAAAACGTAAAAGAAATAAATAAAAATGAAAAACATTGCCAGAAGTCACAGAAAAGCTCTGAATTCATTCTGGTGAAAATCCTATTGAAATGTGTGATACTTGGCATGCAAAACTTCAATAGGATTCAACCGGAGCACAATTTACTTCAACGGGGCTTTATTTATTTAATAAATAATTAAATAAAAATTTCCCACAGAAAAAACTTGGCGGAGGGATAAAATGAGTTTTAACATCTAGGTATTTGTCAAAATTGGCTCATATGATTCATTGGGAACATCTTAACGTAATACAGACAACTTCAGGCAATAAAAACACAAAATACCCATTATTTTAAAAAGAAACCGGTACTAAAAATTAGTGGATAGGGAATGTTGTAGGTTTTCAAGCACCTTACAATGGGAGATAGTGTCATGGTGGAGGATAGAATACTAGAGATACTAGATGAACCTATTTTGGAGATGCGCTTTGATGAAGAAGAATTAGAAGAGATACATAGAGTGTGCATGCATGGAGAAAGAAAAAGGAAATTTGGTCTATGTGATAGATGGTGAAGAGGTGGAAGGTTTATATGCTAACCATAATGAATATACGCATGAATTTAGGTATAGTTATGATGAGAAAGTGCGCACCTACCATGAACCCTTGAAAATAAAGAAGGTTAACATTGGTTTAGAGGTGGAACCTAAAGAAGCTATTATTGGGGACTATTGGTTAGAGAAGGAGGTTTCCAAGATCATTGATCTATTGTGCAACTTCCAAGATTTATTCCCGCATGGGTACCATGAGCTTAAAGGCATTCACCACTCCTTAGGGGAAATTAAAATCAAGCTAAAATAAGTTGTGTGCCCAATTTGAAAAATACCTTACCGAATAAATCGAATCTTCATGTCAAATTCAAGGAGGAGATAGAAAATATGATAGCATCAGCATCATTGAGGTCGTTGAAGAATTAGAATGGATAAGTCCAATGGTCATAAACATTAAGAAGGATGGAAGGATAAGGATCTATGTTGATTACAAGGATTTGAACGTGGTATGTTTAATTGATTCCTTTCCAACCCCTTTTACTTGAGGAGATTTTGGAAGGAGTAATCGGGCGCGAGGTCTATTCTTTCAAAGATGGATTCTCGAGGTATCATCAAGTTATAATTTCAAAGGAATACCAGGAAAAGACAACTTTTGCCATTGAATGGGGAAGCTTTGCCTACACGGTCATACCTTTTGGGCTAAATAATGCACCTGTTGTGTTCTCACGCATTATGGTGCAAGCATTTCAATACTTCATCCATAAGTTTATCCAAGTCTACCTTGATGACTAGATAGTGTATGGACTAGTGAAAGATCATTGTGACAATTTGAGGTTGATGTTTGAAAGATGTCGGCAGTTGAGGATATCCCTCAACATTAAGAAATGTGTTATTGCTTTACTCCATTTGGTAATCTTCAGGACATATTATATGTAAGGAAAGTTTGCTGGTGGATCCCACCAAAGTTTTCATTATTGTGGGATTGGGGGAGCCTACCGGTTAAAGCACAAGGTACATGATTCCTTGGGCATATGGGGTATTATGGGGTATTACCAAAAATTTACTAAGGGGTATGCCAATATTGTCATGCACATTAGAGGAGCTACTAAAACACAAGGGTGCCTTTCACTAGGGAGAGGCGTAACGAGGGTGTTTGACATTTTGAAGGATAGGCTTGTCATTGCCCCCATATTACACTATCCTTCTAGGGATAAACCTTTCCACATGCTTATTAATGCCTTAGGGAAGGCCATTGGAGAATTTCTAGCACAACCTAGTGAGGGGATTTTTGATCACCCCCTTTGCTTTGCAAGTAGGAAGTTGACACCAAGAGCAAAACTATACTACTACTGAGCACGAAGCACTATCAATGATCTACATGTTTGCATAAGTTTAGGAAATATCTACTAGCAACACCCTTCATATTTTACATGGATCACATGGCATTGAAGTACTTGGTTAACAAGCTTTTTTACAAGGGCACATATGTCGGTGGGTCCTCTTATTTCAAGAATTTATGTTTACAGTTGTGGTGAAACCAGAAAGAGTAACTTAGGACTTGATCACTTATCAAGAATTGAATCAGGAGAGGTTGTGTAGAGCATTGAGGATATAATGTCAGATGCGTAACTATTTAGTTTATGGTGTGCACCCTCTGACTTAGAAGATATCATTGTATTTCTCAAAATGGGTGTGGCATCAGAGGGAATGAAAACTTTGGAGAAGAAATTGTTAGCTATATGTGTTGCACCCTACTTGCTAAATTGGTGGAGACTTATACAATTTAGGTCATGATGAGGTTCTCACGCACCGATGCATGCTAGAACATGAGCGTGTTGCAATCATGGAGGAAGCACATGGTGTGATTACAAATGGAACTACTCAAGAAATGCAACCGCGTGCAAGATCCTTTTAAGCAGGGTTTTGGTGGGAAACAGTTTATAAAGATTGTATTGAGTTTTGCGAAGGCCTGTGACCATTTCCATCACCTTGGAAAACCAGAAAAGGGATTAGATCCCTTGAGACTAGTAGCAAGCATGAAACATTTGAAAAATGGGCCATTGACTTTGTAGGACCAATTTCACCTACCATGTGAAAGTATTGGTTCGCACTATATCATTACTTATACCGATTACTTGACTAAGATGGGTGTAGGAAGTGCCTACAAAGGATTACAAAGCAACAACAGCTACTAGATTCTTATGGGAGAACATAATCAGCATGTATGGATGTCCTTTAAGCTTGAATAGTGATAGGGGTACACATTTTTTGAATGAAACAGTCAGGATTTTGTTGACAGAATTCATGGTGGCCCATCACAAGACTACCCCTTATCACCCCCAAGAAATTGGAACTATTGAGGCATTTAACAAGATATTAAGCCACGTACTGACCAAAATTTGTGATGTGGGAAGGAAGGATTGGGATGGTAAATTTTCTGTCGTGTTATGGTCATACCGAACTACATAAAAGAGACTAAATAAGGCCACACCATTTTATTTGGTGTTTGGCGTGGAAGTGGTATTACCTTTTGAATTCATGTTACCATCACTTTATATAGAGCACGTAGGAGGATTAGCTGATGAAAAAATGCTTGAGGAAAGGATTAATAAGTTTATGTAGTTGGATGAAAGGTGGGTTGTTGTGCGCATTGGAGTCAAAAGATAGAAAAGGCCAGGTAGAAGGCATGGCATGATAGACACATTAAGAACAAGCAATTCAAGGTTGGGAAAATGGTTTTATTATATGACTAAAAGATTATGTGCCACCCAGGGAAAATTCAAAGTGCATTGGATGGGCCCTTACATTGTATTCTATATACTTGATTCGGGCGCTTGCAATTACAAGCGCTAGATGGAACATGGTTACCAAGTAATTTCAATGGGAGTAGGTTGAATCCCTACTATAAATAAGTCTTCCTTGTATTCATAAATAAGGTAGTATTGCCATTTATTCTAGGATTTCCCTTAATGCATTTCTTTTCATGTGTTTCCCCTTCTTGTTGCTTTTTCCTTTCTTTTTATTTTTTATTTGCACCTTTTGCCTCGGTTACCACTCATCTTTTTCAAAAGGTTGTATATGCATAGAGGAATGTGCATTTGTTTTAGTGTGGGGTGGAGTAATGTGGAGTAAAATGAAAGATGGTAGTGAAGTTGTGATTCGATGGCCCATATTGAAGGTTCAAAAGCGCGTAGTGTGGAAGAGTGCACGAGTAGAAAAGGTGGACATGAGAAATTTTGGTGTTATGATAGCTTTACAAAGATGATTTACAAAGGATGAGAAGCACATGAACAACATGAGGTAGGAAAGGGCAAAAATCAATTCAAGGATAGAAGAAGTGCCTTCGGCACTGCAAGCGCACACGTGAGGATCTTCGGTCAGTAAGGATTTTTGCATGCCAAAAGGTTGTAGAAATGGTTTGCATAGGATTGGGCATAAGGGTAAGAGTTCTTAAGGTTGGATTTAGTGGAAAAAGTCACTTTTATTTCAAAGGTATGTTGGTAGGTGGCATAACATTTATTCTGGGAGAGACACAAAAATTTATAAGTATAAGGTCGGGATACATTTTTATTACCTTGCATTTGTGATATTGAAGAACTCTTGCAAACTAGGGCATCCTTGAGAAGTTGCGCGAAAGGAGATTGTGAAGATTTGAGTGTGTGACTAGTGTGATTTGTGAACCAGGGTGGAAAAATAGGTACATGGGTGTAGAGGAGAGGGTTTTGGAATTTTGAAACCCGTAAGAAAGTATGTTGTCTTGTGGAAGGAAGGATTTTCCATGGTTAGGGTTCTGTAGCTAGGGCACAAGAGTAAAGGGATTTTTCATGAAGGAAAGCCATAGATTTGAGTAGAGAAAGGAAGAGGAGAAAGGAAGAATTTTTTTTAGTAACCTAAAAAGAAGATGGCACCAAAGAAGGTAACTGTTTCACCAAAGAAGGGCAAGGGAAAAGGGAAACAGGATGTTTCCACTAGCTTCAATGAAGAGTGGTATGTGAAGATGTAATACCCAAATGGCATGTTGCTTGGAAAGGAATGGGTATCCCATGTAAGGAAGATAATAGTGAGTGATTACAACCATCGTACAAGTAACACCGAGAAGGAGATGGCATTAGAACTAGTTTTCCTAATAGACAAAAGGACACTAAAAGGAATGTCAATCTATGATGATGAGGTGAAGGTAAAATTGGAGAAGGCTGGGTTGTTGCAACTTTATGAGTTTCCCTACTTTGGAAAACTCAAGTGACTATACCAATGGTTAATGTCACACATGCACGAGGACCACTTCTACTTTACAAAGGAAAGAATGTGCATAACCCCTCAACTAATCTCTAAGTTTATCGGCCTTGTCTCGAAAGGGAGCTGCTAGATGATGACTTGGAGGATAAGGAGGCCATTAAGGAGACCGTGAAGACTTATGACTATAAGAAGGGGTCTCGCTACTTCACATCCCTGATATCTCTGACCCAATGATGAGGATGGTCACACGCTTGGTATCTAAGCTGAATGGATAAGAAAGGTGGACATAGGTCAACAAGGCCTAGTTGAATGTGTGCCAAAAAATTTTAGAAGGAACCATCTATAACTTTCCACCTTTATTTCAAACAAGATAATTAATGTCGTGTTGAAGGAGAGAAGATTATGTTTGGCAATGTCCTCCTCACCATCATCTTCTCATAAATTGGAGTGCCCGATGGGCCAGAGAATTTTGTATGGGAATATCTAGATGAAGACCCTTCCCTCACAAAATATTTGAAAAGTACACTTGTGACACCATGATAGTTTCCCACAAGGCGCCCTTGGAGAAATGTTATAAGCAAATGCATGACACATTTGGGGTTAAATGGAGGATACATGAACAATTACCAATGCTAGTACAAGGAGAATCTAAGTTTTTTATATACCAACATTTCTACATTGGTAGATTCACATTGACAGATGGGACCAAGATCCCATGGTGTAAACTACCTTTCTCTTTCACCACACAATACTTTCAAGTAGGGGTCAATCATTTTAAGGAGGTAAAAATACTAAGGTTCGACCTCAGCAAGGTAGACCAAGACCACTACAACCTACAAAGAAAGCTAGTATACCCAAAGAAGTGCACTTATGTGGAGAAGTATGTCTCCCATGAGGTGTGCATGATAAAACCTGTGATGCTACCAATTGTTGGAAGGACTACAACAAGGGTATACCTGCATTAGGCCCAATATAAGAAATGTTGCCTACTTATAGACTAATGTCTCCATCCCGAGACCCCACCGTAAGGAAGAAGGTCCACACCAAGGAAGAGGGGAGAGAGAGGAGGCGCTAGAAGAAGGCACCAAGTGTGCAAACCGAATATTGTGGGCGTGCACAGGAGTCAATCGTGAATCCAAGCACATATGCATGAGAGGAAGAAGTCCCCATTAAAGAAAAGGAAAATACACCTAAAGAGGTGTACCGAGAAGAAGATCCTCTTGCACAAGTAGAATCTCTAGGAAGGAGTTACCTACTAAAGAAGAAGAGAAGGAAGAGTCTCCTATACTAGAATCACCAGTTAGGAAGAAGTAAGAAGGTAGTGGAGAAGGTGGACTTAGAAGGAATGGAGATCCTGAGGCCTACAGAGGTGAGAGAGATGATGACAAGCATGGAGGGCTCAGGACCATCATGTGTATGATGTACATGACTCCGAGGATGAGGGAAATGAAAAAAAAGGATGGGGAAGAGGAAGGTGCTCAAGGAAAAGGGGAGAGTGAAGAAATGAATACAAAGGATCAAAGGACCCCAAGCCTCACCAAGGAGTAGATAGAAGAGGTCGTGGAAGTAGTGAACATAATAAAGGACTTGGTGGAGCAGGAGGTGGAGCACAGTGCTGATGAAGTGCTTAAGGATATAGAAGAGGAAAGCATAGGAAAATAATATGGAAGCATGGGTAGAGATCCCAACCTGGAGGTGAGCTTTCCTAAGGTAGTGTGTATGGGAGGAAAAGGTGTGGTAGTGGCACAGGAGTAGGGAATGAGCTATGTCAATGATCCAGGTAAGGTATTGTGTGCATGCTTCTAAGTATTGTGCCTACAAACCAACTCCTTGCATGGTCTTCATTCAAAGAAGAAGGCGCGTACCCACGAATGAGGAAGATGATATCTTGGCCTTTTGAGTCCCATATTTATGATATCAATTTTAAAGTCATCCAAGGAGCACTAATGAAGATACCAGAGACCAAGGGAGTGAACCCCTTGATAAATTCTCAACAATTATCCAATGAGAAAGTCTGCAATGCACTCAACAAGGTGTCGGTTGAGGTAGAGCGAGACTCTTTGGAATGAATGACAGGGTGAGGTTCCTGGAGAAGAAGAAGGAACTCATTGAGAAGAGAAAGGATCTAAAGCAGGAGAGATTATCGCGCACAATTAAGGCATGAACTAAGGGAGGAAAAGGTGAAGGTGTGTGAGGTGTACAAGAAGATTGAAATGATCATGGACACCATCATCTTGAAACACCTAGACCTAGCACCACCTGAGAAGAAATATGAGTCAACCTTGCAATGCTTGGAAGACTTGACCCGCATCCTTACCATGGACAGGTGGTCACTCTCTTTAGAATCAGCAAAAGAGGCATTGGCAAGCGCAAGAAGGGGGAAGATAAGAAGAAGATCATGGAGATAGTGACATTATATTTTGATCTCCTTTTCATTGTATAGACCGCTACACGCATGGCTAAGGCCATGTATGATAATTGTGTTGATAGGATAGAGTATAGCAAGTATACTAGTTTCTACACACGAGGCGGGTCTCAAGGAATACCAAGAGAAGAACAAAGGAAACAGGAAGAGCATGATAAGATCCTAACCGAGGTAGAAGAGAAGATGGAAGCGATCGAATCCTTGGGGATTTGATCAAAAATCACAACTTAAGGAACTATACCCCCAAATCACTCATAGAATATATGGGATGACCTTACCTTAGCAAGAACCTAGAAGAGATCAGAGATTGTAGATACTAAACACTAAGGGTGATGAATTAATTTTTGAGGAGGTAAGAACTCTAATGGGCACCTAATCCAGCAGTGCGCAAGGTGAAGTGGATGCCTAGGAGAAGATCGAGGTGAAAATAAGGAAGGAGTTCCCACTCCTCTTGCAGTAATAGCAAGTTCTTCAATTCTTTCATTCTTACATTCCTCCCATTCTTCCATTATTTACTTCTTCATTCAATTCTTCTCGTTTCCACCATTTTTTATTCTTTGAAGGATCAATGATGTTTCTAGGACAGAGAACAAGTTTAGTGTGGGGTGATGTTGGGCCTCAATATTGGTTAAGTACTAAAGGGCACATGTGCACACATGACTAGTAAGAAGAATGGCGGGTGGTGAGAAGTGCGAAGGAAAAGGGTTTAAGAAGGGTTTAGTAGAAACTAGGGTGCCCATGCAAGATAGTACAAAGGATCTAAGGACTTAGCCATATTCGTCATTCTAAGGCACTTGAAGAAAAACATGACCTAACTAGGTGTGCCGAGTGGATAAGGTGCTAGTCTAGAGACTTGGTGGTCAAGGAAAGAATATTCCATGCATGGAATATTCCTAGAAAGACATCATTACAAGAAAGTGGAGAGCTCATAATAGAATAAGCATGCACCATTGGAGGACCACATTGACACTTGGCATCTGATCTACTCCTAGAGGAAGGCATGGCGGTGGGTATTGACCTATAAGAAGAGATTCTCAAGTAGAAGAAGACAAACCTAAACACATGAAGAGAGATGAAGAAGAGACACACATGAAGGCATTAAGAGAAAGACACCAAGACATATAGCATGGGAAGAGTGAAGCTCTACAGAGGAGTTGGGGTTCTCATTAGAGGATTGTAGGAATGTTATCATGTCTAAGGGATGGGTCTGTAAAATTTTGTAATAAGGGAAGCATAGCTAGGAATTCTGATATATGGGTTAGATCTCTATCTTGATATGTTTGGTTTGATATGACCCTTTTGAATGTAATGTGTTACTTGATAAATATATGGATATGTTCTGAACATCTAGTTCATGGGTGCAAACCCTAGTGTTATTTCCTCATACTTATAAGGTAGATATGTTCTTTGTATTTCATGCCATGATGTTTCCCTTTTATTAAATGTGTGGGTATAGTGATATGATAGCTCATGTTGTGATTTTACATGAATATTCACTCGTAACTAATCCTCTAACAATGGCAAGATCTTCTCACAATGCTCACATAAAGGAGGGGCTCTGGTGCCCACGTGTGCCTCGAGGAGCTCCCAAAGCACTCGCCGGGTGATAGGCCAAGCACATGGGGTTATAAGTTAGTATATGGGTAAAAATGACTTCAACATCGGCCACAAGAAGACCCCAAGATTCTTAAACTAGGGGCATCTTTGTCTATAGAGGAACAAGCCACCTTTACTACACTCCTAAAATAATTTTCAGATGTATTTGCATGGTCTTATGTGGAAATTCCTGGTCTGGATCCTTCTCTCATGGTCCACAATCTTGTAGTGCGTAAAGATGCTAAACCAGTCAAATAAAAACTCCAAAAATCATCCAAAAGTTATGTTTCTTGTTAAGGAAGAATTACAGAGGCTGTTTGATGTCGGTTTCATCCAACCCATCGATTATTCTGAATGGATCTCTAATATCATCCCAGTAGGCAAGAAAATTAGGGGCATTCATATCTGCATCGACTTCCATGACATTAATAAAGATTTCCCAAAATATGATTTCCTGCTCCTAAAAATTGATATGATTATCGACTCTACAGCTAGGCATGAGATGTTGTCTCTCATGGATAGTTTCTCTGGCTATAATTAGATCAAAATTGCTGAAGAAGATCAACATAAGACAAATTTTACTACACCTTGGGGCATGTTTTGCTATCGAGTCATGCCCTTTGGACTCAATAATTACAAATCCACCTACCAACATGTTATGAGTGTCAATTTTCATGATATGATGCATGATATAGTTAAAGACTACGTCGACGACATCCTAGGAAAATCTAAAACTCGTGAGGAACATCCAATGGTTCTTCATCAAATTTTTGAATGACTCTGAGAATACAAAGTTTGTCTTAATCCCAAGAAATTTGTTTTAGTGTCACATCTGGCAAGCTCTTAGGCTTTATCGTCTCTAGACATGGCATGAAATTGATCCAGATAAAGTCAAATTTGTCATCAAAATGCCTCCACCTAAGAATCTCAAACATCTATGAAGCCTACAGGGAAAGATTCAAGCCATCGAATATTTATCTCACAACTAGCAGATAAATTCCATCCATTCCATCATCTTCTTAAAATGGGAAGAGACTTTCATTGGAACGAGAATTCCATGAATGCATTGACAAGATAAAGGAATATCTAATGCATCCTCCTATTTTGGTACCTCTTATGTCAGTAATACCTCTTCTTATTTACATATCAGCTACGCAACATGCCTTAGGAGCTCTCCTAGCACAACATGATGCCCATGGAAAGGAACATGCCATCTATTATTTAAGCCAAACATTAATTGCGTATGAGCTCAACTACACTCCTATGGAAAAAGTGTGTCTTGCAAAAGTATTCTCTACCTCATAAAATATATGGCATTACATGGTCAATAATATTGTTAAGCTCATAGCTAAGGTTGATCCACTCAAATATCTACTCTCTAAATTGGCTTTAATAGGATGAATGGCTAAATGGATCATGCTTCTTAGTGAATTTGACATTGAATATGTTAATCAAAAAGCTATCAAAGGAAAAGTTCTAGCTGATTAGTTGGCAGAAGCTCTAGTCTTTGATTCTGCTCCACTCACCACTTGGTTCCCAGATGAATCCATATGTATGATCATAGAGTCAAATACCTAGACAATATACCTTGATGGCTCCTTCACACATCATGGCTCAGGAGTAGGTATCTTGTTTATCACTCCTCAAGGTGACTTAATTCCTAAAGCTTTCTAGCTTGCTTTTCCTTGTACCAATAATATAGCTGAATATGAAGCACTCATTTCCGGTCTAAGAATGGCCATTCAATGGAATATCAAGCATATCAATGTATTTGGTGATTCACAATTAATCATTAAATATGTCAATGATGAATATGCCACCAAAGATGATAAATTAATTCCTTATAAAATAATGGTTGACAGTTTTAAGGATTATTTCCAACATATTTAGTTTGAACAAGTTCCTCATACAAGCAATAAATCTGAGATGTTATGGCCATTATCGCCTCCTCCTAGACATGCCCTCAACTACATCTAATTCACAATTCTTGGTTTAGTAACTCATGATCCCATCCTACGACATTCTTGAGTCTGAGATGGTTTGTGATATTGTTGGTCCCAATTCCCCTTGGTACCATGACATCTACACCTATCTCCATGATCATACCCTCCCACCAAATCTCCCTCGCAAATCCTTCATCCAACGTGCATCATGTTTCATTATCCTAGGAGATACCTTGTATTGTAGAAGCTTCGATGAAACATTTTTACGATACCTAAATTTCTAGGAGGCCAAATAAGCACTTCAAGAAGTTCACGTAGGAATTTTTGGTGCTAACACTAGTGGTATGGCCCTAACCAAAAATATTTTATGTATCGATTATTATTGGCCCAACATGGAAAAATATGCATGTTCATATGTCCAAATGTGTCCCTTGCCAAAAACATGTTGATCTCATCCACGCACCATCCCAAGCCTTACAACCCATCACTACCCCTTGGCCCTTTTCCACCTGGGGTCTCGATCTCATGGAAAATTGAATCCCACTTCTTCTGATGGTCACAAATTCATTATCACTGCAACAAAATACTTCACTAAGTGGGTCGAAGCCATGTCGCTCACCTATGGAAAACAAATATCTAAATTTATCCTTAACCATATCATTTTTTCGTTATGGTATTCCATCCACTCTCATCACGGATAATGGAAAATCCTTCAAAAATCAAGATGTCTGTGAACTTTGTGACCAATTCCATATAAATCTTAAATTTTCCACTCCCTATTATCCACAAGGCAATGACCAATCGGAAAGCATCTAACAAGACGCTAAAGTGCATCCTTGAAAAATTATGAATCAAGTAGGATGAGATTGGCATACACAAATATATCTCACCTTGTGGGCCTATCACATCTCCATCCATACTCCCATCGGTGCCACCCCATACTCTCTTGTCTTTGGAACTCGAAAGAATTTTTTCCGTCGAGATCAAAATCCCATCCCTACGTGTTTCCCTCCAACACCTCATCGATGATGAATATTATCGATTATGTCACATCACCTTCAAGAACTTGAACTCCTCGATGAGAAAGCCTTGGACCATCTTAAATCCTATCAAAATTGTCTTCACCACCATTATAGCAAGTGCATAAAGGATCATGAGTTTGAAATCAGTGACCTAGTCCTCAAGGAAAATCAGTGCAATACTAATGTTGATCAAGAAAATAAGGGAAAGTTCAAACCAAACTGGCTCGGACCATATGTTGTCATAGCTAAATTTGGTTCAGGTGCTTATAAGCTTGCTACTCCAAACAGATACAAACTGGATGAGCCCATGAATATCATGCATCTTCACCGCTTTTATGCTTAAGTGCCTAACACTCCACATTATATCAAAAAAAATTCGTCCAAAGGTGAAAACCACTTCGGTGGCACTCTTGGAAAGTACTATGATGAAAATAGGTTCTCGACACTATGGTAAATCTGATCGTTATTCTACTATCACTCTATGATGCACTAACAAAGAACATTGGGGCACACTACCCCTTCATCCCTACATCCCTTACATCCCTCTTCACAACTTTCATCCCAATTCACCCTATCCAAATCCAGACTTCTTTTGATCTTTTCTATGAAGCACAGGATCTGTCATGGTTAGGAACATCTATCCCGATCCCAACTAAGATCACATTATCCACAATCACACCCAGGAAATAGATTTCCGGATTCTCGAAGTCAAACGCTAGGAAATGTAACCCTTATAAGATCATGAGGCCTACACTTCTCTCTAACCTTGTTACACCTTGTTATTTTCTCCCTGTCACTTTCCTTTCTCTCTCATTATCCTATCACAATTAACATCATGGTTCTATTATTTGTACAAAACTTTGAAACATTTGACACCAATTTCCTTTGTACATAACACATATTACATTCATAACATAAAATCCATATCCATGTCCAAAATCCTAATCTACATCTAACACATAGTCACCATCTCAATCTATAATCCACACTAAATTTTCAAATTCATCAGCTTATAAATGCTACTCATACCAACATCTAACATGAGCCAACAATCTAACACATCATATCACAAATAAATCATCTACATATCATATGCCATCACTATAACAATACCTAGTCATTCACATTTTACCATCTTCATAACAAATCATCTAATAACATTTATTACAAATTAATACCATTTATCATTAAGCCACACATCATTACTATGGTTAACCACAACAAAATAAAACCCCATCACATATATACAAATAAACATCAACATTTTAACTATCCATCATCACATCTATATATCATCCACAATAAACACAATTTTCTTGTAGACACCTAGAATTAGCACCGCTAATTCCAGTGTGTCAACGCCCATTAGGCCCTTCATTATCATATCTTACCCCTCATATTTATTAAAACATCAACATCAACATTATCTTCATACTTACCTCACATAAATCCACATCCATCATTAATTAACATATTAACATATTCTTCATCTTAGGTTATATGCTTAATTAAACCTAACCCTCCATTTATTAATTACACACCATCACATTTCCTAGATCATATCACCCCTCTCATGGCTAAATAATTAATTAATTAATTAATTAAATTAATTAATTAATCCCTCACCTCACATTACCTAGGTCATATTTCCCCTCCCATGGTTAAAATAATTAATTAATTGATTAATTAATTAATTTCACCCCTACACCTCACTCATCCTAATTCACTAGTTACAACCAATTTAATTAAGCCTTCTAAATATATCTTTATACCTATCCTAACCAAACTTAATATTCATATTTCACATCACCCCATTTCACACTAGTTACACTAGTTTAACTAGTAAACCTACTTAAACAACTTCTCATTTATCCTAACCACCTACCACTCCTCACTAGTTTTAACTAGTTAAATTAGCAACATGCTATAAATATGACCATAACTACCCCTAACTTATCCCCATAACCACTTCTCACTCCTCGCTAGTTAGCACTAGTTTAAATTGGGAAAATTTGTAATTTATCCCTACTTTATCCTAACTACCCCCATCCACCTCTAAACCTCACACTCGACCTCTCTAACTTATCTATATATGATTCCCCTAAATCCCTAACCACCTAAGCTCAAAATAGCAATGTTATCCTCCCAAACTCAAACTACCTTCAATCATTGGTGATTCCCCCAATCGTTGGCAATTATCTTCTATTAACACTATAAATACGAGCTTCAGGCCTCCATTTGGGATTGAATGGAAAGTGGACGTGACTCTAGGACTTCATATTCTATTCTTCTTGCATCATAGACCTTTCACAGAGATAGAGATCATCCAAAAATAACCAAAGCATCTTTGAACGTCATTCATATGTCTAGAATCACATCAGCAATCTTCTTACATCAACAATATTTCTCTCTCTGGTAACATCACCTTTTGTTCCTCTTTTCTAAAATTATGCAAGGTAAGTGGTTTCTCTTGCTTTATTACATCATTATGCATCATTTATAAGCTTAAATCAACCTTTCTAATACTTATTTCAAGTCCCGTATTCATCCATTTTTTATGGCATGTACCTTTTATAGTAATCGTTGGTGATTGCCTAAAATCACCAAATATTGGCTAAATCGCCACAAGTCACAAAAATATCCTATAATTCTCTACACCAATGGAAATAGTTTGAAGTCAGATTTTTGACGCATCTTTCGGTTTTCAAAATAGAGATACGGTTCTCAAGTTATGATCAAAACATCATAGGGTGGTTTTTTATCAGATCCAGAGCCTCGTCATCAACCAAATCATCATCCACAACCTTCTCATATCTGGTAATGTCATATTTTCAATAATTCTTCATTTAATAGCTTAAATCATTTCTTTTTATTCATCTGTTTATCATCATTGATAGATTAATTTCTTGAACGTGGATTGACATCCTTTCGAGGAAGTCCATTGACTTCTGGGACTGGCCTTTGCTAGGTAATCCGCCATAAATTTTACTAATTCCATTTTGTGTAGTGTTTTTGATTTGCAAGCTTACTTACATGGAAAATAAGTCTAGTTCATTCTTCACAGAGAACAACCCATCATACATCCATCATATCATGCGGGTATCCTGAAAACCCCGCCATATACGAGGTTGAGCCGAGCTTTTCCCCTTTGATATTATCAACTAAAGTGTGAGGAGAAACAATGTTCAACATTTTGGCACGCCTAATGGGACACCCTATCCCTTGATTCTTTGCTTCATTTCATTAATAAAATAGATTTTTTTATGATTCCTTCCTTCTATGTAGCAATCATCTTACATGATTAGGAAAATCACTCGTGATTGGGTGTTTTAATTTTTACAATTGCTTCACAATTTTTTGTTTTCTATTTTATGCTTTTTCTAATTTCATTACAGGGTATTCTAGTTTAAGAGGCTTTTTTCTAGATTTTCTAAATACGCTCTTTGGAAAATTGTAAAATCTATATATATATATATATATATATATATATATATATATATATTATGACCTCTCTCACGATAAGTCCTAAAACCTTCCATGTTCTTGTATTCTTGTTTGTTTGTTTTTTTTCGAAATCAAACTTTTCATTTTGGGTATAAAAAAAAATCATTTCATAATTATTGATTATCTAGATTTAAATAGGGAATTTAACTAGTTGCATTCACTTATCTTTCCCCCACACACAACCAAATCACTTCAAAATCAAAAATGCATTCAACTAATTTCCAACCCAAGTGAAACTGATTGGGATTTCATCACCCAACAGGAAACCGACTCCAGTGTTCTAGCCATTATAATCTCATGTCTATCGGTATATATTCACTTAGCAACACTGACTCCCTTATCACAAGGGACCGTGAAGTGAGGGGTAGGCCCCAATATACACACCCATACCGGCATTAGTACAAAGTTTTGCCTCACGTACCTTTGAGTATATCGAGGACTCCGCCCTTAAACATACCTGAAACCATCCATAGCTTGTAATTTCCTAGGACCCATCATCCATTTTTCACATTTCACTTTTCTTAATTAAATCAAGAAAATTTAAAATTTATTTTTCTTGCTTATCTGTTATTTGTAAATCCATCCATTTAGTTTTTTTTTATTGATTAGGAAATTGTGTGTTTTTTTCTAGCAATTTCATGATTAAACCTCCTGTAAAAATATGTATGCATCATTATCTACACCAGTACAACATTATAACCCATTTTATCAACCTATCCATATCTCATTCAACTTTATTTAGCTCGACATATTTTTAGCGTCATCTAGGCCATCTTATGTTCCCAATGGAACTTCTACCTCTTATATAATTCAACAATCCTACAATAATCCCATCCAAAAAACCTATGACTATTCTTCACAACCAAACTATTTCTAAACTGATTCTCGAGTCTATGTCCAATGTATCTCATCAAGTTGTCTTTCCAACATCCCCTCCTTCATCACAATATCATCAAAATCTCATATCCCCCATCCTTCATCTAATCAATCCATCTCTTCTTCAATCCCATTTTCATTACCTCGGACATCTTAAATCCATACACATCCCTACTTAGGCCCAATCAACTCCTCTCATCCAACAACGACAACATACTCAACATTTTTATACATCTCCCAACATCCCTTTATCACAACCCACTTCACAAACAATATCCTCTCCAGCTACCCCTCATCAACCTCTACTTTAAACCCATTTATTATAAAACTATACTACATATTTTCATCACCAAATCAAATCAATCACTCTCTCTCAATTCCTTGACATTTAATATTACAAATGATTCCATACAAGATCTTTCAAACAAATTAGACAATTTAGAAACCACTACCAAAGGATCCAAACAAGTCCTCACTTATGATCAGGTTTGTAATGAACCCATCCATTCATCAGTACCATATAAGCCCTATCCTCCGCATTAGGAATTGCCTAAATTTACATTGTTTAATGGCTAAGAGGATCCTCAACAGCATATATTATCCTTTAGACATTTGTTTTATCTCATCATCCATGATCAATATCTCATGCTTAGAACCTTTCTTATGTCACTAGCGAGATTTACCTTGATTGGTATAATTCCCTTCCTCGACACTCTTTTCTCTCTTTCACTCAACTATCCATGTTATTCCTTGATCATTTCACTATAAATGTCACTCACAAAATCACCATTTTTGACCTTGCTACCATCAAACAATCCAAAAATGAATCCCTTGGATATTTTTTCACTAGATGGCAAAGCACTATCAATCAATTATCTTGTACACTTCTGCAATTAGAATTAATCGAGTTGTTTACTCGATCATGTTCCCATCACATATCATCCACCCTTCAAATCCATACATTCCACACCTTCAAAAATCTTTCACCATGGATAGGAAGTTAGAAATCCAAGCCCTCGAAGAAGCCATCTCGATCCTCAATCTCCACATGTCTCATCTGATTCCCTAGGTCTTCCTACGATTCAGATGAAACTACACATATTTCATCTAATTCCCCTAGGTCTTTCTATGATTCATATAAAACTACCACACATGATGACATTACTTGTCTTCCTAACCCAACACCTTCAATAGATTCAATCCCTATAAATGCTACACATCCCTCAAGCTACATCATCAACAATATTACATGTGATCTTCCCTATAAGAAGACCCATTCATCACCGATGCTTTCTCTTGAAAACTTAGAATCACTGGATCCTCTTTTCGATGATTCTCACACATCAATATCACCTATTTCCATTGTCCAGTCATCCATTACCTCCGCACAACCCTTAGATTCCACTTTGGAAGTCATTACTAAAGAAGCCTTTGTAATTGAAGATCTCGATATTCAATCACTTATTGAATTAATCAACAAACTAGAAAACTCATGTAATCCACCTCAATCATGTCTAGAAATAACACCTCCTCATCCAAGTCGGACTCAACCTTCCAACTTGGAACATTTCCCTCTTGAATCAAACACTACATAGTAAAATACCATCACATTCATGGAATTTCCTTGTCATTTGACTTGAGTCGCTCTTCTCTATTTAACGCAAATGTTACAAAATCAAAACCTATCACATTTTCCTCCTCCTCATCCTCATCATCCATCATAAAACACCATCATTTACCTAAAATCAATACTACAAAATCTAAGAACACGCCATCTAAGGTCTCAACTTTACCATCCTTTTTGAGACTTCATCCTTTATCACAATCTTATTCTATCAAATCTATGGTTCCACTCTTACCATAAATTTTGGGACCCCATCCTTTAGCTCAATATCATGGCACACAATCAAACCCTATCTCATCTATCAATGATCCCTCCTCTATTTTGGGACCTCATCCATCATCCAATCTTATCAATCACACATGCTATCCCTTTCTTGGGTCATATTCTCCCTCTTATCAACCTCACAATGTCCCTATGATGTTCCAACACCATACAACATCCACGAATCTACCCCCATCCAAAAATAAGATGTGTCCTCCTAAGCGCTCTTGTAAGTCAAGGTCAAAATCCATTAATCCGAATCCCCCAAAAGGGACTTACATTGATATCCTCAATAGACTCTTGCATGCCTCTCTTATCACATTACCACCAATCAAAACACCTCATCCACATACTCGAAACCTACCTGGTACGATCAAGACAAAACATGTGCCTACCATAGAAGCTCGGTCATAACATAAAGAATTGTAAAGAGCTAAAATCCATACTACAATAACTCTTCCTCATCGATGATCTTCTCCCAAGAGGACCATCCTAACCCATCATCAACATTACCAACATCTCCACCCTCATTAGTGTCCTCAAGGAAATCTGTAAGTCAAGGGGGACATCCTCATTCTACCATTAGCAAGTCTTTATCAGACATCTCTTCAACACCTTCCCTTCAAGTTCCTTCCATCTCTTCATCATCTTCCTCGTGGTCCATCAATCCTATTAACACCTTCCTCAAGGTCCTCTCCTTGTCAACACCTTCCCTTGAAGGTCCCTCTATCTCATCAACATCTTCCTTTAAAGGTCCTTGAATTACATCAATATGACCCATTAAAGGTTTCACAACCATATAAACACATTCTCACAAGGTCATGTTAGGAAATAAGGGATAAAATATGCAAAACAATCCTTCACAGAGTCACAACAATAGAAACTAATATGCAAAAATATTACAAATCTCAAATAAAAGTGCAAAATAAAAATAACACAACACAAAGAGATAGTATTTAACATGGTTCACCCAATTTGGGCTACGTCCACCAAGAATCACTTTCTCATATTTTATTACAAGCCACCACTCTCTCAATACAATACCTAGATTTGTTTAGAGCTATGCTCAACAAACTCTACAAAATTCACACTCAAATTCAAACACATCTGCAATGTTACATCAACCCTACCATATGCACAAAACCACATAAGTAGACAACTACTTTAGCAGTTTTACAAAATCATGGGTATCAAAACCATGGGCCAAAACCATCTCATAAACCTATGGGTCAAAAATCCCACCCATATGAGAAAAGCACATTTCCCGATATATCAAGCACACTTTTCAAGACCAAAAAAATTGGTGCCCGACCCGACCCCAAACCCCAACGAGACAACTGTGGAAAGTGTACATTACTCTTAGTGTATAGCCTTCAACACTTTAACACATGAAAACATGCTCCACAACCTAAAAATCTCCCACTTGAGACTAGTTTTCCTCTCGAGCAAGCTTCTCAACCTTCACTAGTTTCCATGAAGACCAACCAAAGTTGAACACAGCTTCATTTTTTCCTCAGTGACCACCTTGTCATCATGTTTGCAAGATTCTAACTGGTATGAATCTTCTCCAGCTTTAAATTATCTTCCTCCAAAGTTGAACTGATGAAAAGTACCTAAGTTATATATGATTCATCCTAGAGTGGAAAGTAGAGTTCTTAGCTAGGTGTATAACACTTTGACTATCACTATGCATCTTCCCTTCCTCCTTCTTATGTACCAACTCCTCAAGAAAATATTGTATCCAAATCATCTTTACTTTCCTCTATGGAAGAAACATACTCACCTCCATGGTTGACAAAGCCACCAACTTCTGTAGTCATGAAATACATCTCATTATTGTCCCACCTACAATGTAAATATAACTATCATGCTCCTTATACTTTCTACATCTCCAACCATATCTAAATCTACATAACCACACAAAGTGGTGTCTGATCCATTGTAGCACAAAACTGTCCACATGGTCCCTCTCAAATACCAAAGGATCCACTTTATTGCCTACCAATGATCTCTACCTAGATCACTCATAAATCTACTCACCGCTCCCACTGCATGGGCAATATTAGGCCTGGTGCACACCATGGCATACATCAAACTACCAACCATTGATGAGTAAGGTACCTTGGCATCTGGTTTCTCTTTTGCTCTGTCTTGGACGTTGCTCCTTTGATAACTTGAAATGACTCGCTAAAGGAATCCCAACCGGTGTAGTATCATGCATATTAAACCTCTCCAAGACCTTCTTAATGTACTCTTCCCGAGATAAAGTTAGCTTTCATTCCTTTCTATTCCAAGATATCCTCATACCAAGGATTTGTTTGATACCCCAAAATTCTTCATAACAAAGGATTCAATTAGTTGTTTCTTAAGTACTTTTATTTCTTGCATGTTTTTACCTCGCAACCAACATGTCATCCACATACGCACATAGGATAATATAACTACCATCCTTAAATTTATTTGTATACATGCAATGGTCGAATGGCATCTAATATAACCTTGTTCCATCATGAAGCTATCAAATTTATTATACCATTGACGTGGAGCTTGTTTCAATAAATACAAGCTCTTCTTCGCTTACACACCATCTCCTCTCTACCTTTGACCTCATAGCCCTATGGTTGCTGCATATATAGATCCTCCTACAAATCACCATGGAGAAATGCATTCTTTACATCAATCTTCTCTAAGTGCAAGTCTTCTCTGCTACAACTATTCTAAGAAAATTTCTAATAGAAGTCATTTTTACTACAGGGAAAAAAATCTCATCAAAATCTATACCTTTTTCTGTGTAAACCCCTTGACCACCAATTAGGCCTTGTATATTTTCTTGCCTCCTTATTCCTCTTTGACTCTGAACACCCACTTGTTCTGTAATGCTCTTTTTCCTTCAGGTAGCTTCACCAAATCCCATGTCTAGTTCTCCATGAGATCCTAATATTCCTCATCCATGGCTTGCTCCCACTTTTTCTTAGCATCTACCTACATTGCTTCATCAAAGCTCTATGGCTCTCCATTACCAGTGAGTAATAAATAATAAAAATAAGGAGAAAAACATTCAGGTTCTCTTCTTACCCTAGAAGACCTCCTCAATATAGGAGTTTGGGATTCCTGTTGAGGAGGTTCCTGAACTGATTCATGTGTCACTTTCCCATCCAGAAGATCCTCTACCACTGTATATTCTTTCTTGGATTCTTCCCTATTTTCTTGTAATTTTTGCTTATACATGACTTTCTCATTAAAGACCACATCCCTAGATCAAATGATTTTCTTTTCCTTAATACTCCAACATTTATATCCAAATTCATCACCACCATAACTAATGAAAGTACATTTTTCTTATTTATCATCTTGCTTGGTCCTATCATCCTTGTCTATATGGACAACACTTCACATCCAAAGACTCTAAGAAATGAATAATCAACTTTCTTGCCATACCAAACCTCCTCGTGTATGCCTCCATCCAAGTAACTTGAGGTTCCTCTCGTTTATCAATTGCATATTTGTGCTCACCACTTCGCCCAAAAAGAAAGACGCGGTCTGCATGTAACCTCATGCTCCTAGCATGTTTCATTATTATTTTTTTTCATATTTTCTAACACCCCATTTTGTTGTGGAGTTCTCATAATCGTATTTTTCTCATGGATTCCATTCTTAGAATAATAATAATAAAATTCATTTTACAACACTCCCTCCATTATCTCGACCCGAGACATTTTAGCTTAAGACGTGTTTCATTATCTACCAAGGATTTCCACTTAACAAAACTATCAAATACATCATATTTATTACTAATACAATAAACCCAAACTTTCTTTGTTACATCATCAATAAAAGTAACATAATAACTTGAACCTCCAAGAGATGATACCTGAGTTGGCCCCCACACATCAAAATGTACCAGCTCTAACTTACTCTCTTTCTTTATAGGTCCAACCTTGAGAAACCTTACTTGCTTTTGTTTTCCATATATGAATTCCTCATAGAACTCCAAACATGTTTCTCGTATATCCGAGAAAATCCTTCTTTATGATCTCCATGTCCGTTATGGCTCATATGACCAAGCCTATATAGTTCCACAATGTTGTATCTACTTCAAGACACAAGATTACAAACATTAGTGCTATAAGTGGTTAAATACAATGTTCTAACCTTCATACCTCTTACCACCACAAGAGCACCCTTAGTAACCTTCCAATAGTACATTGTAAATATATCATTACAACCATCACTTCCCAACTACCCTCGCTGATATCAAATTCCATCTATATGTAGGCACATATTTGAAATCCTTTAATAGCCAAGTATTCCCATTCTACATCTTAACTTCGAATGTAGAAACTTTTTCCAACTATGCTACAAGGCTCATCATCACCAAGAAAAGCATGCCCAAAATCCCTTTGAATATAATCAACAAAATAATGCATGTGTGGAGTAGCATAGAGAAGAAGCCCCGAATCTAAAACCCAAGATTTAACAATATTATGCAAAGAAAGAATCAAAGCATCTTGACATACATTACCTGCTGCCACATTCACCTCCTTGTTTTCTTCCTATTGTTTCTTCTTGTCCCGAAGCTCCCAATAGCCCTTCTTTGCATGCCCATACTTTCCACACTACTACCATACTATCTTACTTTTGGATTTTGACCTTGCCTAATCATTTGATTTTCCACTTCCTTTATTCTTTTGTCTCCATCTAGTTTCCACTATCAAAGCATTCCCTAAAGTAGAATATTCTCTAGATATTTTTATTCGCATTTCCTCACTTAGAATCACCCCTACAACATCCTCAAACTTCTACTTTGAGTTATTGAACCAAGTTGCTTATTGTCATTACAAGGCTATTCCAACTCTCATGTAAAGAGCACAAAATTAATAAAGCCCTAACTTATTCATCAATTTCTATCAGAATCGAAGCTATAATATTTACAAGATTATTAAAATCATTTAAATGATCTCACTATTTGAACCATTCTCGACATCTTCATATTAAACAACTTTTTCATTAAAAATATCTTGTTATAGGTAGAGGTTTTTTCATACAACTTCCTAATGCATCCATCAATTCTTTTGTAGTCTTTTCCTTTGAAAATTAAATAATACCGAAGATGCAAGACACGGTCGATCATTCCAAGTTCCTTCTTATCTAGAAAATTCCTTTTCACATCCTGGCATACTCGATGGTTTGTTCCTTTTCTCAAACATTTGAATATACAGATCCTTATGATAAAGGTAATCTTCCATCTCGCATCTTCTAAAGAATAAAATTTTTCCATTGAATTTATCAACCCTTGATCTTCCATCATCTGCCATAGCTCCCACTCAAGCTAAAACTTTCCTTGTGATTCAATACTTCAACAAACCAAACCAGGATCTAATACCAATTGTTAGGAAATAAGGGATAAAATACGTGGAACAATCCCTCACGTAATCGCAACAATAGAAACTAAAATGCAAAAAATATTACAGATCTCAAATAAAGTGTAGAATAAAAATAACACAACACAAAGAGACAATATTTAATATGGTTCACCCAATTTGGGCTACATACACCAAGAATCACTTTCTTATATTTTATTAAAAGTCACTTCTCTCTCAATACAATACCTAGATATGTTTAGAGCTATGCTCAACAAACTCTACAAAATTCGTGCTCGAATTTAGACACATCTGCAATGTTACATCAACCCTACCATATGCACAAAACCACATAAGTAGACAACTACTTTTGAAATTTTACAAAACTTTGGGTATCAAAACCATGGGCGAAAACCATCCCATAAACCTATGGGTCAAAAATCCCACCCATATGAGAAAATTACATTTCCCAAGATATCATGAACATTTTTGAGAAAAACAATTTCTCGGGCCAACACCCCGAACTCCGAGTGAGACAACTATGGAAAGTGTACAGGTATCTTTCAACACTTTCACATGTGAAAACAAGCTCCACAACCTAATAAGTCCCTTAACCTCATCAATGTCCAGGGGATAATTTTAGCGGCGAATATTCGTAATATGGCGAAAATTTCATTTTAGGAAAATTTGAAAAGGCGAATTATTCGGAGTGGGTCGTCCTCGTTTGCCTAAAATATAAAGTATATTTTTTTTGGGGGGTCGGCTTCGCCTTCATTTGAAAACGTCTCCTATCAAAACCTATGTGATTCGCCGGGTAGTATACCTCAAGTAGCTTACCAAATTACCAATACTGTGAAATTTGAACTCGCATACCCTTGAGCACCGAGATTCATATTATCATATCCCGTGATTGTTGACGCAAGACAAATGCAAAGGTGTTGACGCGGCGACAAGGGCAATATTGACGCGCGACAAGAGTCAGATTGACGCATCGCACACAAGAGCTCGCATCTTGACGCTGCGTGACAAGAGTCAGATTGACGCGCCGACAAGAGCTATACTTGACGCCGCGACTTGGGCTAAGAAGTGACGCGCGATGCAGGAAGGGTGACGCGATGAGAGGAAGTGTTGACGTGTGACTTGGGAAGTGTTGACGCGCGACATCAGATAGTTCACGCGCGACAAGACCTCAGAGACTGGACAGAGTCGCTTCTTGGTTCTTTGTCGACGCAGCACTCTTTTCGAAATAATGGAAGGTGCCACTCAAAGAATACGAATAACCTAAAAGTAAGTAAGAAATCTCAGAAATCACTCTTCAAGTATTTTGGAAACCTCATGGGATACGATAATGTAAATACCAATCATATAGATGCCACCAAAAAGAATCGAATAATCGACGTGTGGAAGGCATTATTGAGGTGGACATGCATTCTACACAGATCATCAAACAAACAAATGAAACCTACGATAATATGCCGATCTTGAAGATATTGTTCTGTTGGGGTGCAACCAAGTGCAAACTAGATATCACAGTATACAAACACTCAAAGAAAATGGAAGACAAAATCAATATCAAACTCGTCCAAGAAAGAGGAAACCAGTGATTGCGATTTGCTCAAAATTCTACTCAAAAAGTAAAGCATTGAAAACAAACAAGAATATGTGGACCATTGGCGGGATATACAAGTTTGATTGGGCAAATAATTTCCATTTATTGAACTGCATACAATCATCTAATTCTCAAGAAATCCCATGTGAATGTACATGTACAATATGTACGTGGAAATTGGGAAAGCAACAAAAATGCAATCAAGTTTGACACAATAGAAAAACATTGTGGAAAACAATATTTAATCATGTAATAGGGGCGGATGGCTTAAAATCAAAACACATAGGTGGAAAAATCGAAAAGGAGTGCATGCATGTCGATACGCAGCGGAATATGAGGTAGAGAAGAAAAAACACAGTATATCTCTGTTGAAAAGGGAGGAACAATCACATCGCATATTGGTAAGATGAAAGAAACAAATCTACATGCAAAATTCATACAATTCTCTACTCTTTTCAAATACTTAAAAAGGAAGGGCGATGTCGATTTCCTTGATTTCAAAGTTTTGTATCAATTTAATGGAATGCTGAATGTACCTCAGTCTCATTGGTCTGAGAGTAGTGGATGGGAAATGGCAAAATGCCTCTCGATGATAGAGAAGGAAGATTTGAAAGAGAATGTAAAAAAGCAAACTTTATCTCTCTTTCAATTGATGAAGTGACAAATAATGACAACACCGCATGGGTATGTATCCACATATATACTTTAGAAAATCATATAAGGACTCCTCATCTCGTTGGGTGTTATGAAAATGGTTGAAAATCGCAATGCTGAAAACCTATATAAAATAGTTGTTTCTCATTTGAAAGATGTTTGGTATGACTGATTATGAAATTGCTACTGAAATTGGTATGCGTTGGAGCAGATGGTGCATCATGTCATGCAGGTCACCGAACAGTGTGTTAGATTACAAACAACAAAGGGCCCCATATATGCTACCAATTCACCGTATGGCTCACATGTAATGAATTTAGCGTATAAAATGGTAAGCAACCATGAAAATGTTGCTAAATTAGAAGACCTCATAAGAGAACTTCATGCCTATATGTCAAGCAGCCCAAAGCATTTTCTCGAGTTCCAAAATTTGCAATTGGAATTACAGACGGCAAAAAACTTCGATTATAATTGTTTGTTACTCGCTCATTTTTTTCAGCTCGTTATAATTAAAGATGTTACAGTGTATGTATTTACATTTAGTTAAATACAAAATTTTTATTTTTGAAAACGTGGGTTGACATCCGTCCGAGGAAGTCACATTTCTGATCGATAATGTCGCAACTCACCCATCTATCTACTAATCAATTTTTTGTGTTGAATTTTTTAAGACAAATATCTAGCACATTACCTAGGTGATGATTTCAATTTTAAATAGGTATCTTCTTCAACATAATCTTATTGTTTGTTACCTTACATTTTTTCAGCTCTTGTTATCATTAAAGACATTACAAGTCTAATTCTTTATATTTACTTTTATTTAAAGATATTGTTGGTCTATATATTTAAAGATGTTGCTGGCACTTCTCAGGACTCGACAATGTCAAGCAACTCACCCCTCCATCTACAATGTCATGAAACAAAGATCTAAAGCACGTTACCCTTGATGATTTCACAGCAATCTAATACGCAAGAGGTAAGCTAAACCCTAGCATATTTGCAATTATGTTTAATTTCTTACCAGTGATGATTCTTTCTTGATTTCTTAGAATTATATTAATTTATTTTTAATATATTTTATCTTCCTGTAGACCAAGGATTTTTTTTCTATTTACTATCTCTTTATTCTCCATTTGTTGGTGAGTGGTAGCTTCCCAAAAAATAGATATTCCTGCCACCTGATAGGATAAAGATAACTAAAATAACAAAAAATTAAATTGGAAAGTGATGTCGAAACATGTCACAATACTACCAAATTCAATATTCACATTTCCCTGATTCAAACCACAAGAGCCTTGGCTGAGTCACCCTCCGTTAATATTAAAGTACATTGATCAGAATTCTTCCCTCCTGCTTGATTTGCATCAAGTTTGGGAACATCAATTAATTTCCCCTTCTTGGTTCCATCAGTTTTCTTAAGATCTTTTTTTTGTTTAAACTTTTCCACTGCACTCATCAGGTCAAACAAAGTTACAAAGCTCATCTTAGATAACCTGACCATACACCATGAATCTTCTTGTACTGGAAGAGACTGTTTCCAATTACCTTACACATATCACATCATCTTTCACACTTTCATTAACTCACAACCTTTATAGGCAATAACCTTATGATGCAAAGATAGATGAGCATTTGAATCAACGCATTCCTGGAGCCATGTACAAACCTTGCATTGACCTCTAAGAATCCTTTAAGAAACAATGTGTTATACTCTTCCTTACTATGCACAAATCTTATGACAAGGTAACATCAATATGAGATTTCTCAACTTTATAACATTTGTAGATACTCATTTTTCCCTACTTTGAGCATGAATCAAAGTATAACCTCTATTACACAATACATCTTCTTGTGGTAGCAATACATTCTTGTCTCAACACCATGATAGACCACATGACATATAGAAACAATGTGTTATACTCTTCCTTACTATGCACAAATCTTATGACAAGGTAACATCAATATGAGATTTCTCAACTTTATAACATTTGTAGATACTCATTTTTCCCAACTTTGAGCATGAATCAAAGTATAACCTCTATTACACAATACATCTTCATGTAGTAGTAATACATTCTTGTCTCAACACCATGATAGACCACATAATGACATATAGAAACAATGTGTTATACTCTTCCTTACTATGCACAAATCTTATGACAAGGTAACATCAATAGTACAAACACAGATTCTTAACCTATCTACCTTTTACCAACTATAGACCTTAAGTCTACTTTCATACAAAGATAACCCCACGTATACAATTAAAGTCCCACGACATAATTTTCAAGATAATTAAAGTCCCACAAGATATTTAGGCACTAAATTTTACATTATACACATTAAATCGATCGTAGTCTTTCATCATCATCTATCACTGATTATCAATTGTCATCATTCATCATCTACGTCCACATACTATTCATGACAATGCAAGTAAACAAGAAACATACATATAATTCATGATAATCACCATCTAATCACCATATAATTAAATTGAAATAGCATAGTACAAACTCAATAGTTGAAGTTTTCAAATTCAATATTAAAAGTTTAGTCAATAATAAAAGTTTCTAATTTTGAAAACCCTCTTTTTCTTTAGAAAATTCTGCTCTTCCCTCTTCCCCAACAGCTTCTTCCACTCTGGCTGCACCTCTTTCCCCAACACCAGAAATAACCCCTGAACTTATAAGATCTTCTGCAGCACTGTCCAGATTTTTTATAATTCTTTCTTCTTGATTTGTTGCATCTCCATGCGACAGCAAATTTGGATCAGCAACTGCTTTGACTTTGAACAAGATGTCGTGGTCGAGACCATGCTCTTTAATTATCCGCTTTAGTGTATCGCTTTTGTTTGTTAACCAAAACAATATTTTTCTTCAAATTTTTTGCTGCGGATAAGCTGTTCTTTGCTGTTTCCAAGTGAACTTGCAAAACCTTCGCCTGACTCTTCAAATTTTCATATTTCAACTGCACAAAAAGAGTAACGTCAATTCAAAATATTAATGTAAATTCAAAATTTCAAATTAACAAAAATGATTGTTAGAATGTAATAGTACTTACAACCGCTCTATCTCTTTCGGCATTTGCGATTGATACCAAATCCTTGTCCTTTGACCATTTGTTAAAATATGCCTGGGCCTCGGCACTAATATTTTCCAATTTGTTTAGTGCCTTATCTAAAATGCCATCTTTATAGTCGTTATTAAACGTGACATTCCCACATCTTACTTGGGTAAGTAAGGAATCCATCTTCGCAGTTGATTCTCGACTCACTGCACTTATAAACTATCCCGTTGCCAATAATTTTCATAACGACTAATAATCTCATTGATAAGAATTTTAGCCCTTTTCTCCCATTCTATCAGCTATTGGATTTGAGGAATAATAAACTCACTGACATGGGATCGATAATCATTACCAATTAAGTTCTCCAAAGGAAAAGGTGGAAACTCTTCACTATTCGACTGATGCATGATCGATCTTGCTTTGAGAAGTGTGGGGCTTTCACCATGACCAAGATCAATCGCTCCTTGTTTCTCTCTTTGGGTGGGCTGATCCTATTTTTGAAAAAATAAATCAAGATTTAGATAAATAAATTTGAAGATCAAGATTTAGATTTAGATAAATCGAATGTAATTAAAATTGTAAAGCATATTAAAATTGAAATTTGAAGATCAAGTATACCCGCTGCCCTTGAATCATCTCGCGGGTATCGAAAAAACCAGTTGGTCATTCTTCTATCAATGCCCAAATAATCTTCATCTAAATTTATATTGTTCAAAACAGAGATATATGCTTGCTTTGGGCAAGCCACCAAGTGAGAGAGTTGGAATTCGAAACGAGGAGTCAAGGTTTAGTGTCCCACTAGGGGCCGAGCAAAAGGCATGCGTTTACAATGGTCTTTTTCACTGTTCCTCTGGTTGGCATTTTAAAAATTAATGGTTGAGTGGGTGTCGGTGCCATGGCTTGATCATGACTCGACATGTGCTGAAAAGTACAAGAAAAAATGAAAAATATTAAAACAATTCATAAAGTCAAAACTACAAAATTAAACGTCTATAGAAAAGTTGTACTTTGCCGAGGGGTTGTTTTTTTCGGTATGCTTCACGGTGGCCTCAGTAGGAGTTGTACTCGGTGGGTCATTCGTAAGATATCAATGCATGCGATCAGCATGGAGTGAGTTGGGGAAGAAGGTTCCATAGTCCCTGCTATTCATCAATATTAAATGTTGTCAATTCATTTTGCTAAAATTTAAATTGAAAAATAAATCTACAACTTTGGAATTTGTAATTAATATACGAGAATGTATTACTTCTCTGGCGTTTAACGAGTTCAAACTGTTGAGGGTCTAGAGAGGAGTGAGCTTCCATTTCAGATTGGGAGTCCCCCGAAGCCTCCGTGTGTAGTTGGCCTCTTCCTCTCGACATCTTTTTTTTTTGGGAATCGCTTCAAGATATCTTCTCTGTAAAACATTAAAATTTAAGTTTTAATAACTGTGCACTGTAATGAAGAAAATTGTAATACAATTACAAACTAAATAGTTTATACCTGTTGTTCTGCAAATGGAATTGAGAATTTCATCAAAGCCTCATCAGAGCAAGTAGGAATTTCTTTAGCTTTTAAATTTAAAAGTGCCTCATAGTAGAAGCCGAGGAGATAGTTTGTTGAGTAAATGAAAGGTTTTTCTGAGATTTTCGAATTTGATATGTCAGCTCTTATTTTTTTGGATAGAAATGTGCACCAATCGAATTTTTGTTTTGAGATAGTGGCACAAATGTATGCAATGGCCCAATTTGGTATATCTGTTTGGCGACCCTGCATAACAATTCTCGCTTAGAAGCCCGAAAAATGCAATAAGTGCAGCAAGAAAGTGGTGTGCAATTGATTGTGTATCTACACCACGCCTGGATTTATTAACATGGGCTGCAAATGCGAAACAGTGAAAATTACTATCAATTTATAACAGCAAATTGTATCAGAATAAAAAACAGAATAAAATTTTTGAATTAAAACGAATTATACTTACAATCAACATGGAAACCGTACTTTGATTCGAGAAATTTCTTGTTTTCTTCCACGAGTGTTGCCTTGGTTGTAACAGTTGGTAAATTTCTGATAGGAAGGCCCGTAAACCGATGTATGTCATTCGGTTCAATAGTGAATTGGAACATTTGGCCATCGCTCAGAGTCACATAAAATATACCGTCCTCTGAATTGTAGCATGACAGAAGGTAATTCAAAATATCCGGATCTGTTTCGAAATGGGGCATATTAACAAGCCACCGTAAATCCACACTCTTCTATTATAGCTTGATATTCGAGACATCCTTAAAGCCATATGGATGTGAGGGCATAAGGGATTCTGTAGGTTATCTTGGAAATCAATTGACTTGGATTCTCTTCATTTTCTTGCTTTGAACTTGCAATTGGGAAGCATGTGAAGTCGACATTATAGCTGTAAATGCATCTTTCTCAAAGATTTAGACCTGCAAAAATTCAAGAACGGGAAAACGTAAACGAGAAAATGAGCGGCATAAGGGTATTTATAACCTAAAAATGGGCGTCACTGTCCCCTATTGACGTGCGTCATTTGCTTCTAATGACGCGCGTCAATAGGAAGCAGTGTCGTGCGTCAATAGAAGGCTCTGTCGCGCGTCATTTGTTTATAGTGTCGCGCGTCATTTGTTTATAGTGTCGCGCGTCAATAGAAAACAAGTGTCGCGCGTCATTTGTTTACAGTTTCACGCGTCAATAGAGGTCAATGTCGCGCGTCAATTGAGGACAATGTCACTCGTCAATAGAGGACAATGTCGCGCGTCATTTGTTTGCAGTGTCGCGCGTCAATAGAGGACAATGTCACGCGTCAATTGAGGACAATGTCGCGCGTCAATAGCGGACAATGTCGCGCGTCATTTTGTGACTGTGTCGCGCGTCAATAGATAACAGTGTCACGCGTCGATAGATTCAACTGACGCGCGTCATTACGATCTCCAGTGTCCGCTCGGTGTCACACGTCATCAGGAGCTATTGTCACGCCAGTGACGTGTGTCATTACGGATTACTGTTGTCGCACGTCACTGATTTAGCCTTGAAAACCAGTGAAAATTTTGTTTTTGAATCATCAAATTCGCCTTTTCGCCACAAATCGTTACGGGGATATTCGCTGTATTTTCCACCTTCAATTTTATAGGGGGTGTCTTAAAATGAACCACTCCAATGTCCACAACTTCCTTGAAGGTTTGTCAACCTCATCAACATCTATGCCCAAGTCATCGACAATGTCTTCACCAAAATTTACAAAACCAAGGGATCACCCTCAATCAGATCTCGACAAACCTTTCTCATATGTCTTCTCATCATCTTCTAGAGAAGGTCCCTTATCTCAAACCAAGATAATTCACCCACCTATACGAAACCAAAATCAACATACACGAAGAAAAGGAAAAACCAAAGCTTTGTCATCTACCCCTCTTTATCAATTGTCCTCTCATACCCCATCCAAATTTCCTATAGCTCCTTTTTCAAGGGCTCCTTTATTTACCATACACTTGATTAACCAAGACCAAAATTATATCATCCTCGGGACATCATTCCTTTTAACACATGTCATTTATATCCACACGAACATATTGGGAAGGCTCTTATCTACTGAGACTTCAAAAGTCTTACTTTACATACCCTCCCTTTACATGTCATCAACAAACCCATAATATCAATCTAATCAAAATTTCATCACTTTGGAGAAAACGTGGAATGTTCTCCCTTAATTGGATCGGTCCATATAGCATGGGGAAACCTTTGAATGTCTTGCACTTGCAGCCTTTCTACTATTAACACATCGACCGTCATGACAGTAGTCACATCAAAGGTCTTATTCCATCATTAGCCAACCATTTTATCATCGTAATGATTTGAGAGCATGTGGTTTTCCATCAGCATCCTAAGTACACCTTAAATATGAGCACCACAGATTTGTTCATCGCATCTTTCACATAGACACATTCTTCTTTAGTAGGAACCCCACAATCATTATATCCATCCACCTTGTCTACCAACCAAAGACATTTCATGAGGCACACATGTGTGGTGCGTGTACACATTTCTTTTCCCCTCCTTGAAATGGTATATTAGGTTTTTTCCCTCACCTCAAAATGTATGTAATATCTATGGATTCTTCTTATCAAAGTCAAAATAAAAGACTAATTCATCAAGGATAGCTATTCATACATCATATTGTCAAGAATAATAAAAGTAGATTAATCCCTCAAATGACAGCTACTAAAAAAATCATAGATGATCCCCCAAAGGACGGCCATCTCTCGTATAAATCAAAAGGTCAAAAATTAAAAATGTAGACCATACCCTCAAAGGATGGCTACCCATGCAAAAGGATTCTCGCATCGATCAGCCTTCAAAAAGCCAAAATTTAAAGCATCCTAGGAAATATTCCCACATTGATCAGTTTTCCCATTATAGAAAACTTCTTGCATCAATTAGTTTCCATCAAAATCAAAAATGTAAACCTTGGGCATTTCCCTATGAAACCATTGAAAGGAGAACCCTCTTTTCCCACACAACCTACATATTTCAACCCTTCTCATGTCCTAAGAAGGTACACACTGTCATTTCAATTTATATCCAAGATCCTAAATGTGACTACCCATTGTTAGTCATCTGTTAACATTTGTTGTAAAGGCCAAAAGTGCAAGCACCTTCACTTTGTTGTTTCCCATCATATATGTATCAAACCTAATACAAATAAATCAATCCATGTTTCATCCTTGACCATGGTTTTGACAAAACATTAAATCACTTTAACATCAATATCAAATATACATCATACCTAAAACATAACTTTAATAATTGCCAACACTTCCGTATCAACATTTATCAAAATACCTACTAAAATCTATTAATCACATCAACATCATACATCAACACAATATTGAGCATATCTCAACATTATATTGTTATTTCTAAAACATCACATTTACTCATTAAAGTTGACACTTGTCAATAAGATGTCTCCTCCAAAGCATTATGCCCCTAATTACTATCAGGACCCCCATCTAGTCCTCAAATCCTACCCTTGTAGCATCATCAAATTTTGGTCCCTTGACCCCATAAAATCATTATGTTATCATCTTTTTCACCATTAATTCATATGTTTATAGGACACAAACCCTTTGGTTCCCCTATCACTTGATTTCCAAGTCTCATAAGCCTAAATTTATGGAAACATCATTTTCTAGTCCTTTGACCTCATCAAATCATCATATAATATTTTTCACTATTGAAGTCATACATCTATCGACACGAACCCTTTGGTTCCCCTATCACTTGAATTCTTGGCCTCGTAAACCTACCTTTGTGGTAACATCAATTCTTGGTCCTTTGACCTCATCAAAACATCATTTCTATCATTTAAATTCATATTTCTATAGGACATGAACCCTTTGCTTCCCCTATCACTTAATTTTGTGATGACACCCATCTTTTTTTACCTCATCCTGGTGCATCACTTTATCATCTTCTTATCATTACATATATCTTTCAAGTGTGTGATCGAATCCTTGTTAGGTCATTAATCCCTAGTTTTGGGAGCACCTCATCATGTAAACATGTAACATTTATCTATCACATCTCATTTTGTCTTGTGGCTTGTCTCAAAACCACTCAACAAAAAGGGGGAAATGTACACACCTAAAATTATCACCGCTAATTCTATTGTCAGATCTGTCATGCCCTTCATTATCATATTTACCCCTTATATTTATTAAAACATCAATGTCAACATTATCGTCATATTTACCTCACATAAATCCACATCCATCATTAATTAACATACTAACATATTCTTCATCTTAGGTTATATGCTTAATTAAACCTAACCATCCCTTTATTAATTAAACGCCATCACATTTCCTAAGTCATATCACCCCTCTCGTGCCTAAATAATTAATTAATTAGTTAATTAAATTAATTAATTAATCCCTCACCTCACATTACCTAGGTCATATTTCCCCTCCCATGATTAAAATAATTAATTAATTAGTTAATTGATTACTTAATTTCACCCCTACACCTCACTCATCCTAACTCACTAGTTATGACTAGTTTAACTAAACCTTCTAAATATAGCTCTATACCTATCCTAACCAAACTTAATATTCATATTACACCTCACCCCACTTCACACTAGTTATGACTAGTTTAACTAGTAAACTTACTAAAAACACTTCTCATTTATCCTAACCACCTCCCACTCCTCACTAGTTATAACTAGTTAAATTATCAACCTTCTATAAATACGACCATAACTACCTCTAACTTATCCCCATAATCAATTCTCACTCCTCACTAGTTAGCACTAGTTTAAATTAGGCAACCTTCTAATTTATCCCTACTCTATCCTAACTACCCCCATCCACCTCTAAACCTCCCACTCGACCTCTCTAACTTATCTAGATATGATTCCCATAAATCCCTAACCACCTAACTCAAAATAGAAGTTTTATCCTCCCAAAATCAAACTACCTACAATCGTTGGCATTCCACCAATCGTCGGTGATTCTCTCCTATTAACACTATAAATACAAGCTCTAGGCCTCCATTTGGGATTGAATGGCAGGTGAACATGACTCTAGGATTTCATATTCTATTCTTCTTGCATCATAGACCTCTCACAGAGCTATATATCATCTAACAACAACCAAATCATCTTCAACATCATTCATTGTCCAAAATCATGTTAGAGGCCTTCTTGCATCAATAATCTTTCTCTCTTGGGTAACATCACCTTTTGTTCTTATTTTCTCAAATTATGCAAGGTAAGTGGTTTCCTTGCTTTATTACATTATTTTTCATCATTTATAAGCTTAATAAACCTTTCTAACACTTCTTTCAAGTCCCATTTTCGTCCATTTTTGGCTCGTACATTTTGACAAATTGTTGGTGATTTCCTAAAATTTCCAAATATTGGCTAAATCACCAACTTCATAGACAATCTATTAGGAATGTATAGTGTTCACATTACTATTAGTGTGTGCAACTATATTATCAAATATAATATATATAAATTGTAATATTATTAATGATGAGTTAATATAACTCATATTAATAATATAGGATTAATAGTTGTTATATTAAACAACTATAACTAATATTGTTTATACGTGAGATTTGGTTATACAACCAACTCACAAATATAGGAGTTTGTGGGGAGTGTTGTTGAACAGTCTCCGTGAAAATAGGAGTAGACTCTCCTATTAATATGTATCAATGTATTAGCAAAATATACAAATGAAATATATCAAGATTGTTTTGTAAATTTGGTCTCAAGTTTACATTTGGTATCAGAGTGACGGGATTGTTCTACTTGTCATGGAGAATTAAGAATTTTAATGGGGCAATGTATAGATTGTTTGATTGTCCCAGATTAATGGTTTGAATTCTTTGTTGTAGAAGTCAAAGATTACTATAGGCGTGATTATATGCAGTGGACATTTAAATATGTGTAGATTATTCTGAGTGCTTAGTCTATTCTCACATCAAGGATTTCACATAACATCAGAGTGATTCTTCGGTAGCGTAGTTGTTCTTCCTACGGAAATGTCTACTTTATATATGTTCAGAATTTATAAAAGATGCTAAAAGATATAAAATATCAATTTCCTTCACAGTAATTTTTGTAGGAGGAAAACGTGTTGGGTGAGTTCGGTTCGAATAAATTTTTGCACCAAACAACATTGCTTCAGCTCATTATATGGCTCAAAATCACTTTGTCTCAGCATCAACACCGTTATACATGATATTTTGATTTGGAACTTGCATTCATTTCTGCAAAATCAATAAGGCACCTTGGATATTGGATAGTCGTGGCATTACTTAAGGGTTCCTAGATTTGTGGATATGGTTTGGTATGGACAGACATGTCAAAAGGTTTGCATTAAATACAATAGATCTATTCAACATAGCTCAGACCCTTTCTTCGCTGAGGAATTGCATTAGATCAATCTTGTGAACATCTGCTAGCTAGACATTTGAAGGATTGGCACTGGAAAAATAAGTTTGCGTATAAAGTGATCGATGCATGTTGCAAAATTTTCAACCTTTGTGTCATTTCCAATCTATCACCATTTTTCACTCCAACACCGGGAGACATGCATTTATAGCTGGGCAGTTGTATCAAAGTAACCAAATCCACTTGTATGTGTATCATGTTGTATGAATTGTAATAGGCAATTCCATCTCGCGTCTGGTGGTAGAAGTCTGATGCGGTTCTATCTCTAGAATCAGGTTCAGGATCCTATTAATTATTGTGAGTTTCCTCATGCCACCACCATTTTTCTAGTTTTAGATTGTCTTTGTTTAGAAGAGTATAACAATTTTTTTATCGAGTCTTTCTTTAGTTTTTTAATTGTTTAAGTCTCTAGGTGGTTATTAATTTATAAATAAATTTCTATTTCTAGCTATATTAGAAATTGTTTTGTCATTATATAAATTAATTTTGGGGGTCCAATAAAGTGTCATGCCATTGTTATTATTTCTGTCAATCTCATGTCATTATTCTACAACCAAGAGTCAATAAAGGAATAGTTTCTTTTATAAAGATTGTATTGTCAAAAGGTAAAGTTAAATTGGTTATCGTGTTAATGTTGAAATAAAGTGTATTATCGGTCAATTCCATTGTAAAAAGTGTCATCATCCAAAGTCTGAAAAATAAAATAAAAAATTGCCCGCATTTCAATTTTGGACGCATTTTCGCTTGTACGCGATGTCCAAATTATTGAAGGTATTTTGAACTTCATGATCACATCCAAAAACTAGTAACAGGAGACCTGGAGGATGGAGGAAAACAGAGGAAGGAGGTCAATCAAGATATTCTCTCACCACTTGAAATTTCTTGAAGTCATCTTTCAAGTGTCTTTATTTTTTCAAAATAGAGCTACGGTTCTCAAATTATCGCAAAACATCAAAGGGTGTTTTTTTATGATCCATAGCCTTACCATCAACCAAATCATCATCCACACCTTCTCATATGTAATGTCATATTTTCAATAATTCTTCATTTAATAGCTTGAATCATTTCTTTTTATTCATCTTTTTATCATCATTGATAAATTAATTTCTTGAACGCATATTTACATCCTTTTTGAGATAGTCCACTAACTTTTGGGACTCGACTTTGTCAGTAATCCGCCATAAATTTTACTAAGGCCATTTTGTGTAGTGTTTTTTATTTATAGGCTTACTTACGGGAAAATAATTCTAGTTCATTCTTCATGGAGCACAACCCATCATACATCCATCACATCATGCGGGTACCTAAAAACCCCACCATACTTTGAGGTTGAGCTAGCTTTTACCCTTTGATATTATCAACTAAATCTGCGAGGAGAAACATTGTTCAACAGTTCTTATAAAAATCATCATGAATCAAATCATATAAACCACTATCTCATCACACACTCATCATGATGATCACAAAAACATTAAACATTATCAACACCATAATAAAACAAAATCATAATCATCGACAGAAATCACATCATCTCGTCATAAATTGATCCGAAAATAATCAAGTTTTTATCTATTTGATCTCAGACCCTTATAGGCTTTAATTATTTGCCGATAATTTACTCCTTTTAAGTAATCAATTTAAAATAAATGCAAGACAATAAGACAATTGCACAATGATTGATTACGGAGTTCAAAAATTGCTACGTCTCGGGTTCATGGTTAACTGCTTCCACTAGTCAAAACTTGTAAGTTACAATAGTACTTTCACAAGAAAACCTAATGGAAACTATTAAGAAATTGCTTAGAATAATATCCAGACCTTCGGACAACAAGGGTGAAAGATGGACCGACTTCCACCTTCCTGGTGTATTTGGCAAGCTCTATGGCACTAGCTCCACTATTCAGAATCCTCTGGTTCTCGATCAGCCTTCCGGGACACTTCACAACACCCTATTCACTCCTGGTCGATATTCCAGGATTCACAATAATTTTGTGTGGCGCTATGGGCCGACTAGGTAGTATTAATAACTCCTAGCCATAATTCCTAAATAAATTAGGTCTTCACACAACTATGCCCATGGTAACTAACCCTCCTCTTGGCTCGCTCTCTACCTTTCCAAGCTCTAGGAATGAGCTTCTCCATTGCATTGTGTTTACAATAGCATGGGTTCCCTATTTATACAAATTTAGGGCCCTTAAAAAATGCAATTAAAAAATATCCTAAGGCTATTTTTAAACCTTAGCCCGTAGCATTTTGATAAGGGATAAAATATTCCCAATAATGAGTGGCTTAGCATGTTTAATGGGATTAAATCCCAAATGGAGCAATATTTGGATAAGGTCCCACATTTTGGCGGTGGGGGATAATGTCTTAGGCTTTATTAAGTATTTCCATGCATTTTAGGTGGTCATGGGACCACTTGGGCATAACCGCCCCCACCTTGTTCACCACGTGGATTTCACGCATGGCATGGCTTAGACCCCTACAACACTGCTTCACCTTCTCCCTTCCACATGGAAGCTTCCACCACTTATCCACTACGTGGATCCTTAGCAATGTGTTTGGCGGTTAGGAGAATTATGTGGGCTTTAATACTAATGTTTAACATTAATATGTAGCGGTTTGGCATATATGCGTAAAATGGACTTACCAAGTAAATAGAAATTCAATCCATACCATAGGGTATAGAAAATAATTAACTTGGTCAATAGCATATATTCCACTTGTCATCTCCCGATAGGAAAAATCGATCGTATTCAATTCGTCAAATGACTCCCTTTGCCTTTTCACCATGCCACAATGCCATTGGTCCAATATTGACTAGTAGACCATAGTTGACTTTCAACTCAACTTTGACGACATATCTAGAGCTCCCGATGTCCATTTGTCGCATTCTCACAGTGTTGTTGAAATCTCTCGAGATGATCTTCCATTGACACCAATTAAAAAGGAACTTTTAAAATGATCCCTTGATCATATATAATCTTGTTAGGAAATAAGAGATAAAATATGCGAAATAATCCCTTACAAAATCGCAACAAAGAAACTAATATGCAAAAATATTACATATCTCAAATAAAAGTGCAGAATAAATAACACAACACAAGTAGAGAAAAGATTTAACGTGGTTCACCCAATTTGGGCTACGTCCACCAAGAATCACTTGCTCAAATTTTATTACAAGCCTCCACTCTCTCAATACAATACCTAGATCCATTCGAGCTATGCTCAACAAACTCTACAGTAATTCACACTCGAATTCAAAACATCTCGCAATACATTTGCTTATATATCTATCATATGCATAAGACCATATAAATAGACAATAGTTTTACAAAACCATGGGTATCAAACAATGGGCAAAAACAAAACCGTCCCATAAACCTATGGGTAGTCAAGAGGCGGTTTTACAAAACAATGGGTACCAAAAACCATGGGCCCAAAAACAGCCCATAACGGTTACCCATTACCCATGGGTTAATAAACCACCCATGAAAATTTTCTTCGAGGGCTTCACCCCGAACCCCTTCGACCCGCCTCATCGGCGAGCGGGACCACCGTAAAATACCCGAGTGTAACACATAGAAGGTGTACCACACTCTAACATGAAAATAGGCTCCACAAACATAACAATCTCCCACTTGAGATTGATTTCCACTGAGCAAGCTTCTCAACCCTTCACTATCATCCGCGAAGGCCAACCAAAGCTAAACATAGCTTTAGTTTATCCTCAGTGACCACCTTGGTCATCATGTCTCAGGATTCTCGACTGGTATGAATCTTCTCCAACTTCAACTTATCTTCCTCCAAAGTCTATCCCGATGAAGTGATATCTCAACCGTATATGCTTCATCCTGAGTGGAAAGCAGAGTTCTTAGCTAGGTGTATAAACTCGACTATCACTATCACTATGCAGCTTACATTCCTCCCGCTTATGCCCCAACTCCTCAAGCAATTGTTGTAACCAAATCATCTCTTTTTTGCCTCTCGTGGCAAGCAACATACTCAAATCTCTCCATGGTTGATAAAGCCACCAGCTTCTGTAGTCATGAAATCCAGCTCACTGTTGTCCCACCTACAATATAAATATAACATGTCGTGCTCCTCCTGCTGTCTACATCTCCAGCCATGTCTGAATCTACATAACCACGTAAAGTGGTGTCTGATCCACTATAGCACAAAACTATCCCCATGGTCCCTCTCAAATACCGAAGGATCCACTTTACTGCTTGCCAATGCTCTTTACCTGGATCACTCATAAATCTACTCACAGCTCCCACTGCATGGGCAATATCAGGCCTAGTGCACACCATAACGCATACATCAAACTACCAACCACTGATGAGTAAGGTACCTTGGACATCTGGTTTCTTTCCTGCTCTGTCTTGGGACACTGCTCCTTTGATAACTTAAAATGGCCTGACCAAAGGAGTCCCAACCGGTTTAGCATCCTACATGTTAAACCTATCCAATACCTTCTTAATGTACTCTTCCTGAGATAAAGTCATCTTCCATTCCTTCCTATCCCGAGTTATCCTCATACCAAGGATTTGTTTGCTACCCCCAAATCCTTCATATCAAAGGATTCACTTAGTTGTTTCTTGAGTACTTTTATTTCCTGCATGTTTTTACCTCAACCAACATGTCATCAACATACAAACATAGGATAATATAACTTCCATCCTCAAATTTCTTTTCAGATACACGCAATGGTCAAAATGACATCTAATATAACCTTGCTCCATCATGAAGCTATCAAACTTCTTATACCATCGACGTGGAGCTTGTTTCAAGCCATACAAGCTCTTCTTCGCTTTACACACCATCTCCTCTTTACCTTTGACCTCATAGCCTTCTCGTTGCCGCATATATAGTTCCTCCTCCAAATCACCATGGAGAAATGCGCCTTTACATCTAACTGTTCTAAGTGTAAGTCTTCTACGCCACTATTCCAAGAACAGCTTCTAATAGAAGTCATTTTTACTACAGAGAAAATATCTCATCAAAATCTATACCTTTTTTCTGTGTAAACCCCTTGACCACCAACCGGCCTTATATCTTTTCTTTCCTCCTTCTTCATCTTTAACTCTATACACCCACTTGTTCTGCAATGCTCTTTTTCCTTCCTAGTAGCTTCACCAAATCCCAAGTCTAGTTCTCCATGAGAGACTTATGCTCCTCATCCATGGCTTGCTCCCACTTCTTACTGGCATCTACCTATTGCTTCATCAAAGCTCTCTGGCTCTCCACTATCAGTGAGTAATAAATAATAAAGAGAAGGAGAAAAATGTTCAGGTTCTTTTCTTACCCTAGAAGACCTCCTCACTGTAGGAGTTTGGGGTTCCTGTTGAGTAGGTTCCTAAACTGATTCATGGGTCACTTTCCCATCCGGAAGATCCTCTACCACTACATATTCTTTCTTGGATTCTTCCCTGTTTTCCTACAACTATTGCTTATACATGACTTTCTCATTAAAGACCACATCCCTAGACCGAATGATTTTCTTGTCCTTAATACTCCAACATTTAAACCCAAAGTCATCACCACCATAACCAATGAAAGTACATTTTTCTGATTTAGCCTCTAGCTTGGTCCTATCATCCTTGTCTATATGAACAAACACCTCACATCCAAAGACTCTAAGAAATGAATAATCAACTTTCTTACCATACCATGCCTCCTCAGGTATGCCTCCATCCAAGGCACTTGAGGGTCCTCTGTTTATCAAGTACATAGCTGTGCTCACCGCTTCTACCCAAAAAGAAAGAGGCAGTCCTGCATGTAACCTCATGCTCCTAGCACGTTCCATTATTGTTCTGTTCATCCTTTCTGATACCCCATTCTCATTGTGGATTTCTAGAACCGCTTTTGCCTATGGATTCCATTCTTAGAATAATAATCATTAAATTCATTATTGCAATACTCCTCCATTATCCGACCCGAGACATTTTAGCTTAAGACTTGTTTCATTCTCTACCAAGGCTTTCCATTTAACAAAAGTGTCAAATACATCAATTTGTTTCTAATACAATAAACCCAAACTTTCCTTGTTGCATCATCAATAAAAGTAACATAATAACTTGAACCCCAAGAGATGATACCTCGAGCCGCCCCCACACATCGAATGTACCACTCTAACTTACTCTCTTTCTTCATAGGTCCAACCTTGAGAAACCTTACTCGCTTCTGTTTCCCATATATGCAGCTTCTCACAAAAATCCAAACATGTTTCGTATATCTAGGAAAATTTCTTTATGATGTTCATGCCCTTATGGCTCATATGACCGAGCCTATAGTGCCATAATGTTGATCTCGCATCTCAAGCCACAAGATTACAATCATTAGTACTATCAGTGGTTAAATACAAGGTTCCAACCTTCTTACCTCTTTCCACCACAAGAGCACCCTTGTAACCTTCCAAGAGTTAGTCAGAAATATCACAATACAACCATCACTTCCCAATTACGCCCCCGATATCAAATTTCTCCTTAATGTAGGCACATGTCCGACATCCTTCAATAGCCATGTATTCCCATTCTCGCATCTTAACCTAATGTAACCTTTTCCAACTATACTGTAAGGCTCATCATCACCAAGAAAAACATGCCCAAAATCCCTTGAACATAATCAACAAAATAATGCCTATGTGGAGTAGCATGAAAAGAAGCCCCGAATCTAAAACCCAAGATTCAGTAATATTATGCAAAGAAAGAATCAAAGCATCCTGACATACATTACCCGATGCCACATTTTCCTCCTTGTTTTCTTCCTGTTGTTTCTTCTTATCCCAAGCTCCCAACAATCCTTCTTTGCATGCCCAACTTTCCATGGGCCCAACATACAATCTTGCTCTTGGATTTTGACCTTGCCCGATCTTTCGATTTTCCACGGTTTCTATTCTTCTCTCTCCTCTAGTTTCCACTGTCAAAGCATTCCCTAAAGTAGAAGATTCCCTGAGCTTTTTCTTCGCATTTCCTCGCTTAGAATCACCCCTACAACATCCTCAAACTTCAACTTCGAGTTAGCTGGAACCGAGTTGCTTACCACCATTACCAAGCTATTCCAACTTTCAGGTAAAGAGCACATAATTAATAAAGCCCTAACTTCTTCATCAAATTCTATTATAACCGAAGCTAGCATATTCACAACCATATTGAAATCATTTAAATGATCTGCTACTGAACTATTCTCAGACATCTTCATATTAAACAACTTTTTCATTAAAAATATCTTATTAGAGGCAGAGGGTTTTTCATACAACTTCCCTAATGCATCCATTAGATCTTTTGTAGTCTTTTCCTTTGAAACATTAAATAATACCGAAGATGCAAGACACAAGTCGGATCATTCCAAGTGCCTTCCGATCCAACAAATCCCATTCCGCATCTGTCATACTCAAGGGTTTGTTCACCTTCTCAGACAACGAGTATAAAGATCCTTTTGATAAAGGTAATCTTCCATCTACATCTTCCAAAGACTGAAATTCTGCCCGTTGAATTTATCAACCCTAGATCTTCCATCATCTTGCCATAGCTCCCACTCAAGATAAAACTTTCCCGCGATTCAACACTTCAAAGAAACCAAACCAGTGCTCGATACCAATTGTTAGGAAATAAGAGATAAAATATGTGGAATAATCCTCATGTAATCGCAACAAGAGAGAAACTAATATGCGTAAAATATTACAGATCTCAAATAAAAGTGCGTAATAAATAACACAACACAAGAGACAAGATTTAACGTGGTTCACCCAATTTGGGCTACGTCCACCAAGAATCACTTGCTCGATTTTATTACAAGCCTCCACTCTCTTCAATACAATACCCAAATCTGTTGAGCTATGCTCAACAAACTCTACAGCAATTCACACCCGAATTCAAAACACATCTGTAATACATTTGTTTGTATATCTATCATATGCATAAGACCATATAAATAGACAACTTCTTAAGCATTTTACAAAACCATGGGTATCAAACAATGGGCAAAAATAAAACCGTCCCATAAACCTATGGGTAGGAAGAGGCGGTTTTATGGGTACTTGGGCCCAAAACAGCCCATAACGGTTACTCCATTACCCATGGGTTAATAAACCACCCATGAAAATTTGCTTCGGGGCTTCGCCCCAACCCCCCCGACCCGCTCACTTTTGCCGTAAAATACCCGAGTGTAACACATATAAGGTGTACCACACTCTAACATGAAAATAGGCTCCACAAACATAACAAATCCTAGGTTCTTCATTATAAAATTGCTATACATCCAAATTATAAACATCCATATAGACCATCATACAACATCTCACTTCATAATACAAAATCATACACCTCATCAAAAATGGTAATCATATATCACGAACCATCCATATACATATATACATCAAAAATATGACCATCCTAGTCATCACAATAATTAGTCATCTATACATATATCAAAAATGTGACCATACTGGTCATCTACACAAAAATAATATACATGATATACTAGCACTCATCAAGGTGTCAAACTCCCAGTATCATCCTCCGGTGGAGGAGGTTTCGTATACTAGTTGTGCTCCCGAAGCTATGGAATGACTCGAGTCTCTAACCCAATCTCTATCTAGATCCTCACATGTCTTGTGTTTGGCCACATAATCTACATAACGTACATAATTAGGCCACTCATGTATCACAATGTCCTCATAATATCACATCTCAGCCATCAAGGCATGATACTGCTATAAAGACATTGTCTTAGGAGGCCCCATCTACCCTAATCTCTATGAGATACTAGGTGTTGCTATTACCCCTCCAACCTATGATCCACTCTGTGTCCCACTACCTCCTGTTCCTCCATCTAATGGGCCATATCTCACCCTATATGCATCTTGATCTCCTTGATATCTGTCTCGATGCCGCACAACATGATCCCTCTCTTGCTCTATCTCGTGTTATCTCTCGACTCCAAAGCAACATAATCTCTCCCTCCCTTTATCTCACCACCACTTTGTAAAACCATGAATATATCTCATCCACATTGCATCCCTTTCCTGTAAGCTAGCTATATTCATTTCTTGTGTCGATGCCTCCCTCTCTAACATATCATCTCATATGTGCCTCCAAATTGGCACCTCTCAAATCCGATCCTCTTACTCCCCCATCCCCTCCTTCTCCTCCATCACCTAACCCATCAAACCCCATCTCCGACCCACCCCCACTTAAGGGTCTTGCTATATTATCCTAACATGTATGCACTTATCTCATAATGGCATAGAAGTATCATTTATCTCTATCACATCCATGTCTTGCCTCTCGGGGCTCTACATTGGAGATAGCACTCATGATCGTTGTGCTAGCGGGCCACCCAAAATGATAATAGGAGGTACCCTCTACGTCTCCTCCTCCCCTTGTCCGTGTGGCTAATGTACAACTAATGCCTATCCCCAGGGTAATCCTTTATAGACTTGTCACTAACCATGCACAAATCTCATCCCCCTTGGGAGATGTGTCAACCATTAGTCTAATCTCCACCCACCACTCTGCATACCCCTGTGCTACCCCTGGGTCCTCTACTATTAGTAATGGTGCCCATGTAATCACATGTACCTCATCTAAACTAGCTTTGGCCACTTCCTCTAGAATCACCGCACCCAATACATCTATCTCCTCTATAGTCTGAGCAAACAAATGATGACCCATTGGTATACCCTGTACTATACCAAAGTGTCACAATGACCTGAAAAATACCAATCATTGATTCATTCTACTATATATGGATGACCATTAACCAAATAATATAGAGATTGGATCCTCCTCTATATGGTGTTTATCCCCCTCCCATACCTCATACTTATTGATATGGCCTCCAAGTAATATCTCCTACATGTAACCCGTCAATATGCCGATGATACCAATCCAACTCACCCAAATGCTCCTGTCTCCCCCTAGTCATTCACCAACCAAAATCTAAGGCTTCCCCACCTTTCTCTACTCCCTAATCCCAATCAGCCTCCCAACAACAATATGGTCATAAACCCATACCTATAATAAGATACCCACACCAATACTCTCACCTCCACCATAGGCCACTATGTAAAATCTCGATATAATCAAGCTAATACAACTTGGAGCCCATGCAAATACTCTCTCCTCATGCCACATTGCATGCACCACCCATGCCAATTTGAGGCTAAACCACCAACCTCCACTATCGAGAAATAGCACACGGTTGATCAACGAGCACAATAATAGTGGAACCCACTCCATGAGTCCCTCTTTGAAGTACTCTCCCAAATCTATCTACATACCATCCCATGGCACATCCTCGACATCTGTCGATAACCTTGGGCTATCCCTTAGCCTCAATCTCTTCCACACCACAGGCTCTCCCTCTATCGGGACGATAGATATGGTACACATCCTCCAATCCATCATCATCTCTCATGTCGAAAACTAGAAAGTACTCATCTCCAGTGCGGTTGCTCTGCTAATGTTGTCAATAACCCATGATCTGCGCATCATCCCAAGCATCCTCTCTATGTGGAGTAATCCTAACACATGTAACAAATATGCCTCCTCCTCCTCTACCTCTATATCTACCCCTCCTAACAAATGTTGTTAAGTTGTTGATCAGCGATGTCTCACCTAGATAGAAGAAACACCTCCTACACACATCAAACATGTCAATACCTACATTTACTTACTAACACATATCCCCCCCCACTTCCTATCTCTTTCTTACCAACCTAATAAACGTGCCAATATATACCCTGAACATACCAATCTATACCCTACATGCGCCAAAAATACCCTACCATTACTTTCCACCCATACGCGCTTACTCCATTCCTAAATATGCTACTATATCATGTATATGTGCTAATTTACACAATATGCGCTACACTAGCCTAACCACCCCCATTCCCTAAATGTGCTACCGTATCTACCAAAAGTGCTAAAATAAATTACACATGTTAAACCTTATCTTATCCCACTCCTAAATGTGTTAACACTAAACATATGTGTTGTTCCTCATACTCATTCCCACGACACAATAAAAGTGTTATTATTTACTCTATATGCACTAAAACATATCGAATGTGCTACAAATACATAAATGTGCTAAACCTAAATCTACCCACCCATAAACATGTCATTTCATACCCCACCCACCCTTTCATGTAAAATGCACTATTATTTAGCTTATATGTGTTGTTTTAGGGCATGTACGAGCTAAACATAGCACTTAAGTGGTGAATTTCACCTAAAAGTACCTAAAACCCTCGAAAAATTCAAAAATAATTCACAAAATACAATATAAACCACTCACCAATTGTCCTACCTTTGTTGTCTATTGGTACTCTCTCACAAGGTATGTTCGATGATCCATAATACTATCATGTGCCATCTTGTCCTCTCTCGAGCTCTCATTTTCAAACTATGTGTGGTGAAAATGACCCTCCCATGGACCCTAAAGGCCTTTTATACCTGTCGCGGTGACCCCAAACCTTCCGAGAGCCTGTTATTCCTCCCCCTAGGACTCTGTTTTTCCTCCCATTTTTCCTACATTCGTTAAATTTTCCCCTCTATCACCCCAAATTCAAAAATCATAAAAAAATAAAATATGTAAAAAAAAAAATCAAAACATCGTAAAAATTTACCAAATTGAAAATAATCCCCAACTTGTAATGATTAACTACTCATAATAATATAATGTTTGTTTTGCTTGTCTATTTATTTGTTTGCATTATCATTTTAGCCAATGATATGAGGCCAATTTTGTTTTCTTTTATATGGGTCAATTATATAGGCCCCCTTTTGTTTTCTTCATAATCCAATGATATGAGGACCCTCTTTTTTTAATTTTTCGATGATATGAGGAAAAGGGAATTTGAAAATTTAGTTACCAAGGTCTTCATACCTTGGCACGTTTTTCTCTATGCCACATCAATGCTAATGATGATATAGTGGACACCTTATAAAAGACATCCTCTTCTATCATCATCTTTTACCCACACCTAATCCTCATCATCATCCCATCAACCCTTTATCAAATCAATCTTCACATCCAAACGTTATCATCTTGCATCCCACATCTTTTCACTCATCCCCCTTGACTAGGGCATCTCAAAATCTAACATCTTTAAATCCAACATCCCCACATCAACATCCAAAATATTCAATCCTACCCACTTGCTTGGGGCATCATATAAACCAATATCTCCAAATCCAACATCCTATAATCCAAAATCCCCAACCCCTTGACTGGGGCATCATCTAAATCCAACATCCCAACTCTGCACCCTTTGTCACACATTATTGATTGGGGGATCTAATATCCTCTCCCCTACTCTAATCTTCTACTTCTTCTCATTTTTTCTCATAATCTTCTAATATCCTATAATCCTTTCTCACATATTATTCTTCTAATCTCTTCTCATCCTCTAGATCTATCTTCTTCCACCAATTCTCTAATCTCCTCTTCTGCTACAATCCCCAAATCTTCTAATTTTCCATTCCTCCTCCTCTAACTCCGTACCTTCTAATCTTCTAATCATCTAACTCTCGTTTTTTAATTCTCTAATTCTCATCCTCTAAATCCTCTCTTCCCTCCTCTAGTTCTCCATCTTTTCATCCTCTAATCCTACATCTACATCCTCAATCTTTTAGTCAACCCTGAACCCTCATCATCTATCTCCTCAATTCCTCTAATCATCTCTCATCTGCTAACTTTGGTATCTCCTCTTTTTGAGTAGTTACCCGATGCATTCCTCCCCATCTAACCCCTCTGGGGGTTCATCTTTCCATCTATTCTATCTTATCTTATTTTCTTTGAACTAACATTTGCTTCATAATAACACTTTAAAGGGGGAAATGTAGACATGTAAAATGTCGACATGGTCATTTAACAAATAATATGATCATCATATTATAGTAATACATTCCCATCAATAACCATATAATAATTAATTATAAATTAAGTAATTATTATATATAACCATACCTCACTTATTATTATTCACCATTCCATAATCCCATTACATCCCTACAAATATTAATGCATAATTAATAATTTATTTACTACATTAACTATTTTCTACCAATTTAAAAATACTCACCCACCTTCTCTATACCTACTCTATGCCTAGCTTCTCCATCTAATCACCTCAATAAACATACTTAATCTCACCTAATCACAAGCTAAAAGCCCCTCCAAATCTAAAAGCTTCTATTTCTAGAAGCCTCTCGATTCTTCCCTCCCATTTTTAAATATTCAAATAAAAATACACTATTCCATTGAATTTTTAATTCAATAGAAAATTCTCATGAAATCTAGAATTTTCTACACCCCCCTCTCATCCATTCTTAATCATTGATCTAATCCACCATGGAAAGATCTCAACCATTGATTTTTACCTCCTCTAGCTATAAATAGAGGTGCCACCCTCCATGGCAAGCACCTTAGAACAATTGCAAGTTTATGTTGCCAAATTCTCAAGAAAACTAAGCATTCTTCATAGCATTCCATCAAGATTAATTCATCATTTGATCAAGGGGAGGTGTTGTTGAAATTGGTCCAAATATCTAAAGCATTCTCATACCATCCAACAAGAAAATCAAGGAGCAAATCAAACTCATCAAAGGAGGAGGATTTCACTTATAGGTAAGTACATGTATATCACTTTCTCCCCCTTTTTATCTTTTCTCAATTTGAGGTAGATGAACTATTGTGTTAGATCTTGTTTTGAATTGGTTTCATAATCATTTCATGTTTGCATGCTAATATAATTTTTCTTCTACATTCGGAGTTTCCATTGAGAGGGAATGTGCATGAAAATTTCACCTCCTAATGGAACTTGATATTTATAAAATGAAAATGTATTGTAATAAAGAACTTTGAGCAAGTGTATAAATATTTTTAGGCATATGTATACCTCCTCGGATTCATTTTTAGAAAGAAGTGTAGAAATACATTAAAGGTTGTCTTTAGTAAACTCTTTAGTGTTATTCAATTTCTTGGTAAATGTCCAGTGTAAGCATATTGTTAAGGAGGACCTTGGTTATAAAAGGCTCATATGTGCTTGGTTTCAAGTAACCTTTTACGAGAACTTATGAGAACATGTAAAAATTACAAATCATACTTAGTCCACCGATCATGGGTTGATGTTTGAGATTCCAAATCCTTTTGTACGAAAAGGTAACTTGAGTATAGGAAGGTGTTATAATTCCTTCAACTTATATGCTATCCTAAAACCTTTATGGTTTAAGGATTATAAATATTGTAGTATACCATGGGTAGGTAACCTATTGGCATATGTTATCCCACTTAACATTAAATGAGAGTGTTGGAACATAATGGTTAAGTGGGTTGGTCACCCTTAATTAAATATGGGTCCAACATTATACTATAGGTTAAATATTTAATAATAATAAATATTTCTATTTCTATTATTAAATATTCAAACCTAGGGATATACTTTAGGTTAAATATTTAATAATAAGAAATAGTTATATTTCTATTATTAAATATTTTAAACCTTGGTATATGTGTCAACCATTTAGGTTGAAAAGGTGGGTGGGAGACATACCCAATCACCTCATATAAAAAGGACTTCGGGTCCTCATTTGATATATTGAAAATATATATCAAAGGTGTTTTTACCCTTGTGATTAGGGTTTCTAAAGGAGGAGGTAATTTACTAGATGTAAAAGGGTTCTCTACAATAAAGGTTACTTTTCATAGTGGTTTTTTACCTTCGGTTTTCCACTATAAATCCTATGTCATTTGTTATTTACTTTCTATAAGTATTTCTTTATTTACCATGTGATATAGTGTAATATTAATTTATTTAATGTTGCATAGTTTATTAATGTTCTATAATTTAATTTATTAAATCCGTAGTTAATAGAATCCTCAAATTCTATCAAAATCCATGAGGAATTCCCTTACAATTCTTCAAGAAAATAACGTTGGGCATAGTAATAAATACCAATTTTAATAATCGTGTCCATATCCTTTTGATTGGGAAATGTCACGTACACCCTTTCCTCCTAGTTTTGACCGCCTTAAATTTGACAAATATAGGGGTAAATCTGATCTTCGTGATCATGTCAAAGACTTCTACATAGCCTTCCAGAATTTACATACAGCGATAATTACCTCATTCACTTATTTTGACAAAGTCTTTGGAGGACAAACACTTGAATGTTTTCTTCATATACCCAAAGGGTCTATCTTTACATTTGTAAAATTATCTAAGAATTTTTCGCGCCACTTTTCATTCAATATGGAATGTGACATCACTATGTTAGACTTATGTAACGTCAAACAATGTAACAATGAGAACTTTGTTGGTTTCTTACAATAATTGTGAGGGTTTTCTATTCTCTTCCCTTAGTCTATTCCAAAGAAATATCTCATTAGTATCTTTGTACCAAACTTACATCCTAAAATAGCTTTTCACTTACAAATGTATTGTGTAAGCACTTTTGAGGAAGTCATTAAGAAAGGAATCCAGATTGAGAAGGATTTACTAGCAAATGGGACTTTAAAAATCTTTTAAAGAGATAACCATGAGTCCAAACCTGTAGAAGAAGCCAAATTCTTCAACAATAACAATAACATTGTAGGTGATGGAATCACATATTCAAAATGAGTTTAAGCGGTCCAAAATAGCTCTCCTTTAAAACTTTCCAAAGGACCGATTGCACTTGAAATTAAACGTCTAGTGTTCAATCCACTTACGAAATATTTTCCATCAATCTTGAAGCAATTACATGTAATGAACATGGTTAAGTTCATAATACTACACCTTTTGTTGATGATGCACAAAAACCATCATGATACATAGACCTTGAATATTGTAAATATCATCGTGTTAAAGGACATACCACAAATAAATGTTTGAAGTTGAAATGCTTCATTCAAGACCTCACAAATAGTAGAGATGTTGAAATGGATTTTCTTGAACTAAATGAAACCTATAATAGAAAATTGGGAATTTATAAAGAGCCATTCCCTAAGTATAAACAGGTGGAGAAAAATTCAAATCAATTTCAGTCATCCCAGAATAAAAATTACAATCAAGTTGTTGTTGAACCAACTAATTCTTTTGATTTCCCTCATTGGCTACGTTCATCATCCTACTATGCATGTGAATACCATTAAGATCAAGACACAAGAGTTTGTCATGGAAAAATGATGCGCTCATCTTATTATTCCATAATGTCCTCTACCTACCCTTCCGGATAGTCATTATGATCTACTCGAACAACTTGAAAAGACTACTATTAGTATTTTATATCTTGGATCTTCTTAAGATATAAAACTTCCATAAGGTCATCCTTTATAAAAATCTTCAAGGGTCGGAGTTTCAAAAGATAATGATCCTTTTGCTTTCAAGCCTTGGTCATGTAGTTTTCTCCTTCTAAACATATTACCTTTAGCTAGCATGATATTCCAATAGATGATCATACACATAATCTCCCTTTGTACATCAAAGTGATTCTTACATGTAAGAAGATAAAAAGGGTACTTTTGGACAAGGATCTAGCCTAAACATTTATACTATAAATCTCATCGATACTTGGGATGCATTAATACAAAACTAGAGCCTAATGTAATCACCATTAAGACTTATGATAATGTATAGCGGCAATCATTGTTAAAATTTGAGGATTCTAATAAATACGGATTTAATCAACTTATATATTATATAATGTTATAATAAATATTTAAATAAATATTACATCATAACATAAGTAAATAAAGAAATACTTACATGAAATAAATAAGACATTATTTATAGTGGAAACCCCAATAGGGTAAAAACCACTTTGAAAATAACATTTTACTTCAGAGAACTTATTTTACATTCAGTAAGATCACCTCCTCCTTTGAAACCCTATTTACCAAGGGTAAAACCAAATCACTTGATTTACACACCTTTGATATATTTCCCAAATATATCAAATGAGGACCTAAAATCCTTTTTATATAAGGTGATCGGGTATGTCTCCCGACCCACCTTTTCAACCTAAAATGGTTAACACATACACTTAGGTTTATAATATTTAATATTAGAAATATAATCATTTCATGATATTAAATATTTAACCTAAAGTATATACCTAGGTTAGCATATTTAATAATAGAAATATATATATATATATATATATATTAAATATTAACCTATATATTAGTGATGGACCCATATACATTAAGGGTTGGTCATACCACTTAATCATTATGTTCCAACACTCCCCTTAATGTTAAGTGGGATAACATAACATATGCCAATAGATTACCTACCCGTGGTACAGTTACACTACGATTTATAATCCTTAAACCATAAAGGTTTTATGCTAGCATATCGGTTGAAGGAATTATAACACCTTCATTATACTCAATTTACCTTTTGGTACAAAAGGATTTGGAATCCCAAAGATCATCCTTGATCGGTGGCTAAGTATGATTTGTGAGTTTTACATGATCTCACGTGTTCTCATAAAAGTTATTTAACCCAAACATATAGGAGCCTTTTACAATCCAAGGACCTCCTTAACAATATGCTTGTCTTGGATGTTTACCAATAAAATCAATAACACTAAATATTTTATTGAATACCGCCTTTAAGATCTTTCTACACTTCTTTCTAAAAAAGAAGCCGAGAAGATATACATGCCCAAAGCTATTTTTACACTTGTCCGAAGGTCTTTTTACACTTTTCCGAAGATATTTTACAAATGCCCAAAGGTGTTTTTACAAAAATCAAGTTCCATTAGGAGGTGACATTTTTATGCACACTCCCCTTAATGGTAACTTCAATCCAAGATTTTCACGAAAGTGATAAAACTTTACAAAGACACTCGGGGACTTTGTGAAGATGTCGCACCCTACTCTTCATCAACATGAACTTGAGATTTATGTCATCGCTTAACACCTTCTTATGGGTGAAGCATATATGTATCTCAATGTGCTTTGTCCTTTGATGTCAATATTTATTCCAACTTCCATTGAAGTGGAAAATTGTTTACAATCAATTATAAGAAAAAAAAATACAATAGTTGCATATTGTGTTTTAAAAAATAAAAATAGAATGAAATACAATCATACAAATAACATGATGTGAGAGACCTAACACATTCATTTCAAACTACTACTTCAATTTCTCTTTAATCCTATGAATTAAATCAAAAGTGTCACCATTCATAAGCAAATCATCAACATATATACATATAATGATAATATGTGAGTTTTATTTCTTAATGAATATATCATTAAACAATTAACAAAACCTAACAGAGTTTAAAGAAGGAAACAATTTTCACATACCAAACTCTAAGAGCTTGTTTTAAACCATACAAGGATTTCTCAACTTACAAACATATTTTTCTTTACCAATTTCTTTAAATCCTTTAGGTTGAAATATGTAAATTTCTTCTTTTAAATCACAATTCAAAAAAGTATTTTTCTTATCCATTTAATGGATTTCCCACCCAAATTGAGTGGTAATTACAAATAAGGCCCTAACATTAATCATTTTAGCTACAGAGGAAAATTTCTCAACATAATCAATACCGGTTTCGATTGAAACCTCTAAAGAACAAGTCTAGCTTTATGTTTGTTAATACTACCATCAACATTATACTTTACTTTGTATATCCATCTAGACCCTATAATACTTCACGTGGCTCGAGTTCATACAAGGTAATTAATACATGGTACATATAATGGTTTCTGGTCATTTTCCTAAGGTTAATAGGATTTGAACTTTCTAACATAGATTAAGCTCAATTTAATTTATTATCTAGGAAAATAAGAGTTTTAAAACATCTATAGCATCAAAACATCATCATGACCATTTACTAAATCAGAATCAAAACCATCATTTAGAAGAATTTAATGAAGTAACTTCAAGAGAAGAAAATACACATAAACTTTTCACTAGATTATATCTATATATTTCATATAAGCTTCGATAATTAACATGTACTAACCTTTCATGCCATAGTTTTGAATTATTTAAAATCGAGATATAAAACAAGATGCGAAAAATGAAATCATCAAAATTATACAAACCATTTCTTTGAATTCCTTCAACTATTATACTCTCATTACTATCTTTGATATACCAAGTATCCTTCATGCATGGATTCTAGTTGTGTCCATACCTCTTTTGGATGTTCGATATTACCAATGTGTAGAAGGTACTCATCGTTCACATTGCACAAAATCATAGAAATAGCCTCTTACATTCATTTGTAAGAATGTATTCATGTTATCTACAGTTGTTTGATGACTAGTGGGAGCAACCTCAGATCTAGAAATAATCGTCCAGAGTTTCCTCACCATAAATTCTATTTTGACCCAAATGTTGTAGTTGGTTTCATTCAAGATCTGGGTTTTGTCAAGATAGAAATAGTTGGACACCATTTTTTTCTTAAACTTGTAAAACACACTCCATTATAATATACAATGTACCACAAAGTTAGATACATATTTATCGATAATAAAAACAACACTTTTAATAGAATCATATCTAAATTTTATAGATCTAAAAAACTATTTGATCATAACCAATTATGTCATTACAATGCATTATAATTAACCTCCCATGATCAAAATAATAACCCGCAATATAAAGAGACTTACCTTATACCCTATATTTATATAAAAAATATTTCCACCATATAGAAGTGAAGAAGAGACCCCTAAGAATGCATAACAACTTCAAATTTCTGAAAAAAATTAATGTAGACATTCGGCAACTTAAGTTGATGTCTAAATGACTGTCATAATGGATTATTTTTGGTCTATCGTGACGATCATTTAACCGTCAATTTTAACACAATGAAAGTTTCCTAGAACCTATGAGCTTAAATTTGACATCTAAATGACCGTCATATTGTCTTATGTTTGGTCTACCATGACGGTCATTTGATCGTCAAATTTAATGAAGCCAAAACTTGCTGTGTATTTCTAGAATGTGAAATTCTAGAATTTCTTCTATATAATATTAGGAGGTTATATTTTAATACATTATAATAGCCTATTATAATTTATAATATAAAAATATATACACTTTTTTTTAAAAAAAAGAGGTATATAGTTTATAGAATGTAAATAAAAAACAACATATAGTTCATAAAAATTATAAACTATAGTATATTGTTTTTATAAAAACACAAAGACCAAATAAAAATTATCGGCCACTTGGTATGTAATTATTATTTTAGGTTTTTATAAACATTAACTATGTCAAGGCGGCCCACATTAATATGGCATAATAATTTGGAAACATAAGTTAGGATATTAGATTTTTTTAATTAAAGATACATACTTACTAATGCCACTTGAAAACCCTAAGAAAATGCCATATGATTTAAAACACTACTTAGGTTTTAAGTTTAAATTTTTTATATCTCACTTAGAAAAAAGAATGGGGCCGCTTTAGAGTTGAAGTAGTTTTTACGGTTTAGGTGTCCATTTTTTGTTTTTGTTTTTTTAATGAACAAGTATAGGATTAAACTTAGTAATATTGATTACTAAGGCCACCAACCTTCAACTACCCACCATTCACCACGAGGGCATTAAGATTAAAATGATATTTTATAGTTTAGTATATTCAAAATCTTTTTTACGGAGCCCATACGAATGGGATGGTTATAAACTATAGTATAAGAACTGTATAAAATATATAGTTTTTAAATTATATAAATTTTAATACGATGTTTATATAAGTTATTATATAAACCTTATTCTATATATTTTTAATTTTAAAAAAAATAGTTATAAATTAACTATAAACTATAGTTTTTCAAATCATATTCTTTTAGAGGGGTCCAAAGAACACGAGTATGAATTTACCTTCCAAAATATTTAACTCCGCAAACATTTGAAATTATAGAAAACATTAGTAATAAATTCTTTCTTTTTTATATGTGATTTTCACGCAGGTAAATATTTAAAGCCCCTTTCACTGTGCACACATCAATCTCCAAACAAACATTAATTCCATATAATTTACAAAATGTAAATGAAAGTAATAATCATATCATATTACATCTCCCCCAAAAAAATTAGGGATTTAAAATTGAAAAATCCTAAAAATTTTATCGAGAGTTTAATTGCATAAATATAGTGTCAAAATAAATTGGGGAAAAAAAAAGAAGGGGACATTTTCAAATACCCTTTCGGGTTGGTTGAAAAACCGTATAAATTAAATAAATAAAATATAAAATATTTGATCTTAATTTATTTAATTTACCTCACTTTGATGCCATGTTAGAATTTGAGGATTCTTAATAAATACATATTTAATCAACTTACGTATTATATAATGTTACAATAAATATTTAAATAAAGATTACATCTTAACATAAGTAAATAAAAAATACTTACAGAAATAAATAACACAATATTTATAGTGGAAAACCCCAATAGGGTAAAAACCCTTTGAAAATAACTTTTTACTTGAGAGAACTTATTTTACATCCAAGAATATCACCTCCTCCTTTAAAACCCTATTTACCAAGGTAAAACCAAATCACTTGATTTGCACACATTTGATATATTTCCCAATATATTCAAATGAGGACCTAAAATCTTTTTATATAAGGTGATCGGGTATGTCTCCTAACCCACCTTTTCAACCTAAAATGGTTGACACATACAAGGTCTAGGTTTATAATATTTAATATTAAAAATATAATCATTTCATGATATTAAATATTTAACCTAAAGTATATACCTAGGTTAGCATATTTAATAATAGAAATATAAATATTTCATATTATTAAATATTAACCTATATATCGAGTGATGGACCCATATACATTAAGGGTTGGCAAACCACTTAATCACTATGTTCCAACACTTATCTGCACACAATAACTTCCTATGGAAGTTGGGCCTATTATTCATGATACTTGGTTCCATGTCCTAGACTTGGAACTACCCTATAATATGCTCCTCGATCACCCATGGATTCATGCCATGTAGGTCATGCCCTCAACTTTCCATCAATGTATCAAACTCTATCATGAAGGAAAAACACTCACCATTCTTGAAGACCCCAACCCTTTGCACATTACAAAGCCTTATCAATTTATTTCCCCACTACGTATGAATGTCCTTCTACCGAAATAGTTGTGCAGATTCAATTTGAGGCTTTCACCTCCCGCATTGATCCTATACACTATGCTAACTTGAAAGTTGTGCTTATACTTTTGTATCTCCCTTTGCTACATGTGAGATGAAATTCTTGCACTTTGGCTACGAAGAATATAACCTCCAATAGTCCCTCCTAATTTCCAATCTCCTCCTATCACCCAAGACATGAGGTAGGCCCAGTTATTAGCCTAAATAGTCTCGAGAACACTATAATATTGACACTTTCTTTCCTAGTGTCCTCTTGGCATACGGGAAAATGTTTGACACTTCTATATCCTAGTATCCTGATGATACGATGGCTTCCTACTATCAAGCTCCTAAATATGCCATCCCTAACAAGATGATGTATGTCATGGATTATCAAGGATATGGATGTGGCGTAGATGAACAGGGTGTGTGGGAACCTTTTCTCGACATCGCATGAAGATGGAAATATATCACATTGGTATTCGATCGTATGGGTCCCATCCTCCTAAAGTCAAATCCACCTCTTTTAAACATGACAATAGTTCTTCCAATTATGAAAGTGAAATAAATTCCCTATGTAGCCTTTACGAAGACCTTGCCTCCATGAACCTATTTCCCGATACGGCTATTTTTAACCTTGTCCCCTTCCACTCTCGAATTAAATATTTTTCACCCATCCCTTATAAACTGGGAGAAACAAAAACACATACCAATTGATTTATTCCAAGATGATGAAGCAATTTGTGAACTTATGGGTCTATGTGATGACATTCCTATCAAAAATCACAAAAAAGGCTTCTCTATCAAACCTTGATGCATATGTGTATTTTGGGGAGGAAGCTGAGTTATATGGTTAGAAAATTCAAAAGAAAATGAGGGGGAAATATATTCCAAAAATCCTCAACAAAAGAAGAAATCCAAGTCCCATAGTGAAAACCTCTTTGAGGCACTATCGAACAAACAAATTGAAAAATCAAAGGATATAAAAAGTGACTAGCCTAAGGGTGAAAATCTTGTTGAGACACCCTTAGAGAAATATCTCAATCTCCCCCTATCCTACGTGTATGGAAGATGAATCCAAATTGTTAGTGGAGGATACCATTGATGTTAACATTGGAACCAAAGATGAGCCTAAAATGGTTAAGTTGGGAGCTTCTCTCTCGGTGCAAGAATAGAAAAAAATTCATTCTTCTTCAGAAATTTCATACTTCTTCAGAAATTTTAGATATATAGTGCATAACTTGGTTGTGCATGAATCGAAAAAGTTAATTAAGTAAAAATTCATAATATGCATCCTTGTGTGGCTCTTTTGGTCAAGGAGGAGCTAGAAAAATTATTGGTAGTAGGATTCATCAGGCCTATTGACTACTCATAATGGATTTCCAACATAGTGCCTATTCAAAAGAATCTCATTGGTACCATATTTTGACGTATTTTAGAGACATCAAAAAGCAGGTCCAAAAGATGACTTTTCTCTTCCCAACATCGACATGATTTTCGATTCAACTAGGGCTATGAAATGTTATCTCTTATGGATGGATTTTCAGGCTATAATCAAATAAAAATTACATAAGAGGATCAAAATAAGATTGTTTTCACTACCCCTCTAGGTACCTTTTGTTACCAATTCATTCCTTTCAGCCTCAAGAATGCATTCACAACTTATCAAAAATCCATGACTATCATATTCCATAACATGTTGAATGATATTATGGAAGACTATGTTGATGATATCTTGGGCAAGTCCAAGACTAGAGAAAAACATCCAGAAATCCTATGGTGTATCTTTCAATGTCTAATAGATTATAAGGTCATAATCAAGCCAAAGAAGTGTGTCTTTGGTGTACTTTCAGAAGCTACTAGAATTCATTGTTTCTAGAAGAGGAATTGAATTAGACCCAAAGCAAAGGTAATAACTATTGCAAAAATACCTCCTCCCAAGAACCTCAAATAGTTGTGTAGTTTACAAGGTAAAATCCAAGCCATCCACATATTCATTTCCCAACTTGTAGATAAATTCCATTCATTCACTCATCTTCTCAAGAAGATGTTGATTTTCACTGGGGTCTTGAATGTCAACAAGTGTTTTCCTTGCTCAAGGAGTATTTGGCTAAACCACTTGTTCTTATGCCACCTACCCTAAAGAACCCATTCTACTATGTATATCATCCACTCGCTTTTTATCAAAGCACACTTTTAGCTCAATATTATTTAAATCAAATAGAAAAATCCATCTATTACATTGATCTCTTATGAGCTCAACTATCCACAAATTGAAAAGGCTTTCTTGGCCATTATTTTTTCCTTCTAAAAAATTCATCACTACCTTCTGAAATAACAAAACCAAGATCATATTCAGATTTTACCTAATCAAATATATTTTATCTAAACCCATGCTTATTGGTAGGAGGGCCAATTGGATCATCTTACTGAGTGAATTTGATATTGAGTATGTCATCTAAAAATTAATCAAGGGACAAGTCCTCGCAGATCAACTAGTTGAATCCCCTTTACCTGGAACTTAACTATTGATTCTGGATCTTTCGAACACTTTTATGTTATATATTGAGGAATCTATCGCATGGCAGGTGTACTTTGATGGGTCATTCACCTTTAATGGATTAGAGTAGGAGTTGTTCTTATCACTCGTGACATGTTATTTGATTCCTTGGGAATTCAAACTTATTTTCCCATGTACCAATAATATAACTAACTATGAATCCCTCATTGCAAGATTTAAAGTCTCTATACGAGGAATATCGGAGACAAGTCGGTGTTATAGGTGACTCCCAATAGATCATCAAACAAGTGAATAATGAGTATAAGGTCAAGGATGAGAAGCTCATCCCTTACAAAAAATGGTAGATACTTTAAAATAATTCTTTGTGAAAATCACCTTTCAATAGATACCAAGAGGACAGAACCATTTGGCGGATGTCATGGTTATAATTGGATCTTTGCTACGTATTCCACAAGGTAACAATGGCATGCCTTTATTTGAGGAACATTTAACGATACTTGTATATGACATGCCGAAAATTTTTCTTGGTATGTGAAGTTGTTGGTCCACTTTCCCCTAGTAACTTGATATATTTAATTACTTACATGATGGAACCTTCTCTCCCAAATCACCCATTCCGAAAAACATAAAATCATCCAATTCATAGCCTATTATACCCTACTTAGGGGCACTCTCTATAGTCCATCTTAGTAGTCAAAGAGGTGTATGAAGGCATATATACATCTTATATAAGTGGAATGGTTCTTTCCAAGAAACTCTTGAGAGTAGGCTATTACTGGCCTACTATGGGAACAAATTATTATCACTATGTGAAGAAATGTCTACTATGTCAAAAATATGGCAACCTAATACATGCTCCATCACAATCTTTACAACCTATCACGACACCATGCTCGTTTTCAAAATAGGGAGTTGATCTCATAAGGAAGACCACACCAACTTCCTCTAATGGCCACAATCACATTATAACTTCTACCGATTACTTTACAAAATGGGTAGATGTCATTCCTCTTACTTATGTTACCGATGCATAAATTACCAAATTTATCATGAATCACATCATATGTTGTAATGACTTCCCTTCTACCATTATATTCGATAATGGTAAATATTTCAACAATAATAAAGTCAAGTAATTGTGTCAATGCATCCAAATCCACCAAAATTGTCTACCCCCTATTACTCTCAAGGTAATGGATAGGTAGAAGCCTCGAAAAAGACTTATTCATACCATGGAGAAAATGGCTAATAAAACTATTTGTAATTGGTATCTTCATATCCATCCCCCTCCGAGCTTACAGAATGTCTATCTATACACCTACGGGGAAACTCCATATTCTCTCGTATTTTACACTAAATTCATTTTACCTCTTGAGATCGAACTTCCTTATTTACGAGATATCCTTGAGAGGTTATCTAGATAAAGATGAAGACTATATAGTAGCTAGGCTTTGGAAGAGTTGGAACTACTTGGATGAAAAGCACCTCCATGCACTAGATATCCTAAAAGTGTATCATAATCGAACATGTAGGAGCTACAAAAATGCATAATACATCATGAATTTGAGGTAGGATACCTTGTTCTAAAAGAGAATATGTTCAACATGACAAAATAGAAAGATAAGAAAGGTAAGTTTGAACCTAACTGGTTAGGGCCATACGTTGTGGGGAATAAATTTGGTTCATGTGCTTATAAACTTACCTATCCTAATGGTGACGAAATTTGGGAACCCATGAATTTCATGCATCTCAAGCGTTTATATTCCTAAGCATGAAACCTATCGAAAAGTAAAAAGTAAAAAAAAAAAATCAACACAAAAGTAAAGAGAAATGCATTCATCCAAAGGTGAAAACCACGTAATTATGGAATTTTGGAAAATTCCTTTGGTGAAAATTGGTTTCTTGTGTCATATGAGGGTTTGTTTTCACAAGCATCTCACACCTAGGGCGGGATCACTTATTCCTAAGCTAGTGTTTTGTCTATGTCTAAGATAATTCTTAGCTTATCCTTTGTGGTCATGATCTAGCTAATCCTACTCTTGTAGATGTGTGTGGATTTTTCTCTTGTATATTCCCATCTATTATTTGGGGCATCTACGCATCTTTATTTCCCTATATATAGATTCGGAAAACCTTCAAAATCTAAAAACATTGCTAAAACATCAAAATTCAAAACACAATAAATTCACAAAATCCATTAAAAATCCAAAAAATCATCACAAAATCCTAGAAAAACAAAACAAATTGTTAATTATTTCAAAAATAAAAATAAAAATGGTAAACGCAACATTCAAACACCCTACACATTCACAAGACACAAAGTCCTCAAACATTGAAAATTATCCTATAAAACATCTTCCTTTGGTCCTTGTTTGTTCTCGCGCACGACATGCAGATCATTTTGATCTTCCCTCATTAACAAAGTTGTTTTACTTGATATTTTTGTCTTCCTTACATATATCATTGCTTGTGACAATTTCACTATGCACGATTACTTTTTCATAGGACTTATATGTCCTTCGTTTACTCACCTTACATGTATCCTTGCTTAGGTGTCATTTTTAACCCTTTTCATATAACTCAAACATGTGGAAACTAAAGCTAGATAAAAAAAAAACATTGGTGCAACTATCTTTAACGTTGTTTATTTGAGTATAATTTTTGTGCTTATTCCTTTGTTGGTTTGCTCATTTACTTTCTCATATTGAATTTCTTCATGTATATTGTTTTAAGTCAGTCCTTTAAAGAATGAACAAAAATCGGTATTATGGTTTTTCATATCATTTTACACTTTTTTTGTATGCTTATATCAAATAAAAAGTTGCTCCTGAGCCAGATGGTTCGTCGACTATGTTGTGATCTTCTAATACTCCATGTATATTCTTGTGTCATTCTACCTACCTTTCTACTAATCATTTTCCATTTTTTCTCAATTCAAAATGGCCAACTAGGCCCAGTTTGAATCCCTTCCATTGCTATCAAAATTTGATTCCACAACACCTAGGGCAATATGGATCATATTTATCCCCCTCCCCCTTGTTTCTTCCATTCATTGAAACAGGATTTCTTTTCCAATCAATCAAATTGAACAACGGCCAACCGAACCAAGTTCGAATCTCCATTATTATAGTATGCTTCAATTGTGATTATTTTCCTTCTTCTTTTCGAGCATCAATCGACCTCTTTTATCACGCCATCAACACTCAAGGGGTAGCATCATCCATTCTACTAATTTTTATTCTAATCCTTCAAAATTTAATTGTCTGTAATTGTCTACTATCTTTGAAATGGCGTTGTTTGTGCTACACCACATCAAAGAGGGGAAAATGTAGACACCTAAATCTAACTACACAGTTTTAATACTAAAATTGCACTAATTATCCTCTTTCTTGTCATTTCATTATAATTAGTGATTTCCTGCTAATTATCTAACATTCCCCTTCATCTCAGTTAATTAACGACACTTTGTTAATTAACTAACCTTCCTTCATCCTAGATGCCAATTAACAACACTTTATTAGTTATAATCCTCTTTTAATTAATTAATTAACTATTATTAGTTAATTAAGCCTTTAATCTTCTATTTAATCAATAAACTCTCTTATTGGTTAAATCCCCTTTCAAATCCTTCAAATTCTACCTATTTCCTTCTAAATCACCTCCAAATGGCTTTTTAAGCTTATCTTGGCCTATTAATTAATCCTAGTTGATTAATTAAATCCTCTCCAACTCCCATGAGTTGTTAATCATTAATTAATTCCTTCTAATCATGTTTATCTCTTTCTAATTCTACTTTATCTTTATCCCACATTATCTAGGTTTCTATTTTCTCCCAAATTGGAAAGCTATATAAAGAACCTAGTACCTCCCTTCCAATCTTACACCATCTTACACCTATAAGATACATGCACATGATAAGAGCATTTATACTTTGAAAAGCTTATTGATCTAGCATCCATTCTATCCTCTATTTGCAAAGAGTAGTAAAGGAAGAACCATACATGGTAATTGATCCATATTGGTGAGATTATTTCCTCTTCATGAAGATATCCTTCCTTTGATAGCTCGTAATCACGATCGCTTCAACAAAAGGAACACCTACAATCACAAAGCACATCCAAATATCAAAGGGATGGCTTAGCATTTAATGTTTTAATGTTGGATGCATTTAGATTAGCTTTCTCTTTCTAGCTTTATCATGGTGTTTTGATAGATTATCTTAGTTATGGAGACTACTTGGTGTTATTTTTCATTAAGTAAATTATCTTGGTTTATTCACTTCCATACAAAGGGATACCACAATTTTAAGGGTGACCATTAATCACTAGGGGAGATAAAGATAAATCTCAAAGAAGGCATAAAACTAATATGTAAAAGACCTTATAGAATGAATCCAAATTTTTGCATCAAAGTAAAGGATGATTTTGACAATATGTTAAAGGAGGGTATCATTAAGCCTTTTGAAGAATCAGAATAGATCAGCCCCATGGTCATAAGTATAAATAACGATGGAAGGATTAGGATTTGTGTGGAATACATAGTGTTAAATTATTCTCGTGGTGCTGATTTGTTCCCTACACCATTTATTGAGGAAATTCTTGAGGGTGTAGCAGAGCACAAGATATATTCTTTCATAAATGGTTTCTCTAGATATCATTAAGTTCACATTTCACATAAGGATCAAGCCAAATTCATGTTTTTCACATAGTGGTTTTTCTTAACTTATATAGTTATGCCCTTTTGACTTAAGAATGCACCAACAAAGTGTTTATCATAGTCGTTCACAACTAGTAAAGTAGTTGTTGCTTTTATGGACACTGTTCTAAAGCTACACGGTACCCCCAAAATCATTGTGAGTGACTGTGATCCAATTTTTACTAGCAACTTCTGGACTAATTTATTTTCTTGTTTGGGTACTCAGTTGGCTCATAGCTCATCTTATCATCCTCAATCTGATGGGAAAATAGAAGTATTCAACAAATTCCTAGAAGCTTATCTTTGTTGCTTCACATCAGATAAGTAAGATAGATGGGTAAATTGACTACCCCTAGCAGAATGGTGGTATAACACTTCATTCCATACCTCTTCCAAGATGTCTCCATTTTTGGCACTCTATGGGTACCAACCCCCTCAATCACTTCATCCTTTAAGGTCCAACCCAAATTTTTTTCATGGAATAACACATTCAACATCAACAAGAGGTCTAGCTAGTCTCATAGAGAATTTAGTAATGAACCAAAACCAAATGAAGTTGCAAGTTAATCAACATCATAATGAGAGGAAATTTTTAAGTGGGTGATTGGGTATTCATATGCTTTTAACCATACAAAAAATTTTCCCTTAAGAAACATAATAAGGATAAAACATTTTATCCTAAATATTATGGCCCTTATCAAATCATACAGAATTGGCAATGTTGCATACAAGTTGGAGCTACCCCAATCTACTCGCATACATCCAATATTTCATGTTTCTTGCTTGAAGAAGGTCATTGGAAAACACATATCTACATAGATAGAGTTACTTTCACTATATGAGGAAGGTGGGCTCATTTTAGAACTGATACAATCCTTCAAACCTACACTAAAAGACTACGAATGCAAGAGATAAAGGAGTATCTAATAAAGTGAAAGATTCTATCTAGTGAGGATGCCACTTGGAGGATGAATATTTTTGCAACAACATCTTGAGTTGATCAATATTGAGGGAAACGTTGTTTTAAAGGGGATATACATGATGATATCTTAACTTGTCACATGCATATATGTGTGTGTGTATGGCCTAACCTAAGGCACACTTGTCATTAATATTTACATTCATTAGTTAGTGATTAATGTAGGCTGACTTAGCTTTAATGAATAGGTGTGGATGAAGGGTTATGACCCTTCGTGGTTAGGTCTATATATATGGATGAGCATGGCTCTCAAAAATCATCAAATTATAAATAATATTCTTGATATATATATGGCTTTCATCAAATTGGTGAATTATATTCTTGATATAGGCTTTTGGGAGGTTGCCCCTCAAAGTGGCTTAATAATTTATTATATATTCTGACATATTTGTTGTTATATTCAAGTAATTCCATTACATGTAGACAACATTTAAAATAATAGAATAACAACTATCAAATTCTTCACAAAATTCAACAATGATAACTGATATAGGGGTTGGAATCAACCATATGGGAGTTGAAAAATGCTTCAACATCACCAACAAACTGAATATTACTCGCATGCATGGTTAATATTACTTGTATGGCACAAAATATAATGTTGGGAAAACAAAAAGTGTTGATAACAGTAAGTATGATTATTTATGAAAATGTATCTTAAAACCTATAAAACATGGATTCTACTATTGATACTCATACAACCCATTTCTACCTAGGTTACTATTGGCTCAAATTTGCACCCATCCCAAATCAGTAAGAACTGGGAATTTGAGGCAACATGGAACTGTCTCCAAGATGTGGGACATGCACTTGAGACAGACCTCTAGAGAAGGTCATCTTCCTCTACCTATTTCTACTATTGAACTACTCATAGGAAGGGAAATGCAGCTACCTAACACTACTCTACAATTCCAAGGGACCGGGGTGAAAAGAGATGCATGAAATGGAAACCTAAGCTAAAGGAAGGTGATAACACTAGAAATAGTGAGATGGACACTCTTAGCGAGGAAAATTAAAGGAAATGTGCACATGGATGGTAGGAAAACATACGACAGTCCTGAAATAGCACTCACTCACTTTCTTTCATGGAGCACAACAAACAAAATCCCTACAAGAGATGAAATATGCACAACAGATCAATAATACAAAAGAAGGCAAGAAGATGCAATAAAATTCAAACTAGGGAAGAGAATAGCCACAAAATAAGACTTTTATTGCTTCCAAGTGATGCACAATTGATTACAATGATGAAAGAGGAAAGGATCTACATGTAATGGCTCAAATTTGAGGTCTATAACTCAAAATGCTAAGGGACAATGTTGTTAACCAACCAAGAGGGTCCAAAATTTATAAATGAGCAATGTTCATCAATTTATAGAAGAAAGAGGGAGAGAAGAGGAGGAAAAGAGAGGGAAACTTGGATTTTCAAATCCAACCACCAACAACAAGAAATAAATGCCTATAAATGCACCTACAAAGAATGTCATATATGCCTCTCCCTTGTAAACTTAGCTTGTGGAAGAAGGAAGGAGACAAGATCAAATAAAATATGGGTGGTTGATTCAACTAAATTTGTGCATTAATTGTATGAATTTTGTTTCCCAATTTCACCTATGAAATATTGCCCAAAATTGGATTTTGAAGAGCCAACGTGTATCCTACGTCGGCATCTTTCCAACAAGACCAAGAGTGCCAAAATATGAGCTTTGTATCCGAATTCATGATGGTTTAAAGATCACATAGTCTTTTATTTTGACATTTAATATATATCCGCGAACATGGGGAAAACTTCATTCATTCAAACCTCAAGGATGGTTTTGCAAACGGTTCTAAATGCTCACCCAAAGTGCACGTAGCTACCATTACCCTCCTTTATTATGCCCGATAGGAAGTTAGCATACATATTCATCATATAACAACCATTAAACCATTCATGTGTAAATAATCATCATAACTATAGCACTTTGACAAATCATATAATAAGGAAACACTCAAGCCATGTAAACCATAATTAATATCAATTGCATTGTTAATTCACCATATTCAGACATGTCAACAACTAGTATCTAACCACAACTATGCATGCAAAAACCTTAGGTAATTACATAACATGGAAGTGAATAAAAAACCAATCACTACAATAGTGCATAGGACCACACACATGGCCATTAAAACCCTTATATCCATATCAAGATAGTATAACCTTTCTATTACATCACGACTACTCTAAAATAATGACTACATCAGGTATATATAGGGGTGGGTACTTTCCTTCGCCACTAATGTAATATTTTAGTAATAGGTGTACTCAAAAAATAGCATGCATGCTTAAAAATAGTCATGTGTACAAAATTTGCATGCTTTTTCATCATCTGCTAATAATAGAACGCCCTATAATCTTTCCAACACAAACATGTAAATTTAAAGGAAGGCCAAGTCGAGTAGGAATTAACCTAACTATAACACTTTTTTAGTCCTATTATTAGCTTGGGTTGTGCATGATCTTACTTTGGTTCCTACATGTATTTTTTCCATCTATAACTCCCTTTGTGTCGGCCTAAGTCATCCACGATTTTGTCCGAATAGAGATCTTGCTTGGACACCATTCTTATTTTGTTCTTCTATTTTTTAGCCACGTACTTAAACCATTCATGGCCTAGAATTGGATAAGTCTTAAACTTTATCCACTTGGGCATGAAATTTTGTGTGATGTTCCATCATGCTTATGCTTGCCCCTTCAAGATGATGTCCCTTTTACACATGTCTCCAAGCCTCAGTGCGTGGCTCGTACTTTCCATTTCACCCGCTCAACATTACCCCACACTAAATACATTTCCCATCTATTGGTATCCAAATTTTTTTCTCCTTTTAGTCCTCGATCAAGCATCAAAGATATGGTATGAAGCTTAAAGACACAATAGATCATGATGTGTGTCATTTTGTAGTTGGGGATGTGTTCTAACTGGCACTTTCAGATTTGTGGAGAGATGGATAGCACTCAAATAACTTGATCTTATCCTAACTATTTTAGGTTGTGCTGTATCAACCAAGGTAAGAGAACCTATATTATAGAATCTGTATTTTGTAAAGGAGGTGAAAATATCCTTGTATTATGTAGATTGTATGAAGATGGCCTTGTTAAAACATGATCAACTTCCCATTATTCAAACTCAACAAATCATCACTACTAAATGATGGAAATGCTTTCAAGACAAGGTGAGGCTACTAAAGACATGGGATCATCCTGATTTGCTTTGTGCATTTTTGTAAATGGATTGTATTCTTTTGTTGATACACAGGACAAAGTAGGGGTAGTATGGGTAGGATTAGTTTGTTTGAATGAATTTTGGGTGGGAGATTTTAGATAAGACTAACCAGAATTTGCCAAATTCTTTGAGGACCTTTGCAAAACTTGTAAGACCTAAACAATAGAATGCTTCAAAGGGGTTAAGGTACTCCTTCAACCAGGATATGTGCACCAAATGGAGGCCCAGATTTGCACTCTTCCACACAATCTTTGACAACCTACCACAAAATCTTAAAGTAGATGAACCAACAAAGTATCTAGAAATCTCTATTTTATCATGACCTAAGGTGCACCCAAAGGTTTACAAACAATCTCTAAATTCAAGGAAGGTAAAGTGATTTTAAATTTGTTTATCTCTTTATCAAATGAAAGCTCTTCTAAATGTGATATTGCAAATGCCACTAAACTATCAACAAGAAATGAGACCATGTATGATCAAGAGATATTTTAAACACAAGACTGCAACAGGAGCAAGAAACATAAATTGAAAACATTCTAAAACATAAGTGTATGCAAATTTTGCCAAGAGACAACACAAAATAATCCATAAATGATCAAATTTATCAGTAGGGGAATGTTATAAGAACAATCTCAGAGCTTGTTGATGGCTTTACAACTGAAACCAACTCAACATGATACAAATCTAATGTAAAAAAGGAATTAAAATGGTTCTCAGGTGGTTTCTCAGAGAATGGGCTTCTTCCCATATTTTCCCGTGAAATTATAAGTTTCTTCGACCATTTGCATGACAAATTCATGCAATATATAACTTTTCATTACAATTGATCCTTTGCCTCTCAAATCTTCCCTCCAAAAGTGGAATATTCAGAGCACCTTTGCTTTGTAATATTTTTGGAAAATGACATCTAACAGACTCACAAAAAGTTTCCAGTTGTTCTTTTAAAAGGTGAATCATTACAAAACTTTCATCATTATCCATTGTGGAGGCACATTTTTCATCTTCAAAGCATGCAGGCCCCTTTCATTTCATCATTTCATCCTTATCCTTCCAAAATTTGATTATGTAACTTCTTTATTTGATATTTTAAATTTTTACACAGATAGGGAAAAAAATCACTTCAAAACATCTCAAACCTGAAAATCAATCCTTAAAACCAATTACATTGGTCCTCAGTAGCAGCACAAACAACACAAATTTTCCAAAATTTGATCAAAATCAATGCAAAAATGCATTTCCAAGCTTCTTGGAGCTCAAATGGCGGCCAAACTGAAAAATACACGCTTCTTGTTGATTTTCCATTTCTCCCTTTAATTTGAGCCTTCCACGTGTCATAATGTGATTGGGAATAAATTTGGGATCACTTTTTGACTTTTTAACACTTTTAGAAAAATGTAAAATTTTGACAATTTTCTCTGCCCCTCCGCCCTTGAGATTTGGTGTTGACACGTGGCACAAGGTGGGTCCCATTGGAATCACGGCTCGATTCTACGCATTTTGCCTCTTTTTGGAAATTTACAAAATTTCTCAATTTTTCCCACGGACCCACGCCTCCACCTCTGTCCTTGACACGTGTCTATCGCTAAGGATATGCAGCTCATTTCTCATTTTAACTCCCTTTTTTCACCAAAGGAAATTTTCTCACTTTTCTTTCATCGGCCCGCCTCCCACCTTATGCTCAAATCTACCACGTGTCCTCCTCCTTGAATGGATGCGGGCATCGCGCCCTTTTCATAACTTTCATCCCTTTTCGCCAAAAAGCAAAATTATTCCAAGTCCTCCGCCACTCCGCCTTCCATCCCGCCTAGCCACATGTCCTCCTCTGGGGCTGCGGGGCAACTTGCAACTTTTTCCAAAGCACAAAAAACATTAAGTTTTTTGAGAAAACCCACCGATCCCCATCCAATTACAAATGGCCACGTTGCCGATGAATGCGAGCTAGAAATTGACGGGCAAAGGATGCCCGTATGACCATCAAAAATGCAAAACTACCGAGATGCCCAATTCAATTCAATTTTTCTTTGCGAGTGAAGAATTTTTTGATCAAAAACAAATGGGAAGTGATTTTAGGCAATTTACAACCATGGAAAGGGATTTTTTAGGGAAAATATGTATAAAATGAACAAACACAAGCTTTAAAGGTGAAAAGTGGAAAAAATGGCAAAGGCATTTAAATGGGCAAAATTAGGGCAAAAATATACTTCTCCTTAGCAAATTAGGGCAAGGTAATGAGTTTGTAAATAACTCAATGCACAAGAATGGAGCTACAACTTCACACCATCAATTTGATGTGGAAAAAATGTTTCGAGCACAAAGAGCAATGCGAAACATGGCAAAATAGCAGAGGATCAAAATGGGCACCAACACCGTCCTCAATAATGGGTCACCCAACATATCCCTTCAAAGAATAAATGATGCAATGAATATCCAAAGAATAAAGAATAAGGTCGGAAATACCATAACCCTAAAAAGAATAAATTCCCAACTATACACTAGTCACATCAAACTTCGGGTTGTTGGAGGAGCTCGAAATTCTTCATTTAACTCTCATTCAAACATCATCCATTCCATAATATCCTTTATGGCCTTTCCAGGGGTCACCTCTACAATGCCTAGTATTTTTTCGGTGGTAACTCATCCACTTTCCCCTTCATATCCTTAATTACCACACTCAATTCAATTCTTACTCCCTCTAGCATATCCATGTGTTCTAAAACTAAAATTTGCAAGTGTTGCATTCGAACTCTAATGTGTTCTTCATGGATTTTATTAATTCCTTCTACGTCATTATTTCTACCATGACTTTTATGCACTCAATATTATTATTCGTTTCTTGGCTTGAATGACTTTGATCTCTACCTCCTCCTTAGTGACCCACGTGTTGATGATGGGGTCAATTTTCGAGCACCTATAAATGCCAATTCTACCTTATTATTGACCTACCTAAATCATGTAAATATAGCCTCAAGCTTGGCTATCCTAGCATCAATAACTACTTTTTTCTCTTCCTTATCCTTGGCCAATTCTTCGGGGTGATGGCCCTATACCACTCTTGATATTTAGAAGTAGGATTCAAAATAATTCTTTAAGATATTCCATTTCATCATTGTAATCATCTCGAGCCTAGCTTACCAAAGTTAACATACACATGTGATCTACTTCACTAAAGCTATTGCCCTATCATTAGCCTCTTTGGTGTGTTTTTGTTCCCCCTTGATTTTAATCTTCAATCTCTTTATCTTGCGCTCTTTATTCCTTTTCTCCTCTACCATGACCCTCATGGTAGGCCCTTGATCCATATTTCTTTATGTGACCTCAAGCAGCCATTTTTTTCAAGGCATTGTATTTATGCTCATCTCACAACCTTGTGGGTTCAACCATTGTATACTCCTTTCCTACTTGTTTCTTCATCTCTTGTAAGAAACATGACCTATTTCCAACTTAAAAATTTGGCTCCTCTGTATGTGTATGCATGTTCTAAGATATAATATTCCTTGTGTGGCATCCCTCTTTCCCTATCCATCAAGTCCCATCCAAAAACATCTCCATTCGGATCGTGCTTTGAAATCTTTCCCTCAACACCTTTTTAGGATCATCAACATAGTCCATATGTGGTGATTGAGGAAGCATTCACTTTCTCACTATTTATTCCTTGGTCTCGTAGATTCCTTTGTGTAAATGGACCTATGGTGGCTTCACTTCCAGCGCCCTTATCATCTTTTATTACATAAGTATTGTCAACCTCATTATTTTTGGGGTACTCCTCATATACCGGTGTCTTATCTCTACGTGGGCTTCTATATTATTCTCCACTTTCTCGGGGCTAGGATCTAAACTTATTGGTGGTTATTTTTATTCCTCCCACATGGCCTTATAATGCTCCAACTTCTCTATCACCTTATCCTCCACATATTCATCATTAGAGACTACTTGAATCCCTACACACCCTTTCTTTATCCTTAATGGACTCTCCTTGACTAACCGAGAAGTTCCCACACCATCATCATGTTTCCTCCTTTTATAGAATATTACCCTTTTGTGTGTGTGATCAATCTCAACATCCTCTTCTTTTTATTCTTCTTTCTCATTCAAAGACTCCTCTTGACTCCTCTTAGGTTGGGCCATGGTGATCTTTTTTGGGTTATGGCAGGAAAGTGTCACATACCTCTATCTCCACTCCACCCAAAGTGTCATCAACTACAAAATCGCAAAGAATTTGCATATCATTCCTTTTATTATGACATTCATAATAGGGTTTAGATCCGGGTTTTCTCTGGATCAATGGTTTTAGATATGATGGTTTGGTTTGTATACACATATGTGGCGCACAACGATGTCAATCCTATTCTACCTTGTCTACATCAAAAATCATCATTTGCATCATTAATCATGTTCACTACACACTTATAATAATTTTTGCATTAAAAATCATCCTTTGCGCATCCTTAATCATGTTCACCACTATCATGAAGTGTGTAACTCTAAAGTGTTACATTACTACAAAATTTTCATGATCTTTAACCTCCCGTGTATTTCCCATGGTATGCACCATTTGTTTTAAAATGTTGCACGCATCTTGGTATACCACTTTTCCAATCTAGCTTTGTATACATTATTAATCACACCTTCACATGTATAACCTGCAAACTATGCTATAGGGAATTTTGTCTCCACCGGTTGGACCCACATGTCTTCATCATCTGTGCCTATCTCGGGACACCAATCTCCCATAAAAAAAATCAGCATGAGGATTGAGCCCCACGTAATCTTGGCCCCTTCTTCATTTTGTGTCCTTGCCTCTTCAATAATCTCATAGGAAATGAATTTTTCTATATTATATTGTGTCTTATGAAGCATCCTGTGAGCAATGTAAATAAATTTTTCATTTACTTCCCCATATCTATGAAGCACCAAGCTTCCAACTCAAAGCCAATCTGCCGCTACCCTAGTCATGTGGTCTACAATCTTCTCCACATTCATGGCTTTACCCCCCTTTTCATACTGTAATTTGGAGGCCAACTCATTAATTTTTATATCATCGCACGTATTTATCTTCTCATGTATCTCGTTTCCTATAACCCATCTAATCAATAGGGTTGTGATCCTCATTCTTTGACGCGTAAATTAGAAATAATCCTGGTACACCCTTGACATCAACCATCGAAGGAGGTGTGCAGATTTGGAAAATAAAGGTAGTTCAAAAATATGGAGGACCCTATCTTCTTGAGTGTTTTTCTTCTTGAACCATCTACACTGTACTTTCCCTCTCGCATTCCTATTTGACAACCTTGTAACATATATCAGTAACTAAATTTTCCTCATTTCATAGTGCCACTTGATTAAACTCACTAATATTACACTTTATGAGACGTGATTTCCATGTTTGTGCCATAATCACTCTAGGGGATACTACATTTTTGGGTATAACTCTTCTCCGGTGGTTCTTCTACTTAAACCTCTTATTTCGGCCCTTGTCCTTACCTCTTGGTGACACCAAATTTACTTTCTTAGGTGTCATCTCTCTTACTTTTGTACTAAAAATCATGCCCTAGGTAGATTAATTCATCAAACCCCTACGCATCAACTATGTGGCCTACTTAAGTGTCATTCATGATTCCCAAGCCCTACAAACCTTAAATACCACCCGAATTCCCATTCCTACAAACCCTACTCTACTGCGTTTTCCACTTCCACTCCAAATTTCCACAAGGATCTCTACCCTAAGGTATCTTGAACACTTCTTAGGTTTCTTTAGTTACTCAATTCTCTTTTGCATACTAAGTCACGTGGTTGCTCAATTTGCTTCAAATGCAAGGTGACAAATGACTCAATTTGTCCCTTTTTATAGTTTTTTTGTACTTTAAAATTCCATTGACTTATTTTTCCACTTTTAAAATGCTTTTTATTACTTTTTCCTCATTAATTACTCCTCACTTACCACCGACTACACAACTTCAAATAGGTTTTTTTATTTTTCCTTGCTTTTTATGGACTTTATGCTACTTTCTTCCATACATGGCAGTGCCATAACTTTTGGTGTGCTATTATATCTGGGCTTTAGAAAATCTTCACGTGCACCTCCCTACATCACAACACATCTTCCTCTACACCATATACCTATTAGCTCATCTTTTTGTTGCGTACTTTGTGTTACACTATGTGATTGTTTCCTCACGTAGTCTTTAATCTATGTAATTTTTCGAAACACCCAATCAATCATCAAACTTGCACACATTTTCCTTTTGCTCACACACACATTTTTCCTAGTACCCCACCTTTCTACTATCGCACATACTTCTACTTCAACTTTATCACACACACCCACCTCATTCACCCTAGATTAAAATTATGCACATTCCTCTATGCATCATCTCAATAAATAGTAACCAACTTCCTACATGCAAGCGTGCTTATTACAAAAAAAAAAAAAAAAAAAGTAAAAACAAAAGCTAAAATGAAATCTAATATAAGTGGCAATATTGCCTTATTATAACCACCAAGAAGCTTATTTATAGTAAGGCTTTAGCCTACTTCCATTGGACAAACCGGGAAACATGGTGCACCTATAATTGACATGTGCCTAAGTCAAGTATCTTTATTACTACAAAGGTCCCAACCAATGCACCTTCAACTTCCCTGGGTGGCATGCAAACTTAGAGTCATCAAAAAGGACCATATTTCTAACTCTAAATGACTTTTTTTAAATAATAACACAACACAAAGAGAGAGTATTTAACGTGGTTCACCCAATTTGGGCTACGTCCACCAAGAATCACTTACCACCGCTCTCTCAATAAAATACCTCAGATACCCAGATTTTTGGAGCTATTCTCAACAAACTCTACAAAATTCACACCGAATTCAAAACACATCTACAATGTTACATTAACCCTACCATATATGCACAAAACCACATAAGTAGACAATTGCTTAAGTAGTTTTTTTTACAAAACCATGGGTATCAAAACCATGGGCCAAAACCATCCCATAAACCTATGGGTCAAAAATCCACCCATATGAGAAAATCATGTTTCCCGGTATATCGAGCACGTTTTAAGGCAAAAAAAAAATTTCGAGGGTCAGGCCCCCTCGAAACCCTCTAGGCCTAGGCCCTAGCTCGGGGCCCGGCCCGCCCCAACCCCGATGAGACAACTGTGGAAAGTGTACAAGTACTCTTAGTGTACAATCTTCAACACTTTCTCACATGAAAACAGGCTCCACAACCTAACAATCTCCCACTTGGAGACTAGTTTTCCTCTGAGAAAGCTTCTCAACCCTTCACTAGTTTCCATGAAGACCAACCAAAGTTGAACACAACTTCATTTTTCCCTTGTGACCACCTTGGTCATCATGTCTGTAGGATTCTAACTGGTATGAATCTTCTCCAACTTCAACTTCTCTTCCTCCAAAGTTGTCCTATGAAATGGTACCTTAACTATATATGCTTCATCCTAGAGTGGAAAGCAGAGTTCTTAGCTAGGTGTATAACACTCTGACTATCACTATGTAGCTTTCCTTCCTCCTACTTATGCCCAACTCCTCAAGAAATTGTTGTAACCAAATCATTTCTTTTCTTTTCCTTTATGGCAAAGCAACATACTCAACCTCATGGTTGACAAAGCCACCAACTTCTGTAGTCATGAAATCCAACTCATTGTTGTCCCACCTATAGTGTAAACATAACCTGTCATGCTCCTCCTCTTTCTACATCTCCAGCCATATCTAAATCTACATAACCACACAAAGTGGTGTCTGATCCACTATAGCACAAAAACTATCCCCATGGTCCCTCTCAAATACCAAAGGATCCACTTTACTTACCTGTCAGTGATCTCTACCTAGATCACTCATAAATCTACTCACCGCTCCCATTGCATGGGAAATATCGGGCCTAGTGCACACCATGGCATACATCAAACTTCCAACCATTGATGAGTAAGGTACCTTGGACATCTGGTTTCCTCTCTGCTCTGTCTTGGGACACTTCTCCTTTGATAACTTGAAATGGCCTACCAAAGGAGTCCCAACCGGTTTAGCATCCTACATATTAAACCTCTCCAAGACCTTCTTAATGTACTCTTCTGAGATAAAGTCAGCTTTTGTTCCTTCCTATCCCAGATATCCTCATACCAAGGATTTGTTTGGCTGCCCCCAAATCCTTCATGGTAAAGGATTCACTTAGTTGCTTCTTGAGTACTTTTATTTCCTACATGTTTTTACCTGCAACCAACATATCATCCACATACAAACATAGGATAATATAACTTCCATCCTCAAATTTCTTTGTATACATGCAATGGTCAGAATGACATCTAATATAACCTTGCTCCATCATGAAGCTATCAAATTTCTTATACCATTGACGTGGAGCTTGTTTCAAGCCATACAAGCTCTTCTTCAGTTTACACACCATCTCCTCTTTACCTTTGACCTCATAGCCCTCTGGTTGCTTTGCATATATAGATCCTCCTCCAAATCACCATGGAGAAATGCAGTCTTTACATCAAGTTGCTCTAAGTGCAAGTCTTCTGCTGCAACTATTCCAAGAACAGTTCTAATAGAAGTCATTTTTACTACAGGAGAAAAAATCTCATCAAAATCTATACCTTTTTTCTGTGCAAACCCCTTGACCACCAACCGGGCCTTGTATCTTTTCTTTCCTCCTTCTTCCTCTTTGACTCTAAACACCCACTTGTTTTGTAATGCTCTTTTTCCTTCGGGTAGCTTCACCAAATCCCATGTCTAGTTCTCCATGAGAGCTTGATGCTCCTCATCCATGGCTTGCTCCCACTTCTTCCTAGCATCTACCTACATTGCTTCATCAAAGCTCTCTGGCTCTCCACTATCAGTGAGTAATAAATAATAAAGAGAAGGAGAAAAATGTTCAGGTTCTCTTCTTACCCTAGAAGACCTCCTCAATATAGGAGTTTGGGGTTCCTGTTGAGGAGGTTCTTAAACTGATTCATGTGTCACTTTCCCATCCGGAAGATCCTCTACCATGCATATTCTTTCTTGGATTCTTCCTATTTTCCTATAACTACTTGCTTATACATGACTTTCTCATTAAATACCACATCCCTAGATCGAATGATTTTCTTGTCCTTAATACTCCAACATTTATATCCAAAGTCATCACCACCATAACCAATGAAAGTACATTTTTCTAATTTAGCCTCTAGTTTGGTCCTATCATCCTTGTCTATATGGACAAACACCTCACATCCAAAGACTCTAAGAAATGAATAATCAACTTTCTTACCATACCAAGCCTCCTCGGGTATGCCTCCATCCAAGGCACTTGAGGGTCCTCTGTTTATCAAGTACACAGTTGTGCTCACCGCTTCTACCCAAAAAGAAAGAGGTAGTCCTGCATGTAACCTCATGCTCCTAGCACATTCCATTATTGTTTTGTTCATCCTTTTTGACACCCCATTCTACTACGGAGTTCTGGAACCATATTTTTTTCCTATGGATTCCATTCTTAGAACAATAATCATCAAATTCATTGTTGCAATACTCCCCTCCATTATCTGACCTAAGACATTTTAGCTTAAGACATGTTTCATTCTCTACCAAGGCTTTCCATTTAACAAAAGTGTCAAATACATCATATTTGTTTCTAATACAATAAACCCAAACTTTCCTTGTTGCATCATCAATAAAAGTAACATAATAACTTGAACCCCAAGAGATGATACATGAGCCGGCCCCCATACATCAAATGCACCAACTCTAACTTACTCTCTTTCTTTGTAGGTCCAACCTTGAGAAACCTTACTCACTTTTGTTTCCCATATATGCAGTCCTCACAGAACTCCAAACTTGTTTTTGTATATCTAGGAAAATCCTTCTTTATGATCTCCATGCCCTTATGGCTCATATGACCAAGCCTATAGTGCCACAATGTTGTATCTACTTTTGAAGCCACAAGATTACAAACATTAGTGCTATAAGTGGTTAAATACAAGGTTCCAACCTTCTTACCTCTTGCCACCACAAGAGAACCCTTGGTAACCTTCCAAGAGTCCACTGTAAATATCACAATACAACCATCACTTCCCAACTACCCTACCGATATCAAATTTCATCTTAATGTAGGCACATGTCTGACATCCTTTAATAGCCAAGTATTCCCATTCTACATCTTAACCCAAATAAACCTTTTCCAACTATGTTGTAAGGCTCATCATCACCAAGAAAAACATGCCCAAAATCTCCTTGAACATAATCAACAAAATAATTCCTATGTGGAGTAGCATGGAAAGAAGCCCCCGAATCTAAAACCCAAGATTCAGTAATATTGTGCAAAGAAAGAATCAAAGCATCCTGACATACATTACCCATTGCCACATTTGCCTCCTTTTTTTCTTCTGTTGTTTCTTCTTGTCCCAAAGTTCCCAACAATAGTCCTTCTTTGCATGCCCAGACTTTCCACAGTGCCAACATACTATCTTGCTTTTGGATTTTGACCTTGCCCATCCTTTGATTTTCCACGGCTTCCTCTATTCTTCTGTCTCCCTCTAGTTTCCACTATCAAAGCATTCCCTAAAGTAGAAGATTCCCCAGAGCTTTTTCTTCACATTTCCTCACTTAGAATCACCCCTACAACATCCTCAAACTTCAACTTTGAGTTAGTTGGAACCGAGTTGCTTACCACCATTACTAGGCTATTCCAACTCTCAGTAAAGAGCACAAAACTAATAAAGCCCTAACTTCTTCATCAAATTCTATTGTAATCAAAGCTAGCATATTTACAACCATATTAAAATCATTTAAATGATCTGACTATTGAACCATTCTCAGACATCTTCATATTAAACAACTTTTTCATTAAAAATATCTTATTAGAGGTAGAGGGTTTTTCATACAACTTCCCTAATGCATCCATCAGTTCTTTTGTAGTCTTTTCCTTTGAAACATTAAATAATACCAAAGATGCAAGACACATCCGGATTGTCCCAAGTGCCTTCCTATCCAAAAATCCCATTCCTCCATCATGCTCGAGGTTTTGTTCACCTTCTCAGATACAATGGAATATAAAGATCCTTTTGATAAAGGTAATCTTCCATCTACATCTTCCAAAGACTAAAATTTTACCCATTGAATTTATCAACCCTTGATCTTCCATCATCTACCATAGCTCCCACTCAAGATAAAACTTTCCTGTGATTCAACACTTCAACAAACCAAACCAGGCTCTGATACCAATTGTTAGGAAATAAGGGATAAAATATGTGGAATAATCCCTCACAATCACAATAGTAGAAAACTAATATGCATAAAATATTACATATCTCAAATAAAAGTGCAGAATAAAATAACACAACACAAAGAGATAGTATTTAACGTGGTTCACCCAATTTGGGCTATGTCCACCAAGAATCACTTGCTCATATTTTATTACAAGCCACCGCTCTCAATACAATACCCAGATCTATTTGGAGCTATGCTCAAAAAACTCTATAGAATTCACACCCGAATTCAAAACACATCTACAATGTTACATTAACCCTACCATATGCACAAAACCACATAAGTAGACAACTACTTAAGTAGTTTTACAAAACCATGGGTATCAAAACCATGGGCCAAAACCATCCCATAAACCTATGGGTCAAAAATCCCACCCATATGAGAAAAGCACATTTTCCAGTATATCGGACATGTTTTAAGGCCCAAAAAAATTTCTCAAGGGTTGTGCCCCGAACCCCCTCGAGGCTCGGCTCGGGCCCAAACCCTAGTGAGACAACTATGGAAATTATTATCAAAGTTTGTCCCAAAATATTTGTTGAAAGATTCTATAGTACCATTAGCTTAAGGGTGATAAGGGGTGGTTTTATGGTGTGCCACCATAAAATCTGCTAGAAAAATTCTAATTGTCTCATTCAAGAAATGAGTTCCTCTATCACTGGTCAAGATTAATGGAAAACCTTACTTGTTAATGATGTTCTCCCAAAGGAACCTTTTTGTCATGGTTAATACAATATTTCATAAAGCACAACCTCTCGCCACTTGGTTAAATAATTTATGCATGTGTTGATGTATCCCACTCCAATTCTATGGTCAGGTGGTGCAATAGGTCCTACAAATTCAACAACCCACTTTTCAAAAGGTTACGTGCTTGTTATAGGTCACAAAGACATCTCATCTATACTTCCTAGTTTTCCAAGTCGTTGATAATATTCACATGCCTTCACAAAATCCTTGGTATCCTTGTCAAGGTATCTCACCATAATCCTCGCTAAGAGGATCTTGCATGTAGTTACATCTCGATGCATAATGTCAACCTGTAATACCTCCATGAGCTTCCTCCATAATAGCTTTTCACTCATGCTGTAGAACACACCTACACTGCACTCGGTGTGGCCCATCTTGTACAAGTCTCCTCCAATGAGCTGATAATGTGCAACAAAAATAGAAAGCTAATTCTTCTCTATGTATTCCAGATCTATGGGGGCGCGATTCAACTTGTATAATCGCACATCATGCATAGTTTCCTTAGCACTCTATGCATCCTCTCTAGAATTGATCCGATAAATGATCAAGTCCTAAATTTCTCTTTCTTGGATTTATGAAAATGTGAAATCAAACTCCTAAAAAGAAGTATCCACCGAATATGAGCCCTTACAAACATGTTTGTTAACCAAGTATTTTAATGTCATATGATCTGTATAGAAAATAAATGATGTAGCCAACAAGTACTGTCAAAACTTGTGAAGCACGTAGATCATAGATAATACCTCGTGTTCTGTGGTAGTATAATTTTGCTCTGTTGGTGTCAACTTTCTTCTTTCAAAACATATGGGATTTGTTAGTGTAGGTTATTTTCCATGTATTTATTTTAAATACATGGAATACCTCCACATAGGTGATTCACCATGCTTAGGTGTCTTAGGGTGTCATTATGGCTCTTACACATGTCATAGAGCATCATTGGAGTTACATTTGATCGGCTATTCTAGGAATGTCACTCCCACTTCTCGATGGCTACATTTGTGGGGAGTTACACACCCCACTACTATTTGTACACCCTTTCATCTTGAGCAACACATGGGAATGGAATAGAGTTTGTTTTTTTCAACTTTTTTCCTCGATGCATGCACATTTCTTCCATGAATGATTTCTTTCTTTATCTTGAAGCTACATCGTTTTTTGCGGTTAAGTGCAATTTTTGGTACTCACGATTCCCTCCAAATATTTTTCATTCCTCCGACATGGTATCATAGCTCGGGGATCGGAATTGTGTTGCTCGTAATAGTTGCTTACTACTCTCCGTCTCGTAGTTTCTTGTGCAAGCTATCATTTGCATGTGCTCTACTTGCATTTTTCAAGGGTTGTTGTTTGAGTTTCTGGCATATTTTCAAGATTCTAGTGGCTTTTTTTATGGGTTGTTTGTGTATTACTTGTTGGTTATGGTTGTGTTCGGGCCGATTTTGTGATTTCCCAGCTTAGCTTTTTTTGTGCATGGTTCGTGGTTTAGAGTTTAGTGGTTCCATATTACTCTAATACAACCGTTTGCTCAGGCTCGCAGATCTCCTCACCTGGTCCACATTCAAACTCGCCTCTACAAGCGTATTGTTCTACATACACAACACATTTTTTCATGTAGAATGCATTTGAAACATGCTCAACGTGGTTTGAGGTGGATTCATGTGGCTTGAGGTCTGTGTGCTCACATGGTTGAGGTGGTTCACTGTTTGAATGCTCAGCTTGTAGATCTCGCATGCAGCTTTCAACACCCAACCTGTCCATTTCCTTGCTTGTTTGTTCAAACTCCGCCATTTTCCGTAGCACTCCGGCAAACTCAAAACTACAACGAGGGTTACACCTGTACTCATCCACCAACAAATATGCATCCATTGGCATGTGGACTGGTCTAGCAAGTAGGATTGTTCATTTGAAATGTGGCAATGACACATCCCGAAACTTATTATCCTGCAAAATTGTCAAGGGTAATTTTACCGATAACCATACCGAAAATTTTGTTCCGATCCCTCGTCGGGGATCCTTGCGTTCGGAACGTTGCAAAATCCCTTCCCGGGAAATCTAGTTTTCCGAACTTAGCCATTTTTTGGTCTTTTTGGACGGCGCATATAATGACTATGCAACATTAACTTTTGATGCGCCCCTTTAAATCCTTTGGCACATGCTTTTTCGTGTCAACAGTGCATTTTGGTGTGTGAGTCCTCACTATGTTGGGTCTTCCTCGATGCGCCTTCCTCACAACATAACTTTTGTTGCGCCACTTTTTGGTGCGCCAAGGGCGCACATATTCCTCTGTCGACACCACTTTTGGTGTGCCATGGGCGCACATATCTTCGTGTTGGCAATCTTTTTTGCACCAAAGGGCGCATGTTTTCTTGTGTCGTCAGCTCTTTTGGTGCGCCACTTGAAAAGGTGGTGGCACATTTATTACTACCTCGCCTATAAAAGCATCGAGGCGCGTCTGGCTTGCCATTATCACCAACGCCAATCATGTGATTTTCTCTCGCACTCACAAACACTAGCCCTGTCACTTTCAAATCACTTTGTGGACCCGTTTGCACATTTCTTCACTATTTATCCGGGTAAGAGGTCCTTATCTCTTTTGTGTGTTTTGCGCTTTGGTTCTTTGTTTGCTTGTTGGTCTGGATCTGGATTGGAAAGAATGAAATCATGGACTCCCCACCTTCCTTGTTGTCTTTTCCATTCTCCCCCATGATCTTCCCCCTCTTTCCAGATCTGCTGGTAGGGGAAAACTCTGTCCTGAAATGACTGCTTAAAACTCTTTGTTTTAAGCCTCTTTATCACCTAAAACACCCTCAAGAAGAAGTTTGAAAGAATGAAATCCCTCACAGAGAGAATCAAACCTTAAAAATGAAACTTATTTTTGTTCTCCTTTGGCGCATTGGCACACCCTGCAACATGAAGAACAGCCGCGCCAATGGCGCACATTCCTTGCCTGCTACATAATGAAAAGTTACACCCTCATGGCGCACTTCCTCGCTTTATTCTGCAAACGCTTTCTCGCATCATCTCTCGCAACATCAAACTCATGTGTTGCATTGATAAAATTCACGCCATTGGTGCACCCAACATCCATGTAACAATCCTTTCCTATGCGCCAAGTGCAAAGCTATAAACGGCAGACGCATCCATCATTACAACAACATTGTGTCATGCGTAAACCTTTTCATGCGCTCGCGCCAAGTTCCATTAAGCGCACAAAAATCATATGTTACACAAACCTTATATGTGCCTTTGTGCACCAAAGTTCCGTGCAACATGAAAATTCTTTTGCGCCTTTGGCGCATCCTGTACCCATGTAACATGATAAATATCTGCGCCCTTTACAAAATACATCCACATAGTGTAGGCGCACTTGTGATTACAATAACAAAGAATGCACCCTGCAGTGTCCATGCGCCACGCACCTTTTGGTGCTGATTTATCTCCTGCAACAACCCTTTCCTATGCGCCTTACTATTTAGCCCTATAACCTGCGGCATTCATGCCCTGCCCTGAGGCCTCAAAATTGCTAACTCTTTCTTCTGTCAGCATTTCAATGGAAAATCAAACAACTGACATGGCTTTCTCCAATTGGGTTTCACTTCTTATTCTTACAGATCAGCTTTAAGTTCGAAAGAACATATGTCCACATCAAGCAAGAAACCCATCAAATCTAAAGGCAAGGCCAAGCTCACGGAAGAAGAAATGAAGTATAAGTATCAGAGGGTCAGAATGCTTGAATCCCAGGCCGAGTGTGACCTGGACATCAGAGACTCAAAGCTGGGTCATATTGATATGGAAGAGTTTTGGTCCGGAACTCAGAAGGTCACAAGAAGTCCATGGATGGACAAGTCGATAGGCATGCCACTGCTTTTACGCTGGAGGAATCCCGAGAGAAGTGCCGTGAATAACAAATTTATGATGGTGGTTGCCTGGTGCTACAATAAAGACACAAGATGTGTCGTAAATGAGAAGGGCGAGGTCATAATCAACCTCACTACCCGCCACTTTGAATTAATTCTCGACATCCCTCACCATAGGCACTTTGTGGCCGTCAGCCAAGAAGATTGCATCAAGGCCTGGGACGACAATGAAGATCAGTGCATGCAGCTGATGAACGAGGTATATTTAAAAAATAAAAAGGTGGTGACCCGTTGGCCACAAATCATTCACCGCAGTGATTTTTCAGAGGAGCTCAGTGACACAATCACGTTCCTGAGAAGGGTGTTTGGGCTTCCCGCCCATTATTTCCACAAATGGATGCTTTGCGGATTTAGAAACAATGAACAAAAATATGCCCGATCAACGCTTTGAGTGGGTAGAAATCATAAGCAGCACGATATCAGAGCAGCTGCAACAATTTACCACAACGGGAGGTTCTACATGAATTCCTATGTTGTTTATGTTGCAGCTTCAGAAAGGGACTACCCAGCTCTGATGCGGAGTGGGGTTTGGCCCCAAGTTAAAATCTATGAATATTATCCAGAGCTAAAGCTGGAAAATAGCATCCCCCAATTTACAAAGATCAATGATGCATTTTTCTATTTCATCATCTACCTGTTGAGGCCGAATATGGCTCACGGTCACACGACCAAGAGCATAGTAGTAGCTAACCGAGAAATGGGGGCCTGTTTTTTAATCACTCAATTCCCCACATTCACTTATCTGAGGGTGGCTAACTTCTTGGGGGAGCCAACTAGACTGCCAAGGTATGCTAGACCCAAGTTGATTCTGCTAGAGCTGTCAAGATAGCTAATCACCTACCATGAGAAATGCCTCAAGAGAAAGAAGGGTGGAACTCCTTTCCCCCTCACAGTGGGTAGGTATACATGTCTCACTCACCACAAGGTGAAAGACATGTTTGCAGAGCTGGAGCTGCTGAATCAGAAACATGACTTCCCAGCAAGGCCCACCTTCGACCCGAGAAATTGTCTGCCTAGGGCCAAGCTCGATCCGATCCATATCCCTCAGATCGAAGATATCTACATCGATATATATCATGAGGTGGAGCTCAGGAGGAAGGACCATTCTCGTTTGGCCTTAGCAGAAATCATCCAGTACGGGGTGGCCATCGTCCCCAAAGGCTACCAAACTACTGAGGAGGAAGTGGATCAAGTGTATCTTGACACAGGTGGGGACGATTGGCCTTTTGCGTTGATTGATAGAACCAAAGCACCTCAGACAATTGAGGAAAGGGTCAAGGAAACTCTACGTAGAATAGAGCATTGGTGCCGAATGAACGGGCTCATCTACCTCGAGTCGATTTCACAACCTCTCCGTTGGGTAACGCACCTCCTCGATCAAAACAGCAGCCAAAAGGCAAGGGTAAAGGTAAAGAGGGTGAATCCAGTTCCACCCAAGAAGAAGCTCCAGAAAGCCCTCCTTCCGCTTCACAAGAACGGGTTGAAGTCCCGAAAAGCACAGAAGAAGAAGTGGCGGAAGATGTTCCAATAGGCCCATCCACTCAGGATGTCACCACTGCTACAACAACTGAGGTCCCTTCTGTTCCTTCTCCTTCTCCTCCTTCCCCTCCTCGAGTGACTCAAGCGACCATTCCTTTGGTCGTGTCCTCTCCCCCTTCTTCTACTGTTCCTCCTGCTTCTTCGTCCATCTTCTCTTCTCTCGTGGACCTGTCCCCTCTCATTTCTTCCCTCATCTCTCGAGCTCCTTCCCTTCCTCCTGTTTTCCTCTCCCGCAAAAGATCTCTTCCTACCGTGAGCACTTCCTCTGCCTCCCTCTCGATGCCGCTTCTCCAAGTGTCTCCACATTTTTCCTTCAACTACTGTGTAGCTTGTCCCCTTCTCTCTGCTTCTCGGTCCTTCTCCCATAAGTCCACTTGGATCTCCCAAAGACCTAAGTCAATAGAAAAGGAAAGTTCCCATCGCTCAGTGGACTTCTCCGTAATCCCGTCCAAAGGGGCAAAGAAGCGAGCCCGCCATCACACGCTTCTCTCATAGTGCTTCGGGAGAGAGGGTTATGGAGATCGCATACCTTAATCCTCCGAAGGATAAAAAGGATCTGTCTCTCGATAGATTACACAAAGTGACTCAAGTCACAATGGGTACATCTTCTCGAAATCCTTCAGGAGAGGCCCTATCTGCAGCTGACGCCTCGCAAGAAGCTTGAAGAAGCAAAGAAGAGAAAAGGCTATCAAAGAGCAAAATAAACATCTGCTCCACGCCTTATAGTAAGATGGGCAGTGCACCTCCCACAATCGCGCGAGACTCCCGAGCCTCTCGAGTCGATAAAATTAATGAATATGCAAAGATCGGTGAGCGAGGGGTATGGCGTTTTCCAGTGGAAGATCCAAATCCTCAAAGACAGTGAATGAGTAATCGCCAAGTTCACCGATTTGTACTGAACATCAACAAGGTGAATAAAGAACTCCAAGCATTAGCAGGACCCATATCAGAAGAGTTGGACCATGCTAGGTTGCAGCATGTGAGACCTTTAACAAATGTTCGACTGTTCAGTTGAAGATCTGGTCAAGTTCGGCGTTTTCGGTCATCCCAGAGCCCTCAATAAAGTCCTTTCCACTCTGGATTACCGGATGGATCAACTAGAATTCATCCTTGAAAAGATCGATAAGGTAAAAGAAGAAGCCCTGGACGCAATGCACCAAATGGAACAGATCGTTCTCAATATGTCCTCCGGGATTGCTTACTCCTTCTTTCGCCTTAAGAAAGGTTGATGAAACCATTCAGATTTTCAAGGAAATCATTTCGCAAGGGTCAGCCACGAGGGTCACTTTGACACGCAGAGTCCATCAATAACTTGTCTTTGTTCGTCAGACTTCATCGGATTCCTAATAGAAGCAGAGAAAGAATATTCCAAACTCCCAGAGAAGCTCATAGACGAGCGGGAGACTTGCGAGGCGATCAACGAGTGACACAAGGATCCTTCTTAGGATCAACTAGAGCCCATGATCAGCAAGTTCATGGAATACCGTGCCCAATTCCACATCTCGTCACCCGAGCAGCAGCAGAAGTAGGATACCCCCTTTCGGCCGCAGGATGACGATGATGAATAGTTTCTCTTTCTTCTTCTCTCTCTCCTTCGACGTTCTTTTTTGTAAATATCTAGAGTATGTTGGCACAAATGATGACATCATCCATGTTGCACCATGGGATGATGCCATCCATCAAGTTGTCAAAAGTCAACATAAATTTGAGATATTTTTGTAGATATTTTGTATATTTTATGTAAATAGGTGGTTGGTTCCTTTTTTCTTTCCTTCTTCTCCTTCTTCTATAAATACTCAAATACTTGTTGTATTTGGTGGTGGATATCTTTCGATGAAAAATAGAAGAGTGAGAAGAAAAGACTTTGAGCTTTTTGTAACCATTTCGCATTCCAAAGAAATATTAATACAATATTTAGACTTTGTGCTGAATACATGTGTTATTTGCATTAGATCTTTCTTACGTCAGATCTATGTGTTTATTCTGTTGGATCTACTTCTGTTTTATTGTCATTTATTCATCAGTATTGCTTTGTTCGTTTATGTAAGTAGGTTTGGCTCACTACCAATCCCAAAACATAAACCCTCTGACCTTTCTGCTTTGGAATTCATTTCTTTTCTTTCTTCGGATCTGATCTTTCTTCATCCTCTCTTCCATTCCTTTCTTTCCGCAATTGGAAATAACCCTACTGGGATGAGATCCCAAACCCCCGAAGGTAGAATATTGTGAGACTTGCACAGATTCCTGCTGGTAGAATAGCAATAAACCCGGTTTCCACTTTATTCTTTGACTCAAAGAGGGGCTATGCCCCGCACAATGCTGACTGCTTATCCATAAATCCTGCCTGATTTTCGAACCAACACGACTCATGCGCTTTCTCCTCGGCTCCAACTCCTACACTTTCTCCTCGCCTCCCCCGAGCTTCTTTGTTGTTCCTTTATTGCTCGTGACACAGTTACTTGGTTCGTTCTTCTACCTACCACTCACCTATTAGAATCTCACCTGCAGCATTGGTTTCTCCTTGCATTGGAAAACACCTTAGCTTCAGCCTGCTCCCACCTACCTTGAAACGACTCTCCACTCGAGCCTACACAACTACATGGTTCGCTACACCCACCATCCTGGCGGATACACGTGGATCTTCCTACGGCACTCTAACGGTCTGCTTTGACCATGTCTCGCTCAGTAGTCCTCTACCCGGTCAATATGTTTGGGAACTCTCAACCATTCCATATGGGCTCTCTTCTCTCCACATTCCAAACGTGGGCCCACACTTCCTTTTAGAAATTTTTTAAAGGTTAAAACAACCTTTTTTGATGTTTTTAAGTTAAAAAACATTCATTTGGCATTGTAACATTTTAAAATTTGGGTTTTTTGGCTTGTCTTATCTCCCCTCCTACGAGCGTCAAAGACGGAGGGCAAGGTTCGGGGTTGGCAAGAGGCTAATCCCCCCTCATAGTCAAAACAAACCCCTACTAAAATTCCATGCCGTTTCCAACGAGTAGTCACATGATACCCTTTGCACCCATCTCGTGTACTTTTTTAATGCGTTTGCAGTGTTTAGTGGCATTTTCCATCAGTTGCGGAATCGTTTTAATGCCATAACTTTTGAATCGCAACTCATTTTTTAGCACTTTTTTAGTCAAAGATGTATGATTTTTCACACATTACGTGATGGCATTGTCATTTTTGTAAACACACTACTTTATAAAGTGTTGCATTCTGGGGGGTTGATTGTACTCTTGGGCTTTCACACGCAGACGCATTATCGGTCGAGTCCGACATCTTACTTTTGTGCATCTTGCATTTTTCATCATGGAGAGTGCTCTTTCTAGACTTGAGCGTCGTAGGATCACCTTACTAGCCTCCGCCACTTCTCACCAAGAGAGGGAACTATTCAGCTTGGCGTGCTTCCATGGAACGTTACTTCACCCACAAGGGTCTTTTACCCTTCTTGCTTGGGCCAATTCCTGCACCCACTGATCATCGTCATCTAGAGGACTTCCTTGACACTTGTGACCATGTCTTTGGTCACATGATGATGCATGTCTCTCGATCTCTCTGGTTTCACGTGGCAGACTCAGATCCACCTCATCGTGTCTAGAGCATTCTTTAGTCCCTCTATGGAGACCCTTCACATCTTTGCCATTGTTGTTGCTACTACTAATTTAGTTGTCTCCTCCATTTCTTCATGTGATGGCCATTCCACTAACATAGACTCACTTGATTCTACTTCTGATGACGAGGATTGTGCACCTTGTTCTGATGTCGAGAGTACTACAGAGGACTCTTCTCCTCTTTCTCTCACTATTCCGAGAGTGTTGACACATCCCACATCTCATCGTATATCGAAGCATTCTCCTACTACTCTCTCATGTAATCATTACACCCCCTCCTTTCCACCTTCAGTGTGTGAGGCCCCTTCCACTCCTCTACCTTCATTGGATGACTTATACCTTTTTGACATCACTCTTCTGTTTGTTGAGCCCCCTCATTGGGATGAGTATCTGCCTAACCTTAGTCATCTTTTCACAGAGTCTACTTGTGATGCACTACATGTCCCTCATCCATCTACAGGTGTTTCAAAGGAGTTCATCATCTCTATTGTTGGGAGTTCCCCTTCCGGGAATCTGTCCACTTCCACATTTCCAAAGACCTTCATTGATCCACCCTCAGCTATGGATCCCTTTTCTATTGTGGAGGATGTTTTGTTCCCTTCACATCACGTGGACATCCTTTCTACAGGTGTTCACTCTTCACACTCTGACAGTTCTACGCATGTGGCATTACCTTTGGTTCCTTGGCACTCACTCGCTAGACCTATGTCACACTTTGCACCAAACTCAAAGTTCTTCATGTTATTGCCTTCATTTTCCTTTATGGAGTGGGTGGACTTCCAGCACGTCATTTCTGTCCTTCCTAAGGGCAGACACACAATTTGTTTGGGTGGCTCTTCTTTAGTCCAGAGGCAGAGGATCTCGTGATCAACATTCTTCTGGGAGACTTCTTAGAGCTGTAGAGTTCAGATCCGTCCATGGCATCTTCTGCATTCCTCTCATCTCCCTCTTCTTCTCTCTTCTTCTTCTTTTCGAGAGATTGCCTCTTTATACATGGGTACCTTTCAGGCTCGCCTCATGGGCCGGGACCCATCCTTTGGCATCTTTCTTAGATTAGAGAGTGTGTTTTGTTCTCTTTGGTGGATGTTTTTCCCACTTTGGGTTTTCCTTCACTCCACTTTTTGAGACTTCTTTTGTGGGTACTTCATTAGGCTTCTTTGACCCACTTCTCCCTTGTTTTCATCTATGTCTCCACCTCATCTATGCTTCGATGAAGGGGGTGTTAGTGTGTTATTTTCCATGTATTTATTTTAAATACAGGTGAGATCGTACCTCCACATAGGTCATTTACCATGGGTCTTAGGTGTCCCTAGGGTGTCATTATGGCTCTTCACACGTCATGCGTTAGTGTCATTGTGTTATATTTGACGTCATATGGGGAGTTACACTTCTATTCGAATGTAACTCCCCTCTCTCTCGAGTTGTCGATGGCTACATTTGGGGGAGTTACACACCCACTACTATATGTACACCCTTTCATTTGATCTATGATGATAGAGGAATGGAATTTTGTTTTTTTAATTTTTTTACGCCTCATGCATGCAAATCTTTGCATTCATATTTGGTTTCTTGATGCTCATCCTCCCGAGATCTCTTCATTTTTCACGCCGCCGCTCACACGTTTTGATGCTCACGATCATCCAGATCGTGATCCTCACTTGTGGGATTATCCAATTACCCTCTTTCAAATGATCTATTTAAACCATTCCAATATCTATATCTTTGGGATCATCAAACATAATGAAATGTTTGTTCCATAAAGGAAAGTGTGAAATTTGAAATGGTATGAAATATTTAGTTCCAAGGTCTCAAACCCTAAGTTCACACGCATCACCCTAATAAAATTTCCTTATGCTTAAGCAATTCCCTCCAATATTTCCTAAATATCATATCCTTTATAAATTTTCTATTCCAAGTAGTCATTATGAAAAATATGTGCACTTCACTGCTGGTTGTAGATGTAGATTAATTTAGAGATAATCACTTGCGCATGTAAATATTAGCTTAAAAACAACCATCCAATCGACTCGTATTGATATAGTTTCAAAAATTCCCAAAGGGTGTCACAAAATATGATTTTAATCTGAATAATATGTAACTACCTACATCTCTCAAACATGATCCTTATATTATCGATACAAAATAAGAAATGATCAACTAACAATCTTATTCATTCTTGGTAATCGAGTATAACAACAAGAACTTATTTATAGAATGAAGTCATGAAAGGCTTGAACAACGATGCATAAAAACTATTGGATGCATTATTCAATCCAAAAGGCAATGATAATATATGTAAACAAGTTCCCATTTCAAGATGGTGAAGGTGGTCTTATTCCTATTCCTCAATGTCAATGTTCTCTCCAATGGTATATAAGAAGAGATGATTCAACATAGAACATTTGAGCATTATACTTTCAATACAAAGGATCTCCTCTGAATGATGTCCAAAATATCTAAAATGAGGCCTTAAAATATATAAACACAAATTGATCCACTAATTAACAATATACATATCATGGGGAAAAACCTAACCAAACTCCTTAATTCATATGATTCCATATTTTATTATGATCAAATCAATCTCTTCTTTCACCTTTACGTTTGATTTAGAATGAACATCTTTCAGATATAAACACCAATAATAATTTTTTCATCTTAATTCATCTCTCCTAATGAGGGATGACATTTCAACTCAAATAACCCATGGAGTCTTGGAATTCACACAAGAGCTCAACAATATTTGACACTTCTTGTTCTAACATGTAGTCTCTAATCACTGGCTTCCTTAAAAGCCAAATCATTTTTGTGGTCCTTTGAAAAACAGGGGCAATATTCCGTGACCTTATTTATCTTCATACATTATGGATTTTCATTTAAATATCTAGTAGGTCACAACCCTCTATGGTTAATATCCAGATTCTCCACCTCTTCCTCATCAATCAAATATTCCATTCATTAATTTTCTTTAATGGATTTACAGCCTTGAACTAAAGCTCCCATAAATGGATCCATTCTACTTGGTCCAGCGATATATATGAGCTCAACTCATATTAGGGTTCTTTATTGTTCATTTCTTCTCTGAACTCTTCCACTTTATGAGGGTCCCCCAATTTGATTCACTTTCTTTTATTAAGCCTCATGGATTGGAGGTTTTTATTAGAAAAATAAGAAAAGGTGTGAACTTCACGATCACCATATCTCTCTTTGGGTTCATATTTCTTTCTTCCTCTCAACATGCACATACCACACCTGTGTGGCGCAAAGCCACATAGAGTGAATAGAACTTATGTACTTGCATTAGGATGGTGGTGATGTGTGGTCTAAGCCTTTGTCCCATTATCTCTCATATTTAGATTGATGTCTCAAAGTAATATTCTTTATCACACTCATTGGAATAAAACATGATGGCTTCAAATAAACCTTGTTGAAAATTGATTCTCACTTCTGAGAACACGACCTTGTTTCCAGTTATCTCCATGTGTTTCCCACCTTGATGTCATTCCACACATGTATAAACCATTAGTTTGTAAAAATAACCTTGGTTTATTCCATTCTTCATCCAGGTGTGTATCCATTCACATAACATTAGTCAAAGATTTCATCCTCACTAAAATACCTAGGTATGAGGGTTGAGGTTTCCCTCCAAATGCATGACCATGCATGGCCTAATCATCATGGTTACTCTCCCCTTCATCTCACAACCATCTCATACATGTCATGGGACCAATTATCAAATCAATCAACACTAGTAGTATCGATTACCAAGTGTGTATCTTCCCATTAAAGTATGTCTTCCTTGGATGGTTCCACACCTCTTTTGAGATTGTTACTCGATCTCACTCTTGTGAATAAATTGCGCCATTTAATATTCTTCACTTTTCAACTCGCCTGGCGTCCTTCACATCATCTAAAGGGATTTTTTATGTTTGTTCTTTTTCGATATTATTATATTAAATTGCCATCGTGGTATTGTTCGCATAATACCAAGGGTACCACGTAATTTATCCACTTTCCAACTCCACTAACTCTCTTTTATTAATAATTAAGCTCAATTTCAATGTTAAAAAGCATAAATGGCTTCCCAATAACATGGAGATATTGCCAACATATATAACACATTAAAGATTAATGAGTGAATAAATCACTTCCATAATTTTTCTATAAAGTCATTATTCACCAAATCTCATTATATTATAAAATATTATAACCATATAATCACTTCATCCAAGGTAATTTATTTATTTGTAAAAATAGAATTTTTTAGTTAAGATAAGGTGATTCTTTTCCTTAAAATGCCAAAAATACCTTAATTTATTTATAAAACTCATACCATGTTTTTCCTATTCTAGGGGTACATCAATAAGAAGAAGGATATGGGGATAAATATAGGCATGTGACAAGGGTTTTAAAAGGGGTTACAGAAACCGTAAGGAATGTCTGTAAGGTGGAAACAAATGGATCTGAACATTGTCATTTATAGTCGGCATTCTATGAAGCACTTGAGGAAAATCGTGGTCAACATGAGGCATGCGGAGGGATGTTGAAGGTGCTATGGAGGCTTCTGAGTGGAAATAATATTCCAAGGTACATCATTATAAAAAAATGGAGATCTTGGATCCTCAAGCATGCCCCATTATGTAACCATGGGACACTGGCATTCGATCTTCAGAGGAAGGCATAATGTGGGTTTAAGCCTTTTTAAATGCTCATCTTGGTCATAAGATAGAGATGAACGATATAGAGAGATGATAGAGAGGTGTGGGTTATTTTTTATTTAGAAAGGGAAATCAAACTTTGTAGAAAATATTACATTTCTAGGTAGGGTTCTCATTAAATTGTAGGACATGTTATCATGTCCAAAAGGATGGGCATGAAAATTTTTGTAATATGGGAAGCATAAAATTAGGTCCTAACCGATACATATACTAAATCATCTTAGAAACATTTTTCCCTCATGTCCTTGGTGTTGAATGTAATGTCCTTTAAATACTATGATTAATATAAATATATGTCTTTAACTTTATATATTGTTCATGGGTGTCCCTAATGACATTTCTTATGTTAAATTGGTCCTCCTCTCTAATATTATTTATGTTTCTCTTATTAATTGAATGGGTATGTTGATATAATAACTCATCCTTTTCATCTTTCATACATGAGTGCATGATCATTTACTTTTCCACATCTATCAATGGCATCATCTTCTGCATATATTTCTTAAAGGAGGGGCTTAAGGGGCTCAAGCCAAATGCAGGAATGATTATTCACCTAGCGCCATTATGGGTTATAGAGATAGTGTGCATGGAATTAGAATATTACTCTGGTCATAAAAATGACTACATCTTCCTTGCTATTATTGGGATATCTTAAGCCCTTTGAGTGACTCATGATTACAGACACCTTTGCCTTGAAATTTCACCATTTTAAGAACACGGAGTTCATTCAGTTTTCTCAAAGATATATAATGACCTGATGTCTTTTAACTAATGGGTAAGAACATTATATCATGAGTTGTATGCCTTCTTTTGTTGTTTTCTAGTAGAGTCGGTGTATGTGTAACATTCCCATTTTAAAGCTTTAGAAACAAGGGAAAAAAATTGAATAGCATTCTTTGTTCTAAATTATCATAATTTAGAACACACGTTTCAAGTTTTTAAATAATGTTCTCTATTCTAAATGATCATGATTTAGAACACACATTCCATGCCAATCAATCTCATAATAGATAACCATATGCAGTTGTAATGACTCGATGAACTGCCGATCTCTCATTTCATGACTCGAAGTTTCATCGGTCTCTCATTTCATGACTTGGTTTCTTACCGATCCTTCATGTTGACTCAATGTATTGTATACTAAGTATACTTTGGTTCTCTTACCCTTTTTGGGGTATTGAAGTGTTCTGTTTAAGAGGCCTATCTGAATATTTGTTACCAATATTCATCTAAAATCTTGCTTCTTAAACTAGGTGATATAGGACAACACACCAACAACTTGCAATACTTTGGCCAAATATTTTCACATGCTTTGCATGATCATATTCCTAGATGGCATACTCATCAATGGAATACATCCTTCACCCCCACTTCATCTATTATCTAGAATGGTCTTCACTGACTCCTGTTAGTCCTCTTGTCCAAGGCTTACCATAACCTAGATTAGCAACATAGAAAGGTATAGAGCATCACTCGTGGTGACTAAGGGTACATAGACATACTCAATCGACCCAAGTCGATTGCGTGTGTCTAGTTACCTTTATTCATCATGAGTTTCCCCCTATATGAAGGCATGTCCCTAACCTAACCTAAGGTAAAACTAAGGTCAAGTCCAAGTTTATGTAGATCTAGATGATCCAATTCGGAAGGGTGTTGTGACATGTCAACTTAAAACTGTGCCATTATGAAGACCCCGGTCTTCATGATGTCATAGTACTATAGTTGGCATGTACCAACATCCTATGGAATCACCTCATCTAGAAGTACATATCCAGTTAAGAAGTTAAACACTTACTTATCTTCTTAATTAAGATTTAATTTCAGCCCATCAATCCTTAATTTATTTGTTCATTAAGGTTGCTAACCATTAATGATTGATAGTTACCATGCAGATAAATCTGCAATCAATCCCTCTTCCCAAAGGTTTGTATTTCATTCCACGGTATCTTATCATAAGATTCAAGCTCATAAACAAAATCAATATACCATGGTAAGATTATCTTACTTTTTAACCAAGTTTAAGCATGATTAATTTTAGATTTTGGTTCCTTGTTAATAGACTTCATTAAGATGAAGTCTATTCATTACGTATGTATTTATTTCATTTCGGTTGCCATATTCTGATTTGATTTAACCAGAGGGAGTATGTTTTCTCAAAAGGTATTAACAAATGCTTATCCCCTTAGAATAATTACCTTTCTTTTATCTTTATATTCTTTTAGGGTTCATTGCTTCCATTTACTTTATACAAGAATTATAAATAGATTTCCTCTTATTTACGTCATCTAGTAAACCATCATGATCTAGTTATGTTTCCATCTATTTCTGCCAACTTAGAAGTTACATTCGATAAAGGAATAAAATATCAATTCCTTCCTATCAATTTCATTTGAGTTCAACTGAAATGATTCAAAACAAATAGGTTCACGAGAGAGTAATGACAAGTTTACAAAATTTCCTTTACAGTAACCCAAAGTGAATAATACATCAAATACAAACAACAATCAATCCTTTTTCCCATTCCTCAAGTAAATTATACATTTTACAAGTCTAAACATTTCAGACTTCATTCCTACCAATCAACATTGATAAACTCAAACAAGAATACAACTTTTCCTTTTTCAATTATATTACAATAAGAATAATAATTCCTCATAAAATATGCAGCCTTTAGGTAAACACAAGAGGCATCATAAAATAACTTGTCTTCTTTTGTCACTTACGAAATCCATCTACAAAAATTACTAGCACGGGTCAGTTCATCGAACTAAGCATGATAAGCACTAAACATTAAAATGATGTGCTTTTAACTAACTGCCTCATAAAAATAACTCTACTTTTATGAAACATTTAGCAATTCATATAGATATCTCATAAAGGAATGAGGATCCTAATAAGAAGGTCAAAATAAGCAATCCACAATACATTATGTAAGTATCATGATCAAAGCAACACTCTTTAATTAGTAATTTCACAAGAAGGATTACAACAGATAAGTGATAATACATCTCAATTACTTATCAAACTCATACTATAGATGCATGTAATTCTTTCTTGATTCAAACAAGTGTTCAAGAAGGGTACCACCCTACAGTTCTCGAACTGAACTATTTTAAAGAAGCAATTAATCATAATCCACAACACTAACATAACTCTTCATATAATATCAGAAGCCAAATTCATTCTATCAAAAAGGATGGAATTAGGATGAACCAATAATATTCTACACAAGAATTCCTTCTTTCCAACATTGAATCAATATCAATCCAATTCCAATTTATCGATTCAAGGGAATAAGAAGTGCAGGATCCCACCTAATTACCCATTCATCCTCAACATGGTTAATATAGAGGAAAGACAAAAACAGTTGAAAAGTAAACAACTTAAGTCATCCTTCAGTGTTCAATGAACAACATGGTATTTAACAATTCAGAGAAGAGAAAGAACCGAATGCAAATCCTTCTTACATTTGAAGAAAAAAAATGATGCATACCTAGCTCAAAAATAGAGAGAAGATCCCAATAATCCATCCTATTAAAAGGTTAAACATAGTCGACATCCCAAGAAGACCAGACTGATCCTTACCTAACAACATCCAGATCCAACAACCACTACCACACAAACAACATAGTTGAAATTGAATCGATATAAGATAAACAACATAATCAAACAAGGTAGGGTCAAGAGAGGGGGTTCTCATCAAGTAAAGAGAATAATCACAACAACACAAAATGATACAAGTTTCCAAGGCAACAAGCTTAACAACTAATTCCTTAGCTTCATTTCAGTGAAGATAGCCTCGGTCCAGACATTTCCTCATTTCCCAAATAGAGAGAAACCTACAAGGTATTCCTATGTGCTCAAGAAAAATGAATACAAGCTACAACCAAGCCATCCATGTACCCACTTAATAGGAATCAAAGAAACAATCCATACGTAAGAAAGAAAGGGATCCATCCTAGATTCAAACAAGATGAAGGCAATTCAAAGGGAGGTTCAACCCCAAGTCGGTTCTCAAAATCGAACCCAAAAGAAGGAGAAGAGTAAAATCGAACCCTTCTAACTCATATACTTCAATTAACTAAAATAGAATTAATCCATTCTTTCAACAACTTCTACATATGTAAATAAAAAGATTATTCACAAACTAATTCATACATGGAGGAGAGAGAGAAACATCAATATCCTCACACAGTCCCAAGAGAAGAAGTTAAATCGTAATTTACTAAATTTCGAGCAAGGAAGAATAAAACCAATGAAATCCTCTCTTAACAGTTCCAAAAAGTTCATAAATTCAAAATGTATTAAGCTTAGAAGGTGTCAACATATCACTATTTCTTTAAAACAAGTTTGAATCCACAAGAAAACAACGAATCCGAAGACCCATTTCAACATAACTTAACAACAGTGATAAAATTCAAAGCCACTTCAGATTTTAACTGAAACATCAATTTTTCTTACCTTCTCCTAACAAAGGAAGATATTCCTAATCAAATTTTAAACCAATCATTATTTTTCCTTAAACCATTTTAGCACAGGAGTTCAAAAGTCCACACGACTTAAGCAACCTTCTAGTTTCAAATAAATAAACACGATTTACTCAACATGCATCAAGAAAAATACCCATTTTGAATCTTTTCCAAACAATAAACTCAAGTAGAAGATCTCAACAAAAATACACCAAGAATTTCCACAAAACCATTCATTTCTAAGAGCAGATTTCTTTTAATGAAGACACTTAATAAAAAGTAGAACTATTTAACAAGAAGAGCCTATCATGCCTGATAAAATTTCTTATTGATTTGTAGAAGATCTCCGGTGAGCTTCTCAAGAATCTCTTCTTTTCAACCAACGTCAATATTCAAATCTCCCAACTTCCTCTACATTTCCACAAGTTCAGAAACAACCTAAAGATACCCACGATTACAATGGGTCAAAAAAAGCTTGTTGGTTTGAAGAACCTAAACTCTCATGCAGAGAAAAAACCAAAAGATCCAAATGACCAACAACTTTCTCCAATTCCTCTTGCCTAACTCCTAGGGTTTCCTCCACTGAGCCCGAGGCTATTAAATGTATTGAATGTATTGAATGCATTGAATTTCATTTCCCCCTCTTTCCTTATGCCACCGCCACTTCAAATTTGGTGAAACAAAATTCAAGAACTCCATTCATTTTAAATTTAGCAATGATGTCAGCTAGGTGTCCCACCATCTTCTTATGCCTCTGCCAATCTTGGTGAATTTAAGATGTAAGGAATGAAATCAATTCACATTAATAACTTAGAAACCACCGCCACCAACCTTCCATTTTCCAAGTGACCCTTAGGTCCCCTTTTCATCTTAGTAATAGTTTAGGTTACATTAGCATTGGTTAGGTTTTTCCACCTTAGTTCTTAGGTTAGTTCAAGACTCCTAGCCTTATAACATACCTCCTTAGGTTAGGTCATCACCTCTTAGATTATAATTTATATAAGGTAGGAACCACAACCTAGTTTTTGGCATCAACCAAAATAGTTTAGTAATAGGTCCTAGGTAAGTATTATTACCTTAGGTCAAAAATCCAATAGGGAAACATTATAGTTTGGGTTAGATCCAAATAACTTCACATGCATTCTGACTAAGGTTAAGGCATTTGCCTTATTAGCCCACAATAGATCCTTAATCTCCTCACGTTGATCAAATTACAAAACATTAATAAAGGAGGTCCAAATTTACAATTTGTAGCATGATGCCGAGTAAGGACACTTGAAGCTAGGTCCTTCACAATTTATAACAAAATATTGCTTAGTTCCATAATATGTTTCATTCAACATGTCAATTAACAAGATGACGATAAAGAAGAACCGAAGCATACCTTGGATCAATGGAATTGATTCAAGTTGTGATGTTAGCATATGGAAAATGTGAAACAAAAGTAAGATTTACAACCTATATTTCACATAGCATAATGGTTTCTCTTCCAAGTAAACGTTAAAGCTAGCATGAATTCTAGACAATAATAACGTATCCATTACAAACATGATTTTCATGAATACACCTTCCTAAGACAAATCACATGTCAACATTTGCAATGTCAAAATTGGAAGTCATCATACATTCAATGTCAAAAGAATACACCTTCCTAAGACAAATCACGGCTCATGACAAACGCGTTTGTCAAATGGCTCTCGGCATATGCATCTAGATCAAGCTCTAGATCGCACTATAGGTCTTACATGTGGACCCAAGATGAATATCAAAGGCTCAGCAGGATGTGGATCTAACTTGGACATGTGTTGTTGATCATTGGTGGAGAAGAGTGTTGACTAGTTATACCCTAGAATATGCCATTTCTACATATTCTTGTCCAAATGTTGTTGAGTTTGAGTTCCTAAGGGAACCTAGAGGATCATTTTGGGAGATATCCCATTGGCTATAAATATCTTGATCATTACGCTGAGTTTGGAGGCATTCCATGTGGCCGGCTAAGCTCTCTGAGCATTGGGTGAGGAAGTTAGGGTGGAGGAAGATGACAGACATTGCGGCTAAAAAGGATAGGGAAGAGAGACGGCTCAAGTATAACGAAGCACGTGAAAAGGAGTTGGCTAAACAACATGAGGTTATATGAGTGATGGATCTATGGAGGTAGACATTATGGGAAGGAATTGAGGTTTACACAGAGGACATGGAGCACGAGCAGCGGTTTGTATTATCCCATCTTGGAAAGTGTGGGAGAGAGACCCCTTCAACTTCTGATGAGAGTTCATCACTTGGAGAAACGAGATTCATCAAAGACGCATTTGAACCAACTTGGTGATCAACCCCTGGTGCTTAGTCTTCCAAATCAAGAAACAAGTATTTTTAACCCAGCTTGGTATATCGGTGGAAGTGACTGATATGCACCTAGGAGATATAACTTCTTGTTTGGGACATCTATGGTTACACAAACAATTCTTGTGTTTGGAGGGATTTTTGGGCAAAGTGTGAGTACACAAAGTTTGGGTATCGCATCTGGGAGTGATGCAGGATACATGTTTGGTAGTAGAGTAATATCCCAAACCATTGGCATGCACTTCAGTGGGACGTTGGGAATTATAGGTGTGACCACTTTAGGCCCTTTTTCAGCTACAAGAAGTGGATCTGGTGGTATATGAGCTAGAGGACCTGGAGGATCTGGTGGGTTAGGAGGAACAGGACCTAGTGGGTCTAGTGGATCTAGTGGTGGAGCCAACACTAAAGGGAATCAAGTTTCTGTATTAGGTGGACAAGGGGCTCAACCACCTAAGTAAATATTTTTTGAGATGTTTGCACCTACCAGACTAGAAAGGTGTTGAGGATGTTGCAAAGCATGTGCACAAGTGTGAACTGCTAAGGTGTGTGAAGTGGATCACTACCCCGAGAAAGGAATGTGAGTCAATTTACAATGACGTTGCAAGGACACGTGCATGGATGATACTAAAAATATGACCCCCATCGACGGTGGTAGACTACAAGATCACTACGGAATGCTTTCTTGGAAAAATTTCATATCCCTGAGTTCACATAGAAGAGTATCAGTGCTCTAAAGGAGATCCAGAAAGGAATGGCAGAGAGTATGCGAGAGTATGACACATGTTTTAAGACTCTCTTATCAAATCTATCCTATGATATTCATTCTTCTTAGCATGATCAGTGGTTTGTTGGAGGATTGATAACACTATTTAGGAGAGCACTTTCACACAACACTTTCACGCACTGTGTGAGGCATTAGAGGTTGCTCTACGTGTTGATGCTATTAGAAGCATGAATACCAAAGTGTTAGCCCCTTTCTTGAGGCTTAGATTGTTGCAATGGCCAAGCAAGTTAGATACGCTATCTGAACTTGGTACATGAGACTCGCAGTGGTCTATAGTGTACATATTGTGAGGTGAAGGGGCATACAAAGGAAATTTGTCCTCGAATATCTGTGACATGTCATGGCAATAGACCGTGAAATTTACCACGGGGATCATGATGCAAGTAGGTGTCCACTACTGTAGCACGTAATCTGTAAGAATGTATCTTCTTATTGCAAGATATGTACCTATACTACCCATGACACCAAGGATTGTAGGTTGATTGACCAGCTACATGATGTCATTGATATTGGTGTGCCCTGCAAAAGCCTTACAAGCGCCCAAGGATGATGATCACTGCTATGAAGGGTGTGCAGATGGAGGGGCATGTGGAAGAGGTTTCCAAGGATGATTTCATGGTCATGGAAACCATAGAGGAAGAGGTGGGTTCCTACATGGAACCTATTACAACTATGGATCCATGAAGCACTACAAGCGTGAGTTTCCTTGATCTATTATAATGCTCATGGTGCGTAAAGAAACATAAGTACGAGAAGTGCCCCGAGCTATTTTAACATATGAGCTAGCAAAAGCACCAGAGCACAAAGGCACCAGGATGGTAAGAATAAATATGGTTGACTCACAGTGGATGCCAAGAGAGGCATGTGAGTCAGGACTAGAACCTATACTAGTGACGGCGATTGGAGGCCACACGCACCAGGGAGACACCAAGAGAAAGAACACTCGTTACAAGAAAAATTGGTACACGGAAAGTATCTAGACCCTACTCATCAAAAATAGGTGTATCAAGAGACCATGGATGTGATTAGAAGCCTACAAGGAGAGATACATTGTCAAGGAAGGAGCAGTCAAGGTAGCTAGAGAAAAGGAAGAATGTTCGAGACTCCACAAAAGGACCTAGATGAGGTCGGGAAGTATGCAAGATGTCGAGGCAAGAGAATATTATTCCTTTTCTATGAGAATAGTTAAGGGAGAAGATACCACACGCTGGAGGGGAGTATGAGAGGTAGGTTCTACATGCTAACCTCCCTCCCCACAACCTTGACTATGAAAAGGAAATCACTTTGAATGTTATTGTAGATGGTTGACTTCTTAGCAATATTTTGATTGACATGGGTGCAGAGGTCAATGTTCTCACTCTAGATGTTTGGCATCAAATGGGAAGGCCCCCATTACATCCATCTTTGAATGTGTTGTATATGGCGAACAAGACAAAGGAAATGCCCATTGGTGTCTTGAAGGATGTGGTTATCACTATTCAAGGGGAAAAGTTTACTAGAGACTTCAAGTCTTGGTGCTAGCCGAGGTAGACAACTTTCCAAAGATTACTTGGGCACCCCTAGTGTTACAAAAACAATGTTGACCTATGGTTTAACAAGGGGTATATAAGCTTTGAGAACAAGGAATAATGGGTCATCATTCCCTTGACATATGGGAAATCAGCGCCTATACTGAGCCCTTGGGAGAATAATTCCTTGACAGAATCTATGTGTGCTCTATCAAGGACCCTGATGTGATTCATCCTATGGAAGGGTTTATTCAGTTTGAAGATGCTCAATCTATGAGTGATACAACTAGCATGGCATGTGACAATTGGGCGCATAGGACTTATGAATTAATTGCATGATAGTTAAGAGGATATGTGACAAGGGTAATAAAGGCATGCTCATTCAAGCACCTAGGAGGGAAGAAGTTGCCAAGTTACTCTAGGAGGAGCAAACCCTAATGATTTCTTATGAGAAATGGAGGCTCAATGGAGAAATGAGGTCAAAAGAAGAGGGATGCTCAGGCTATAACCTTCTCGAGACCACAAAGACGTTAGTGGAAACACATCAGTGATAGCCTTCTAGAATGGAGCGAGTTGAGAATCACGTTCTCTATTATATTTTCTAGAAGTAATGCACCTATCTGTCATACTGAGTAACTACCATGGCAAGGAACCCACCGTGTTTCATATCCAAGTATGTGAGAAGGCCTAGATAGAAGGCATAAAATCTTTACCACCTTCTTTATGGGTACACAAGTTATATTCCACCTTACAAGGTTGTGCATGTGCATGGTACATTCACTAGGAAATGCAACGTCAAATAGGGAATTGGCAGGAGTTGGCAAAAATCCGATCTCATTCAAGCTTTTGAGTATCGTAGTACAAATCCATCAGTGGATAAGGCATTGCAAGTTGTCAAGCACCTTACAATGGGAGATAGTGCTATGGTGGAGGATATGATATTAGAGTTATTAGGTAAAGCTAGTTTGGATATGTCCTTTGATGAGGAGGAATTAGAAGAGATATAATTTGAGCACATGCATTAAAAAGGAAAAAGGAAAATGGTCCATGTGATAGGTAGTAGAAGAAATGGAAAGTCTAGATGTTAACCATTTTAAAGTTATGCGTGAATTCATGGATAGTGTTGACAAGTGAGTGCACGCCTATCATGAACCCTTGAAAAAAAAAAGGTTATCATTGGTTTAGAGACGAACCTAAGGAAGCTATTATTGGGGATTATCGTTCGAAAAGGAGGTTTCCAAGATCATTGATTTGTTGCGCGAGTTCCATGACTTATTTCCATGCAGTACCATGATCTTAAAAGCGTTCACCACTCCTTGGGAGAAATTAAGATCAAGTTAAAGGAAGGTGCGCGCTTATTCGTAAGAGACCTTATCGGATGAATCTAATTTTTAACGTGCGGTCAAGGAGGAAATAGAAAAAATGATCGCATTAGGAATCATTGAAGTTATAGAGGAATCATAATGGATAAGTCAAATGGTCATAAGAATTAAGAAGGATAGAAGGATAAGGATTTGTGTTGATTACAGGGACCTGAATGTAATATGTGTCATTGACCCTTTTCCAACCCCCTTCACTGAAGAAATTCTAGAAGGAGTAGCTGGCATGAGGTCTATTCTTTCACAGATGGATTCTCAGGGTATCACCAAGTTAGAATTGCAAAGGAATACTAGGAGAAGACAACTTTCACCACTGAGTGGGGAAGCTTTACCTACATGGTCATGCCTTTTGGATTGAAGAATGCACTGTTGTGTTCTCGCGCATCATGGTACAAGCATTTCAAGACTTCATTCATAAGTTTCTACAAGTCTACCTTGATGATTGGACAGTGTATGGACTAGTAAAAGACCATTGTGACAACCTAAGGCTGATGTTTGAAGATGTCGGTAGTTGAGGATATCCATCAACATTAAGAAGTGTGTTTTAACTACTCCATTTGGGACCCCGTTAGGGCATATCATATGTAAGGAAGGATTATTGGCGGATCCCACCAAAGTTGTTGTTATTATGGGATTGGGAGAGCCTACCAGTGGTCGAGCACAATGTGTGGATTCCTTGGACATATGGGATATTACCAAAAATTATTAAGGGATATGCCAAGATCGCCGTGCCATTTGAGGAATTACATAAACACAAGAGTCCCTTTCACCGGGAGAGGTGCAAAGACGATGTTTGACACTTTGAAGGATAGGCTTGTTATTGCACCCATATTATGCTTTCCTTCTTGGGATAAGCCTTTGTATGTGCATGTTGATGCCTCAAGGATAGCCATTGGAGAAGTACTAGCACAACCTAGTGAGGGGATTGTTGATCACCCCCTTTGCTTTGCAAGTAGGAAGTTGACACCAGCAGAACAAAACTACACAACTACTGAGCACGAAGCTCTATCAATGATCTACACATTGCATAAATTTAGGCAAAGATTCGTTGGCAATACCATTTATATTCTACATGGACCACATGGCATTGAAGTACTTGGTGAACAATTCCATTCTACAAGGTTGCATATGTCATTAGGTCCTATTATTTCAAGAATTTGAGTTTTTAGTTGTGGTAAAACCAAGAAAGAGTAATTCAGGACCTGATCACTTATCAAGGATTGACTCGGGGGAGGACACGCATAGTATTGAGGATACCATGTCAAATGCATAATTGTTTAGGTTATGATGTGCCCTCCGACCTAGAATATATTGCAGTGTTTCTTATAATGGGTGTGGCGCCTGGAAGGAAAGAAGGCTTTGGATAGAAAGCAAAGTATATACACACCAAGCCCTACATGTTGATTAGTGGAGATTTATACAAGTTAGGTCGTGATGAGGTTTTGCATTGATTTATGTTAGAACATGAGCATGTTGCAATCATGGAGGAAGCACATGGTGGGGTTGAAGGAGGGCACTATGCAAGAAATGTCATAGCATGGAAGATTCTACTTGTAGGGCGTTGGTGGGAGAGTATCTACCAGGATTGTAGTGAGTTTTGTAAGGCTTGTGACCATTGCCAGCACCTTGAAAAACCTGAAAGAAGAGATGAAATTCCCTTAAGACCAATAGTGAGTGTAGAACCATTTGAAAAATGGGAAATTGACTTTGTAAGACCAATTTCACTTGCCACATGAAGGACTAGTTCATGCTACATCATCACTTGCACTGATTACTTGACAAGATGGGAAGAGGCATCACATACAATGGATTACATAAGAGCAATAAAAGCAGCTAGATTCTTATGGGATAACATAATCAGCAAGTATGGGTGTCCTTTAAGCTTGACTAATGACAGGGGTACACATTTTCTAAATGAAACAATCAGATTTTATTGGTAGAGTTTATGGTGGCCCATCACAAGACCACCCCTTATCATCCCCAAGTGAATGGAACTATTGAGGCATTTAACAAAATACTAAGTCACACGTTAACCAAAATTTGTGATGTTGGAAGAAAAGATTGGGATGACAAGGTATCAGTCATTTTATGGGCATACATGATAACCTACAAGAGATTAAACAAGGCCATTCAATTAGTGTTTGGCACGGAGGTTGTTTTACTAGTTGAATTTATGCTAACATCGTTGTGTATAGCACGTGCAGGAGGATTAGCTAATGAACAAGCACTTGAGGAGAGGATTGATAAGTTAATGTAGCTAGATGAAAGGTGATCACTTGTTATATGGAGTCGAATATTGAGAATGTAATAAAAAGGCATGGTATAACCATCATATCAAAAATAAACAATTTGAGGTTGGGCAGATGGTTTTGTTATATGACTCTAAATTCCTACACCATCCTAGGAAGCTGAAAGTCCATTAGTTGGGACCATACATCATCTCGTACATCCTTGATTAAGGTGTATGCAAAGTACAAGCACTATATGGGATGAGGTTACCAGAAATTTCAATGGGAGTAGGTTAAAGCCCTACTATAAATAAGTCTTCCTTGTGTTTATAAATAAGGCAGTTTTGTCGGGTAGCCTAGGATTTCCCTTAATGATTTTCTTTTCCATGTGTTTCCCCTTTCTCACTATTTGTTCCTTTCTTTTTTTTTTTTTGCACACACATGCACCGGTAACCACTTATTACTTTCAAAGGTTGTGTATTCATAGAGGACCGTGCATCTATTTAGTGTGGGGTGGAGTAGTGTGAAGGTAAATACAAGTTGGTAGTGGAAGTTTTCTAATGGCTTGGGTTGAAGGATAAAAAGTGCGTAAGGTAGGAGAGCACATGTGGAAAAGGTGGACAAGGAATTTTGGTGTCAAGATAGCTTTATAAAGACCATGTATAAAGTATGGAGAAGCGCAGAAGAACAACATGAGGTAGGTGAAGGCAAAAATCAGGTCAAGGACAAAGAGGTGTGAAGGAGAGTATTAGATGATGATTTGGAGGATAAGGAGGCCATCAAGGAGACAGTCTAGGCTTATGACTATAAGAAGGGGTCTCACTACTTTGATATATCATATATCTCCGATCCAATGATGAGGATGGTCACATGCTTAAGTTAACCAAGCTGAATCAAGCAAGAGAGGTGGACATAGATAAACAAGGCCTCATTGAATGTGTGTCAAAAAATTTAGAAGGAACCATTTATAACTTGTCCACCTACATTGTAGAAGAGATCATCAGTGCCACGCACATGAAGGAGAAAAAGATTATGTTCAACAATGTCCTACTCACCATCATCTTCTCGAAATTGGAGTGCTCAATGGTCCAGAGAAGTTTCTATGGGAGTACCCAGGTGAAGACCCTTCCCCATGAAAATATTTGAGAAGTACACTTATGACACCATGATGGCCGCCCACAAGGCGCACCTGGAGAAATGGTACAAGAAAATGTGTGACACGTTTGGGGCTGAGTTTAGGATACCTAAACAACTATAGCACTACTGCAAGGGGGGGCTGAGTTTGTTATATATCATCATTTCTACATTGGTAGATTCACTCTAACATATGAGACCAAGAGTCCGTCGGGTAAACTGTCATTCTCTTTCACTGGTGTAAAATACTTTCAAGTAGGCATCAACCACTTTAAGGAGTCTAAAAACTAAGGTTCAGCCTTAGTGAGGTGGACCAGACCACCGCGAGTCAATGTGCAGAAGCAAGTATATCCAAAGAAGTGTGCTTGTATGGAGAAGTATGTCTCCCATGAATTACAAATGATGAAACCCATTACACTCCAATTGCTAGAAGGATCGCATGCGGTGAGAGTATACTTGTGCATTAGGCCCAAGTATGAAAAGGGTACCTACTTAGAGAATGATATCTCCATCCCATAGGATCCCACTGGAAGAAAGAAGGCCACGCTAAGGAAGAGGGAAAGGGAAGAGGTTCCAAGAAAGAAGGCACCAAGTGTGTAGACAACATAACTGTGGGCGCGCTAGGAGTCAAAGCCAAGCCAAGCACATATGCATGGAGGAAGAAGTCCTCGTTAAGGAAAAGATGCCTAAATTAGAGGTTCTAGAGCATGAAGAGCCTCCTTCACAAGAAGAATTGCCAAGGAAGGAGTCACCTACGAACAAGAGGATAGAGAAGAGCCTCCTATATTGGAAACTCCAATTAGGAAGAAGTAGAGGATAGCAAAGAAAGTAGACTCGGAAGAAATAAAGATCCTGGAGGCCTACAAAGGTGAAAGAGATGAAGATGAGCATGAGGAAATGCAGACCATCCCATGTATGAGTTACATGACTCCAGGAAGAAGGGAATGAGGGAAAGAATAAAGAGGAAGGCGCTCAAGGCAAGGGGGAGAGTGAAGAGGTAAATACTAAGGATCAAAGGACCCCAAGCCTTACCAAGGAGTAAATAGAAGATGTCATGGAGAGAGAAGTAGTAGGCATAATAAAGGATCTAGTAGAGCAGAGATAGAGTGCATCACCGATGAAGTGCTGAAGGAGATAGAAGAGGAGAGCATAGAAAAAGAGTATGGGAGCATGGGTGGAGATCCTAACTTAGTTGTGAGTTTCCAAAGGTAGCATGCACAGTAGGGACAAGCATGTTAGTAGCGCAAGATCGGGGATGGGCTATATCCATGATCCACATAAGGTTCTATGCACATGCTTCCAAAGCACCATGCCGACAAACCAACTCCTTACAATGTCCTCATTCCAAGAAGAAGTCATGTATCCACGGACCAGGAAGATGTTATCTTAGGCGTTTGAGTTCGGTGTCGATGAGCTTGAGTTCGAAGTTAACCAAGGGGTGCTGATGAAGATGTCAGAAACTAAAGGAATAAACCCATTGGTGAATGCTCAACAGTTATTAGATGAGCAAGTCTGTAATGCACTCAACAAGGTTTTGGTTGAGGTTGAGGCAAGAATTTTTGGGAGGAATGACAAAGTAAGATTCTTAGAGGGAGAATTGGAGAAGAAAAATGAGGAGCTCATTAAAAAGAGCAAGGATCTAAAATAGGAAGAGTACATCAATGCACAGTTAAAGCTCAAGCTAAGGGAGGAAAAGGTGAAGGCGTGTGAGGTCTATAAAAAGATAGAGATGATAACAGATGTTATTATCTTGAAGAATCCATACTTGACCCCACCTAAACAAAAGTATGAGTCAACCTTGCAATTCTTGGAAGACTTAACTTGCATCCTCACCATGGAGAGACAACCTCTCACTTTAGAATCGGTGGAAGAGACATCGGCACCAAAAGAATGAAGAAAGACAAAAGATTAGGAAATAGTCGCTTGTTATTCTGAACTCCTTTCCATCAGACAGACCACCACACACATGGCTGAGGCCATATATGATAACTACACTGATAGGGATAGAGTAGCAAGTATTCTAGTTGCTACACATGAGGTGGATCTAAAATAGTTCCAAGAAAATAACAAAGGAAACAGGGAAATTGGGATAAGATCCTCGGTCGAGGTTGAAAATAAAATAAAACGATTGAAACCTTGTGAGGTTCGGTCAAAAATCAGCTTAAGGAGTTATACCCCAAGTCACACAAAGAATGGATGTGCTTGATGACCTTAGCAAGCAATTGGAAGGGATTGTTGATACGTTGAATGCTAAGGGGGATGAGTTGGGTTTTGAAAAGGTGAGTGCTCTAGTGGGCAACCTACTTCAAGAAAGCATAGTGTGAAGTTGATGACTGGGAGATGATCAAGGTAGAAATGAGGAAGGAGTTCCCACTCCTTTTACAAGAAGGAGAAGAATTATTCATTCTTCCATTCTCCATTCTTTCATTCCTCTAATTCTTCATTCCTTCATTCTTTATTCCAAGTCCCACCATTATTTTTTCTTTGAAGAGAGGATGTTTCGAGGAATGAGAATAAGCTTCATGTGGGGTGATGTTGGGCCTCATAATATTGGCTAAGTGCAAAAATATGTGTGTGTGCGCTAGAGCTAGTAAGAAGAAGGGCATGTGGGGGTAAAAGCATGTAGGACAAGGGTTTTAGAAAGGTTTAGTAGAAACCACGGCGCACGCGCAAGGTGGAATAAAGGATCTCAATACTTAGCCATATTCGGCATTCCAAGAAGCACTTGAGGAAAAATGTGAACCCGATTAGTCATGCAGAGTGGATAAGGTGCCAGCTTGGAGGTTTGGTGGTCAAGGAAAGAATATTCCATGCATGGAATATTCCAAGGAAGACATCATTGTAGAAAGTGGAGAGCTCGGATCAAAACAAGCATGCTCCATTGGAGGACCACATGGACACTTGGCATTCAATTTGCTCCTGGAGGAAGGCATGGTGGTGGGTGTTAAGCCTATTTATAGAGATGCTCTGGAGTAAAGAAGACGGAGATGAATGGATATAGAGAAATGATAGAGAGGTGCGGGTTAGACCAAAGTAGAGAGAAGGGAAAGTGAAGCTTTGTAGAAAATATTAGGAAGCTCTAGGAGCTGGGGTTTCCATTAGAGGACTATAGGAATGTTATCATGTCAATAGGGATGGGTCTATGAAAAATTTTGTAATATGGGAAGCATAGCTAGGGCCTCTAATACATGAGTCATGTTTGTCTTGATACATTTGGTCTATTATGACCCTTTTGAATGTAATGTGGTTACTAAAACTATGATCAATATAAATATATGTTTCTATTTTGAATATATTGTTCATGGGTGCAAACCCTAGTGTCTTTTCCTTATGTTATGAATCATATCTGCTCTCTATATGATGTTTCTCTTGTTATCTAAATGGGTATGTTGATGTAATAACTCATCCTATTCTTTCAGAATGAATGCATGATCATTTACTTTTCTACATCTATCAATGGCATCATCTTCTCACAATGCTCACATAAAGGAGGGGCTTGGTGCCCACGTGTGCCTCAAGTGAGCATCCAAAGACCCACTTGGTGATAGTCTAGCGTGCATGGGATTAAAGGTTTCTCTAAGGGTACATGAAAATGACTACATTAATTCACCCAAACATGTCCATACAAGTTGATTTATTTTTGTATGTGAATGAATGGACCAGTCAACTATAGTTTGACTAAGGTGGAAGGTGAGCTAGCAGACTATTTTTAGCCTTGTGTTTATTTTTGAAAAATTGTATTTTTGGAAGAAGGCAAATGTCACGCATGAGGGAGAGAGTTATTTTTATCCATGTGTTATTTTTGGCACTTTTGGGGAATTGAGATTTTGTATTTATGTCTTACTTTTGCAAGAGCATGGGGGCTTAATTTTTGTAGACTTATGCTAAAAAATTTGTACCGTGCACCTTTGCATAATAAAGAGTGAATTTTTCCTCCATTCTCAAGGTTTTTTGTAGTGTGTAAAAGCAGGTTGTAGGCATGTTTTAAGTGAGTATCTTTATTCCTTTACATGTTAATAGCCTCATAGAACCTTCATTAAGTGGATTTGATTGTTTTGCAATCACATAAGTGTGTTTTAATACCTTAGTGAGTACAAAATATGTTAAGCATTGATTGGAGTGAAGCCATCAACTCTTCATCTTTCGTTAAGTGTGTTTCATGCAAGCTTAAGTCCCACACAATTTGGTGTATCACCGTTTCAAGATTTCAATTTTACAGTTTTTTCCTAACCCTCAACCTAGTCAAATTTAGTAGTTTTAGGTGATTCATCAAGGGATCCATCCTACTCTGGAGGTTCTCCTTAGTTCGAGGCACCCACAACTTGGAGGAGATCCCATTGTATCGGCTAAAGTCGAGTTAATAGCCCATCCAACACGAGGTGTACTTCATACTAATAATAATACCTTCTCGAACTTGATGAAAATTGGCTTCAATCACCACATCTCACCTCTACATGATCCATGAGCTCATTTTCAATAGATATGCCTTCTCTTCTATCATATCTCATTTGCATCAGACTACAATGTTAGTTCTCAAAGCCAATTTTTGTGAACTTTTGAATTTTGCCTCCAGGAGATAAACTAAGCCTAGTTATTTCTCACACATGCCCTAGACAACATTCCTAGGCTTCTCCCATGCTTATTTGAATTTTTCATGATCTATACTAACCTCTCACACCTCATCAAGCTCCAGAAACAAGCCTAAAAGAGCCAATTTCAACTGCAACTTCTAACCAACTAACTGATACACCCTATAAGAGCTATTGCCCATACTTTTAACATAATTACTAACTTGTAAACCCTTTGAAACTAGTAAGCCAACCTACACTCATCCTCTAGTGATCAACCACCTCATCATTTGAGCTTGTAACACCCTGAATCCAATATGAAACCAACCTAAACCTATAGAAACAACTTGAATCATTGAGCACCACCAATATACACCTACCTATATGCCATTGACTAAGCTTCACTCCACCATTCACTCTTTTTCCATAAATTCCACTTGACATCAATGACAACACCAATGACCAAGGTTCAACACTATCAACCTTGGTTGATTATATGGACCTCATGTCCGTCGGGTGCATCTGCCTAAGAAAGTGTCGAAAATCCAACACGTGTCCATTATTGTTGCCTTTGATCCGCATCATGCTTCCATGTTTATTCCATGTGTCTCGGCTATGTTTCAGAGTGGGGATACATGAATCATATTGATTTATGTTGACCTTCCTCTGATCGCCTCATCACATGGATCCAAAATATAATCAAATCCTGCTCACCCAACCTACAAAACTTCAAATGGCCATAACTTCCTTCAGAGAGCTCCAAATTGTACAAACTTGGACTCGTTGGAAATATATTCTTGAGTTCTCAACAACACAATACCTCCACCATCACCAAAAGCTCTTGCACATTCTAAAATAAGCATTTCAAACCTTCAGTGTATGTTAATCTCATTTCTTCACTCTAGGATATACATAAAACTTACACAACTTGCTCAAAACACTTTGTGAGCATGTAGAAGACATCACGAGCTATCTGGAACACCAAATATTTCTTCATGAAAGACCCAACACACTCCTATACCTGTAATTTTTGTCTAAAATTGTCCTTTTTGTACTAGGCACATTCTCACTCTTCATTTACACTACTTCTCCATCCTTTACAAGCTTGAAAAAAACAACTCATACCCGTAGATAATCAAACACCATGGCTTTTTTCTTGTTTCCACTTTAACACATAGGGATATGACTTGGAGAGCACTAAGAAACACTCCTCACACATCTGAAACACCTTTATGGATACTTTAGACACATTTTACATTCATACCAAGCATTACAAGATCACTTTGAAGGCACTATAGCATTTAAGCATTACATCATCCTGAAACCATCTAGAAACCTCTTTGTAAGCTCCAACTATCACTAGAAGGCACTACCAATCAACCTTCATGCCTCTGACTGAGCTTCACTTCACCATTCACACCTTTTCCATCAATTCCACTTGGCATCAATGACCAGGATTCAACAAGGTGAAGAGAATCCAAAGAAAGATTTGATAGAAAAGGAATGTGTAGCAGTAGTAGAGGAAGAAAATCAAGTTTTTGAAGAGATTGTGGAGGCCTCAAGACAAGATGAGGTCAAAAGAGAGAAAGATGGTCTAGTGAAACAAGAGAGAGATGAGAAGAAAAGTGCACATGATGAAGTGCTTGTAGAGAGCGAAAGAAAATTCTATTGGATGATGATTCATAAAATTTAGTTGATGGATCTAATGAGAAGAGTTAAATAGAGAAAAACATAGTGAAAATTATGTGTGGATAAGTCATGAGTGAGAATGAGGAAGAACATGTCATGAATAAGATGAAAGAGGCATTCAAGCCTCCTATTTTTCAATCTAATGATCCCTTGAATTTTGAATGTGTAAGTACAAGTAAGATGAATGAAGGTGTGAATTATTTAATGAGAGACATGAAGAAGTTAAGAAAAGGAAAGAAAAACTCAAAGCTTGAAGTAGTCATGAAGTAATCATACTTTGAGGGAGAACAAAATAGTCAAGAAATATGGAGGAAAAAAACCAAGAAGCAAATAAAATCCAAAATCAAGAGGGAAACAAGCATGAAATGGAAATGGTGGACAAAAAGTTGGATAAAAATCAAATTTTTCAATCTAATCTTTCTTTCAATGAGTTGTATATAGGTTTAGTAGTTAATAGAAGGTAGAAAGATCAAGAGGAAGTGATTTTTGCAAGCAAAAGCTAGTGTTTTACAATTTTGAGGATGAAATGAACCAAGACAAACTAAAGGAAGGTGAGAAGGATAGTTTAAAAGATTGGGATGATGAAGATTCACCTCATGTGATCATAGAATAGGTGTACATCCTCAAGTACAAGGTGGAAGAGATAACACATAGTCCTAAAAGCATTATCTTACTCAAGAACATTGATTCAAGACCTCAAATTAGAAGGTAAATATCTTAAGGAGTGCTAAGAGAGATTTAACAAGTTTCAACCCCTAACAAGGCCTAGGTTTCATGAATTTTGTGACAATATACCTACATTCTTATAGGAAGGCTTTAAGACCTAATTAGAAGACTAAAACAATGGATTTGAAGGTATTTTCCTAAAGAAAATCACCTTGGAAATTGAATAATTGTTAAAACCCCAAATGGGTACTGAAATAGATCCTAATTTTTAAGGGAGTGAGGTTATTAAAAGTTATAGCAGAAAAAGGGTATATACATGGTTAAACGAAGGCAAAACAAGTGAAGAGAAGGAGGTGGGAAAATGGTCTAGCTAAGGAGTTAAGGTGTGAAATTTTACACACACCTCAAGGAGGGAAAAGGGTACTTGGAAGTGTGATCATATTATTTTGGGTGTACCTAGATTTCTTTAACTATGAACTCACTAATGGCATATTGACTTGAGAAGCCTAGAGGATAGTTTTGTAAGAAGGTAAGTAATTTGAGAATTTTGATTGATTTGAATCATTTTAATGGTTGAATTGACTTGGTACAGGTTTTAATGCCATGGTGAAATTATTAGGTAAGTGTTATGAGGTCATACACTCAAACTTTTACTTGATTTGGATATTTTTGACTTGAAGAAAAGAGCTAGTTTGAAGGCCTAAAAGGTAGTCTTTGATTTTTTGCTTCAATCTAACATTGTAAATTGATTAAGAGTGAATTTATATCTACATCATTATCATCCATGATGTAATATTCAAATTTTTAATTCATAATAAAGAAAGTAAAATATCTTTACATTGCACCAAAGTTATTACTAATGCATCATCTATTGGTGCACCTGTAGTTAGTGCCTCATCTCCTCCTACATGTTGGGGCATGGTTCCCCCACCTCATTTGATGAGTGGGGGCATACCCCCCACCTCCTCTTATAAGAGGAGGTGTTACTCCTCAACATCTTCCTCCTTTTATTCCACCTACCCCTTATGTATGACCTCCTACTATAACCGGGAATAACAATACCTATTGTGCACTTATCCATCATTACATATTAGTTGATTATATATTTGATGTCATCCCATGTTAGAAATACTTACAGGGGGGTCCACCTCAACTGCTATTAATAGCACTAGATTAGACACTTTCATCCTTGACCTATCATTCTCATTATGTGTCACTGCAATGATCTCTGCCATGGGTAGGGTTTTGGGGGCACATCTTGTGTAACCTCAAATTTTCATGTGAAATTCTCATACTATAAGCATTCCCTTTGTCAAAGTGATTGATCCTCTAGACAAGTATTGGCTCTTACTCACTATAACTCCATGATATCCTTGGCCCAAATTTTAAAATCCTTGTAGGGTCTCCATACAATCCCCCTAGGTGGAAATATGTCCAAAATCACCATATACTCCATAGCGTTAAGTCATCTCATCTACATAATAACTCATCTTGCAACAAAGATCTCTGATGGGCCTAATCAACTTGTGACCCTCCTATTGGATAAACAACTATAACATTCTCATAGGCCCACATGTGTAAAAGTATGATGGCCCCTAACACACCTACATGACTCTCCAAAATTATTAATACAAATCTATGTACAAGTGTACCAATATACATCAGCCCCATGTATACCTAGTGTCCTAATCCTCAATCGACGAGATTATCTCAATAATGTGATATGAAATAAACACGCTTCCTCCTATGAAAGAAGCTAAAAGTACACATAAATTTCCATACTTATGGAATATCAACTCGTATTATATCAATGAGTCATATAGTTAATTCTAACTATCCTCCTTTAGCTATACCTAGCCAAAATCTATGTTCCCTCCTCATATATACAAACACATTCACATCTATAACATGTACCCTCTCCCCATAATGGGAAACCTCATAATATGATCCACATCCTTTAATGTAACTATCATCTCTCCTAACAAAATCCATAATGTATATGTATCTACATTCCATCTTTCGAAAAGTGTATGTAGTGATCAAATGTATGTTATGGTGCATAATCTCCAGCCTAGAAACATGCCTCAAGATTTCCTATCGAATATGCCCCTAGATGTATCATCTAAACCCAACTCTGAAAAGGTCTCCATATGATATCCTTGATATAAATAATGACCTTATAAGTCTCCCTACAATTACAAACAAGCAAATACATCACATATTAGAACCAATCCCAGCCATAAATCCCATTAAAAAGTAGTGAAATAATCATTTTGAGTTATTACAATGACACGAACTCAATTTACATGCATAGGGATAAAACCATCCATTTGGGACGAAAAACATCCAATAAGAAATGAAATTATTACAATCCCAAAAATTTTCTCCCAAGGGAAAAACTATTTATGGGGAGCATCCTTATAAATAATCCAAATTTTGGTTTTCCTAGTTTTTAGGGTGTCTTTGGTCCATTTAGATGTTCTTAGGGTGTTTCTAGTCCATTTTGACTCGTGGTTATGTAATAAGTGACCATTTGGAGTTTTCCCTCCAAAATGATCCTTTTGAATATTTGAATTAGTTTTTGAAATGAGTTAGAAGTCTAAATGGTAGTATAAGTATAATAAATGATGTAAAATGGTCATGTTATATGAGATCACCTAAGACATATCCTAACTTGACTCTAAACCTCACATGGTTGCTTTACTATGGTTGTCTTCACCATGGTGAGTTAGTTACTTAAGAAACATAACCACCTCGGTGCATTTTCTAATAAGCATTCGACTTGAGGAGGTTATGTGGTGAGTGATAGGAATTTTACTTTGAGGAAGTAACTCAGTAAATATCCTTAATGGCTCTTGAATCTTTGTAAAATCCAAGATTTAATCAATAAAAATTTCTTAGTTTGAACAAGACTATGTATGATGGTTTTTTGTACTATTTTGCATTGAATTCTTAAGGAATTGAGAATGAATCTCATTTGAAATGTTATGTGTATGTAATTATAGGTTTAGCTGAAATGTATAGACCCAAGGATGCATGAAGGAGTCAAAGGATATGATGACATGACAAGAAGACAATATTGTGCAAGAGAGGAATATAAATTTATGTACCTAAGGTAACAATTTGTTTAAGTATCCTTATAAGAATGGATGAGGGAGTATGAGAGAGTTTATATGAGAAGGAATTAAATGTAATATTTAAGATAACAATTAAAACTATGGGCAAGTTGATACCTAAGAGTGTAAAACCCTATTCTTGTAAAACAATGAGGGTATAGTTTTGTTTTGACATATTTCTCAACAATGGAAGAGATTTAGTGAAGTGATAAGATCAAATTAGGCTTTGAAATAAATAAGGAAGAAGACTAAATTCATCAAGAAGGTATAGAGCCTTTAGGAAGGATAATTATGAGGATAGAATAAAATATGTCAAACTAGATCCTCTCGAGATTGTAGACTAGGCTAGGGTGTTGAAAAAAAAAAATTGCTATACTAAGTGAAGTGTCCATTGAAACTTGTTACAAATCGGAAAAATGGGACTGAATCAATTAAGGAATTAGTGCAAGAATTTTTAGAATTATTAAAAATTCTAAATACCCAATGTTTGGAAGGCATAGTAAGAGATTTGGTAAATGCATTTGAGCTAGTCACCCTTATTTTCTCAAGTAGAACTTATATTGTGAATGTTTGAAGGTATTAGTAGGTTTGATGGTATTTAGTAGTAATAATACAAGTTCTCATGGAACGGATAAACCTAGAAACCTAGTCTCCATATTGTGATAGTCATAACATGTTGAGAAACAATTTTTCTTAAACATAGATATAAGGGATTAATAGCATATTGTGTTCTAGGTGTTTTCATTGATGTAAAATCCCATTAATGAAAAATAGTTTGATGGAGTAGAGACAGAGGATGCTCATTATTATGGTGACAAAGAGTTTAATATGGTTTCATGATGGCATGAGTTACTTCAGTTAGAATGGCTTAGTCTAGTAAGCCTAGTTCGATGACATAGCTAGCCTAGGTGATGGTGCATGATGGTTGGAGCTTCTTGTGGCTTTAATATCATGGTATTAACATGGAGATCATGTTTTGGGAGTTCTTAGGAACTCACATGAGTTTCAGGGTGTAGGTACAGGTTGAATACCAAGATTCAAGTGCTCATCTACACCAGGTCTAGGTGTTTGGAGGCATGAGGTTGAGTTGTGGAGCCATGTGAGTTCATGGATCCATGTAGGGATGTAATATATAATTATTTTATAACCTTTTGGAGAGTTTTCATGTTGAGTTATGATGTTGTTTCAATTGAACCTAGCCTAAACTATGTAAACTCCCGAGGGCTAGACATGTAAATAAGATTGGATGAGAAGATGGAGACATATTTAAGTTATGATGATGATTGGAGATGATGAATAGGGGTGTCTTTGAGTTATGAGAAAAAATTTGAGTTATTTTGAATAATATTTTGCAAGATAATTTGTTTTTGGTGAAACATGGTCAAGAAGAAGGTCATTTCCAACTCAAATTGCACCTTCTAATTCTCACCCTAAATTGTGTGATTTGCATGGGAAATTTTAGCTTTCAAGGATGTTTATACATAGATTTTATAAGGTTTCACAAAATAATGAGGCCATTTCATTGTCAAATCTTTATGAACAAATGTTAAGAAGATAAATTATTTTTTGTGTGCTTGAAACCCTAGCTCAAAAGTGGTAGGAGATATTTTTCTCATAAGTTCCCAGAATATATTTCTAGTAAATGTATTATTATTGGATGATTTATAAGACTCCTTCAGGTTTCTAGAAAGGTATGATAGAGTTTGTGGTGATGAGTGGACACCACTCAAACAAGCTTGTTTCTGAAGAATTTCAATTTAGGACAAGGTTGTCCAAAGGAGTTGCAAAATAAATAGACGCGTTTTTAGTATGAAAGTTTTTATTGATGTCAATGATGGTTTTAGGTCATGGTGATGCTTCTAAATGTAAAAGTGTGCCCTATTTATGAAGACTAGTCAAAGGGCAGTTTTGGGGCAATTTGCGAGATATTGGCTTGGTTGAATGCCTTCCACTTGGATTTGGAAATATTTTCAATGTGTTCTAGAAATATGATTTAGATATATTTCTAATTGTATCTGGTTAATTTCTTCGTGAGTTGCTTTTATTGGTCTTTCAAGTCATTTTGTGAGGAAGACGGATGTTTGGTTTTGAGGACAGGATTTCTCAGGCTAGAAGATTGAGTTGGTTGAGGCATGAGATGGAATAGATGATTCTTGATATCAGTTTTAGAGTGAAAGGGGATGAATATTTTTTCCTTTTGAAGGCCTTTGGAGGTCTTGGAAGTGGCATAAATGGTGAAAACTAGTTGAGTTTGCAAAATTGATTTTTGGGAAGCATGATTTTGAGAAGAGGAAAATAGTTTTGGTTTGAACACATGGATGTTTCATGAGATATAACATGCATGGATGTGATATACATGTCTTGAGGATTCCATTGAGTGGTTACATGTCATATTTTAGTTGATCTTGGGTGGTCTTGAGGCCCAAAGGTAAAGATAGGATGTTGGAAGTAGTTGTTTGGTGAAAGATATGAGCCTTTTAGCTTGTGTTATTAATTATTTGATTGGTAAAAGATAATTATGGCCATGGATGATTTTTTTATGCTATATTACACATGTTTTATGAATTTTAGATCTTTAATAATCATGGTTTTGGTGTTAGTGGATTTTACTCATCCCAATGATGGGGTTTTGAGCTTGTTTGGTGCAAGTTGAGTGGTTTTGGGCATGGCCGACCTATATGGGTCATATGTGAATTTTTTAATGATTCAATTGGGATGTTTTTAAGTTTCCTTGTTTGAACCAAAGGAGTTAAATTGAATTGGTGTGTGTTTAAATCAAGAGAAGAATATAAAAGTGATGTTTTGGGTGTAAATTTGAACTACTTGCTTGAGAGAGAAGAAATGTGACCTATGTGAGAGTGTGCTTGTAACACCATCGACAATTGTTATATTCCTCCTTTGCATTTCAAGTGTTGACATGTGATTTTCTTCTAAAGATGTGTTCTTTTGATTGTTGGAGATCATGCTTGATATGGATAAATCTTTTCTATTCTTAAGATCATTAGACTAGAATGGAATGGCTTCCTTGAATCCATTTTTCACTTCTTGTAAGTCGTAGGTGAGTTGCAATCTGGTTTAAGATTTACAAACTTATCTCTTTGTCTAACTCATCCTTGGATCAATTTCAGTGATCCAAGGAATGTTTTAAACCTTCTCAGTTGAATGAATGGTAAATTGACATTCCATAATTTGAGGGACATAATGGACTGAAATTTGTTATTACAAGTTCTTTAATCTTGTGTGAACGTGTTTCCATTCAGTTGTATGTTGTGCTTAGGTCCTTGGAGATCGATCTTGGCAGTACATTGTCACTGATGTAAATGAAATATAGCCTGTTCATGACATAGGAAGGATTTGGAATCCTAAAACTAAAGGATTAACCTACGGAATCCTAAGCTGGGTAAGAATATTTACTACCTAGCTATGTTACTTAATTGAATTTTTATTCTAACCTAAGCTTCTTATTCTACTTTGTTGGGTTGGCATCCAAACCTAAGCCTTGTGCTAAGGGAATATGGAAAGGTTGCTAGGCTATCTAAATTAACCTAAAACCTAATGTTATAAGGTTATGAGATGATCTAACCTAATGTTGGAATTACCTAAGGTAATGTGTTAAGGCCTAAGGTAATTATTCCTAAACTAACCTAAGTTTTAAGGGATCTATCTTAAGCTATTTAAATGGGAACCTAAAAGGGTCGCATGCCTCTATGGTGATGGTTCCAATGGCATGAATTTGTTGATAAGGTTTTTAAGGCATTAAGTACTGCCAGTTTGGTAGGGGCTAGTTGACTTGGCGGAGGCTTATGTGGAAGCTCCACTAAAGATGGAATTGCATGTTAAATGGGAATTGGCATTCGCCAGATTTGGGAGGCGGTGGCAAGGAGAGATAAGTGGGAAAATTGGAATTAATGAAATTAATTGGCCTCGGGTTTTGTTCACAAACCATCTTGGAAACTTGGAAGGCGGGTTTGTGGGAGGTTGTTGGTTTTTGCATGCTTTTCAGATTTTTCTCTGCATGGAGCAAACTGGTTCTTCAAACCAGCAGTTCGACTTTCACTTCATTGTTATTTTTAACTCACCTAGTCTATTTTCGATCATGGGAAGGTATATGAGGCATTCTGAGGAAAGTTGTTGGTTGGTTGATCTTTCGTGGAGGAGAAAAGGAGTTGGAAGCTCATCTAGAAGTCTCCTTCGATTTGGCAAAAGTGCTATCAGGCATGATAGGCTCTAACCATTAATATCTCTTGCTTTCTTCTAAATGTTTCATTAAAATGACTCTGCTCTTATGAGATTCTTGGCTTGCATGTTTTATCTAGTTATTTGCTTCTTTGGGTTTTATAATCTCTGGAAATTTGGGTATGAATCCATGGAAAATTAGTGTATGTCTTGGAAACTTTCTTTGTATGGGTTAAATAATGAAGCATGCATGAGAAACTTGTTTTTGTGGCTCTACTTGTCATTTCTTGAACCGGTATTCGAAGAGTTGTGTTTATGACTGACCTTCGTCGCTGTTTACTTGGTTATGAGTTTTTGGGAACCTTGAGTCCCATCTGATCTTACATTAGAGCTCGTGTTTGTTTGAGCTTGAGCTATTTTGAACTCATTTTTGTTGGAGCCTGTATTTGGGTTCATGTTTTGTTTGAGCTTGAACTTGTATTTGAGCTCGTGTATTCGAGTTCATGTTTAGTTTAAGCTTGATTCGAGGTTTTGTGTTTTGATAAGAATTTGTGTTGGAGGTTCTTGTTACTCTGAAACCATGTTTGGATTCTCGAGTAATCCTGGACTATTTGTTTGAAGTCCATATGTACCTTTGTACTCGTGTTTATTCTTGTGTTATTCTAGATTGTTAATGGGAGTTCATAATGTACACAACACTCGTATTTTATTACGTGAATAGTTCTGAACTCTGGTTAGAAGCTCGTGTTTTGTTTTGAGCTGGTATGAGTTTTCTTTGTTTGAAATACAAACTGGAATGGGAACTTGTGGTTACCCTGAACTTGAGAATATCCACTTGAATGGATTTGAACTCTTCTGTGAGAAACTTGTGTTTCATTTTGAGTTGGAAATAGGGTTTCTTGTTTATGCTATAAAATGGTTAAGGTTGTTCGTATTATATTTTGTCTTGTATCATGATATTTGTATATATTTGTGCTCATGTTTGAGATTTTGTGATTCGACACTGTACATGTAATTTGGTACTTAGTGTTTGGAATTTATAGCTTGAACGATGTGTTGGTTCTATTCTGGTAGTTATGAGTTGGTTTTATATTGCATTCAAGTTGAAAGCTTATAACTCTTTTAATTCAAACTGCTTACTCAAAGTAAATCTAGGGAAGTAGTATGACTGAGCTATTTGAATATCTTTTGGAGATTTAACTAGAAATGCTTTCATTTGATAGTGGATTTGGAACTTCTTGTAAAGATGAGTTTTGTACCAGTGCTTAGAAATTGTAGTGAAAGGATTACTTAACTCTGTTCAGTTTGATTTTGTTTATAGTTCTAAAAGAATTATGAACCACTTATTCTTAAGTACAAAGTTGTGGAGGCATTTTAAAAGAACTTCAGTTTTGAGTCCAAGGATACTCCTGAATTGGTTTAGTTTAAGGTTTCGGGTTTTCTATTCTTGTTGGGATCAATAAGTGAATACTTGAGTCTTTTAAAAGAAAAAGGAAATTGAGAATCCTTAGGGACAAAGTGTGCTATTTTTGAACTTTATTGTTTATGTTGTTCTGAACTGAAATTGGAACTCATGATTTTAAATGATAAGGATTGTAAGGGGGACTTGCAGTACGTTTTCCTTACAATGAGTTGGTTTTGTTCTCTCTTCAGGAACTAGTGTATGAGCTTATCGTTTGGATTAGAAAAGGGAATTTGTTGTTAAGTGTAGAGAAATGATTTAAGGATTGAATCAAATTCTGATAAGATTCCTTTTCTAACCTGTAGGGATTAGTTCATTTGATTGAACCCTTCTATTATTAGTTCTCTTGTGAAATGGAGATTTATTATAATTGTTTAGTCTTCCTTGTTCATATCATTTGTTGAAGTGATGTAGGAAGAGATTTGATGTTTTGGTTTTGTTGAATAGAAAATATAATCTTGTTGGTAGACTGTTTAAATTCTATATTCCTTCTTAGATTGATATGGGATTATGTTCTATGAAAATCTTAAATGTTGAATTTTAAGGTAGTTGTCCTTTAAACGAAACAGTTAAATTCATGTTATGAACCTATTTCTGTTTTCAGATGTTTTTTTTTAGCATAGTTTGGAATGGATATTCTTCTTCCTTGCTTAGGGGCTAGATGAATCATCCTAATGGGAACTATGCTATAAACCCTTCCTTTGTCTTATAGTAAAGTTAAATGTTGTATTCTATTATGATAGAATTGGGAACAATAGGATGTTATGATCTATTGTTGTTTAAAGGTAATTGATGGGATCAATTAAACTTTAATTTTGTAAGGTAGATGTTGTGGATTATAATTTGTTCTTCTCTTAGAAGTGAATTCAGATTGATTAATGTAATTATTTTTTGATTGTTATTACTTATACTGATATGTATGATATATTAATTGTTTCATTAAAGCAGATTTGTTTTAATGGAACAATTAGTGGAAAGTCCTTCGTTTAAGCTTAGTGTTTATCATGCCGAGTTTATGGAACTCGACCCATGTCTAGCTAGCATTTTGAATATGGACTTCGTAAGTGATAAAAGAAGGCAAAACTTATATGATGCATTGGCTGATTTTAGTCTGATTCTTTGTGAAGAATTCTGATTCATTCTTGAGTTGTATTGAAAAAGAAAAGTTGTATTCTTTTTTTAAAAGAAGGTTGTTGTTATGTAGTATGCCTAAAATGCATAAGTCTTGTAAATGTATAAGTTTCATAGATGAATTGAAAGTTGGGAATTTACTTGTATTGGTTGTGTAAATTATCTTGTACTTTTATAAAGAAGATGAAAGTTACATCTTGTTGATATTCTTTACTTTATGTATGCTTATCTTGTTATCTTTGATAAGATTGATAATGGGAATTAGTTCAGTTTCCCTTATAATGAAGCAACTTGAGAGTTGCATAATATGATGTGTTATATCTATCAATTTAACATAGTAATAAGTTACATAATAAACATGATGTATAAACTATGGACATTGGAAATGAAATACCCTAATACTTAATTATATAGAGGAAGACTCTTTCTCTCTCATAATTGAATGTAAACCTAAAAGGTTTGGAGATAAGATTAATGATCATTAGACTTCACCTTGTGTGAAGTCTACTTTAGTTGGAAGTATGTGGTTGTTAAACCTTCCTGAAAGTTAAAGTACATTTAATAAAACTTATGACATCGTTGTCCTATTTTGGTTAACTATTGGTTAAACCATGAAAACAAACTTTAAAAAGTAATCATAAGTTAAGGAAGTTCTTCATGGACTAAATAAAACATATTTAGGATAGAACTTATGGAGTGTTGGATTAGGGTTTAACAGGGTTGTTGTAATCTAGACATAATCCAAATTAATAATTCATTAATGAACTCCTTTGGGTATGTACATCTCGATGAGGCAGTTTCTGAAGGATGTTGGCACATGCCAACTACAGGTAGTACTTTCGAGAAGAATTGGGTCTTTTGAGGATACATCATTGTAGTTGACATATGGCATCACCCTTCTGCATTGATCATCCAAATCTACACACAAACTTGGACTTGAGCTTAGTTTCTCTCTAGGTCAGGTTAGGGGCATATTTAGGATAGGAATTAGCTTCCAATGGCTTAGGGTACCTTGGCACATCCGGTTGACTTAGGTCAACCGAGTATTCCCATTTACCCTAAGCCATTATGAGCATCTTCCTTTAATTTTTATGTCACTAATTAGGGCTAGGGTTAAACCAGGACAAGTGGACTGACGGTAGTCGTCGAAAGACCAATCATGATAATAGGTGAAGAGTCAATATGACGAGTATGTCATCTAGGAATAGTGACATACATATTATGTTGTAAATATTTGGCCAAAGTATCGCAAGTTATTGGTTACATTGTCCTATGTCACCTAGTTTAAAGTAACGTGATGTCAAATGAATATTGGTAACAAATATTCAGATAGGTTCTTTAAACAGATCACTCAGTACCGAAATAGGGTAAGAGAACCAAGTATACGTAGTATACAACAAGTATTCAATACTTAAGTTAAACATGAATAGATTGGTAGGTAACCGAGTCATGGAATGAATAGATCGGTGTATCACCGAGTCATTCATAGCTGCATATGGTTATCTGTTATGAGATTGATTGGCATTGAATGTGTGTTCTAAATAATGTTTTATTTAGAACAATGAACATTATAAAAAAATTCCCTTGTTTCTAAAGTCTTAAAATGGGAATATTACGGTGCTTTACAATGTGGTATGAAGGTTGAGTTTCGAGAGATGAGAGAGCATATGACATGCTAGAAAGATAAACAAGTGAGCTAGGTGAATGAGGGTTTGAGAAAGGGGTTTGAAGGAGTTTAGAGCTGAATTTTGTGATCACCATCAATGGATTTTTCAGTAGCATATCTTGAGTGATCTCTTCATCAAAATCTTGTGTGATGAGTCATATTCATGTAAGTATTTTGTTGTGAGTAATATCAACAAGGATTTAGGGGTTTGTGTTCCTTGTAGGGTTGATGTATCACTAAATAAATCTCCCGTGATGTGTAATATTCACTTGATTCTTTGTTATGTGTAATATCAACAAATTTTTTAGTGGGTTTATTAGAAACTAGGAAACTGAGAGGGGGGTGAATCAATGTCTAATCAGAGCTTCTCAACTATTTCTACTTCTCTAAACTTGTTAAGAAAATCACATCAAATCATACAAAAACAAATGAAATAGTACACAGTGTTTTAAAGTAGGAAACCCAAAATGGGAGAAAACCCACTAAAACAGAGAACTAACTTGGACAAAATGTCCTAAGTGTTACATTGTTTTCAAGTTGAGTTATAACTCAACTTTTGAGGCTATAATTCCAAGAATACAATCAAGCTACAACTTGATGATGGAATCTACAACCCCAAAATAATTTAGTCAGTAACTACTGACCTTCTGTGATGAGGCCATAAATTGACCATAAATTACCATTATTTTGTCCATAAATTACCATTATTTTGTCCTTCCAAGTTACCTTTGAAAGTGGATTTAAATCTAATCTTGGAACTTATAGTTTGTTTAAGATAAAATCTAGGATATATATCTTGTTCATTCTTTATAAATATTTTGTTATTTATTTTGTTGACTAATCATATTGATTATTTGGGAAAAGATGCAAAGTCTTGTGTATGCAGGCCATAAAGGAAAGATAATGCTAGTATTGGGAAAAATGGAACTAATCATGAATAGTAAATCTAAACTCAAATATTATTTCATATTCAGATTCCTCTCAAAAAATTATGCAAGTTCAAAAAAAGAATCATCTCAATCTAAGATCGCATGCAAAAGTTATAGTTGTTTTAGTTAGCTCCGAACCATTGGAGTTAGCTCCGAACCTACAAAGTTAGCTCTGGAACCTACAAAGTTAGCTCCAAAACTTGCATCAACAAAGTAACGTTAGCTCCAAAACCATTGGAGTTAGCTCTAAAACCTACAAAGTTAGCTCTAACCTATAACATTAGCTCCGGAACCATTGGAGTTAGCTCCAAACCTATAACGTTAGCTCTAGAACCTACATCAACAAAGTAACGTTAGCTCTAGAACCATTGGAGTTAGCTCCGAAACTTGCATCAATAGAGTAACGTTAGCTCGAACCTGCATCAACGGAATGACAGTTTTTGAGGAATTGTGAAAAATCAGAGAATCCAATGGGAAATATGAGAGAGGTTTTTGTTCATATCAATGTTTTTAACAAAAACTCATTCATATTTTCTACAAGTTTTACCAATGAAGAGAAATCTAACTTTTAGTGAGCGAGTTACTCGAGCAAAAAGTGTATCGATTTGGAGCACTAAAAGTTCCATAAACAAAAACAAAAAGTCAAATGGAAAATCAAAGAGGTTTTTGTTCATAGAAATATTTTTAACAAAAATCATTCATATTTGCTACAGGTTTTATCAATAAAGAGAAATCTAACTTTCAGTGAGTTGCAGTCCAAGGAAAAAGTGTATCATATGAGCACTAAAAGTTCCATAAATAGAAACAGAAAATTCAAACAGAAAAATATGAGAGACATTTTTGTTCATAGAAATATGTTTAACAAAAACCTCATTCATATTTGCTACACATTTTATCAATGAAGAGAAATATAACTTTTAGTGAACTACAGTCTGAGGAAAAAGCGTATCAAACAAGTGTTAAAAGTTTCACAATCAAAAACATAGAAAGTCAAATGGAAAATGGGAAAGGTATTTGGTCAAAATCATCTTTTGAGGAAAACCCTCCTTCCAATAATGTAGGAGAATAAAATCATTGTGATTCTTGTTACCAAAAATTAAGGAGAAAATTTGGGAGAAAATCTTCCTAAAATAAGTAAGATAAGATTTGACTCCAATAATATATCTCTCTCCATATTTTGTGGAGATGGAGATCTTAGTTGTTAGGATTAGAATAAAGATAAGATCAGATTGTATTTCCTAAAATAAGGATTTGGTTGGATGCATGAATTATAAATGCAACCTTCCACACTGAGATATGTAATTCTTTCTCCCAAGAAATAAAGATCTGTTCTTTCCTCTCAAATATTATGTAGTTTTAAAATCTCGGAAGTATGATTTAAATCCTCTTCCAAGGAATGAGTTGGCCACTCATTTCAAGTAATATGGATCTATATATTTATGTTTATGTTTATTCATTTGTCTGTAATTCATTCTGTTGTATTGTTTTTATCTTTGTATTGTGAAAATTCAGTCTGTTGTGAACCTGCAGGTGTTTCATTTAATTATGTTTATTTCCAATTCAACAATTTCAATTTATGCAAGTGTGTTTTTATTTCCTGCAAGTTTGATTTCCTTCATGCAAGTGTGATTTATTTCATGCAAACTTTATTTCTACAAGTGTGCCTTTATTTCTGCAAGTGTGCCTTTAAATTTCTGCAAGTGTGATTTATTTTATGCAAGTTTGGTTTGTGTTTAAAGGAGTTGTTTTCCAAATATCTTCTTCTCTTAATGCATACAGCCATTAGACACTAGCCCTGGATTGACATTATTAATGGCGAGGATTGATGACCCTCATCATTCTGCAAGCTACAACCTGCAAGGAAGCTATAACTCCTTGATTATACTAAGCTAGAGCTCAGTGTGTATACAAAACTTGATCACTCTTCATCTTGGATGCAATACATCTGATTGTGACCCTAAATTAGCAATCTTGACTTCTTATTCGCTTGTAATTTCATCAAAATTTCAAGTACACATTTTCCTTTCACCCGTTATCCGATTATTTCAAGCATTCACTTACTATTCTCGGCTTATCATCTTAAAGTTCTTTTCATTCTTCAACATTCGTAGCTCAACTTTGTCAGTATAGATTTCACTATCATTTAGTTTAGTCTTCAAGACACTTTCAAAAATAGCTTATCTCAATCTGATTGGTGTTATCATCTTATCCTTCGGAATTTTAATACTTATCTTGTCTTATATATCATGTAAAGAACTCATGCTTTTCTATCCTTTCCAACTTCTATACTTGTGCATTCAATATTTATTCTACTTTTTCATTTTCAATGGTTTAACAACCCATCTCTCGTCCATTTCACTTTTTCACTATCTTCGAATTCATTTTTCATTTCATACCACACACACAGTTATCAACTTGTTCTATCTTGTATTACACACCTCGAGTCCTCACTACTCACCCCTTTAGCATCTATGAACAACAAAACAACATTAAAAATGTATCATTTTCTTACTATTGTTTCATACCTTTTACCTTATTTGTTCACACTTCTAAAGCTAAAGTGTCTCACTTTTCACACACATCATCTTCAATCCCTTTATGCTCTGCCATGTTCTATGTTCTCATCAACACATTATTTCTCTCATATATCTCTTTGCATTTCTTGTTTTACTTCCATATATATTGTTTCCCTAGTATACCATCTAAAGATCTCAAAGTGTGTTCTATGTATTTCATCACATCATTATATCTCTATCACATTCTTCATTAATTATTAACAATGTATACATCAGTCTCACCCAAAAACATATTGTTAATGCAAAATTACAAGACCTCTCGATTGCTTGTGATTTTGTGTACAAGGCAACTCGCATAACATAGGATTATCCCGCAATGTAGGACCTTACAAGTACGATAATCCTCTAGAGAAAGTCAAAGCATCTTCCTCTAACCTAGTGTCAACTTCCCAAAGTGTAGAGAATGGCAAGCTAAAACAATCATATCCTAATGCTTTCCAAGGAGACAGGGATAGAAAAAATGCATGAAAGAAAACTACTCTAATCAAGGTGATGCACCAAGAAAGGGTGAGATAATCCAAGTGAGTTAAAGATAGGGAGAAACTGAGAAGGAGATTGGTAGAAACACAACAGTCTAAAACAATATTCAATTCCCTATATACGTAAAGCACAACAAACTATAGACCCTACGAAAGAGATAAATACATGCACAATATACTTATAAATATAATGGAAGGAAAAAGATGCAATTCATACATGTTAGGGTGAAAATGGCCACAAAATATGAATTTTATTTCTTAGAAACATGCACAATCCATCATACCATAAGCACAAGACAAAATCTTTTACAATAAGCCCAAATTCAAGGCCTTTAGCTCACAATAGCTCTAGAAAAAATTTGACAGTTCCTTTTCTTTCTTGGAAAAATTCTCTCTCAAAATGAGGCAAATTTTACAATATATAGGCAATTTGGGTCACCAACCGACAAGATGCATTAAAGAGGTATGGGTAACCATTCATTTTGGTACTTTTCCTACATGGGCGGTCATGGGTGTCATGCCTCATTAATTCTGGTTATTGGGATGTCATTCATTCACCTACCCTTGTCTGGCTTGTAACTCGTCCATCCTCTTTGTCATCCAACCACGTTGGGTTGGACAACATCTATCTTCATGACCGTACATGCTTCTAGTCACCGACCAACCCGGGAGTTTCCATCTTCACATTGTGGGCCATCCAACCCAGGAGGTTGGATGGCCATCTATCTCTACCCGTATGACACACTACCCGTCCATCCTCGCAGACAAACCGACGAGCCACCAACATGGTGACTCACCCAACCATGTCATACAACTGTAAGCCAACCAACCATGCCAACCAACCACCACCTAACCAACCATGCCATACAACTATAATTCACCATCTGTGTTGGTTGTCAAACCCCGAGGGGTTGGACGACGTCTATGTATGTCGACCAACCTCTCCGTCATAATGTCCACCGACCAATCATAACCTCTCCAACCTGAGCCTCCACAAAATTCATCTGACACATCCATCTAACTAACCCATCACCGTGACCAACCATGCCTACCAACCATCACCGACACACATGTCCAACCAACCATCACCCGACCAACCATGTTGACCAACCATCACCCAACCAACCATGTCGACCAACCATCACCCGACCAACCTCAACCTCAGCTAATTTTCCAATAAGTTTGATTGCCAACTCCAAGATTCTTCAAGTGAGCTAGTATAACCAACTCGATTGAGCTAAGACACGAGCTACCCTACATAATGTAAAAGCATTTCCCTTTTTCCATCAATTTTGATGTTCTGACCTGCTAAGTTGTCCATTTCACGAGGGTGTGAAAAATGGATAACAATTGGTGACTTGTGGGATGATCTTCCTGCTTGATCTGGAAGACCAGTGACCTTAGGGGATCCATTGGGCATGGAGTCATATGATTGTTGGAACTAGCCCATCACTTGAAAATCTATCTTCCAACCTCTAGAGCACTACTATTGGATATTTTCATTTCAAAAGAAACCCCTAGTTGAGGATTGGTTGTTTCTTCACCAAACTTTTCCTAAAACTGGAAAGTGCAAGAGCAACAAGGGAATAACTATGTACAAACAAAAAAGGTCATACACATTCCAAATAGAATATGCAGAGAGTGCACAAGCACTTATTAAAAAAGCAACCTAAACTAAAACAATGCAATGTGCTACAAGCACTTGGAGGAATTACAACTCCTAAACTAATATGTACAAGAAGGATCTTTCACTCAATAACAATGCTTGAGATAGATTCCATTGACTGGAATCTGCAGTCCTTCTCCATCTAACCTTGATAGCTAGAAAGCATTGTTTTCTTTGTAGCCTAAAATCATATAAGGGCCACTCCATATTGCATCAAACTTAGAGTGCCTTCCTATTTTTCCTTGTTTGCATCCCATTTAAGGACCAAGTCTCCCTCTTGGAAGTTTCTAGCCTTTGCCTTCTTTTCAAAGCACCTCTTGATCAACACTTGATCCTTCTCCATGATGTGCATGGCTTGGTTCCTCATCTCCTCCAACTCCATGAGCTTTGCATATCTAGCTTCCATGGGTTCAAACTCAGATAGTTCTAGTTGCTTCATGAGTTCCAATGCGGGAAATTTGAGGGATATAGGCAGCCTTTCCTCCCTTCCATAGACTAACATGTAAGGAGAGTTCCATGTTGACTTCTTAGGAGTAATCCTATCAGCCCACAAGGCTGATTTCAACTTGGCATGCCAAGTTCTCTGGTTCTCGTCTAGAGTTCTCCTTATAATCTTCAAAATATTTTTGTTGGTGGACTTGGCCTGCCCATTACCCTGTGGGTAGTAATTTGATGAGGTGCTCAAGTATATCCCATTTTTGACTTGCCCACTCTATGATCTTGGCACCTAGGAATGCCAAAGCATTATCTGATATAATGGTGGCTAGAACTCAACCTTGTCACTATCCCTTCATAAAAATCTAGTATGTTGGCCTCATTTTCTTCTTTGAGTGCAACTGCCTCCGTCCACTTGGTGAAATAATATGTGGTTGTGAGGATCCACTTGTGGCCCAAGCTAGAATTTGGATTAATCACCCCAATGAAATCCAGCCCCCATTGCATGAATGGTTCATTTACGAAATGGGGTGGAGTGGAAGGGCTGTTAACCTCTCTTTTCCTGTGAAGAAGGCACACTTTTTACACTTCCTAATCCATGCATAACAATCATGAAAAAGGTTAGGCCAATAATAACCTACCTTCATAATTCTAAGAGTTATCACCCTTGCGGAAAAATGGCCACCTATTTCTCTATCATGAAATTCATGTAGCACCTTCTCTATCTGATCTACCTTGAGGCACCTTAGGAGGACACCATTTACATCTTTCTTGAACAAGATACCATCAACCAATACAAAGGGGATACAATGGAGCCTGAAATATCTTATTTTGTCCTTGTTCATCCCTTGAGGACTTTGACCTATTTGAAGAAAATGGACTATATCTTGAGTCCAACAAGGATCGGGTGAGGCATCGGTTGATTGCTCTTGATCGTCGCGTAGCACCAAAACAACCTCTCCTTTACCACTTGACTCAACATGTTGTCCCAAAGCTAGTTGTTCACATAATCCCTTCCCCTAACTAGCTTGGTCACCTTAATATCAATGTCATATTCCATGACCTTGGTTACCTAGCCAACCCTTTTTTCATTGAGGTCCTTGTTTAAAAGAAAATCTTTTATACCAACATGTGTGACTAGTAGATGAATCATATTATTTGACACTAAATGTCTTGAACTTCTTTAAACTTCTAATCACAAAAAGGACATGTTTCTTAATGAATGAATATCTTACCTCATAGTCCATAAGGCCTTGGCTAAAGAATGCAATAGGTTGTTCCAATCCTTCCTTACTCTATTGCACCAAGATTGCAAAGATGGTGTTCGAACCACCGAAGGCGTATAAAAAGAAGTCTTTGGAGAAGTTTGGATTAATGAGAGTTGGAGCTTGAGATATGGCTTGCTTGATAGCTTTGAAACTCTCTTTTCCCTCCATTGTCCATTTGAAAGCCAAATTTTTTTAGCATCATCGTTAATGGCTTCACAAGAGCGGAAAAATTTAGTACAAACCTCCGAACAAAGTTTATCCTCCCTAAGAAGATTTGGAGAGCCTTCTTATGACTTGGCAATGGTAGAGCATGGATGGCTTCTACCCTCTCTCGGATCAATTTTCAGTCCTTCCTTTGACATGATATGGCCTAGAAGTTTACCCTCATGTGCCATGAATATGTAATTTTTCGGGTTCGGGACACTTCAAACCTCTTGTACCTTTGGAAGACCTATCTAAGATGAAATTGGTTACTTTCGCATTTTTAGAAAATACAGTGATGTCGTCAAGATATACAAGCACTATTTTATTTAACCCCTTAAACGCCATATCCATTGCTCATTGAAATGTTGCTCTAGCATTTGATATCCCGAATGGCATCTTCTTGTATGCATAGGTGCCCCATTTTGTGGTGAAGGTTGTTTTGAACTGATCCTCCTCTTTTACCATAATTTGATTATAGCCCGAATGTCCATCTAAGAGGGAGAATCTTTCTGAATCGCCACTACCTATAGAATCTGCTCCATGGAGGGCAACAGATAGTGATCCTTGAGGGAGTCCCTATTTAAATCCCAAAAATCCACGCACAACCTAATTTCCCCATTTATTTTCCTAACCGGCACTATATTTTCCACCCATCTTGAATTCTTGATCGAGAAAATGATACTCACCTCAATGAGCTTATTCAACTCCTTCATGAGAGGCTCTATATGAGGGTTGACTAGCCTTTGCTTTTGCTTGATGGGTTTAGCCCTAGATTCAACTCAATAGTGTGTTGTGCCAATTTTGGGTTAAAACCCTTCAAATCCTCATAGCTCCACATGAAAACATCCGGAATTCCTAGCAGAGTTATACAAGGTCATACTTTTCTTGTTCACTTCTCATCTTGCCTATTTGGAGCATCTTACCTACTCTAACCGAAATGGGCTCATAATCCTCCTTATCCACTTGAATGTTGGTCTTCTCTTTCCGAATTGATCATTTTGGTGGAATGTTGACTCTAAAGTCACTAATCCCTTTGACAATTTGTTTGTCCGTAGTTGCACTATTTGATCCTGTCTTCTTTCCAATTTCTCCTTATTTTTAGCTGAGAACTTAGCCTCCTCATGAAACAAATTAATGGTCTATTGATCATTCTCAAAAACTTGTCAACTTGTGTTGTTATCTAGCACAACTTCTCTTACAACCACTTTGATATGAGGCTGATATTTCTCACTTTTGATACTTTCTACCACATCAAAATTTGTTCCAATTGTTACGAGCTTATTCGCGGCCTCATTCTCCTTCCGCAGTATGGCCTAAATATTGAATGCTTCAAGGTCTTCAATTTGATCCCATGCCCGATGCTTGTAGGCTTTGAGTAGATCATTCTTAGCAGCATGTTGTCCTCTGAATTGGTTCATGATTAACTCACTATCCCCAAACACTTGCAAGTTTTTAATACCTCTCTTTCTTACCCAATGTAATCCATGGATCAAGGCTTCATACTCGGTTGTGTTGTTTGAGCAAGCAAACTGAAAATGGAAAGCTAAGTAATATTTTGTACCTTGTGGTGAAACAAGCATAGCTCCTCCTCCAACACCTTACCTACTTCTTGAACCATCAAAAATAGTTGACATAATTCATTATCACCCTTATCATCTAGTTTGGTGAGGTTAGGAAGAGGTGTGTTTTCCTCGTGTAAACAATAAATTCCCAACTCAACCTCCTATGTTTCCTTGTATGGATCATGTTCATGTCTTTTGTTTACCCATTCATCAAGATTCAAATCCGAGATGCCCCCAACTTTGGTATCTTCTTCCTGAGTGTTTGGGCATTCCTCTTGATGAAAGGCCGAGCAATTTACGTTGATTGGGCTCGGTGTATGAGGATCAATATGAAATTTTTCAATAGACTCATATCTAATCATATCCTTTGCTCCATACCTTGTTCTGAATAACATGTGTGACCAATCAATAAACAAATAGCCTCCAATTTTAGCGGTGAAGTCTCTTGATAAACACAATGTAAAAAGTGGTGGCAAGTCTATGACTGATACATCTTACAAGACAGTCACATTGGGACATGTATGTAATGTAAGGCTTGATCCTTTGATTACTCCAACTGTTGTTACCATTTTCCCATCCAATTACACCACACCTCTAGAAATGACTTCATATTGAAGACCCAGCTTGATCAGCTATTTGTTTTGGCATTATAGAGCTATTTGCTCCTGAATCAATCATGCAATTATGCACCAACTTATCTCCAATGATCAATGAGATATAGAATGGTGGGGGCTTCAAATTTTTACCTTGTTGGCCTCCCTGATTTCCTCCTTGCTGAGTTGCATTGGTGAGTACCTTCTCTTGCTCTTTGGATGATTGATTTGATGCTAACCAATTCACCATAGCAGCTTGCAATAGGTCTCTTTGTCCTGGGATAGCTAATGACTCCCACATTGAGATGTTTACATTCATTTTCCTCATCTTCTCAATAATGTTGAATGGATATGAGCTATCTCTCTATTTCCCCTTACTTTGCACAAGTTTCTCTTACACATGGGTTATTACAACCGACACTTGAGCTGGTATAAAAGGTGGCTTAGACTGACCTTGCACATTAGGAGCTGCATTTTGGTTATCGATACCTTGTTGGGTGATTGAGGGTTGTGGATCATTTGAATTGGAGTTCTTTGTCCTCTCCAATATTTCTCTTCTTAGACCATTTATTAGCTACTACACTTTGAGAGGGGGCTTGATTTATACCACAGGAATCTTCAACCTAGCAATTAAAAAGTGTGGTCTCATTTAGAGGTGTTTCCTGAGTTGTTTCTCGCTGCTGATTTCCTTCTTGTCTTGTCTCTTGTTCGACACCCATTGTTGTCACCATAAGAGCTTGTTTTAAAGTACCATTAAAACACATTGAATGGTTATGAGGTTGATTACATGGGAAGCACTAGTCATATTCTTGATCCATGTTATTTTGCACTTTGAAACAAAGGCTCTAGATGTGGACACAACACTAGGATTGTAAGGCTGAAATGGCCTACTCACATGAGGATTTGTTTGGTTCCAATTTGTAGCTTGATAAGGTGGTCTATTAGGTTGATATAAAGGCCTATTGGGTTGGGCTTGAGGCTGATATGACCTGAAATTTTGAGTTTTTTACCTCTTAATTATCACCAACTCGTTTCCTAAGTTTTGTAAATGACTTCGTGACTTCTTAGAGCTCATTTGAAGGATTGGAAGAAGAAGTGGAAGCTTCATTTGAACCCTGATTTCTTAGAGTAGGGATGGGGGCTATTGTAGGTGTTTGATTAGGATTGTGGTTCCCCATATCTAGATAGAGAGGCATAGGTGGCCTAGGTGCAAGTTTACCGGCTTGAATTAGGAAATTCTCATCTCTAATGGCTATGGCATAGGTGTCTAGTAGGGTTATTCCTCTCATAGATTGTATCATAATAGATATATCAAATTTAGAGCTTTAAGAAAATAGAGAAATACACCTTCAGTTATTGGTCTAGTCGTAATTGGGATCCTTTCCCATGTTCTTTGGAATCTAGAATTGAAGTTTGTCATTTGCTCAGTTGGTTCCCTTTTGATTATAGTCATCTAATCCAAAAGGGATAAGTTGTAAGCCCTCTCTCTAAACTAGCCACGAGATCTCGTACACTATTGATCCCAATTCAATTGATCCTGCTCCCAAGCCTCTAAACCACTTGTAATGATTTTCCCTTAAAAGAATAAGCCAAAAACTTGACCGCATGACATCCATCTCGGAAATATCATGTATGACACAGACATTTGCAATGTCTTGAATGTGGCCGATGGGAGTTGTGTGATTTTCTCCAGTGAAGTATGGAATATTCTTTAATGTTGCTATCAAGACCAGATTATGTGCATTAAGGGCAAGTGAACTATTGCCTGTTAAATTTGCCTGAGGGTTTAGAGGTGGCTTATTTAGTGGTTGTTGATGAGCCATCCTGAGTGGCCTAAGAACCTTAGTCAATTAAAGAAAGGGTCTACCAGGTGGAGGTGTGGATAATGTTTTGTTTGGTAGAGATGGAGACCTTTGTACTCTTATTCCTCTCCTTCCTCTGCTGGAGATAACTGCAAGTATTCAAAGATACCTTCTACTCTTGCTTTCTGACCGAGGTTTGCACTCTTCTCATGAACTTGATAAACTTGGGCTACTTAAACCATTGGATTTGAATGATGGAGTTGTCAGATGTGTTTCGACAAAGCCTTTGAAGGCTATAAATTCACCAAAATGCACACCTAATCTTGATAAAAGTGAAAATATTGACTTATGTCCCACAGGCATGCCAAAATTATTAATGCAAAATTATAGCACCACTGATTGTTTGTGATTTTGTGTACAAGGCAACCTACATAACATGGTATTATCCTATAGTGTGGGGCCTTGCAAGTAGGATAATCCTCTGGAGAAAGTCACTTCTTCCTCTAACCTAGTGCCAACTTTCCCAAAGTGCGAGAGAATGGCAAGCTAAAACAATCTTATCTTAATTCTTTCCAGGAGACAGGGGATAGAAAAAATACACGAAACAAAACTACTCTAAGTGAAGGTGATGCACCAAGAAAGGGTGAGACAATCCAAGTGAGTGAAAGATAGGGAGAAACTGGGAAGGAAAGGGTTGGTAGAAATACCACAGGTCCAAAACAATATTCAATTCCATATACTCGTAAAGCACAACAAACTATGGACCTATGAAAGAGATAGATGCATTCATAATATACTTATAAATATAATGGAAGGAAAAAGATGTAATTCATACAAGTTATGGTGAAAATGGCCACAAAACATGGATTTTATTTCTCAGAAACATGCACAATCCATCATACCATAAGCACAAAACAAAATATTTTACAATAAGCCCAAATTTGAGGCCATTAGCTCATAATAGCTCTAGAAAAAAATTGACAGAGTTCCTTTGTTTTCTTGGAAAAAAATCTCTCTCAAAATGAGGTGAATTTTACAATATATAGGCAAATTGGGTCATGAACCGGTAGGATGCATTAAAGAGATATGGGTAATCATTCATTTTGGTACTTTTCCTTCACAGGTAGTCATGGGTGTTATGCCTCATTAATTATGGTTATTAGGATGTCATTCATTCACCTACCCTCATCTGGCTTGTAACTCGTCCATCCTCTTTGTCATCTAACTGTGTTGGGTAGGATGACGTCTATCTTCATGACTGTGCATACATGATTCAACTCACCGACCAATGCGTGAGTTGCCATTTTCACATTGTGGGTTCTCTAACCCAAGAGGGTAGATGGCCATCTATCTCTACCCATACGACACCCTACCCATCCATCCTCACACCCAACGAGCTAACCAACCCAGGTGACTCACCCAACCATGTCGTCATGACTATAAGCCGACTAACCATGCCGACTAACCGTCACCCAACCAACCATGTTGACTAACCATCACTGACCAACCATGTCATACAACTGTAAGCCGACCATCTGTGTTGGCCGTCAATACTGAGGGTTGGACAACATCTATGTATGTTGACCAACCTCTCTATATGTTTTCCATCCAACTAATCATAACCTCACCAACCCGAGCCTCCACAAAATTCATCCGACACGCCTGTCCGAATAACCCATCATCCGACCAACCATCAACCGACACACCTATCCAACCAACCGTCACCGACCAACCATCATCCGACACACATGTCGACTAATCATCACTCGACCAACCATGCCAACCAACCATCACCCAACCAACATCAACCTCACCAATTTTCCAATAAGCTTGATTGTCAACTCCAAGATTCACCACGGTGAGTTGGTATAACCAACTCAAATGAGCTAACACACGAGAGTACTACCCCGTATACCGCAAAAGCATTTCCCTTTTTCCATCAACTGCCGATGTTCCAACCTGCTAAGTTGTCCATTTTGTAGGGGTGAAAAAATGGATAACACATATTTCATTAACCTAAATATATTTTTCTCACTCAAGCTAATCTCACTTGAATATTATCTCTTCAACTTCTACATAGTATTTTTGGCTTTTCTACCTCTTAGACTACTTACTTTGACCAAAACAATCTCATCATCTTCTCACACAGACTTAGAATATACCTCTCATGAATTTATAACATCCTCTTAACCCTTTGACTTCTTCAAGATCACATTTTCTTCGATTAAGACTACCCCAAGACCTTTCAACTTCACCACCGGACCAAATACTTAGCAATTCAACACAATTTTATGATTTTATGCAACGCCTTGAGTACCAATAGTCATTGACACACTTTAGGCATCTTTTCAACTATATTTTGATGTAAGAGGTAAGTTCATTTCACTTGTCATAAGAATTTTTTTAAGGAACCTTTTACTTTGATAATTACCCGAGACATAGCAACAAACCCGAGAGCAACTCTTACCATTATGATGTACCTTTGGGCTTTCAAAACAAAATAAATCTACTTGAATGTTGAAAGGAACAATAAGAAGATTGTTCTAAGATGTGAAGATCTCGAGATGATAATATCACACCACATTAGATTTGCAAATAAAAGCTAAAATATCATATATGGAAATCCATTATAATCCATAATGTTCAATACATTACATTGGATCACATTGACTTGAATTTCTCAATAAGAAAGATGTACATATATGAGGAGGGAAGTGCACCTAGATCGGTGGTGAAAAATTCCACTAACTAATATTGGTAGTTAAGTCAACTCCACAAGACTAACAAACTAACTCTACACAATTGGTAAGCTCGCTCCACACAACTAGTACACCTAAGCAAGCTAACCCAAAAAGTGTAGGGCTAACATAAGTGCAAGAATTATCTTGATAAATAAATAAAAGGATAAATAATAACCTACACTAACACCCCTTGTAAGATAGCTTAGGTGGACGAAAAAGAAGGTGAGTCTCGGAAACAAAGCTTGATGAGGTATCCACGTATAATAATTGGGAAAAAGGGACACCATAAGGTACCAAAAATTAGTAATAAAAAAGTAGAGAGAAAAATCCCACTACAAGGCATCCCAATAATCTCATCTCCAAAAACTCATACAGTGTTCAAGAAGTTTGGTGTGCACTGTGGTCTGAATCTACTACTCAATCAAAAAACTAAAAAACAACTAACATTGGGCTTCACTGAGAATAGCTCCATGCTTGGAGATTGTTAATGGAGTGATGTTGAAAGTGCACAAAACCACCAAACATAATTTGATCAACTACTACAAATAAGTGTGCCATGATCCAAGAACAACAACCAAGGTAACAAGGCAAGGACACGAGATCCAAAGAAATTAGAGTGCCATGTTCCAAGAAAATCCAAGGTAACAAGGAAATGACACATAACCTCGAGAAGTAAGATCAATTTACAAATAGGTGTGCCACAATCCAAGAACAATAACCAAGGTAACAAGGTAATGACATGAGATCCAAATAAATAAGAGTGCCATGATCTAAGAAAAGTTAAGGCAACAAGGCAAGGACATGAAACCTAAAGAAATAGTATCAACACCCCACCCTCCCATAGTTTTGAATGGGTAGAGTGATGCTACAAATCTATATGAGTTGTCAAAATAAGTACTCAAACACTGACAAACTAACACTGGAAGGCTTCACCAGAATAGCTCCCCCATGAGAGAGACTGCCAACATGCCAAAAATGTGTTGAAAATGCAGATATAAAATCTCTCAACAAACAAGAGAGATAAATTTGGCACTTTATAATTGAGTGCATGTTACAAACATGAAATTTTATAATTTTGGGGTGATTCTAAAAATAAATAGTTCCAATGGAGCAAGCACAAAAACTAAACACTTTTGAAACAAACAGCTCTCAAATCCAAGTTACCGATCAAAAGATACAAGCTTTTTTAGTTTGTGCTTTAATATTGTTGGGGTTAAACCATATAACAATGTTGCACAGATCTATAATTAGATAAAGCATACAAGCAATGAATGTGGAAATAACTAGAAGATAAAATAAACAAGAGAAAAATAACACCAGATTTAACATGGTTCACCCAGTGTGGGCTACGTCCACTAAGAAATGGCCAATATTATTATTCAGTGCTTTACAGAGGAAATATAATGAATATTTTTTGTCTTCCAACACCTCTCAGGATGTTCAATGCTTTTCACTCACTCAGCTACTCTTTCTTACTCACCAAGAAAACTTACATGCAAAACAATTGTTATTTTCTTCTCTCATACCTTCATACATGTATACATGCATATATATATATATAACAAACTATGTTTTTACAATCAATAAATCATCTTTAAAGGAAGAGATTTATTCTAATTCTCGTTAAAGAACAAAAGCACCGTCGCATAGGTGACGATGTCGGTCCTGCTGCACTGACTAATTTCGGTCATGTCTGACCGATGCCGGTATCCTTTGACCGATGTCAGTCATCCCCTGACCGATGTCGATCACTGATCAAAACCAATAACATGTAAAATTAAGTTTCTTGTGAAGTAATTAAGCTCCACACTCAACAATCTCCCACTTGGAGATCAATTGTTGCACTGTACTGTGCATCACCATCCTTGGTTCCTTTTCCTTGGCCCGTTTCTTCCTCTTCAAGTCTCAAACTCGAAGACCAACAGAAGTGGAGTGAAGCTCCAACTTCTCCCTTACCAATGGCTTCGTTAGCATATCCACAGGGTTCTCATCCATATGGATTTTCTCTAACTTCAGCTACCCATCCTCCAACACCTCCGTATGAAGTGATACCTCAACTGAATGTGTTTCGTTCTTGAATGAAATGTTGAGTTCTTTGCCAGATGAATCACTCTCTAACTATCACTATATAATTTGTAATCCTTTTGCTCCTTTCCCAACTCTTTCATGAACATACTTTGCCTTTGTAGTAGACAAAGCCATAACCTTCTACAATCTTGAAATCCAGCTAACTTTCATTCCACCTACTCTGAAAACATATCCAGTTGTGCTCCTCCTACCATCCAAATCTATAGCCATATTTGAATCAACATAGCCACGTAAATAAGTATATGGCCCTCCATAGCAGAGCTCCATGCTGGATGTCCCTCTCAAATACCCGAGAATCCATTGGATTATTTTCCAATGTTCTTTACCTGAATTAGCCATAAACCTGCTCACAACTCCCACCGCCTATGCAATGTATGGCCTAGTACAAACCATGGCATACATAAGACTTCCTATTGCTGAAGCATAGGGAACATGTGACATGTACTCAACCTCTTCATGTGATGAAGGACACTGCTCTTTGCTAAATTTGAAGTGTCCATCCATAGGTGTACTAACAGGTTTTGAATTTTGCATGTTAAACCTTTCCAACACCTTATTGATATAAGCTTCCTAAGACAAATACAACTTATTTTCCTATCTCAGTGAATTTGCATGCCAAGGATTATCTTTGCGGTTCCCAAATCCTTCATTACAAATGTGTGAGCTAACCGTTCTTTGAGTTTACCAATGTCCTACATACTAGATCCCGAATCAAGCATATCATCCACATACAAGAACAAAATAACATAGCTCCATTTTCAAGCTTCTTAAAATAAACACAATGGTCAAATTCACATCTCATATAACCATGCTCATATATAAAGCTGCCAAATCTTAGATACCATTTCCTTAGAACTTGCTTGAATCCATATAGGCTATTTTTAAATTTGCACACAAGTTTCTCCTTACCCTTGACTTCATAACCAAGTGGTTCTTTGCATATAAATATCTTCCTCCAAATCACCATGAAGAAAATTTGTCTTAACATCAAGCTGTTCTAAATGAAAATATTTTGTTGTAACCAAACTTAGAACAATACGAATATAATTCATCTTAACTACGAAGAAAAAATCTCATCAAAGTCAATACCTACTTTATATGCAAATCCCTTTACCACAAGCCTCGCCTTGTACCTTTTCAGTCCACCCTCTTCTTCCTTGATTATGTAAACCCATTTGTTTTGTAGTGTTTTCTTACCTATTGGCAACTTGACCAAATCCCATGTCTAATTTTGTTCTAAGGAGTCCATCTCCTCATCCATGCCATGCTCCCACTGCTTGTGGGTATCTACCTACATTGCTTCTTCAAAGCTTTCTAGTTCACCACTATCAATCAATAATAAATAAGAAAAGGAAGGTGAAAATATCTCTAGAGGTCTACTTACCCTTTGTGACCTTCTCACTGAGATTTGGGGTGTCTGGGGCTCATTCTATGTCTATTGCACATTCATGTCAATCTCTGTCGACTGTGCGCGTCGGTCACCTGAACCGACCGTGGTTTTGTAACCGACCACGGTTCCTCTATCTACCAACCGACTATGGTTTCCTTACCAACATTGGTTCAAGGAGTGTCAACACCGGTTCCACTTTGGATCTCTATTCTAAACCCGATCCTATCTTCGATCTTTGGTTAGCCTAACCAACATCAGTTTTTGTAGAACCGACGTCGGTGTCTGTGGATGTCTGCTTTAGGTCTAAAAGTTGATTTTCCTTCAAAATCTCCTTAACCTGTTCATGTTTAGGTACCAAAACCTGATCCCTGTACATTCTTTTTTCATTCCAATCAATGTCACAACTCCTAACAATATTAGAATCTTCTAAATCCCAAAAATGATATCTGAAATCACCATAGCCATAACCAATGAAAGTATATCTCTTAGATTTAGCATCCAACTTCTTCCTATTTTCCCTATCAACATGCACAAAATCTTCTGAGCCAAAAACTCTAAGAAAAGAAAAATCTACCTCTTTTCCAGACCAAGATTCTTCTAGTATTCCACCATCTAGTGTTGTTGAAGGCCCACGATTGATCAAGTACACCATTGTATCCACTGCTTCTACCCAAAATTTCAAAGGCAAACCGGCATGTATCCTCATGCTTCTAGCATGTTCCATGATTGTTCTATTCATTCTTTTTGCAACTCCATTCTCCTGTGGAGTTCTAGGAACCGTTCTTTCTCTTTGTATTCCATTCTCTAAACAATAATCATTGAAAGCCTTGCTACAATACTCACCACCATTGTCAGATCTAAGGCACTTCAATTTTAAGTTTGTTTCATTTTCTACAAGGTCTTTCCACCTTTTAAAAGTTTCAAAAACATCATATTTACGCTTAATACAATAGATCCATACCTTCCTTGTGGCATCATCAATGAAAGTCACATAATATTGGGATCCTCCAATAGAATCTACCTAAGATGGTCCCCACACATTTGAGTGTACAAGCTCCATTTTTGCTCCTTCTTTGTTGACCCAACCTTGAGAAATCTCACTCTCTTCTACTTTCCAAATATGCAATGCTCACAAAAATCAATATCTAATTGTTTCAAATTTGATAACTTACCCTTAGCCTTTAAGATCGACATTCCTTTTTCACTCATATGACCTAGCCAATTATACCACATGGTTGCATCTAAATTTGTAGTAGAAAGCACAGAAGAATGGAATCGAAGTAACACGGTGAAACAGAGATATAAAGTTACTACCTTATTACCTCTTACCACAATAAGATATCCCTTGGTAAGCTTCCAAGAGTTGGATGTGAATGTAACCACACATCCAAATTCACCTAGTTGCCCTGCAGATATTATATTTCTTTTGAGGCTTGGCACATGCCTCGCATCTTTCAATACCCATGGATTTCCATTCTACAACTTTAGATAAACATCACCTTTACTAGTAATATTGCATGGCTCATCATCTCCTAAATAAAATTGTCCAAAATCACCCTGAACATAATTTCTGAAATAACCCTTATTAAGGGTAGCATGGAAAGAAGCTCTAGAATCTAAAACCAAAGATTCTAATTTATTATCCAAGGAGAGAATAAGGGCATCTTGTTTTACCTCACTTGCAACATTTTCCTCTTTACCTTTGTCTGATGTATTCTCTTTATTTTCCTTGGACCAACACTCCTTCTTTACGTGTCCTCTCTTTCCACAATTCTAGCAAAGTAAATCTCTGTACCTGGATCTAGATCTATCATGTCTTGACTTTGATCTCCCATTCTTCTTACTCTTTGATGATCTCTCCTTATATCTTCCCCTACTTTCTACAGATTAAAGTGTTTCCAGATGATGCTTCTCCTAAGATTTTCTGTGTATTTCCTCATTAAGGATTACACTAACCACATCATCAAATTTCAAACCTTTAGAAGCAATCGTTGTATTACTAACAACCATTACCAAGTTATCCCAACTATCTAGAAAAGAGCATAAGAATAAAAGTGCTTTCACTTCATCATCAAATGGAATTTCTATTGATTTTAATTGATTTACAATAGACCGAAATCATTCAAATGATTAGATACAGATCCACCTTCTTGCATATTAGAATTAAACAATTTTTTCATCAAATAAACCTTATTCAAGCACTAGGAGTTTCATACAAATTTTCTAAATATTTCATCCACTCTACCGTAGTTTTAGAATCTGTAAAACTTGAAGCCATCGATGTTGCCAAGATCAATCTTATAAATCCTAGAGCCTTTATGTCAAGAACCTTCCATTCTTCATTAGTCATCGTTTTCATGGCTATCCATGCTCATCCAAAGGTAAGTATATATCTTTCTATACAAATAATCCTCCATGCATCTTCCATAGTTGATAATTACGACCGTCAAATTTCTCTACTCAGTATTTACTATCTTCTACCATTTCTCTACTCCCACTCAATCAGAAAACTCTCTGTGAGTAAATCCTGTCAACACAAAAAACCTCCAAACAAATATATGATACTAGTTGTTGGGGTTAAACCATACAAAATTGTTGCACAAATCTATAATCAGATAAAGCATACAAACAATGAATGTAAAAATAACCAAAAGATAAAATAAACAAGAGAAAGATAACACCAGATTTAACGTGGTTCACCCAGTGTGGGCTACGTCTACCAAGAAACGGCCAATATTATTATTCAGTGCTTTACGGAGGAAATACAATGAATATCAGGTTGTCTTCTAACACCTCTCGGGATGTTTAATTCTTTTCCCTCACTCACCTACTCTTTATTTCTCATCAAGAAAATTTACATGCAAAACATTATTATTTTCTTCTCGCATACCCTCATCTGATGCATACATGCATATATATCTATTCTAGGAAACTAATTATGCTTTTACAATCAATAAATCATCTTTTAAAGTAAGAGATTTATTCTAATTCTCATTAAAGAACAAAAGCATTGTCACACAGTGACCGATGTCGGTCCTCGCCTGCCGATGTCGGTTATCCCTTGGCGATGTCGGTCCACTATCAAAACCAATAACATATAAAAGCAAGTTTCTTGTGAAGCAATTAAGCTCCACACTCAACAAATAATTATTTAAAAAAATTATAAATTTTCTTTTGCCTTCACTTTTCCTCAAATTGCCTTTTCTAGAAAAAAATTTCCAATTCTAGATCTCAAAAATGGAAAAAAACCCGACTGTACAAACGAGAAAAATCTAGAAATTATTTTTCTATATTTTCTACTTCACTAGCATGAATTTCTAAAATCCCCAAGGGTAGCATAGATCTACAAGATCCTCAAATCCTCCACACAAACTATGTAAAGCGGAAGAAAAAACCCATTACCGAATACAAAAACCCCGAAAGCATTTCTCTCGACTTTTTTCCTCCCCGACACAAATTTCCCCAAGGCATGTATATCTAAGATTACAACATCCTTGTGAAATAGGAACTCTACAAAGTGGAAGAAAAACGCATTACAGAACATGCAAAACCCAAAAAAACCCATAAAGTGTTTTTCTTGACTTTTACTTCACTGGTACATGTTTTTTCCCTTAGCACGAAAATATATGATTTCCACTTCCTATCAAACATAGACTGAGAAAGCGAAAAGAAAACCCAATACCGAATGCAAAAAACCCAAAAAACCCAGAAACTATTTTTCTAGATTTTCTACTTCCCCGGTAAGGATTTCCCCAAGCATGAATTTGTAAAATGTCTAGATTTTCACCAAATAAAAAGTTGTAAAAGGGAAGAAAAACCAATACTAAAGGTGAAAACCCCAAAAACCATTTTTCTGGACTTTCTACTTCCCAACAAAGATTTTTCTTCCCTTACTGATGGATTTATGAGCATATATGTGTCCACCTAGATAGATGTCTACATCATCTATAGCTTTGATACCATGAAAAGAACAATAAGAAGATTGTTCCAAGCCATGAATATCTCATATGATAATAGTATACCACATAAAATTTGCAAACAAAAAGCTAAAATATCATATATGAAAATCCATTATAATTCATAATGCTCAATACATTACATTAGATCACATTGACTTAAATTGCTCAATAAGAAGGATGTACATATATGAGGAGGGCGATGCAACTACTACCTAGATGAGTGGTGAAAAATTCCACTAACCGTGATACTGGTAGTTAGGTTAACTCCACAAGACTAGCAAACTAACTCCACACAACGGGTAAGCTAACTCCACATAACTAGTACACCTAAGCAAGCTAACCCAACAAGTGTAGGGATAACATAAGTGCAATAATTATCCTGATAAATAAATAAAATGATGAATAATAACCTACACTAACAAATGTTCCCTAAACCATTTCATTGCATTCAATATCTTGGCAAGAAGATATGGAATGTCCATAACTAGGACATTACATTTTGTTCTTGAACTAAGACTATCGGATAGCAGGATTTGTTCACATTTAAACCATTGTCATGTATTTTACTTCCTTCAACCAATATTTGAACAAACTAGGAAAGCCAAGTATTTTTCTAAACATTTAAATTCTTTGAATACACTTCTCAAGGTCTAAACACAAAGTAATTTGCATTAAAACAACAATAAAACTAACCATGCACAAATGCACAAAGTTCACAGGATACTCACAACAAAATCTCAAGCCATCCTTGATGAAAATAAAAACTCTTTTCCAAGACACTCATACACCCTAGACAGAGATGTCTACAAATTTTAACAAATTTGGCGGATAAAACTTGTGATTCGATCGATTTCCTCCTTCGAACACTAGAGTCGGGGTTTCTGACTAAGATAACTTGAGAACACTTAAAAATTGATTTCACCTTCAATTTTGAATAGAATTTGAAATTTCAAGTTGTTGTAGGTTTTTGAGACCAAATTCCATCCTTCAAGTTGATTTGCAAGATTGAAACATCCAAAAAATACTCCCAATCACCAAGAAGCGAGTGCACGTACGTGGTCTACATTGAAGACATAACATGACATGTTGAGTTCTAACTGGATGAAACAAGGTATGTGAGAAGTAATTTATCTTCATGGAGTATGAATGATATCTCCTTGACATTCTTAGAGCACTAAAACAACTTTTACGCACTAAAAATCACTGCATGATGATCTCATCTTGCATAGGAGGGTCCACTTCACATTTTGAACCGACGGTAGACACATACTCACATTTTTATCCATTTTGTCTTAATCTCCTCATTTGAATCACTTCACTTGTCATCAATATGTCATAGAAAACATGAAGGATCCACTCAAAGTCTTTAGAGAGAGAGGTCTTCAAGGAGAATAGTCTTTAGGCATACCCTTGAGCATGGTTTTCTTAGCAAGGTATCACATGGAAGTGTGTAGGTAAGAGGTTTGTTATTTGATACTTACCCCAAAAACCTACTCAGTGCTTTATCAACTCCATACTAACCTTTGGAAGAGAGTTTAAGATAATTTCCAATTATAAACACCAACCATGAGCATTGAGACCCGATTATGCCTTTTAGTTACATGATTTTATGAGACTGCCATTACAACGAATGAGATAAATTAGCTTAAAGGAATGTTCTTTAAGGTTCATACATGTCATCATTGTGTCATGAAGAAGGCCTTACTTAGTTATGATCAATTGAATTACTTCACAAACTTGACAGGAAACGAGAATAACTCGTCTCAACTCAATACTTCAAGAAATAGTCCTAAAAGGAGACATAACCTATCAATAAATTGCTCATATATTCTTTTATACTTATCCATTTTTCCTGAAACATTTTGCCACACTTCAGTCTTGGATTTCTCTACAAAAATTCCTTCTATGATTTATATGAAGAAGGCACTATATTTTTACACTATGAGAGGGAGATAAGTCTTCAGGAGAATGATCTTCGAGCGGCATACCCTTGAGCATGGTTTTCTTGTCAAGGTATCACAAGGAAGTGTGTAGGTAAGAGGTTTGTGTTTTGATACTTACCCCAAAAACCTACTCGGTGCTTTATCAACTCCATACTAACCTTTGGAAGAGAGTTGAAGCTAAATTTCAATTACAAACACCAACCATGAGCATTGAGACACGATTATGCCTTTTAGTTACATGATTTTATGACACTTCCCTCTCAAGGATTGAGTTAAATTGGCTAGAAGAAATTGTTATGTTGTGGAGTCTATTTTCATGTGTGGAAGTGTTGAATAATGTACACTAAAATTAATGTACACTCTCCATAGTTTTATCGTCAAGGTTTGGGGCACACCGAAAAAAAAAAAATTGGCCTCGAAATGTGCTCTTCTCATATGGGCGGGATATTTGACCCATAATTTTATGGGCCAATTTTAGCCCATGGTTTTGATACCCACCGTATTGTAAAACCGCTAAGCGGTTGCTTTATTGATGTACTTTTGATATGGGATACATATCAATTGTAGATGTGTGTGAGTTCAAGTGTGAATTCAAGAGATTTTGTTTAGCACAACTCCAAACAGATCTGGGTATTGTATTGAGAGAAGAGGTGGCTTGTAATAAAATATAAGCAAGTGATTCTTAGTGGACGTAGCCCAAATTGGGTGAACCACATTAAATATTGTCTCTATATTGTGTTATTTTATTTTCTACACTTTTATTTCAGATCTGTAATATTTTCTACATATTAGTTTCTACTATTGCAATTATGTGTGGGATTATTCTGCATATTTTATCCCTTATTTCCTAACAATTGGTATCATAGCTTTGGTTTGGTTTGTTGAAGTGTTGAATCATAGGAAAAATTTTATCTTGAGTGGGAGTTATGGTGGATGATGGAAGATCAAGGGTTGATAAATTCAACGGGCATAATTTTAGTCTTTGGAAGATGTAGATGGAAGATTACCTTTATCAAAAGGATCTTTATATTCTGCTATTTGAGAAAGGGAATAAACCCTTGAGTATGATGGATGTGGAATGGGATTTGCTGGATAAGAAGGAACTTGGAACAATATAGCTATGTCTTGCATCTTCGGTATTATTTAATGTTTCAAAGGAAAAAGACTACAAAAGAACTTATGGATGCATTAGGGAAGTTATATGAAAAACCCTCTTGCCTCTAACAAGATATTTTTAATGAAAAAGTTGTTTAATATGAGGATGTTTGAGAATGGTTCAATAGTAGAACATTTAAATGATTTTAATACGGTTGTGAATATGTTAGCTTCGGTTATAATAGAATTTAATGAGGAAGTTAGGGCTTTATTAATTTTTTGCTCCTTACGAGAGTTGGAATAACCTAGTAATGGCGATGCAACTCGGTTCCAGATAACTCAAAGTTGAAGTTTGAGGACATTGTAGGGGTGATTTTGAATGAGGTATTGCGAAGAAAAAGCTCTGGGAATCCTCTACTTTAGGGAATTATTTGATTGTGTAAACTAGAGGGAGACAAAACAACAAAGGAAGTCATGGAAAATCGAAAGATCGGGTAAGGTCAAAATCCAAAAGCAAGATGGTATGTTAGCATTGTGGAAAGTCTGGGCATGAAAAGAAGGACTATTGGGAGCTTCGGGACAAGAAGAAACAAGTGGAAGAGAATAAGGAGGTGAATGTGGCAACAGGTAATGTCTTTCAGGATGCTTTGATTCTCTCTTTGCATAATATTGTTGAATCTTGGGTTTTAGATTTGGGGGCTTCTTTCCATGCTACTTTTTTATTATTATGTTCAAGGATTTTGGCATGTTTTTCTTGGTGATGATGATCCTTACAACATATTTGGAATTTTTTTGTTCAAGTTAAGTTATAAAATGGGAATGCATGGCTGTTGAAGGATGTCATACATGTGCTTACATTAAGAAGAAACTTGGTATCAGTGGGGTATTTGGGAGATGATGGTTGTATTTTGATATTTACAGAGACTCTTGGAAGGTTACCAAGGGTTCTCTTTTGGTGGCAAGAGGTAAGAAGGTTGGAACCTTGTATTTAACCACCGATAGCACTAATTTTTGTAATCTTTTGGCTTCATATGTGGATACAACATCATGACACTATAGGCTCACCATATGAGCCATAAGGGCGTGGAGATCGAAAGAAGAATTTTCCTAGATATACAGAAACAAGTTTGGAGTTCTGTTAGAATTGCATATATGGGAAACAGAAGCATGTAAAGTTTCTCAAGGTTAGACCTATGAAGAAAGAGAGTAAGTTGGAGTTGGTACATTCTGATGTATGGGGGCCAGCTCAGGTATCATCTCTTGGGGGTTTAAATTATTATGTTACTTTTATTGATGATGCAACAAGGAAAGTTTGGGTATATTGTATTAGAAACAAATTTGATGTATTTGACACTTTTGTTAAATGGAAAGACTTTCTAGAGAATGAAATAGGTCTTAAGATAAAATTTCTCAACTCGGATAATGGAGGGGAGTATTGCGAAAATGAGTTTAATGATTATTGTTCTAATAATGGAATCATGGAAAAGACAGGTTTCGAACTCTACAACAAAATGGGGTGTCAGAAAGGATGAACAAGACAATAATGGAACATGCTAGGAGCATGAGGTTACATGTGAGATAGCCTCTTTCTTTTTGGGCGAAGTGGTGAGCACATCTCGTGTACTTAATAAACAAAGGACCCTCAAGTTCCTTTGATGGAGGCATACCCGAGGAGGCTTGGTATGGTAAGAAAGTTGATTACTCATTTCTTAGATTCTTTGGATGTGATGTGTTTGTCCATATTGACAAGGATGATAGGACCAAGCTAGAGGCTAAATTAGAAAAATGTACTTTCATTGGTTATGGTGGTGATGACTTTGGATATAAATGTTGGAGTATTAAGGACAAGTAAATCATTTGATCTAGGGATGTGGTCTTTAATGAGAAAGATGTGCATAAGGAATAGTTGTAGGAAAAAAGGAAGAATCCAAGAAGGAATATGTGGTAGTAGAGGATCTTCTAGATGGGAAATTGACACATGAATCAATTCAGGAACCTACTCAACAGGAACCCCAAACTCTTATATTGAGGAGGTCTTCTAGGGTAAGAAGAGAACCTAAATGTTTTTCTCCTTCTCTTTATTATTTATTACTCACTTACGTTGGAGAGCCGAGAGAGCTTCGATGAAGAGATGCGGGTAGATGTTAGGAAGAAGTGGGAGCAAGCCATGGATGAGGAGCATCAGTCTCTCATAAAGAACCGGACTTGCGATTTGGTGAAGCTACACCAAGGCAAAAGAGCATTATAGAACAAGTGGGTGTACAAAGTTAAAGAGGAAGAAGGATGAAAGAAAAATACAAGGCCCGATTGGTGGTCAAGGGGTTTGCACAAAAAAAGGTATAGATTTTGATGATATTTTGTATTACATACCTCGGTCCTCACTACTAACCACTTTAGCATCTATGAACAACAAAACAACATTAAAAATGTATCATTTTCTTACTACTATTTCACACCTTTTACCTTATTTGTTTGCACTTCTAAAGCCAAAGTGTCTCACTTTTCAACCACATCATCTTCAATCCCTTTATGCTCTTCCATGTTCTATGTTCTCATCAACACATGTTTCTCTCTCATAGCTCTTTTCATTTCTTGTTTTACTTCCATATATATTGTTGCCTCAGTATACCATCTAAAGATCTCACTATATTCTCTTGTATTTCATTACATCACTATATCTCTGTCATTTTATTTGTTAATTCTTAGAAATATATATACCAGTCTCACCTAAAAACATATTTCATTAACCTAAATATCTTTTGCTTACTTAAGCTAATCTCACTTGAATGTTATCTCTTCAACTTCTACATAGTCTTTTGGCTTTTCGCCTCTTAGACTACTTACTTTGACCAAAAACGTCTTGTCATCTTCTCACATGGACTTATAAGATACCTTTTGTGAATTTGTAACATTATCTTAACCCTTTCACTTCTTCAAGATCACATTTGCTTCAATTAAGACTGCCCCAAGACCTTCCAACTTCACCACCAGATCAAATACTTTGCAATTCAACACAATTTTATGATTTTGTACAATGCCTTGAATACCATCAGTCATTGACACACTTTAGGAATATTTTCAACTATCTTTTGATGTAAGAGGGAAGTTCATTTCACTTGTCATAAGAATTTTCAAGGAACCTTGCACTTTGCCAATTACGAGGCGAGCAAAAAAACGAGAGAAACTCTTACTACTATGATTTACCTTTGGGCTTTCAAAACAAAATAAGCATAATTCAATGTTCCTTGAACCATTTCATTGCATTAAAGAGCTTGGCAAGAAGATATAGAATGTCCATAAAAAGGAAATTACATTTTGTTACTGAATTAAGACTATCGAGACAGAGGATTTGTTCACATTTACACCAATTTCATGTATTTTACTTCCTTAAACCAATATTTGAACAAACCAGCAAGCCAAGTATGTTTCTAAACATTTAAATGCTTTGAATACACTTCTAAAGTTCCAAGCACAAAGTAATTTGCATTAAAACAATAAGAAAACTCACCCTGCACAGTTACACAAAGTTCACAGGAGACTACCAACAAAATCTCGAGCCATCCTTGATGAAAATAAAAATTATTTTTCCAACACACTCATACACCCTAGACAGATATTTCTACAAATTTTTAACAATTTTTTTGGATAAAACTTGTGATTCAATCGATTTCCTCCTTCAAACCCTAGAGTCGCGGTTTCTTGATTGAAACATGTCCGAGAGCACTTAAAAATTGGTTTCACCTTCAATTTTGAATAAAATTTGAAATTTAAAGTTGTTGTAGATTTGTGAGACCAACTTCCATCCTTTCAAGTTGGTTTGCAAGAGTGAAACATCCAAAAAATGCTCCCAGTCACCAAGAATTTGTGCACAATGGTCTACAGTAAAGACATAACATGACATGTTGAGTTCTAATTGGATGAAACAAGGTATGTGAGAAGTCATTTATCTTCATGGAGTATGAATGAGATCTCCTTGACATTCTTAGAGCACTAAAACAACTTTTACGCACTAAAAAGAACTTGCATGATGATTTCATCTTGCATAGGAGGGTCCACTTCACATTTTAAACTGACGATGTAGACACATACTCACATTTTTATCCATTTTGTCTTAATCTCCTCATTTGAATCACTTAACTTTTCATAAATATTTCATATAAAACATGAAGGATCCACTCAAAGTCTTTAGAGAGATATGTCTTCAAGGAGAATAGTCTTTAGGCATACCCTTGAGCATGGTTTTCTTGGCAAGGTATCACATGGAAGTGTGTAGGTAAGATGTTTGTTATTTGATACTTACCCCAAAAACATAATTAGTGCTTTATCAACTCCATACTAACCTTTGGAAGATATTTTAAGATAATTTTCAATTACAAACACCAACCATGAGCATTGAGACTTGATTATGCCTTTTAGTTACATGATTTTATGATACTTCCCTTACAATGAATGAGATAAATTGGCTTGAAGGAATGTGCTTTGAGGTTCATAAATTCATTGTTATGTCATGAATAAGGCCTTACTTAGTTTTGAGTAGTTGAATTACTTCACAAACTTGATGTCCAAACAAGAATAACTCGTCTCAACTCAATACTTCAAGAAAGCAGTCCTAAAAGGAGACATAACTTTGTCAATAAATTGCTCATATCTTCTTTGATACTTATCCATTTTGCCTGAAACATTTTACCACACTTCATTCTTGGATTTATCTACAAAAATTCCTTCTATGATTTATCTGAAGAAGGCACTATATTTTGCTTGGGTGTTAAGAAGCTAGACAACTTATTATGCACTTTTCAAAAACTTGTTTTAGAAAAACTAGCATAACTTTCACATACCATCTCATAGCTTGATGAAAATCACCATGAAGTACCAAAATCATCCCTATACATGATCCATAAGATAATTTGTCATAAATATTCTTGTACTCTTCTATCCTATCTCATTTGAATCAGACTACACTTTGTCAAATCTTACAACCAATTTATGTGAACTATTGAAATCTGCCTCCAGAGCTAAAATACACCTTGTTGATGCTCACACATGCCCTAGAAAATATTACTAGGTTGTTACCATGCTTACATGAACTTGACATGACTTGCACCAACCTCTTTCACCTCACGAAGCTCTAGAAACATGCCTAAATGGGCTAGTTTCAACCATAACTTCCACCAGATGACCTGGAACACACTGTAAGAGCTCTTGCCCATGCTAAAAACATCATAGCTAATTTGAAAAACATATGAGCCAAGCATACCAACCTTTTCCATGCTTCCACTAGACTCCTGCCTCACAAACCGAGTCTGCAAAGACACCGAACCTATCCTAAAACCATCCCGAACGCTCACTAACCCACTTAAAGCACTACCAAGCAACATTCGTGCCTTTGACCGAGCTTCACTTAACCACTCATGGCTTTTCCATCAATTTCATTGACATCAATGACAACACAAATGACCTAGGGTTTAATAAGGTTTTCTTCCCCTTAAGGGTTTCACACTTATATCTTGTGTTATGGTGTTCTCTCTCTTGTTCATGATTATTTGAATGTATGTTGTATGGTGATTTGCACACATTAATGAATGGATGATTAGTTTATGGTTTTATAAGTAAGTATTAAATTGTTTAAATTTGAAAGGAATGATAAGAGGATCATTCCAAGCCGTGAAGATCTCAGATGATCATAGCACACCACATTTGATAAGCTGAAAGAAATTCACCAAAATAACTTTACAAAATAATTTGCAAACAAAGAATAGTAATATCATATATTATTATGGAACTCTCATATATTATTATGGAACTCTCATATATCAGTACAATGAGAATGGGTCTTGCTTATATAGGCAAGGAAGATAAATCTAAGAACCAGTCAAGGCCATAGATTAAGCCATAAATCAAGGAAAGAACTAGTCAAGACCATAGATTTAAGAAAGAACTAGTCATCAAAGATCTAGTCAATACCATAGATCAAGGAAATAACTATACCTAATAACTATATAATATCTTCCTAATATATAAATAAGATAAAAGATATATCCACACACATAAGTGGGTGAGGATAAATATAATAAAGGTAAATAAAGTACCTAGGTGAACATGAGCTAAGGTAAATACCTACTCTAACACCCCCCTTCAAGTGAAGCTAGGGGCCCAAAATAAAAGTGGCATATCTACAATGAGTCCCCGCAACTAGGCCTAATGAGGTACTTGTTATATAAATCACCGCATGATGTTCTATCGCGACATTTTTACATCCAGTGTGATTGTACAACATAATCTTTTCCCCAAGACTTGGTGGGAAAGAATTGTTAGTGTAAATCTCAGATTTAGAGTTTGACATTTTTACATCCAAAGGTGTCCTCAACATCCCCCAAGTGTGGGACTTGTAAAAAGTGGGAAAGAATCTCCAGATTAGAGGTTGGTTCCTCAAATCCTCTGTTTAAGTGTGCATAACATTCGTGAGAGGGTTTATCTATATTTTAATCAAACTTTACCAAGGATATAGGGTTAAGAAGATCTACAAAGAATAAACCTAGTCTAATTAAGGTGATGCACCAAAGGAGTAGTAGACACCTGCTACTGCAAAACATACACAATCCATAAGAAAATATAGCACAAAACATGCACAAATTGCCAAAATGTAATGAAAGATCAGGAAACAATGATAAACATATGAAAGGATTGAGAAAATTTTAATCACAGAGCATACATTATCATTCCAGGTCCAATACAGTGCATTACAATGACCAAGAGGCAAAAGAGATGTTATATTTGCATGAAAAGGTAAAAATTCCACAAATCTACCTGATGAGGAAGAAAAGAGAAGTTTCAGAGAGGAAAAAAATGTCTAACTATTCAAAAATGAGCCCATTCTGGCTTTTATAATGCCCATTCAAACTCGGGAGAGAGAAACATGGGAAAACATGAAAGATACTTCAACCACCAACCAAATGGTATTAAAACAGCATGGGCAACCTCAAAATTCCATTCCCTAACGTTTTTAACCATGCTGGGAGAGAATGCGAGCCACACTTCATTAAAAATGGTGGTTGAAATGTCATTTCTGTTGATTTCCACGTGCAGGAAGTGTTTTCCAATTTTCTCTCTCAAAATCCCACCAAAACACAAAATTGACCCCGAAATCATGTAGATAATTTCACCATCTTTCCAATGATATAAAGAATGTGAAAACCGAGCTCTGATCGAAAGTTATGCCCCTCTGAACATTTAGGGCAAAACAAGGCCGAAAATGGGTTGGCGGGACGAAATTTAAAATTTTCCCACTTTTTGCATTTGGGAAAATTTCCCCAAAATCTCCATGCACCCCGCCACTCTCGGTGCCACATGGCATGCTCCTTGGTTGTGGCTCTTTCCTGCTTCATTTTCCATCTTTTCGGCCTTTGGAAAATTTTCCAAAAATTCTCCGCCGTACCGGATGACCCGACGACACGTGGCATGATGTGGTTCATTACGGGCCTTACATGTTCATTTTTCTATGCGGGCTTGCCTTGTGTTTTTGTCTCATCTTCCATGTGGACATGTGACATGATCTTATTGGGCCGGGGATCGAAGGGGGGCGGGCTTTCCCTTTGAATTTTCCTTTGATTTTGCTTGGGAAAAAATCCCAACTCCCCGCGCTCCACGTGGCCCGAGGACACGTGGTAGGTTTTCATTGGTCAGTGGGCCTTAAGGGCTGAAAAATTGTTTGCGCCAACCTTTGGGAAATTTTCCCAACTCCTTCCCCTGGTTCGACACCCGACGCCCGGGACACGTGGCTTGATCCTATTAGCTCAGGGCTTTGGGGGCGGGCTTTTCCTTTGACATTTCCTTTGATTTTGCGAAAAGAAAAATTCCTCCACTTCTCCGACCCCGATGCCCCACCCCCGGTGCCATGTGGCATGCTTCTCTCACTTGGCGGGCCTTACGGGCCAAAAATTTCTCTTTGCGCCCCAAAATACTTTGGCAAATTTTCCAAGTCTCCTCTACGCCCCATTAGCCCTTTGCTAACGTGGTGTATCTGTGATTCGCGGCGGGCCCTCGGGCCAAAAATTTCCTCTTTGAACCCCGCCAAACACTTGTTAAAAATTTCTAAGTTGCCTCCACCCCCCACCACTTTTTGCTGACGTGGCACTCTCTAATTGGCCGGTGGGCTTGTCTAGGGAAAATTTCCCACAAAAACTCCACCGAGCCATAACTTCAAAAATACATGGAGTTAGGAAGAAAACTTTACCTTTCTAGAAAGTTGAGAAGGAGCTCTATCCAATGGTGCCATTTCTAGAAGATTTTGAGAGCCTGAAAGTGAAAAATTCTGACTGAGGCACAAGGGAGGAAGGAATGAAGGGAGTTAGCCAAAAATAAGCAAGGGGCTTATTTTGGATAACAATTTTGGCAACTCAGAGGGGTCATCTGCCTGCTGGATGAAGTTACCAGTTTCCTGAAACACTCCATTAGGCATGGAGTCATCAAATTATCTTCTTGGTACCCCAACCGATTAGAACAATGTAAGGAGGAAGATGGAGGGCAGAACACTATCTGATTGGGGCAAGGCCTGCAAAATACATTTCCTGAATAACAAGCTTGTGCCAAAGCACTTAGGGAAAGCAAAGCTAAACTACAACAAAACAATGTGCATAAGCACTTGGAGGAATGAAAACCTAAGCTAATATGTACAAGGTGGAGAATTTTCCTTTAGTAAAGAATAATGCTTCATATGGATTCCATTGATCTGAATCTAAATTCTTCACCATCCAATGTAGATAATCGGAAGGCATTGTTGTCCTTACACTTCATGACCATGTAGGGGCCACTCCAAATGGCATCAAATTTTGAATGCCTCCCTGGTTTTTCTCTGTCTGCATCCCATTTTAACACTAGATCTCCAACTTGGAAAGATCTATCCTTGGCCTTTCTATCAAAGGTCTTCTTGATCAAAGCTTGATCCTTCTCCATTGCTTAGGATGCCTGATTTTTGATTTCTTAGAGCTCCATCAATTCTACATACCTAACCTCCATGGGTCCAAACTCCAACAACTCCAACTACTTCATGAGTTCCAATGTTGGCAACTCAAGTGACATGGGCAAAATTGCCTCTCTTCCATAAACAAGCTTGAATGGAGAATTACCTGTAGATCTCTTGGGGGTTATCCTATCAGCCCACAAGGCTGATTTCAATTTAGTATGCCAAGACCTCTGATTTTCATCAAGAGTCCTCTTGATGATCCTTAACAAGTTCTTGTTTGTAGATTCAGCTTGGCCATTACCCTGAGGATAATAATTTGATGAAGTGCTTAGGTAGATCCCATTCTTGACAGCCCATTCAGTTACCTTGATCCAATGAATGCCAATGCATTATCTAGATATTATTGTAGCAGGTATGCCAAATCTAGTTGCTATCCCTTCATAGAAGTCTAGGATGCTAGATTCATTTGCTTCCTTGAGTGCCACTACCTCAGTCCACTTGGTGAAGTAATATGTTGTTGTTAGAATCCACTTGTGTCCTTGGCTTGAATTTGGGTTAATGACTCCAATGAAGTCCAAACCCCATTGCATGAATGGCTGGTCAACTGAAATTGGATGCAATGGAAGGGCGGCTAGTCTCTCCTTACCTATGAAGAATGCACAATTCTTGCACCTCTTGATCCATGCATAACAATCATCTAAAATCTTGGGCCAATAATAGCCAGCCCTCATGATCTTGAGAGCTCATCACTCTTGGTGCAAAATGACCCCCACTGATCCACCATGGAACTCTTCCAACACTCTATGAATCTGATTTGTACCAATGCATCTCAAAGAAGACTCCATTCACATCCCTTTTAACAAAACACCATCAACAAGGGCATATGGGACAACCTCGCAATCTAAAGTGTCTCCTTTTGGTTTTTTCATCTCTGAGGGCATAGGCCTATGTTTAGGAAGTGCATTATGTCTTGGGTCCAGCAAGGAGTGGGACATCATCATTTTCTTCTTGAGTGCTTCCTTGTTCACTACTGTCTTACAATGCCAAAACAACCTCTTTCTCATTATATGCCCCATTTGTTTGTTCAAGACCAGCTGCTCACACAATCCTTTTCCTCCGACCAACTTGGTGACTTTGATCTCAATGTCATACTCCATGACATGAGTAATCCACCCCGCTCTCTTTTTCATTTAGGTCTTTATTGAGGAGGAAGTCTTTAACTCCCACATGAGAAACCAACAATTGAACCTTGTTGTTTGAAACTAGATGCTTAAATTTCTTCAAGCTCCTAATCACTACAAGAACATGCTTCTCAATGAAGGAATATCTCACCTCATAGTCCTCCAGGCTTTGGCTGAAGAAAGCAATTGGCTGTTCATCATTGTCTTTGTTCTATTGTACCAAAATTGCGATAAATAGTATCATCACCTCCAAATGCATAGAGGATGAAATCCTTGGAGAAATCTGGGTTTATGAGAGTTGAGGCTTGTGAGATAGCCTCTTTGATTGCTTCAAAACTTGCCTTGCCTTCTGCTGTCCATTTGAAAGCTATGCTTTTCTTTAACATCTTGGTGATAGGCTTGACTAGGGCTGCAAAATTTGGGACAAACCTCCAAACAAAATTTATCCTTCCCAAGAAACTTTGAAGGGCTTTCTTGTGGCTTGGCAATGGCAGTGCTCTTATGGCTTCAACTCTTTCTGGATCAATTGCTAATCCTTCTTTGGAGACAATGTGGCCAAGGAGCTTTCCTTCATGAGCTAGAAAAATACACTTTTTGGGATTCAATGATACCCCAAATCTTCTGCACCTTTGGAACACTTGTCTCAAATGAAAGAGATGGTCTCGCTACATTTTTGAAAAACAGTGATATCATCTAGATATATCAGCACCATTTTGTTAATCAAATCCTTGAACGCCATGTCCATTGCCCTTTGAATGTAGCTCCAATGTTGGACAGCCCAAATGGAATTTTTCTATATGCATAAGTCCCCCATTTGGTTGTGAAGGCTGTCTTGAACTGATCCTCTTCCTTCACCATGATCTGATTATACCCTCAATAGCCATCAAGCAATGAAAAAACCTTTCGAGCCAAAGAACAACTTGTAAAATCTGCTCCATAGAAGGAAGTGGGTAATGATCTTTGAGAGATGCTCTATTCAAATCTCTCAAGTCAACACACAATCTGATTCTCCACTCTTCTTTCTAATCTGAACCAAGTTGGCTACCCAACTAGAATGCTTGATAGGAAATATGATACTTGCCTCTATTAACTTATTCAATTCTTTTCTCATGAGAGGCTCCATGTGTGGATTGACTGGCCTTTGTTTTTTCCTGATGGGTTTAGCATTTGGGTCCAATTCAATAGTGTGTTGAGCTAACTTGGGATCAACCTTTCAAATCTTCATAGCTCCAAGAAACACATCAGGGAATTCTTGACAAAGTTGTATGAACTCATACCTTTCTTGCTCAATTGTCACTTTACCAATTTGGAGTGACTTGCCTTCTTCCACTAAGATGGGCACTGAATCTTCTCCTCGACTTGGATGTTTACTTTCTCTTTCCTAAACTGATCATTAGGATTGAAAATGGACTCCAAAGTGACAAGTCCCTTTGGTAGTTTGTTGGTTCTCAGCTGTATCACTTGATCACCATACTACTGTTCTAACTTTTCCTAATTTTTAGTTGAGAACTCACCTCTTCTTGCAAGAAATGGATGATTTGTTGATCATTTTCAAACACTTGCCAACTTACATTGTTGTCCTGAAGGCCTTACAATCACATGAATGCTTGGTTGTACTTTGTCTTTCTTGATGCTTTCAACAACATCAAAGGTTGCTCCAATCCGCTGCAAGCCTCACAAGCCAGCTTGGTTCTCTTTTCTAGGGATGGATTTGATGCTAAAGCCCTCAAAATCTTCAATGAGGTCCCACACCCTATTTTTGTAGCACTTGAGCAGATCATTCTTGGCAGCATGTTGCCCCTTAACTTGGTTGACAATCAGCTCACTATCACCAAAGACTTGCAAGTTCTTTATTCCTCTCTTGATTGACTAATGCAATCCTCAGTATCAAAGCTTCATATTCTAGCAAGTGTTATTAGAACATGCAAACTGAAATCTAAAAGCTGAATAATACTTAACTCCTTGAGGTGAAACAAGCATAGCTCCCCCTCCTACACCTTGTCTACTTCTTGATCCATCAAAGAACAACTACCATACCTCATTTTCATCCTTGTGGTCTGGCTTGGTGATGCTAGGAATAGGCTGATTTTCTTCATGTATGCAATAGACTCCTAGCTCAGATTCTTCTATTTCTTGATAAGGATCAAAAGCATGCACCTTGCTTGCCCATTCATCAAGAGTCAAATCTAGGATGCTTCCAACTTGGTGTCAGCTTCATCGCTTGGATAATCCTCTTGATCAAACGTTGAATAGTTGGTATTGATTTGGCTTGAGTGTGAGGCTCAATGTGAAAGTTTGCAATAGGCTCAGATCTGATTGTGGCTTTGGTTCCATATCTTGTTCTCGAACAACATGTGTGACCAATCAATAGATAAGTAACCTCCAATCTTAGCTATGAAATCCTTGACAAACATAGGGCAAAGAGTGGTGGAAGATCTATCACTGAGACATCTTGCAAAACAACAACGTTGGGGCATGCATGCAAAGTAAGACTCAAGTTTTTAATCACTCCTACTGTTGTCACTGTTGTCCCATCCAATTGCACTACCCCTTTGGATATGACTTCATATTGGAGCCCCAACTAATCAGCTATTTGCTTGGGCATTACTGAACTACTTGCCCCAGAATCAATCATGCAATTGTGTACTAATTGGTCCCCAATGATCAATGAAACATAGAATGGAGGGGGATTCAACATTTTACCTTGCTATCCTCCATGATTCCTTCAGGATGGGCAGCATTTGTGAGTACCTTCTCTTGCATTTAGACCTATTGATTTGAAGTTGACCAGTCCTTCATGGCAGCTTGTAGCAAATCTCTTTGGCCTGGGATGGATAGTGATTCCCACATTGATATGTTTACATTTGTCTTCTTCATCTGATCAATGATGTTGAATGGGGATGAAGCATCTCTCTGCTACCCTTTGGCCTACACATTCATTCCTTGCACATGGGCAGCAACAACTGGCATCTGAGTTGGTCTAGGAGCTGGTTTGGGCAGTCCTTGCATGTTTGGAACTGCATTTTGTTTGCCAACAGTTTGTGGAGTGGTAGAAGGTTGTGGATTACTTGGAGCCAATGGTTGTCCTTCACCCAAATTTCTCCTTTTTGACCTTGTGTTGGCTGCAACACTTTGAGAGATTGTTTGATTCATGCCACAAAAGTCTTCGGTCCTGCCATTTTTACAAGTGTGGTATCATTTGGAGCTGATTATTGCTGGGATGTTTCTTGTTATTGGTTATTTCCTTGACTCCCTTCACCCTCCACACCAGTTGTTGTTACCATTAAGGCTTGATTTAGAGCACCATCAAGCACATAGACTGTTGTGAGGTTCATTGCATGGGAAACACCAATCATACTCTTGAGCTATGTTGTTTTGTACTGGCACTAGTGCTTTAGAGGCAGATGCAACATTGGGATTATAGGGCTGAAATGGTCTGTTGGAAGGAGGCCTTGCTTGATTTTGATTTCAGCTGGATTGGGTGGTCTTTGAGGCTGATATGGCTACCTGTTAGGCTGAACTTGAGGCTGATAAGAAGGTCTAAAACCTTGGGCTTGCCGCCTCTTAAGTGTAACTAGCTCATTACCTAAATTTTGCAATTGCTTCATGACTTTTGGAAGTTCATTTGAGGCACTAGAAGATGAAGTAGAAGCTTCACTTGAACTCTAATTTCTAGAGTGGGAATAGAGCTAAATTAGGTGCTTGACTAGTGCTTGGACTTTCTAAATTTGGATACAATGGCATTGAGGCCTCAGGAGCTAGCTTACCACTTGAATCGAAACAATTTTCAGCTCTAATGGCAATGCTATAAGCAATGGGGATAGTTGTGCCTCCCATGGATCAATCAACATAGAAATATCAGAATTTAAAGCTTTAAGGTAATATAGAAAAGCACCTTCTCACTTGGCCTTACTGCCATTGGAATTCTCTCCCAAGTCCTTTGAAATCTGAAGTTGAAGTCAGTCAGCTACTCATTGGGAGCTCTCTTGATAGTTGTCAATTGTTCCAAAAGGGACAAGTTATCTCCCTTTTCTCCAAACTACTCATGGAGGGCTATACATAACTCGGTTCCAATTTTGATAGAGCTGAAGCAAGGCTCTTGAACCATTGTAAAGCTTTCCTTTGAATGAAGATGCCAAGAAGTTTGACAAAGAACTTGCATCTCATCAATCTCATGGATTGCACAAATATTAGCAATATCCTTGACATGATCACTAGGAGTGGTCTGATTCTCTCCAGTAAAGTATGGAATGTTCTTCAATGCTGCAACTGGGATTGGATTTTGTGCATTGAGAGCAAGTGGGTTATTACTAGTGAAATTGACATAGGGGTTGTGTTGTGCCATTCTGATTGGCCTTAGAACCCTTGTTGATTGGATGAAAGGTCTACCAAGTGGAGGAGTTGATAGAGTTCTGTTTGGTGGAGATGGAGACCTTTGAATTCTCCTCCCTCTTTGTCTTCTTCTTGGAGATAATTATAGATACTCAAACAATACTTCTTCTTCTCCAACTCTTGACCTTGTGTTGATTCTTCTCATGACTTTTTAGTCTGACTGCTAAAACTAGTTGATTCTTCCTCCTCGAGTCGCTAGATGTGCAATTCAGGCTCTTTTAAGCAAGAAACTTACAAAAATGCACATCAATTTTGTTACAATGAAGATGAAGACATCTAAGTCCCACCGGGCATGCCAAAATGTTAGTGCAAATCAACAAAGACTCTCGGATGTTCTATCGATTTCTAGTTTGACATTTTAGCATCCAAGCAGGTGATTACTCTAAACAACATTGAATCTTTTCCCAAGTGTGGGACTTGTAAAAAGTGGGAAAAGAATCTCCGATTAGAGGCTAGGTTCCTCAACTCCTCTGCAAGTGTGCATAACATTCTGCAGAGGGTTTACCTATATTTTAATCAAACTTCCTAAAGGAGATAGGGTTGAGAAATACAAAAAATAAACCTAGTCTAATTAAGGTGATGCACCAAAGGAGTAGTAGACACTTTTACTACTAAAAAAATACACAATCCAAAAGAAAATACAAACAAAACATGGACAAATTTCCAAAATGTAATGAAATATCGGAAAAATGATAAACATATGAAAGGATTGAGAAAATTTAATCACAGAGCATACATTATCATTATAGGTCCAATACAAAGGCATTACAATGACCAAGAGGCAAAAAGAGATGATGTATTTGCATGAAAAGGTAAAAATTCCACAAATCACTTCCTAATGAGGAAGAAAAGAGAAGTTGTAGAGCAAAAAAGAAAAATGTCTAACCTTTCAAAAATGAGCCCATTCTCGCTTTTACAATGCCCATTCGAACTCGGGAGAGAGAGAAACATGGAAAAACATGAAAGATGCTTCAACCATCAACCAAATGGTATTAAAAAAAAGATGGGAACCCTCAAAAGTCCATTCCCGATGTTTTTAACCATGCTTCAGAGAGAATGCGAACCATACTTCATTAAAAATGGTGGTTGAAATGTCATTTCTCCTCTTGATTTCCATGTGCCAAAAGCATTTTCTAATTTTCTCTCTCCAAATCCCACCAAAACACAAAATTAACCCCGAAATCATGTAGATAATTTCACCACCTTTTTTGATATAAAGAACATGAAAAACTCGAGCTCTAGATTGAAATTTATGCCCCTCTAAACATTTAGGGAAAAATAGGGCCTAAAATGGGTCATGGCGAAAAAATTCAAATTTTCCCACTTTTTTGCATTTGGAAAATTTCCCCAAAATTCTCCACACCCCGCCACTCTAGTGCCACGTGGAACGCCTCATCTCATGGTTGGGGCGGCCTTTTTGGGCCAAAATTTCTCAACCCTTCTAAATACTTCAAAAAAATTTTCCAAGTCTCCTCTCCTCGCCCACTGGTCCTTTCCGACGTGGCGTGTTGTGATTCACCGCGGGCCCTTGGGCCGAAAATTTCCTCTTTGAACCCCCCAAACACTTGTTAAAAATTTCTAAGTTGACTCCACCCCCCGCCACTTTTTGCTAACGTGGCACTCTCTGATTGGTTGGCAAGCCTGTCTAGGGAAAATTTCCCACAAAAACTCCGCTACGAGCCATAACTTCAAAAATACATGGAGTTAGAAAGAAAACTTTACCTTTCTAGAAAGTTTCGAGAAGGAGCTCTATCCAATGGTACCATTTCTAGAAGTTTTCAAGAGCCCGAAAAGTAAAAATTCTGACTGAGGCACAAGGGAGGAAGGAATGAAGGGAGTTAGCCAAAAATAAGCAAGGGGCTTATTTTGGATAACAAGACTCATGTACAATAACCGGGAAAAAGGGACACCGCAAGATACCTAAAAATAATAATAAAAATTAGAGAGATCCAAAACCCACCGCAAGGCATCCCAAGAAGCTTGGCTCAAAAAAACTTGCACAATGTTGAATAATTTTGTTGTGTACTCTTTGGGCAAATCCACTACTCGATCATAAAAGTAAAACAACAAGACACTCGGGCTTCACTATAATAGCTCCATACAAGGATATTGTCAATGGAGTGATGTCAAAGTGTAAAAATACAATACATAATTTGATCAATCACACAAATAGGTGTGCCACGATCCAAGAACAATAACCAAGGCAACAAGGCAAGGACACAAGATCCAAAGAAATAGGAGTGTCACGATCCAAGAAAATCCAAGGTAATAAGGCAAGGACACAAAACTTGAAGAAGTAGGATCAACACCACACCCTCCCATACTGCTGAATGGGTGGAGTGATGCTAAAAATTTGTATGAGTTATCAAAACAACTACTCGAACACTGACAAAATAACACTAGGATTCACCAGAATAGATCCCCCATAAGAGAGATCACAAACATGCCAAAAAAGTGTCAAAATATAGATATAAAATATCTCAACAAACAAGAGAGATATATTACACCTGCTAAAGAAAAATTCTCAAAACAAGGAGCATTACAATGTAGAAGGTATAGAAAGTGGAGCAAGAGGTCGAATGGTGGAGGATCCACATTTGTAGAGTCCTCTCAATGAATGCCTATGTCGCCGCCACAAGTGATCGATATCCACCCCAAATCAACATGGATGCATGAAGAAGATGTTTGCATATGAATTGGTATAAAATGCATAATGGGTTCATGCAAATGAACATCAGAATGTGTGTTAGATCGATCATGTTCGACAGCTGAAATCTCAAGTTTCTCAAGCCTGAGTGAAGGTGTAGAACTTATGTATAGCCCATGATCCTCGGAAGAGTCGAGCAAAAAAATAAGAGCTTTATTAATGTATGATCCCAATGAAGTACCTATTTCAAAACCAATGCCATGGCGATAATTTCACTTAACATGTGGAATAGGGGAAATAATACCATGTGAATGTTTGCCAATACCTCCGCTAGTGAAACCCATAGAACAAAACATGCGAGAATCGAATGCAATGGTATGATTTTCCAAAGAGCCATGCATGTGATTAGAAGGAGTCGATGTGGGATACTCAAAGTGTTTACCGCAATAGGCACAAATGCGTAAGAACATGTAATGAACAAGTCTAATAGGTTTAATAGCATCGGGAGCAGGAGTAGGCTCGAAACCGATAGATCAAGGTCAATGGGTACATGATTAATAGTTGTAAGTGGACTAGGAGCATGGATATAACTGTCCATAATATGAGGTCGATGTTGTAAGCGAGAAAGTGTCTATTGTAGGGAGTGTATTAGTGTATCCTTCTCATAAATGAGGTTATGAAGAAGATAGTTTTGTTTTTAAGTGATCTATTTTGTTCCACAAATTTGACCATATCCTCTTGAAGTCTCGCACACTTCAGAGAAAAGCATATCATTCTTAGAATCCATGATAGATACAAGAATGCAACACCTAAAATTTTAGGACGTCGGGCTCAACTAAAATTGTGTCCACAAGTGATTACAACACCCTCCAAATTTAGCACTTTATAATTGAGTGCATGTAAATATTACAATTAGTAAAATTACCTTTTACATTTGAAATATGTGTATAAAAATGTCACCAATGCGTAGATCTCAAAAAATAAACAATTTTAAAAAAATATCACCTTAATCTGAGTTACGGATCAAAAGTTATGAGCTCTAGAAGGTTTTGTTATTAAAAATATATATTTTAATGCTGATTTTTTAAAGGTACACGTGACACCCAAATTTCCAAAGGGTAAAAGAGTGCATCCATAGGTATAGGCTTACGACCACAAGATAAAATATTACACCCAAAACCTACACGTCTAGAGGGTAAATCATTACATCCAGAGGGTACACGTCTATATCTAATGGATAAAAGAATGCACCCAGAAGGTACAGATTTGCTGTCTAGTGGATAAAAGACTGCATCCAAAACAAAAATATCTAGAGGGTAAAATAATGCATCCATAAGGTACATGCCTATATCTAATGGATAAAAGAATACACCGAGAGGGTACAGATCTACATCCAGTGAATAAAAGACTCGCATCCAAAATAGAAATATCTAGAGGGTAAAAGAATGCATCCGGAAGGTACACGCCTATATCAAATGGATAAAAGAATGCACCAAGAGGGTACATGATTCGCCCAAAGGGATAAAAGATTACATCCAAAACAAAAATATCTAGAGGGTAAAATAATGCATCTAGAAGGTACACGTCTATATCCAATGAATAAAATAATGCACCCAAAAAGTACAGATCTCGCATCCAATGGATAAAAGAATGCACCCAAAAAGTATAATTGTTAATACAAACTTAGACTACAAATATCTCTTTTTCTAGCACCTATATCAAAAATAGAGAGAAACCCAAAAAGTTTCTCAAAAAACCTAGAAAGCTGATATAATTTTTGTGTCAAAAAAATTGTTTGTACATAATTGTATGGATTTTTTGATAAATGTGCCAAAAAACCCTTTAAAATGCCCAGATTTGATTGTCTCAAAACATGGTTGAGTTTATAGTCGATTCTATGGTTTTTACACCTTCCAAATCCAATGGTGCACTCTATTTTGCATAAAAATGCATGCTACAGAAAAGTGCTAACAAATTTTGAATACATGAAAACAATAAACCCTTGCTTGCAAAGAAAAACTTACAAATGGATGTCTACATAATCTATCACTCTGATACCATGAAAGGAATGATAATAATATTTTTTCAAGTCAGAAGATCTCAAATGATCATAGCACACCACATTTGATAAGCTGAAAGAAATTCACTAGAATAAATTTATAAAAGAATTTGCAAACAAATAACAATAATATCATATATTATTATGGAACTCTCATATATTAGTACAATGAGAATGGGCCTTGCTTATATAGGCAAGGAATATCAATCTAAGAACTAATCAAGGCCATAGATCAAGCCATAAATCAAGGAAAGAACTAGTCATCAAAGATTTAGTCAATACCATAGATCAAGGAAAGAACTATACCTAACAACTAGATAATATCTTCCTAATATCTAAATAAGATAAAAGAAATATCCACACACATAAGTGGGTGAGGATAAATACAATAAAGGTAAATAAAGTACCTAGGTGAAAATGAGCTAAGGTAAATACCTACCATAACAAAAATTTGTAAGGATTGATTCACCCCCCTCTCAAATTCATCAGTGCTTCAAAAAATTGGTATCGTGAGCAGGTCCTTTTGAAGAAGTTTGATCAATTTAAAGGAGATCCTTTTGAGCACAAAAATGGTAAGTCAAGAGAATGGCTCTTCTACCAAAGCAAGTATTTCACCACAAATGTACTACGTATAAAATAGATAAGGGTAAGGTAAGGTAGGAGGAATACCTATGATAGTCGAAGAGGTTGTGCATGCATTGTAGAATATCAGAAAATCATGAAGAACTCCTTTTTTTACTAGGAAGGACTACCTCGAAATAAGCACAAGACCACAAGAAAGAGTTAAACAAAGATATCATAGTTGGACCGCCTAGCATGTGCTAGATCCAGAAGTGTGATACTTCCCAGAGAGGATGTCAATCCACTGTTTTATGTAAATAAATAACTAAAAGATAGAGGTCCTATTATAATAACATGATTTAGGTATCTCATATAAAACAATAGACTAGATTCACTAAATACTAAATATAAAACAAAATCTAGTAAAGGCAAGGTGTATTCAGGTTGGACAGGTATAACAGAGGAATCGTAGAAGGTCTAGGTGAGATTTGGTGAATTTTGGGTTGTTTTAGGTGAGTTGAAAGCTCACTAGTCTGAGACAATTTTACCAAACACAGAGACCAAGATTGGTCGGTTAGGCGACCAATGCTCGCAGACAAGTAAATGACCGACGCCAGCTTGGGTGACCGTGCCGATCGGGGAAATTTGACATGGGAGGTTGAAAGGTGGTGATTTGAGCTCTCTGTGATTACACAGAGAGTGGGAAGGCTTAGGTAGAGTGGTGGGATTTTTGTGAAGGCTCAAAAAAGGTGTTGGAGGTGATTAAGTGGGAAAGATGGTGGGTTGGTGGAATATTGGGTAGATGGACACAAAAGTATTCGGATAGAGAGGAAATAAATAGAACTAGCAATGAGATCTACAACTAAGTAAATGATGATAAATAACAAAGTTATACAAATACTTACCGAGATATGAATGTTGGTAAGTGTTGAGTGGATGGTCGATGTGCGCAGAGAGTCTGACCATGCTCCAAAGTTGTCGCAGAAGAGTGTGGATCTAGAGCTTCCCGTAAGTGGTTGTTGGATATTAGATACTAGAAAAGCGCGCAGTGCTTTGGAAATCGTCACTTGAATGTTGAGATCAATGAATGCCAAAAGCCTAGAAGAGAACTCAAAAACACTAAAGGTCCAACCCGGTGAAGAGTTTTAGTTGTGTATTTAAGGTGACCGATGGCAGTTGGGTCGACCGGTGTCACCGAGGAATAATTGGCATCGACGCTAGGAGAAAAGGTCCTACTTTTCCAAAAATAGGATTTTCCCTCTCAATTTGAGCGTGGGTCAAAGGTTGTTGTGATTTAGGAGTGTTATTCCTTGCTAAATCACACGTGAATTTGTTGGAGGAAGTTGTTAGTAATTAATTTTAGGGTTAGAATAAGTCTTAGGTGGTTAGAGGGAGTGGGGACTTAGTCTTAGGTAATGAATAGGGTTGAATGGGTCTAGGGTGAGGTGGAGAGGTGAGGTGGATAGAGAGGAGAATAATTAACTTAATTTTGGTAATTAAATTAATTAAAATGTGTGTAAGTGGGCATGGTGGGGGTAGTATTGAATTAATTAATCAAGGGGGTTTAGAGGGTCATAACCCAATTTGGGTGTCTAAATTTGCCCCTTTTTGTCACATATCTTGAATTTATAAGATGATGAAAAAATAAAAGTGGTCACCCAAAGTATGAGTGAAAGTTAGGTTGCCTCGTATGGGTGGAGGTGATCCTCAAACCAAGAATTGATGAAGTCGTAGGCAAAATCAAGATGGGTCCGATAAAGTGGTAGGTGATGAAAAATAAGGTAGGGAACTGGACACAGAAATGGTGATATCGATGTGGGTAATAGGTCAGGGAATTCAAACACACGCACACATCGAGAATGTGATAAGGCACTAGGTCGCAGAGCTCACAAACTCTATATCGTCAAAGGTCGATAGTTTATCCAAACAAGGTTGATGTGGTCCAGGTATCCAAGGTATAGGATACACCCTGAAACACAATGAGGCTAGGTTTAGGAACAATCATTAGGTAGGTTCCAAAGCACCAAAAGGTTTCGATTGGTGAAGATAAACATCACGGCATAAGGCAAGGCAAGTCGGTAGGCTAAACAACATGAGTAGTGTTATCGCAAGGTATAGTGAGAAAGAGAATTCGAGTGTGAAATGATTGGGTTCAAGTTGGGTGTATAGATAAGGTGGGTAAGGTCAAGGTGTAGGTAAAAATATGCCTTGAGATACACCGAGGCCGGGGGTTGAGTTTTAAGGCTATTATGTGAACCCGGAGGGCCGAGGTAAGGTAGAGGCAATGAGAAAACAACATCTCGTACCAAAATTTAGGGCAAATTATATATACATGGTTTAGACAGGTGAATGATACTGGTTGAGTGTAATTGATGCTCGTAAGGGTGGCCGACACCGGTCACCAAGGACACGACTGACCGACATCGCCTTAATTTTGGGTTAAAAGTAAAAGCCATGTGAAAATAGCCCATTTGAGCATTTTAACCGGGTGAAAATGACAAAGAGAGAGAGAAAACTCGTGCGTAAAAATGATAGAGTGATTGAGAGATGTGATTTGGCGAGAGGTTAGTGGGTGTTGGAGTAGAGTTTGTGGGCCCATGAGATCAACCCTAGTAATTTTGAAGAGACCGTCAAGTAGAGTTAAAGGAGAATGTTTTTTGAGGGCCTCAGAACCTTCAACATCATGTCCCGGTGAGAGATGATATGCACATATTTTGGTGTCGCCAAACCCCGTTGGTTTGGGTTTGAGTAGAGCATAAGGCCTAAGAGGAGGCAAAGTGAGATAGCGGTGTTTTCTAATAACCTAGTGAGTATGTTAGAATACGATCCGCCAATGGATCAAAATGTGAGGTCAAAGTTGGTTTGGATAAAGGTGCGTGTGATTTTTATAGAAGAGGCATAGCCGGAGGTAATGTAGGTGTAGCTACCTTTCTAAGAGGTGTCAAGGTTTAGGTTTTGATTTGGGTTTCACCTTCTTGGTTAAAGATGTAGATGGAGTGTGTGAGGTAGAAGGAGATGCATAAGACGAGGATAATCTAGAAAGCCATGGTGAGAGTGACAAAGTGTTGGAAATAGTGTGGTGGTAGGTAACTGAGAAGCTTTAGGAAAAAGAGGTGATGAGCGTAAAGGTGTGGGAAAAGAGGTGATAACGGTGTGGACGTGGGTTTCCGCACCTTAGATTTGACTTGGTGTAGAGGTATCTTAACCAAGGTAAAAGGGTGTGGGCCTAAAATGGAGGGTAGAGGCGAAGGTGACAGAGAAGGTGGGGAGAAACCAGGTATAAGGCCTGTGAGGGTTGGGTCTTCTTCTTCTTAGGCGTGGTTATTGGTTTCGAACAAGTCAGTGGTTGAGTAAACAGTGTCTAGTTTGATCAAGGGATGCAAAAAACTAGGTGTTGGTATAACCCTTAATGAAGTGGTAATTTTAGGTGCGGATGGAGGTTTGGGTGAAGATGAGGTCAAGAAGGAGTTAGTATGATTGGTTCAAGTGATGAGGTCAGTAGTTGCATGGAATACATTAGGATATATGGTGAGGTATATGAGGTCAACATCTCCGCATTTGGGTAGGTACTGAGTCGAAGGTGCCCCCAAAGTGTGGAATAATCAACATACTCGAATTGGTCTACCAAATGCGAGAACAATTTTGGCTTATAAGATGATGAGCCGCTGGTAAAATTGTCTAGAAATTCGAGTCTTACAATAAAGGGAAGGCTTTTTCCTCCGATTCAAGTAAGTAGGAGTGATGTAAGAAGATTAACAAGATCTTGGAAGATCCTAGGAGAAGCATCACTTATAGGAAGAGGAGATAAGTGTGGCTCTTCTATGGGTCGAGGAGATGGAAAAACACGTGATGTGGACTCCTCTTCAGAAGAAAAGTTGATAGGGTTAGCTCCTCCTCGGGTAGAGGAACGGTGAGATGGGTTCCTCCTCAGTAGAGAAACAAGCAAGATAGGTTTAGTGGCTCAGAAAGAAATAGATGGGGTAGGTTCCTCCATGAGTAGAGGGATTAGGTATGATAGGCCCCGTGCTAGGTAGAGAGCTATATAGTAAGCTCCTCCACAAGTAGAGGAGTAGGTGTGACATTCCTCTCGTAGGTGAAGGAGTTCGTGCAAGGATTTCCTTAATGGATGCTATGGGAGGAAGTTGGGTAGACAAAACCGGCAACGTGTTAAAAACAACATGAACCTAGTGCACATTGGTATCACTATTAGAGGTTTCGAGGCCTTGTTTGATGAAGGAGAATGATCGGGAAAAGGGTTCTTCAACACACCCATATTTACATCGGTAGCACATTAGGGTTGTCCACTTTTTGGGTTTTTAATGAAACATGGCTATCAATGGGACAAATGTGTCCCTCCTTTTAATGGGAGAGGTCCCTTATCAAAGTAAAACAAATTTACAAATCTACAACTATCAATGTTTGGATCCTGGTATCCTGGAATGTTTTCATACTCAAAAGATTATCAATCAGAAGGAATGGAAGAATAAAGAGATGGGAGAAGGAAGAAAACAACAATGCTTTTGGGAAATATAGATAGCAGAGTATCTCCCTACTCACATTGAATCAAGAAAATATAGAAAATGATCAATTACTTCACCACCGATGCAAATCAGACACAAAGTTCTAAAGATTACATAGACCAGAACACAAAGTTTCTATTGAATGTAAAACAAATGATCCATTGAATCAGGCAAGAGACAGAGAGAGATAATAGAGGAAATAAGAAAGAAATAACTTATGTATTGAATTACTTCCAAATTTACAACCTTCCCAGAAAAATGCCAAAACCTCCCCTTTCTTCAATGGCCAAAACCATGTTCTTATAACAATTCGTGTACATCCATACTTTGTCCCCAAGAAAATAATATCCAAAAGGAATAATGTTTGTTGCAGATCCACTTTTGGAAAGTGACATGAAACAAACACACTCATGAAAACTAGAGGTTCAAAAAGGTAAATATTTCATCATTTCGAGCATGATTACTTTAGCAGGGGGCATCTCATGATTTTCTTCTTCATGTGGTCCTGTCATTTCCACCTTTTAACCACTTTCATAGCACTCAAGTGCTTACTGGTAAATTTTCCCCTTTTTATCGCGTATGCCCGATAAACTCCATTTTCTGATAATCAAACTTTACATCTCTTTAAACTTATCGATTTGGCTCCAAAAAACCAAAAATCTCTCATGAATAAACGACAAGGAATCAGAGAGAAAAGAAAGAATAATGATCCATTTTTGCATTTTGCAGAGCTCGGTTTCATAATGGCGACAAAAACTAGAAGAGGGCATTCAGCTATCTTTTCCCCCTTTTACCTTTAAATTTGGGCCCTACACATGGCAAGATCCAAGCAACGATATGCCCCGGGGAGAAATCTGCATTTCCCGACATTTGGGAGAAAAAGTGATTTATCATTTTTTTGCTCTGCATCTGGTCCGCATCCCCAAAAGGTCATACACGTGGCACACCTTAATTAGGCACCATGGCTCAACTTCTCATTTTACTCCATAGCCCAAAAAGCTCATGGTTTTTTAAATGAACGCGTGGCACACCTAAATGGGGATGTGCTACGCTTTTATACTTTATCTATTTTGAAAAGGGGAAAAATTCCAACTTTTCCCCCAAAAGTCCATGCCTTCCCGCTTTGACTTTTCAACGTAGGCCACGTGTCCCTTTCTAATTTGTTGCAGGCCTTAACTTAGAATTTATCCCTTTCATATGAGCGGGGCCACAGGTCATTTTAGAACTTTTCACCCTTTGTGGAAACAAAGCTAAAATTCCTAAAGTCCTCTCACGTCCCCGTTGTCCCGATTTCATTCTTCAACACATGGCATCACCTAATTGGTTGTGGGGATGTCTCACTTCTACATTTTACCCATTTAGAAAAGGGAAAAATTCCAACCTTTCCCCTGAAAGTCCATGTCTCTAAGCCATTGACTTTTCAACGTAGGCCATGTGTCCCTTTCTCGATTCACTGTATGGGCCTCAACTCAAATTTATCCCTTTCATATGAGTGGGGCATGGGTCATTTTGGAACTTTTCACCCTTCCGCAGTAATGCCTTAGAGGATAAAAATGGATCTCACGCCCCGACTTCCACCAAACTACTCTCAAGCCAATTAGGGACCTTCGGGGATGCGGGGCAAATCTGACATTTTTCCAAAATCACCAAAAGTGATAAGTTCAAAAAGAAACCCATCCGATGCATCCAATGGGAAGCAAATGCATAGCTTCACCTTTACGAGAAAGAATTTGATGGGGAAAAGAATGTAGGAAGTTGCAGGAAATGGAAAATGCCATTTTTGCTCCCGATGAAGAATTTATTTCTCTCGTAAAAGGTTAAAAATGAAAGATGCAAGGTCCCACGCATTCCAAACACATAAAAGAAGAACTAAAATCATTTCCCATCCATTAAAAATAGGTAAAACATTTTAACGACAACAAATTGAGGAAAATTTGATTAAAAATGTTGTGGGAAATGAAAATGAGCATCTGAGGAGTTTAAAACATGAATTTCTTCTATGGCAGGGCTCCAATTTTCATGAAATTAGATTCGAAAGGGTGGGGAAAATTGAGAGGACAACAAATCGCTCCTTCTGGGGATGATTTGGCAGATGAAAGAGGCAAAATCAAGAACCTTAGAGAATTCTAGGTAATCAGATCGAATAGCCTGTGTCTTATCCATTGGGCAAACGGAGTCAAAAGCAATACCATACCAACACAGAAGACAACACACAACAAGGCAAAAGGAAAGAAAACAAACCAAAAGACAAGACCCAAAACAAACACCACACACAACAAGGAACAAGGAAAAGAAACAAGCCAAAACAAAGACTATACAAAATATACAAAGGGGGTCCTAATCACTTTGGACTTGAAATTACACAACTCCAGAGACAAAAATAGGTACCTTTGTGGAACAACCAAGTGAAAGTATGAGGTACCCATGAATTGGGAATGAGCAATTGGGCATACCAAAACATCATGTGAACACTATGTGGTTTGAAAAGAAAAAATGAGGCAAGAAAACCATCCAGATAATGATACCCAAGACCAAAAACATTCAGTCCTTGTGAAGAGTTGAATGTCTGCCGAAAGCTCTTCTCTTGTGAAGGAGTAATGCCATTTTTAAGCTTTAAAATGCTTGATTTCCTCCACACTGATCCCTAGCACACCACTGAATTATGACAACTAGATTCATGACAAAATCCAATTCTTATAACACCAACTTCTTGCTTCAACGAATTACCAATCACATCTGTTTGGCAATCATCATGAATATACCTTGAGACCCATATGTTTGTAAAATCTTTCTTTAATCCTCAAAAGGAAATGGGAAAGAGGGCAATGATTTATCATTATCATTTCCTATTCAAGATGCATTTTCTTATTTATCCTCATGATGAGCAATTTCTACCATGCCCATCAGAAACATCCCTGCCTTTGCAAACTCAACAACTTTGTTTTCCACTTCAAGGGGATCTTGACTCTTGGGTACAAGTTTCACTATTGATTTGTCTTCATGACTGGAAGGGAACTTGAAAGTCTGATAGACTAGGTAAAGATGAATCAATCACATCATCCCCTTCTCCTTGTTTGCATCCCAAAGGGTGAGTTGAAATAGGACTGTCATAATCGTGAAGAAAAATTTCCAGGTGTGGCTCATCGACTTCTATTTTCTTTGAAGGGCTGCAAAAAGGTGTATGTGTGCTCATCTCATTATTAAATATAGCAAGTGGACCAATGCTCCAACTAACTCCATTTTCTTTAGGTAAAGGCACTTGTTTGTCATTGAGGTAATTTAAAACAACAAGAGAATGGTCAACAGAGATCTCCATCTCAGTATATTGGAATCCCTCAAACACAGGAGAAGGAGAAAACCCATTCACTCTATTGTGATGCACCTCCTCTTTTACCAACATGAGGTTATTTCCTTCAAAACAAGAACATCCAATCCTAACGACATGACATATCTTCCATAAACTCCATTTCAGGCTGAAACAAAGCCTCAAGTTGTTTGTCTTCCTCATTATTGAAGGAATACCAAATTGGCATGCATCATGAGGGGCATTAAGAAGACATTCATTGGTGAAAATAAGGTAATGTTGAGGAATGAACACCTGAAGGTGTGGGGAATCACTATGAGTAGTTTTAAGAACTTGAATGTTCTCTTTTTTTTGCAAGGTATCCCAAATCCATTGGGTGAGTTTCTTTCAACTTGCTTTGTCTCACCTTGTGACATAACCATGTAATTACCACGCCCAATATCTTCATACAATATTTGTGCTTTTGGATCATCTATTTTTTACACAATATATTCAGTTTGCTTTTCAGGCATCAACTTCCTCATCTTCCCATCAACTAGGATAAGGGCATGTGACCAATCCATCATGATTTCTCCTCCAACATCTTTAAAAAATTTCTACTCAACAGCATGCCATAGGAAGGGGGAATATCAACTACCAAAATGGTGGCTAAAACTCTCTTCTCTGGCAAAGCAAAGAAAGGCTACTTGTGCATCCTTGATCCTTCCAACCAATGGCACTTCTCTACTTTCCATTGAGTAACATGAACCAAAAGTGTGGGTTAGGGTTAAGCCTAGGGCATGAGCTACCTTAGACAGGCATCACATTATCTGAAGCACCAAAATCAATAACACAATTGCTTGAGTTTGTGGCTAGCTATGAGGAGAGTGACATAAAATGGTTTGATCTTCTCATCAGATGAAGTGATTGCTACTACAAGGCTTGGTTGAGATGAAGGAGATGGAGTGGGAAAGAGGCCTTTAGGACCATGGGATGAAGGCTTGGATTTGGAATTTACAAAGTCTACCATCTTAGCAAAGGCCTTGGGATGGGTTTGGTAGAATTCAGCTTCTGAGATCTGGATCTTAGTTTTCTTGAGATGGTCAATAATGTCAAAAGAACCAGAGGTAGATGGAGCATCATTGATAGGAGTAGATGAAACTTTTGACTTATCAACTCTATCATTTGAAGGGAAAGAAGTTTTAGGAGCAGAAACAAAGGAGGAAGGAACAACAGAACCTACCTTGGGTGTGGAAGAAGTTGGAATAGGAGCTCCTCTCCTTACAATCACTGGAATGGTCAGTAGGAGGTTCCTTAGATCTTTTAGCAGGTTGCACCACTTTCTCCTTCTTGTTGGCTTGCTCACGAGTCATGACAACATATGATTCATTGTTCATCTCTACAACTCTTTCTTCATAATCATCCTCTTCATCTATACCTTCAGTGGTGAGAAAATGGACATGAGATCCACTCAACTCTTCTAATTCTTCATCAACTTCCTCTTCATGTTCTTCACAGATTTCATTCTCCTCCTCATCATCAAGCTCCAACACTTCACATGTTGCATTGACTAGAACTTTAATAGGTGGGCCTTCAATTGCCAATCTGTCTAAGGAGAGGGCAACCGATTCTTGGGCTGAAAGTTCTTCCTAGGAACATCCTGATAAGGAGCATGTTGGGCTAACTGCTTCTTGAGAGCAATGAGATCATTAGCAAGTTTTTGTACCAACTGATCTGCATTAGCTCCAAGAGAAGATGTGGAAGAAGGAGATGCTTTAGATTTGGATGATTCTCTCCTTAACTTGCTCAGACATGATCAGATCATCTTCAACACTGACAAAAATCTCTGATCAACATCTAAAGTGGAAATATTAGCTCTTCTAAGTGCATAGCTCACTTCAAGCAATTGAGCATTAAGGAAGAAACATCTCTAAATCTGATCCACAGGGCATGTGTTTTTTTGGGATCTTGTTAACCAACCTGTTGAATTTGGCCACAAATTCCCTCATGGGCTCATGTGACTCTTTCTTGATTTGAGAAATCTGGGCCAAGAGGGCATGTACATCCTCAACAGGTTTGAAATGCTTCTCAAACTGGTCATCATGGTGTTCCAATTGGTGATGGATCCAATAGGGAGATGATAAAACCAATCAACAGCAACATTATCTTGCAATGTCTCTACAAAAATTCTAACAGAGATATCCTCATGTTCAACTCCGAGAACACCATAAGAAAACAATGAAGGCCACAATATGCTCATCTAGATGAACCTTCCCATCACCTTTGAATTTAGGGAAATTCTTTCTATTTCCTCTAGGAAATTCATGCAATGGTTGGGGAAGAGCAAGAGGCCCAACCCTTTGGCCCCAAGGCAGAGGAGCTACCATCCTTGGAAAGATTGTTTGAGAGGAACTGAAACACCAACGAGAATCAAAGCATGCAAATTAGGACTGATTTGATCTTGAGGGATGTCACTCCCAGAAGTTTTGTCTCTAGCAGGAGGAGTGCTTGTAGATCTTGTTCCTCTTCTTTTTCTTGATGAAGGGAGAGAGAAACCTTGATGATCCAGAAGTTGGAAATGAGGGTCTTCTTCCCCAAGGGTTCTTCTACCCCGAGTGTATCTTGGAGTCACCAGATCAAAGATGATCAAGAAGTTGTTATTCAAAAACTGGAATCCATTTGCAATGAATTCCCTAGTGGAGTCACCAAAAATTGTTGGGTTTCAGAATGGAACATGGCTAGAAACCACAGTCAAGGGACAAACAGTCCCCCTCCTCTTTAATGGGAGAGGTTCCCTTATTGAAAGCTGTAAAAAACAAATGTACAAATCTACAACTATCAATGTTTGGATCCTGTATCCTGGAATGTTTTCATACTCAAAAGATTATCAATCAGAAGGAATGGAAGAATAAAGAGATGGGAGAAGGAAGAAAACAACAATGCTTTTGGGAAATATAGATAGCAGAGTATCTCCCTACTCACATTGAATCAAGAAAATATAGAAAAGGATCAATTACTTCACCACCGATGCAAATCTACAGACACAAAGTTCTAAAGATTACACGCACTTAACACAAAGTTTCTATTGAATGCAAAACAAATGATCCATTGAATCAGCAGAGACAGAGAGAGATAATAGAGGAAATAAGAAAGAAAGAACTTTGTATTGAATTACTTCCAAATTTACAACCTTCCTAGAAAACCAAAACTCCCCTTTCTTTTATGGCCAAAACCATGTTCTTATAACAATTCATGTACATCCATACTTTGTCCCCAAGAAAAGAATATCCAAAAGGAATAATGTTTGTTGTAGATCCACTTTTGGAAAGTGACATGAAACAAATGCACTCATGAAAACCGAGGTTCAAAAAGGTGAATATTTCATCGTTCGAGCATGATTACTTTAGCAGGGGGCATCTCATGATTTTCTTCTTCATGTGGTCCTACCATTTCCACCTTTTAACCACTTTCATAGCACTCAAGTGCTTACTGGTAAGTTTTCCCCTTTTTTATCACGTATGCCCAATAAACTCCATTTTTCTGATAATCAAACTTTACATCTCTTTAAACTTATCAATTTGGCTCCAAAACCAATCCAAAACACATCTCATGAAGAAACGACAAGGAATCAAAGAGAAAAGAAAGAAGAATGATCCATTTTTGCATTTTTGGAGCTCTGTTCGTAATGGCGTTAAAAACAAGATGAGTGCATTCGGCTATCTTTTCCCCTTTTACCTTTAAATTTGGGCCCTACACATGGAAAGATCCAAGCAATAATGGCCCTAGGGGAGAAATCTGCATTTCCTGACATTTGGGAGAAAAAGTGCATTTATCATTTTACTTTGCACCCTCCACATCCGCCAAAGGTCGACACGTGGCACATTGATTGAAATGGGGTCAGGCTCAACTTCTCATTTTGTTCAAATCTTCCATTTTTTTTTTAACATGAACGCATGGCAACATTGAAATGGGGATGTGCTCAAACTTTATCTATTTTGAAAAGGGAAAAATTCCAACTTTTCCCCAAAAGTCCATGCCTCCACCGTTGACTTTTCAACGTAGGCCACATGTCCCTTTCTCGATTCACCGTGGGCCTCAACTCAAATTTATCCCTTTCATGAGTGGGGACACGGGTCATTTTGAAATTTTCACCCTTTGTGGAAACAAAGTTAAAATTCCTAAAGTCCTCCATTGCCACAAAGTGCATATGAATTGAAAAAGCGTTGTCCCAATTTCATTCTTCAACACATGGCATCACCTGATTGGTTGTGGGAATGCGCTTCACTTTTATATTTTACCCATTTAGAAAAGGGAAAAATTCCAACCTTTCCCCAGAAATTCCATGCCTCCACCATTGACTTTTCAACGTAGGCCATGTGTCCCTTTCGATTCACTGTGCAGCCTCAACTCAGAATTTATCCTTTCACATGAGTGGGGCCACGGGTCATTTTGGAACTTTTCGCCCTTCCGCCGTAATGCCTTAGAGGATAAAATGGACTTCTCACCCCGCACTTCCGCCAAACTGCTCCAGCCAATCATGGACCTTCCATGGGGATGTGGGGCAAATCTGACATTTTTTCCAAAATCACCAAAAGTGATAAGTTCAAAAAGAAACCCATCCAACCACATCCAATGAGAAGAAAACACGTAGCTTCACCTTTATGAGCAAGAATTTGACAGGGGAAAAGAACATAGGAAGTTGTAGGAAATGGGAAAATGCCATTTTTGCTCCCGATGAAGAATTTATTTCTCTGCAAAAGGTTAAAAACAAAGATGCAAGGTCCCACACATTCCAAATGCATAAAAGAAGAACTAAAATCATTTCCCATCCATTAAAAATAGGTAAAACATTTTAACGACAACAATACATCGAGATTTGATTAAAAATGTTGTGGGAAATGAAAATGAGCATCTAACAAGCTTAAAACATGAATTTATTCTATGACAGGGCTCTAATTTTCACGAAATTAGATTCGAAAGGGTGGGGAAAATTAAGAGGACAACAAAACTAGAGAGAGGTCAAGTGTGGTTTCGGTGATTAGAAGGATGAGAGGGGACGGATTTCAAAATCACCACATCAAGTGATCCTTTGGCCTTATATTGGTTATAAGAATGATTATTCGTTGGTTTAGAAGTAGAGTGGTGTGATTTAGAGTTAGCATTCTTGTTACGCAACTTGATTTTGTCTTCTTCCAGTGGCACGTATCTCTAGTTTCCAAGCCATGGTGAAGGCTTCACAAACATGCAAAACATTTGAACTTAGAGAGTCGTGTGGAAATGTGTCTAAGACATGCCTCATGTGAACAACTCAATGAGTTTAGTTTGCGGTAGTTAGAAGGTGAGTTTATTAATGAGGGCCCACCGACGTGTGAAAAATATGTGATAGATTCATCCTCGTATTGGCATATGGAATAAAGATTAATCATGGATACCTTCTTGGAGATATTAATCGAGAAATGGTCAAGGAAAGTTTGGGCTAGTTGATTGAATGAGAAGACCGAGTGCCTTGGTAAAGAACTGTACCAATCTAGAGCAAAAGTCTCGACAAGACATGGGAAATGTCTGAAGGAGTAAGGCATCATCATGACCTATCAAGTAACAAGCATGCTTGAAAGAACGTAAGTGTTGTTGGGGGTCTTCCTTACTATTAAAATGATTGAATTTGGGAAACTCCCACTACATGGGATAGGAATGAATAGGAATAGAAGGGTGAATGGGCTCATTACATATTTCATCATAGGTCGAGACATGACGAGATCCCAAAACAGAGGGTTTGCATTTTGTCCATCATCATTTTAATCAAATTCATGGTCGGATTAGATTGAGGAGCACCCCCCGTGGTATAAGGAGGTGGATAAGATGAGTAGGATGTAGACAACACACCAATATATGGAGGTGCCAAGTAAGAAAACTCGAGAAGGGGGCATATAGGCAAAGAAAGATAAGAGAATGACAGATACCTTTAATATGAAGTGGAAGCGATAGGTTATGATCATGAAGGTGTAGGTGGGATGAAATTGTGTGAAGATCCTCAGAGCAATGGGTGGTAGAGTTGGGGGTATAAATATGACCAAGCTCTAAAAGGGGGTAGAAGATGTTGACGCGAGTAGAGGTTGCGGTAATAGGAATCTGATGATGTGGGAATCCATATATTAGGAGCTATGGATGAAGATATGGTAGATGTCACAGCACTGGATGAAGTCAAGGAGCGAAAGATGTCGAAGGTGCAATAGGTGCCAAGGTGTGACTGATGTCAAAGGTACAACAGTGGTGTTTGATGCAAGAGTAGGTAATGGTAAATTAGTATTCATAGATATGGCAGGGGGCATGGAGGTAGGAATACCAAACAACGGTTGTCTCGATGAGTCATGCGGGTAGAGGAGTGGGCTAGGTAATGTTGTAAGGCTATGAGGTTATGATCAAGGAATTTAGTGAATTCCTCATCACCTATAGGCATAGTGGTAGGAACGTTGGGGTCCATCGGTGAAGAGATAGATGGCGGTGAAGGTGAAGTAGGTAACGGTACATAACTAGCATGGAAGACAAGTTCTCACTGCCTCACTGTTACGAGTCTAAACCATAAAAGAAGGTGTAATATGGGTATTCTAGGCTCTGCAGAACTAACATAACTCAAAAACAAGCGTTTAGTGAAGTCTAGAAGATGAAAATAGGTCATTGTTTCGATAAAAATAAAAACATAGTGGATCGACCAATCTTTGGCCGCTTAACCGTGTCGATTAGGCAGTATGACCGATGTTGGTTACTATGGATAATCAAGAAATTTGGAAATTTGAATAAGAAAGGCATAAAATGGGTATTACTGGGTCCTGTTAAAGGTGACAAAGACTCATAATTAAGTGTGTTAAAAGAAATAGCAACACATAAAGTTGATATGTAAGATGAGAATGTTGTTTTTGACAGAATAATAAAAACACAAAGAAACCGATGATGGTCGGCTAACCCAGACGGTATGAAGAAGGAACCAATAGTAGTCTACTGGACTAATGCCGGTTACTGAGATTTTTGAGAAGATGAAGAAATTTTTGAATTTGGAGTGAATTAAGTCAAAATAAAGCCAACCCAGAAGTTGTGTATGGCAGAAAGATGTCCTATCACACTCAAAAACTAAAATACACCAGCTTATGATGGTGGAGTGTGAAAGAGAATAAAAAGTGATGAATCATCCTCATAACTCAAAACGCAATTCAATCAAGCAAAAACTAGCAAAACACGTAAATCTTAGGTGTCATATTTTAGTGTTTAGTGTTGTATGCCATTTTAAACTGATTGTGAATGATATAGAGTGTTTGGATAATGAAGGTGCTCTATAAGCAATCTATGGTTGGTCTAAGGTTATTTTTGGCTAAAGTGTCCTCAATATACCTTCTAGTACGCGAGGTCCATGTTTTGATATGACAAACTGGCCGTAACATTGAGAAATGCCATCATCAATGGATTGTTAAATCCTTGATGGCTTCTTCCTGGAAAGGAGATGTTTAAGAAATTTATAAATTGTGTAAGTGGTTTGATAGGGATTTTATGCACAAATGTGAACTACGCTTAATCCAATCCAATCACAAAGTGGTCATGACCTCCACCATGTGATTGCTAATTAAATCTATGTGATCTAATGCAACACTCAAAGGATGAAATGCACATATTTTAAAACCCAAATTGAAAATGATATTCGATGTAGACAATAGGAGAATAGGTAGAGGAATGGTTTTCACTAATGTAATATAGAAGAAATAAGAAGTGTTCTTTTTAAGCACCAAAAGACAGATTTCCTTTAGACAAATAGAAAGAAAAGTAGATTTACCAGAGAGAGATTTTTAGTGAATATTTCAGGAAAGAAACAAACACAAAAATGCACCCTATATGAAAATAAAAAAACCCACAAGATGGGGTCCCACCGGCATGCCAAAATGTTTCACCACAAATGTATTACGTATAAAACATATAAGGGTAAGGTAAGGTAGGAGGAATACATGTGATAGTCAAAGAGGTTATGCATGCATTGTAGAAAGATCATGTCGATCGTGAAGACCTCCTTTTTACTAGGAAGGAGTACCAAAATAGTACACAAGACCACAAGAGAGAGTTAAATAAGACAGTGGCGTGGATTGCCTAAAGATGTGCTAGATCCATGAAGTGTGATACTTCCTAGAGAGGTTGTCAATCCACTGTTTTAAACAAAAATTAATGTAAATAAATAACTAAAAGGCAGAGGTCCAATTGTAATAACATGATTTAGGTATCTCATATAAAACAATAGACTAAATTAGGCTAAATATTGAATATAAAACAAAATCTATTAAAGGAAAGGTGTATTCATGTCAAGGTATAACAGAGGTATGGTAGAAGGTCTGGTGAGATTTGGTGAAGTTTGGGTTGGTTTTGGGTGAGTTGGAAGCTCGCTGGTCTGAGACAATTTTACTGCACATATACCGGTATCGGTTAGGTGACCGATGCCGGTACAAGTAAATGACCAATGCCGGTTGGGTGACCGGTGCCGATAGGGGAAATTATGCTTGGGAGGTGAAAGGTGGTGGTTTGGAGCTCTCTGTGATTACACAAAGAGTGGGTAAGGCTTAGGTAGGGTAGTGGGATTTTTGTGAAGGCTCAACAAAGGTGATGGAGGTGATTAAATGGACATGGATGGTGGGTTGATGGAATGTTGGGTAGATGGGGCACTTGGGAAGTATTCTGGACAGAGAGGAAATAAATAGAAATAGCAACAATAGATCTATAACCAAGTAAATGAAGACAAATAACAGGTTATGCAAATACTTACTGAGATCTGAATGCTGGTAAGAGTTGAGTGGATGGTTGGATATGTGCAGAGCATCGGACCATGCTCCAAGGCTGTGGTAGTGTGGATCTAAAGCTTCCCATGTAAGTGGTTGTTGGAGATTAGATACCTTTGGAAGAGGGTACAGTGCTCGGGGAATCGTTGCTTGAATGTTGAGATCCATGAATGCCAAAAGTCTAAAAGAAAACTCAAAAACACCAAGATCCAACCCAGTGAAGAGTTGTAGTTGTGTATTTAAGGTGAATGGGTGACTGATAATGTTGGTCGATCGGCACCGACCGATAAATAATCGGTGTTGGTTAGGGAGAAAAGGTCCTACTTTGCCAAAAATAGGCTTTTTTCTCTCAATTTGAGTGTGGGTCAAAGTTTGTTGTGTTTTAGGAGTGTTATTCCTCGCTAAAGCACACGTGAATTTGTTGGAGTAAGTTGTTAGTAATTACTTTAGGTTAGAATAAGTCTTAGGTGGCTAGAGAGAGTGGGGACTTAGTCTTAGGTAATAAATAGGGTTGGAATGGGTTTAGGGTGAGGTGGCTAGGTGAGGAGGATAATTAACTTAATTTTGATAATTAAATTAATTAAAATGTGTGCAAGTGGGCATGGTGGGGGTAGTATTTAATTAATTAGTCGAAGGGGGTGTAGAGGGTTGTGACCCAATTTTGGGTGTCTACAACAAGACACCACTATTCGATGGTGTGAATTATGCTTTTCGAGGATGAGGACTCATATCATGTCCCTAGGGTTTAGTATTTGGCAAGCTATGGAAGATGGTTATATTGTTCGTGCTACACCTCCAACTAGTAATGCAGACAAAAAGGCATGTATTGACAATTAAAAGGCTTTGAATGTTATCTTATGTGGTTTAGGATAATATCGTATGATAAAGTTGATGCATCATAAGTCAACAAAAGAAGCATGGGAGAAACCCCAAGTACTCTATGAAGGAGACACAATGGTAAATATAGGTAAGCTTCAAACTTTTAGAAATCAGTTTAAAGGTCTTAAGATGAGTGATAATGAGTCTATTACTTTATATTTGCTTAGGGTTGACAGGATTGTCAACACCATGAAAGGTTTAGGAGAGGATGCGAAATAAGAATTTGTAGTCCAAAAGGTTTTGAGATCCCTAACTCCTACATTTGATTCCAAAGTATTTGTTATTGAAGAGGCCAAAGATTTAACTACCTCAAGATGGATGAGTTGAATGGAACTTTGACTGCATATGAAATGAGGATTGTTGATTCCAAACCAGCTAAGAAAGAGGTTTCTTTCATATTTGAAATGGAGACTAAGGGCGGAAGATCAAGGAGGTCGATGATGTTGTTGAGCTTGAATATGATGAACTATTTACAATTCCTGTTATAAGATTAAAAGTTGGCTCTAGAAAATACAAAGGTAAAGTTCCTTATAAATGTTTCAAATATGGTAAAGTAGGAAATTTTACACGCTGTCCCCATAAGCACAAGAAGGAGAGCATGATGGACATGAGCATGATGGGGATCAAGACAAGAAGTATCACAAGTATGGTAAAGGCAAGAAGAGCTTTAGAGATTTTGATAACAAGAAGAAGAGTTTTTATTTAAAGGAAGATGATTGCTTGTCTGATGCTAGTAGTGGTGTTTCAGATTATGATTCTGAATATGATTGTGAAGATGTTGGAGATGAGGTGTTATTCACGACCAAAGATGTTATGAGATCTACTACTAGTGGCTCTTCACTATTAGGTGATTTCATGTCGTTCTTCTGCAGAGATTCCATGAAGAAGAAGATGATGTTGAAGATGATTTAGTGTGCATTCAAAATGAGTTAAGGCATGTTGAAAAAGAAGACCAAGAAGTTTAGATCTCAGATAAAAGGATATGAAGATAAGGTTCATGATCTAGAAGAGAAGCACAGACCGAGAAGGTTCTCATAGTTAAGGAGCATGATTTTCCTATCTAGAAGGTGTTTTATTTGACTAGAAGGTATATAAGGTAGGTGAAAGATGATAATCAAGTACATTCCAAAGGTAAATGGTTCTTGACTTCATAATTTAAAAATAGTATGCAAAGAAGATCTAATACACCGAGAAATTGCTTTAGAGTCAATCAAAGTAATTGAAGTGTATATATGGCTTATAAGCATGGTAAGAGCCTAAATTATTTTGTTTTCAATCAAAAATGGGTAGCTTGGTTCCAGTGGGGAGTTGTGAGAAGTCATGACATTGGGTGAGTTTGGTTCTAGAGAAAGCCAAAGTTGGCTCTAAATGCACAGAAGGTTCATCTTAGGGATTTTAGTCCTTCAAGGAGATGTGTGAACATGTATGTAAAAATCAAGCAAGTTTGAAGCCCTATCAAGGTGAGATAAGCAAAAATGAAAGTAAGCATGGTGTTCTTGGCTCTTATTCATGATTGTTAGCATGTTCATATGGTGTATGCATCTATTCTAGGATCAAGTAAAGTGCTCTCCAAGTTGAAGATGGTCAAAATAGGGTATAAGGTGATGTAAACATGTTCTTGAGCCAAAATAAGGAGATTGTGTAATGCTTGCACTCAAGAGAGCAAGAAGAAAGATGCTTCTAGTTGTATATCATCATTGTTGGCATGAATAGGTGTTGTATATGCTTTTACCTAGGGGGAGTACAATGTTTTTTATTCTTTTGAAAGAGGCAAAATTAGATTTTTTGTGAGAAATGACCACTTTGGAAGCTAGTATGAAGACTTTGGTTGATGTTTCCAACCAAGAGGTGACCCTATGAAGATGAGAAAGGTGAAGAACATACAATTACATGTATGCTTTGTCATTAATGTAAAAAGGGGGAGAAGTTTTGGAGGTTTTTTATTAATGACAAAGGGGAGATTGTTGGCATGTTGTGTTCTAGGTGTTATTATTGATGTAAAATCCCATTAATGACAAAGAGGTTGATGGAGTAGAGTCATAGGATGCTCAATATGATGGTGACATGGAGTTTCAGATGGTTTCATGATGACATGAGTTGTTTCAAAGGAGAATGGCTTTGTTCAAAGAAGCCTAGTCAGTGACCTAACTAGCCTAGGTGATGGTGCATGATGGTTAGAGCTTCTTGGTGGCTTGAGTATCATGGTGAAGCATGGAGAGTATGTTTTAGGAGTTCTTAGAACTCACATGAGTTTGAAGGTGCAGGTACAAGTTGAAGACCAAGACTCGGTGCTCATCTAGACTAAGTATAGGTGCTTGGAGACACGAGGCTGAGTTGTGGAGCCACGTGAGCTCATGGATGCATGTGGCGATTTCAAAAATGTTATTTCATGTATGTTATGACCTTTTGGAGAGTTTTCATGTTGAGTTATGATGTTGTTTCAATTGACCCTAGCTTAAACTATGTAAAATCCTAAGGGCTAATCATGTAAATGAGATGGAATGAGAATATGGAGACATATTTGAGATATGATGATGATTGGAGATGATGTACAGGGGTGTACTTGAGGTGTGATAAAAATTTGGAGTCATTGTGAAGAATAGTTTGCAAGATAAGTTTTTTTGGTGAAACATGGTCAAGAAGAAGGTCATTTCTATCTCGAATTGCACATTCTAATGTTCATCCTGAATTATGTGATTTTCATGGGACCTTGTAGCTTTTAGGTATGCTTCTACATAGAGTTTATAAGGTTTCAAAAAAAATAGGTCATTTCATCATCACATTTTAATGAACGAATGTTAAGAAAGTAAATTGTTTTTGTGTGCTTGAAACCCTATCTCAAAAGTAGTAGGAAAGATTTTTCTCATAAGTTCCCATAATGGATTGATAGTGCATTTATTATGATTGGATGATGTATAAGACTCCTCCATGTTTCTAGAAAGGTATGGTAGAGTTTGTGGTAATGAGTGGACCCCACTCAAAGAGGCATGTTTCTGAAGAAGTTCAATTTGGGACAAGGTTGTCCAAAGGAGTTAAAAATAAATGGAATTTTCTTTAGTATGGGAGTCGTGCTTGATGTCCATGGTGGTTTTAGGTCACAAAGGATGCTTCTAAATGGCAAAGTGTGCCCTATTTATGAAGACTAGTCAAAGGGCAATTTCAAGTAGTTTGCAGAGATTGACTTGGTCAAGGCCTTACACTTGGAGTTGGAAGGAGTTACAACATGTTCTAGAAAGATGATTAAGATATATTTCCAATGGTATATGTTTTGTGTCTTTTTACTTGATTTGATTTGTCTTTCAAAGTTAGTTTGTGAGGAAGAATGTTGTTTGGTTTTCAAGACATGATTGCTTAGGATAGAATATTGAGTTAGTTGAGGCATGAGATAGATAATATGATATTTGATATCAGTTTGAGAGTTAATAATGATGGGTTTTGTTCATTATGAAGGAAGTTGGAGGTCTTGAAGTGACATAAAGGGTGTAAACTAGTTTAATTTGCAAAATTGGTTCCTAGGTAAAGCATGATTTAAAGAAAATGAAAATAGTTTTGGTTTTAACACATGGATGTGTCATGATCTCTAACATGCATGGATGTGATCTACATGTCTTGAAGATTCCATTGAGTGGTTACATTCCATAGTTGAGTTTATCTTGGGTGGTCTTGAGGCCCAAAGGTGAAGATAGGGTGTTGGAAGTAGCTATTTGGTGAAGGATATGAGCCTTTTGGCTTGTGTTATGAATTATTTGATTGTTCAAGATAATTAATGACCATGGATGATGTTTTTATGATATATTACACATGTTTTATGAATTTTAGATCTTGAATAATCATGGTTTTGGTGTTAGTGGATTTTACTCATCCTAGTGATGGGGTTTTGAGCCTGTTTGGTGTAAGTTGAGTGGTTTTGGGCATGACCGACCTATATGGGTCATATGTGAACATTTTAATGATTTAATTGGGATGTTTTTAAGTTTTCTTGGTCTAACTAATGGAAGGAAATTGATTTAGTGTGTGTTTGAATCAAGAGAAGGATATAAAAGTGATGCTTTGGGTACAAATTTGAAATACCGCTTGAGAGGGAAGAAGTGCAACCTATGTGAGAGTGTTTTACAAGTACATAGGCTAAGTTTCATATCCGAGAGAGTGTATGATAGGCTGAATAATTGTTGGAAGTGTGTGTTCATGGTTTTGAGGTCAAGACAAGTGAAGAAGGAAAGAGAAAAATGAGCTAGGTGTTGGCTAGATTTTATGTATGGCTACACACACAAACCTAGGAAGTCATAGGATAAATCCCCTTCATTTAATGGTGAAGCTCCCATGCAAGATATTTATTTATTCTAATTATTTTATGGGGTATTACTTTAATCGCAAAGCTCATGAACCATAGTTTGGCAATTTTGCAGTTAAAGTTGTTGTAATGTGTTTGGGAAAGTTGTGCGGAAAAGAAGAGGATGTATAACAACAATGAGAAAAGAGAGGATGCACTTTACAATAAGTAGATTACAGAGCTTATTGCAACCATACAAAATAAATAAATACTTTGGAAATGTCATAATTTAAGAAAATGAAGAATAAATTATTTCAGATGACCCTAGCCTAATTAATTTCCCCCAAAGCTAAATTTTCCCCATTTTACCCTTTTTAATTGAATTTTTGGCTAAGTGTGAAGTTCTCGCCAAGGGAATGCTTTCCAATGATTCCAAGTGCCCAAAACATAGAAATTACATGATTTTTCACAAATTCTCCATTAAAGCTCCATCAATCACTCAAGTTAAAAATTTCCAAGTTGTCCATTTTTTCCAGGGATAAAAATGGATAACAGTAACCTCTTGTGACCTCCTGAAGAAATCTTGAGAAAATATTAACAAGGAAAAAGACCCAAAATTTTAGAAGGGGCATCCCAAGATTTTTAAATGAAATTTTTGGTGACACCACTAGGTGAATGAGGATTTGAGCAAGGGTTTAAAGGAGTTTAGAGCTAAATTTTGTGACCACCATCAGTTGAGTTGTTGTAGCATATGTTCAGTGATCTCTTCATCAAAATCTTGTGTGATGATTCATATTCATGCAAGTCTCTTATTGTGAGTAATATCAACAAGGGTTTAGGGGTTGGTTCTCCTTATGGGGTTGGTGTCTCACTAAAGAAATCTCTTGTGATGTGTAATATTCACTTGAGTCTTTGTTGTGTGTAATATCAACAAATTTTTAGTGGGTTTTCTTCCCCTTGAGGGTTTCCCACTTATATCTTGTGTTATGGTGTTCTCTCTCTTGTTCATGGTTATTTGAATGTATGTTGTATGGTGATTTGCACACATTAATGAATGGATGAATGGTTTATGGTTTAATAAGAAAATATGAAATTGTTTAAAGTTTTATAAGGATTGATTCACCCCCTCTTAGTCCATTGTGCTTCCAACAAGGATTAGTGATCAAATATGATTAAATGGTGGTAGGGAGAATTCTTAAACCTTGAATCAATATAATATATATTTGGAGACATCTTTTCTTTGTCTATTCATGACTTCCTTGTCACAATCATATGAATAAGCTAAAAGGAAGCAATTAATTTTTTTAGAAGAAGGTGCATTAAATGAAGGGATTTAAGTGACTTAAGGGGTGAATAAGAGGTGTCCAAAACATAGGGGTGATGAGAGATAAGTATTTTTATAAAGAAAGACAAGGTGAGGATAAAAATAGGGTAAGTGAACTACTGTGTGCTAAGGACAAGTAAGAAGGCTTCGAGAGGCTAAAACATGAAATAAGGTTATATGAAGCAAAAATGAGAGTGCACGAACCTTAGAGATCAGTAGTCACAAAATCACACACTTACTATTACATTTATACTGCCAAGTATGTTATTTTATATATGGATCTCACGTAAGAAAAGTATTCACCAATGGCTCATCCCCTAGTCCTCCGTCCGCTAGTGGTCGTTATCGCCATTTGTCTTGCATAATCATTAGTTGTTTGCGTAGTTTTGGTCATCTCCCAAGGAGTCTTAGGTGTCATTATTTGGTCATTTATCGTCTCTAGTATTTGACTAGGATGCCTAGGGTAATACCGAGGTGCCCGTGGGTGCCCCGATCCTTAATTTTAGGTGCCCTAGTCCCGACAGCACTTGATCTAATTTAGAGTTTTGAGGTCAGTCTTTTATTTTTCCCTCTCATTCCCCTAGGTACTAGTTGGCATGTCGGGTCATTAGTGTCAAAATTTGAGCAAGAGATCCCTATATAAACACAACATACACACTATTCTAAGGGTGGACTATCTACTATCAAGGGCTAGCTATCTACTAAGGCAAGGGACTACATTTGGGCATCATTGCATCACACACACTCGCATAATAGAAGGGTTGTATTCATTCTATTCCATCCACCATTTGTATTTTTACATCTAGTTATTGCCCATATCTCTTTGTCATTGGCGTTAGGGCACCGTAGGCACACAATTGCACACATTAGCACACATAACTACATTGGGTCTAGAATGTAATGTACACTTAGTCAGTAAGTCCACCATCATGTGGTAGCTAAGGTCATTATGACCCCTTCATATGCATCTTTTTTTAGGGATTTGATGTTTTGTATGGGGTTTTGCGTGGAGTAGATCATTATCACAGTTTATAATGACATAAGCAAAGTTATTGCGACAATCACATAAGGATCAAGACATTGCAAAGATATTGACGACGCTCCAAGATTCAGATCTTGAGATTTTCTATAGACCAGAGTGCCCATATTGTAGACCAAGGTGCCCACAGTGCCCTAGTCCTCTTCCGTGCACCTCACCACAGTGGATCTTCTTCTCCGCCGTAATTTCCTAGGTGGTACCTTCATACTGCCTTCTCCTGCACATCATCTTGTTCAATCCAAATCACAATGAGGTAAGTCATCTTCAGTTAGTACCTTATCCCTCCTATTTTAATTATTTAATTTAATTTAAATATCAAATAAAATTATTTAATATTCGTATTTCAGTTTATACTATTTATTTCATTATTATTTAATTAGTTTAGATTAACTTAAAATATAGATCCATTCACATCTTTTCATATTTTAGTTAATTAGAGACATCTTGAACAAGGTGTGTATAAGTGGTATAAGGTGTTCATAGGTGTCAAACAAGTTGTCAAACCGCAAACCCTAGTATGCTACTTCAAACCCTAAATAGACCTAGTTGAGACTTGTCAAAAAGATGAAGAGTGAGTTGGAAGAGCATGTGCAAAGGAGTTAGAGGATAAAATTTGTCATAAAGCAAGAGGGCCTTAATGGGTATCTAAAATACTAGTTAATTTGTCTTGAATGTTTTTGGATTGTTCCATACATAGCGGTTTGTGTGCTAGGAGGGTTAGTAGAAATAAGGCTAATTTTGAAGCTAAAAGGAGAATAAATTTTGACGGGCATGGAGATAAGACCTCAAACTTTGTAGGAAACTTAATGAGGGAAATTTGTATCCAAATAATTTAACAAGGAAGCTTATCTCCTTGAAAATTTTATTTTCACCAAAATTTTCCTCTTCGAGGGCTACAAGTAGGTTTAAGAGGTCTACAAGGAGATTAGTGGAAAATGGGGTTTTGAAGCTTTGAGAAGTGCCTAGTCATGTTTATCAGTGTATTTGAGCATGTTAAAACTATTCTTAACCTTTCGTACAATTATTTGGTGCATTTTAGTGGTTTTGAGTAATTCAAGCTTCTTGAGAAAGGCGAGTTTAGTTCAAGGTTTTGGTGCATTTTCGCATACTTATGAAATTGTACTTATTCCTTTCAAATTTCGTGTGTCGTGGAGAGTGTTAGCAGGTGCTCTGCATCAACTACTATGTTATGAATTTTAGGCTTCCCATACTAAAAACACTAAAATTGCAAAATTCAAGTTTTTATGTCTATCAGAAGTCAAATATCATGGTTTTGAGTCGCTCATTAGCTCCCTCATATGCCTAGGTCTAAATGGTCTTCGATGCTCTATCAAACCACAATCTTAAGGCTCTTGAATGAGCATCATTTTATTTAGCTCATAAAGTCAAATTATTATCACTCAAAGTACAAATGAAATTACTATTCACCTTTTTTACCTTACTATTTATAGAAATTTCACTTTTAAAATATTACTATACACTTGTTCAATACAAAGCCTCCCTTGATTAATAAATTTGTGTCTTGACTTTATAATCAAGGTAATATCTTGAGCCCTCCTCTCATTGGATTCTTACACCATTCATAACATTGAGGTCATTGTTTCACATAATACCACATTTCAATTTTTAGTCAATGTTATTAATTACTTTCTGGTCAAATGTGATCCAAATTATTTTTGAAATTTGATGGACAACACACTAATGATGGAGTTTAATGTGTTATGGCAATACATTCATAATGAAATAACCTAAATTACATAATTAAATAATTGTATTGCTAAAATAAAATTGTCTTGTTGTATAAAGAACTTTAATTGCATGAATAAAATTATTTTATCAGCAATCGGTAGTGCATACAAATTGGGTAAAACTATATAGGAGAGATACACGTCATATATCATTACAATTGAGAATGTATGCGAGAATGGGTAAACTCTTTCGGAGAGATGTATGCCTCATAATTCCATACATATGAAGATGTATAGAAATGGGAAAAATATAAAGGAGAGATGTATGCCTCACAATTCTATGCAAATGAAGATGTATACAAATGGGAAAAATCTATTAGAGAGATGTATGTCTCAAAACTTGCGCAAACTACAACCCGCATCTTATGTCTACAAAAACTTTAAAATTACAAAACTTGTGTTTTCATTCAAAACCATTTTCTTTATAGTGAAACAATGCAGAAGATAGAAGGTTGTTAGAAATAGTAAAAAAATGGTTTTGAATGGGAACTAAAAGGTCATCCTACATAAATATGGCATGTATCCACCTTTTGGGTGAATTCTAATGGGCAAAAGAGAAAATATGTTGATAATAATACTATGACATTATTATTTTTTAGTGCTCCTAATCGAGATCGTGTCTCTTAGTTTATTGATGTGATTTACAAACCACTAATTGAAATATGATAGAGTGAATTCAAAAAGGCCACTATGATAACATGTTTATTCCTCGTTATACCATTTGAATCCTATAAATACTTTAAAGACCTTAAAAATGTAAAATACCAAATGTTGTTAAACTCACTTGAAAGTAGATTTCAAAACTTTCTAAAATGGACTTTTAGAATTCATTCTATGATTGTTTACATTGATCATTCATTCTCTAAATACCCATCTAAATCATTTATTTCTAAAAATATATTTCCTACTTTCTACAAGTAGACTTTCACAAATCCTTCTTGAAATGTTGATATGGGTTAGGCTTGCTTTGAGTGCTCGCTCGAATCAAAATGATTCAAATTTGTTTCATCCCTTTCACTAAAAGGAAAGCAAACATATGGGCTTGTTATTCAAACCACCCACATATACAAAACCAATACAAGGAGCTAATCTAATGACATAATAGTCAAATTTAGGCATAAAGATGCAAGTACTAAAATTACTAAGCTCAAGTCAAAGCACCACTACATTTACCATGTTATAATCAACACCTATACAATGCATGGTGGGGGCATGAGGCATCATTCCCTTTCAACTTTACATGGGGTTTACACATTTGGGACTTAGATTTGTCTCAACGAACGGAGTGGTCCCATGAGTGGAAGATTTTGAGGCAATTAGAAAGCTTTGAAACTCCCTTCCTTTTACTCTTTTTAGAAGGCTTTTTTCATGAATAAAAAGTCTTATGACAACCTCCTTTGGTGTTGAGATACCCAATTACCCCTAGTTTACATACTCATTTAAATTGGGGACTGATCACCCCTAATCCTATATAAAAACCATTAAAAATATCTACATCTCCAAGTCTTCGATACTTCGACACATATAACACACTTTCTCTATTTCCATGTTGGTTAACCACATACTCACATTCTTTAACACACTTTAGTTACTCTTTTGATATGCCCTACAACTTTACCACTTTAACATTTATCAAGTACATTGTCTTTTCTCCTTTAACCTATAAATTTACTTTCACTAGATTAAAGGGGGGCAATGTAGACACCTAAATTTAGCACAAAACATTATTACATAACACTTTTAACAAATTACACACATATGAGCCTTAAGTGACGAAGAAAGAGTTTAGTGGCACAAGTATTTATTTATTCTTTAGTCACGTGGCTTGATTGATTATTTTCAATTATCTTAATGTGGTCTTTCACACTTTCTTATGTCGTGTCATAGAGATTTATGGCTTTTGATTTTGAGTGTTTGATTGTTTTGGGTCTTGGTACATAATCGCTAGTTTCAAACGAAACCATCAAATGGTTTCGCTTTGTAATTAACAGTTTCATTCCTCTTCGCTTTTAGGACCTTTTTAACTCGTTGGGATTCAAAAGATCAATCTTATTTGGTTTCATTTTATATGGTTTTGATCGATATTAAGTGCCACTAAATATGAATTTCAAAATAAAAGACTCTTATATATACAAGTTTTTCAAGAGCATTTATTATCTTACTACTACTAACAATCATCTAACAAGAGCAAGGAACTATCATTGGCATATCTCATGAGCACATCACAAGGGGCAATTACTAATTTTCAAGCATTTGATTTATGTATGCAAGGGTTTCTATTGAGATAATATCCTACCCATTACAAAATAGATGTAATAATGTAAAATTATGGGATCGAATACCAAGAGAACCATGTTTGACTTGATTGTCATGCTAGTGGTCCTTTATGGGTGTAAAATTTAGGGCAATAATGTTTTATATCTCAAATGGAGACAACTATAAAGAATCCAAAAGCACCTAATCACTAAGCATACCTATCTTAGATAAATCTACGTAAAAGGTGCTAAGAGGTATCATTCTTGAGGTGTTTATATTATATCTACAACTAAATCAAATATCAAATTATATTTCTTTATAAATATTACGAGATCAACAAATATGAAGTTATGCAAATACACATCCAATTCTTAATTGTTAAAAAATGTTTTTATTTCATTTTTTATAATATTCAAAAGTCATGATTATTTTCCTCAAACACTATTTAGAAACTCAATTATTTTCTATTCATTTTGACATGGCCTTTTTAATCCACCACATAATTAAAAAATGTACAAAATAAAAGAATGGTTGGTGGCAGTGATGAAGAATTCATCGTGCAAAAGATAATGATATGGATCATGATTGTGTCTCCCTAAACTAAGACACCTTTTTTAATATTTTAAGCAACACCCTTTTCAGTTTATAAAATAGATCATGAAAAATGGCATAAAAATAGAACTTGGTAGGTCAAGTTGAGCCTCATAACTGCCATAAAACAACATTTGGTCAGAATAATAACCAAAACTATAAAGTTGTGTAAGAAGAGGCGATAAGCTCGTGTTGATTAAATTAAAAATACTTTGTCCACTTCTTCTTCACTCCTACTTTATTTTATGCACTTCTTTTCTTTTAGCTTGTTTATTATTTGTATTTATCATTTTCATTTTATATTGTGCATGGTTTCTATAAATACACTAATTATAAATTTTATTTTGAGTACCAAATACAAGTCGACATCTAAACAATTTTTATATTTCGAATATCAAACATAAATCAATTGTCACTGTGATGGTTAAATGGACATCAAATTTAATGTTGAAAATAAAAGTGAACAACTCACTACATTACACGCTGATCGCTATTATAGAACGCCTCGCTGTAACAAACAACTTAAAAACTAACATACCTATCTTAGATAAATCTATGTAAAAAGCATCGAGAGGTATCATTCTTGAGGTGCCTATATTATTTACTGAACCAAATCAATTACCAAATTATATTTCTTTCTACATGTTATGGTATCAACAAATATGATGCTATATAAATACACATCCAATTCTTAATTGTTAACAAATTGTTATTATTTCATTTTTATAATATTCATGTCCTCATATTTTAAAACTCAATTATTATATCTTCATTTTGACATGACATTTTTTTATCCATCGTAGAATTACAAACCATACAAAATAGAAGAACAATTGTCGACAATGATGGAGAATTCACTACAAAAGACATTGATATGGATCATGACTATGTTTCCCTAAACTAAGACACCTCTTTAATATTTTAAGCACTACCTTTTAGTCTATAGTAAACATAATCATGAAAAAATGGTTTAAAAAATAAAACTTGCGAGGTTTTGTTAAGCCTCCTAACTTCCATAAAACAACATTTGGTCAAAAAATAATAACAAAGACTATAAAGTCGTGTAGTAAGAGGCAACGAGCTGGTGTTAATGAAATTAAAAAAACACTTTGTTCACTTCTTCTTTATCTTCTTTATTATTTGAATTTATTATTTTCATTTGATATTGTGTATTGTTTTTATAAATACACAAATTAAATTTTATTTTGATTACTAAATATGAGTTCGACAACTAAAGATTTTTTATATTTTAAATATCAAACATAAGTCATTTGTCATTGTGATGGTCAAATGGACATCAAATTTAATGTCAAAATAAAAGTGAACAACTCACTCCATCGCACCCTTAACTCTGCATGGTAGGAATGCCTCTTGATGTAATTAAAACATTACTTGCATATGAGATTCTCGTAAGTTGAAATATTGACTTTTTGGTAGAGGCTTGCACTATGACTCAAATGTTAAGTTATTTAAAGAAGACACAAGGTGTGGAGTCTCATTGGTGCCCTATAATGGTGGTAGAGGAAGATCTAGGCAAGAGGAAGAATACATGGATGAAACAAAACAACAAATGGATGAGTAAATGGGACATTAACATGCAAGAGTGCCCAACCACTAGTGAGGAAATAAATGTGAGAGAAATTCAAGATAGTCATGCGGACAAAACAAATTGGGTGGAAGAAAGAATATTATATCAAGGAATTTAACCCAACTTGGGACCATGGAGAAAAGGCCTACTTAGGAGTAGAAATCAAGTGGAAGGTAAAAATACTAATGGCTCAATTAAGGACCGAATCACATCATCCTAGGTGTGAAACTTGCATGTGGACATCCCTTAAAGAGGAATGGGAAAAGAGAACATGTCTTTTTTTGCAACAACGACGACCGAGACAATGACATTACATCATGAAGGGCAAAACCTATAATGACATTTGAATCAAGTATGAGGACAACCTAAAAGTACACAACCCAATGACCTTGTTTGAGGATTCAAGGCTTTGACAAAATAACAAAAATCATTATCAAGATTCATAGGAGAAGATTTAACATAACAACTAAAATGGTTTTTTTGCTAGATTAATAATGCACCTTGTGTAAAAACAAAGTGAAACCATGATGATGTTATGGAACACCGTTATCATAGCTCTTGGTGTCATAGACTACATGGTCTCATGGACAATATTAAAATCTTTCCGTCATTCAAATGAAAAAGGCCTACTTAGGGGCATAAATCAAATGGAAGGCAAAAATGTTGATGGCCTAGTTAAGGACTAGTTCACACCATCTTAGGTGTGAAACTAGGAGATGAACATCTCCTAAAGAAGAGTGAGAAGAAAGAACGTGCATGTTTTGCAACAAAGGGGTAGTGGAAACAAAATGGCACTACATCATGGAGTGCACAACATATAATGACATCCATATCAAGTATGAGGACAATTTGAAAGTAGACAACCTACCATCCTTGTTTGAAGAAGAAAGACTTGTCAAAACAACAAATCTTTTGGTCAAGATCCACAACAAGAGATGCAACATAAAAAGACAATAGATTCTACACAAAATTGTTAGACAACTCCTGGGTGACTTTATACACTTCAATTGTGGCTTTGGGTCAAGTAGACTCCTTAGTCTTATGAAAATTATTATGATATGAAATGAAATGAAAGATTTTAATGACGTCCACGTGACTGAAGAGTCAAAGGGACCAAAAAAAGTAGAAACATTAAGCTGAAACCAAGTTCTTTTCCAAATCCTCTCGCCTACTGTGAATCTTGAGCACAAAACCAACAATCCTTTGAAGCTTTGCTTCCTCAAATAACTCATCTAGGTTGTCCACTTGTAAGTCATTTTCGTACTGGAAGCGGATGTCATCATACGCTGAGCATTCCATGATGAAGTGCCATTCTGTTTCAACAACCCCTGTACTGCAGAAAAGACAAGTTCTCCTTTCCCACTCTTCTTTGGGAATAGTCCATCTGCCCAGTTTCACAACGAAGATGATGTGACCCGGTCCTCAACTGAGCCAAAATAATCCTAGCCTTACCTTTGATATCCACCCTTAAGTAAGCTTTGTTATCGTGAGCCCAAGTGGGGTTGAAATATTTGATATAGTGCGCTTTCTTACGACCAATATTTTCTGTCCACATGATTTTCCTAAACTTCTCCGCCACATAATTTTTTATTTCCCTATTGCTGTTAGGGCACTCCTGGAAGTGGATGCCCCACTTCTCCATCCATTTGGTGTTCTGCTTCATCCAAGTTTTCTTTCTGCGCTCTAGGTTATCCTCTATAACCATTTTGGGCCAACGATGATTGTCCATGCTTTCCACTTTTTTCAAATAGCTTATTAGCCGAGTGATTGCCGAAGCTTCCATTGGTAAGATACCCGCTTCAGCCAGTAAAATCTCATAAGGAACCGTTGATTTAACTTTGAGAGTGCTTGTGATTAAATGTTTTTGGATTCTTTCTACCTGTCTCCATCCATGCTTTGACATATTACTTCCCCAGACTTCACACCCATAAAGGGCCACCGGAGTGACCAACAGACCAAAGAGGGTTTTCTTAGTATTCCAGTCCCAAAGCTCAGCTTTCCTACATCTATTTTGGAGCAAGTATGATGCTTTCCAACCTCCTTGAATTCTTTTTGCTCTGCATGTTTCCCAGCTCATTTTGTGGTGAAAATCAATCCCCAGATATTTATATTCTGTAACAATTTCCAATGGCCTCCCTTCAAAAAGAAAGTTAGTGTGCGTCCCTTTCCTTTTTAGAGAAAAAATCATGATTTTTGTTTTGTCGATGTTCACTTGCATCCCGACTTCCTGGCAAAAGAGTTCTAAAGCTTTTAGATGCTCTCTCAAACCTTGAGTTGTTGATATTAAGATAAGGTCATCAACATATAAGAGCAACTTCACCACATATTCCGCCAACTGAACACCCCCTCCCTCGGTATTGTGTAACCATTCTTCAAGCTTGTCAATGTATAAACCAAACAAAGTGGGAGAAAGAGGGCAGCCTTGTTTGACACCAATGTCACTACCAAAACATTCCGACATGCCTTCTCTAGTTCTGATTTTAGCTCTGACCTGCTCATAAAGCCTGTGCACTGCAACTCTAAACTCGTCTGGAATCCCAAGTTCTTCCATCCTGTTCCAAAGTTTGTCACGAGGGACCGTGTCAAATGCTTTTTTAAAGTCAACAAAACAGCAAAAAGCTTCCTCACCTTGTGAATCCCAAACCTTTTCAATCAAATGCCTAAGAGTTATGCAATGATCAATGGTTGAATGTTTAGGTCGGAAGCCTTTGTCCTTTTGCTCTTTTACCCTCTCTTTCTGCCCAACTGCTGATTCGGCGCTCTATCATGCCCCCAAACAACTTACCAAACAGAGGATTGATCATAATGGTGCGGTAGTTAGAAGGGTTATTGACATCCCCACTTTTAAATAGAGGAATAACCACACTGGTCGTCCATTCTATTGGGAACCCTACTTGATTTACATTATTGAAGATTGTTCTGATATGTGGAGCAAGCACCTCGACCCCCCACTTTAAAAATTCAGCTTGTAACCCATCAACATCTTGTGCTTTTCCATTTGCTAGATTTTGAATGCCGTATTTGATGTCGTCTTCTGAGAATAGCTCGACTGAAGTCTGGAGGATGGGAGGGCTATCCTGTTGAAGAGACCGCTCATATAAAAGCTTCGCATATTCTAACCAATGTGCTTCTGTGATATTGTTTTCTATGTGTGTTTTCTTTTGTTGCAACTCCCTCCAAAATCCTTTGGGATTGTGTTTTCCGAGAGCAATTAATTCCGACCTCCTTCTATTCACATAGGTTTCTTTTTTGTATTGAACCAGTCTCTTATAATTCTTTTTATTTATTTTATTCCCTCCACTTTCCCTCATAGCTCTCTTGGCAGCCTTACAATCCTCATCATACCATGGATTAGTGGGAAAAGTATTTGCAGCTCCCTTTCTGGGCTTAGATCTTTTGCAAGCACCTAAAGCCTTGTGAATTAAAGGTATCATTAGTTTACTGCCAACACACCCCCTTGCCCCCTTGATCGTATTGCACTCTAAATCAATTTTTGCCGATTGAAATTGTTGCTCAAGGGCAACCAAAAAGATTTCCTGATTTTCTTTATTCAAAATGATTTTGCCTTGTTTTGGATATGTCTCTGGCAAGTGATGGCCTTGGTTTCCTTGTTGCTGATTTGTACTGGTGGCAAGTTTGATTAAGAGAGGTTTATGATCAGATTTGAGCTCAATAGGAGAATCTCCAATTTCGAACTCGAGCAGTCTACAAATAGAACTCTGAGTGCAGATAACATAGTCCACAACACTTTGACCATTGTACGTTTTGCAAGTGATATTTCCGGATCTAGGCCAAGTCTTCATGCCATTACAAATAACCATGTCGTGTAGGCTACATAGACCTAGAGCTCAACCCCGAAGAGCGTCACCCCTCCATTCCCATCTTGGGATATTCTTTCCCAAAACTTGTCATCTGCCTCATCAAGCCAAAGTGGATTTCCATCGTCACCTTTGGTGTTGTCCAACTGAAGAGATTGATTATTTGCCGTTCTTGCATTAAAATCTCCCATCATAATAATTTCTCCGTCTGCACTAAACAAAGAAATGTCTTTTTTTATTGAAGCATAAGGGTCCTCACTATCTAAATTTCTTTTCTTATAGTTCATTCATTCATTCATCGCATTTTTGGAAAAAACTGAAAGAAAGAGTTTAGATATGCCACGCGTCACTTAAGCAAGGAGCCCAAAAATACATCTTTAACAAATTTCCTGTTTTAATTAACTTCGCTTCCTCCAATCAGCTACTGCCAAGTGACTTGTTCTAGAGACGACAAAAGAAGAGAATATCATTGGCGGATTCCAAACCACAATTCAATGCTGCCAACAAAATTTTCTTGAGCCTTCTTAAGCCCTCGTTTTCAGTTTTGTTGCCTTTGGCTTCTCTGGATCTACCGCGTGTAGAGCAGAACTTTTATCAGGAGTGAAAATGGCGGAGTCTGACGAAAAACAGAGCATTGGCCAGGTAAGTGAATACATATCGAATTATATACATTTTTTTGAAGTGCTGGATTTGGTCAAGAATCAAAGTCTCCATGATTAACTTACCCTGCTCTTCATTTCTAATATGTCAATTGAAAACAACCGATTTTAACAATCTAAACTGGTCGTTGTGACGATCTTTGCTGGATCGAGGTCGTAGTAGGTTTTTGATATGAATGTTATGAGTATTTTGGATGGCTGATTGGCCTCTGGGCTGGGATCTGACATTCTTAGTGTATATGGGATTCTGCAGTGATTAATATAGAAGCAATGCTATAGGGTTTAAACCCTTTCCTGTTGCCCATTTTGCCTCAAAATATTATTTGTACTCAAATATTAAAAATTCTCTGCGTAGATGGTTTCAAGGAATGTAGATTCCCATTTTGCTGAATGGTTTCAAAAACTTTTATTTTGAATGAGTAAAGTTGAATGCACTTGGGGTTTCACGCGAAAGTTATTGCTTCAAAGCACCGAACTGCACTATCTATTTGTATCAATACATGTCTAATGAATATATGTATATCCACACACATACACATACATAAATATATATGTGTGTGTATGTACATAACTACAAATATGCACGTGGGTATCTGTATACACATGTCTGAGTGTGTATCCTCATACACGTGTATGTATACAGTTAGTTACACACGTCTGAGTGTGTATCCCCATACATGTGTATGTATACAAACATATATGTACTCGAATTATGTTCTCTAATTTCTGTCTTTAGTCTCTGGTTCTAAGCAGTGTTCCAGCGAGACTCATCTCCTACCATCAAAGTGGGTCTTGGAGACTGGATTCCTCGCGGAGACTTGAATTTCAGTCTTGGTTAAAATATATTTTGTCCTCTTCACCCTAGAGATATGTTGAGATATCAAAGATAAATATCAATATAATTACTCTTATCTTTTATCAACATCTAATATCTTTATTTTAAAAAGTTATTAATGTTTTTCTTAGGCTATATTAGACTATATAATATTGTTTTCATATGTATATAATATAATATTGTTTTCATATATATATATATATATTATCATCTCCAAGTACGTGTCTCCTAATTCGAAATGACATACCATATCTGTCTCCATCTCCTTGCATCGGTATTGGACCCGTTTCCTGGTAACTATGGTTGTAAGCGATTTTATCTTGTGAGGCGTAATAGTCATTTGGTCAGATACTATGCAAGTGCGGCCGATTTTCAAGCAACTAAACTTGTTTCCAGGACTTTGTGTAGGATCAAACCAATAAAGAAAATAAGCTACAATTTTGGTTGGTTGTCTGCGAGTCTGTTCAAATAGCTACATTTGAATGGCTGAGTATTATATTGGCTCATTTGTTCTTGATAAATGTGATGATATTGCTCATTCATATTGTTAGTTATTTCATTTGTGTGGTTAATTTATTATTCCCGAGTATTAGCATCGATTTTCAAAGTATGGTCCTAAAAATTGATCCGTGCCTATTGTCCATTTTGTTTCTCATTGTTATTTTAGTCTTTATTTTTAAGTCAGCCCATTTGCTGTGAAATTTACTCAGAAATTGTGGAACCAAGGTAATTTGAGGTTATCAAGAATCAATGTTGGAAACTCTTAGAAGTTCCCAAGAAAAGGATTGCTACCGACTTTACAGTCTTAGATTACTGAATTTTTATTGCTACTCGAATGCACATGTGCTACTATTCAATTTTAATGGTTTGACCAAGTTATATGAAAATGCAGTTTGTGAGTGTGGTACTTTTCAATACTTATAAAAGAGAAATCATTCTGGGTACGGTTTTTAAAGCGCTCAAATGAATTCTCTTATGGACCAAGAACATTTAGGGTAATCATATAATTGGTCCAGAACCTTTAGAAAAATCCCTTTCACCACTGCACTTTCGTTACACTTAATATTTACTATTATGTAGAGATGATGTGGATTCATAGTGTGTTATTCATTTGGCCCACTAAGGATTTTTAGAAAAATCCATTACATGATTGAAATTTCTTTGCACTAAATATATACAACCTAAGTTACCGCATTCGAATTGCGCGTTCAATTCGCCGAGTATAAAATTCGTAAGAAATTCGTTGTTAAAAAAATAAAGATAAAATTCGTGATTAAATTCGGCTAATAGAAATACAATTATAATTTCACATTTCGTATAAATAAATAAGTAAACATTTCTTGTCTTAGGTTTACTTATTTATTTAGGTATAAAAATATAAACCTAAAACATAATAGTTTTTGTGGTTTCCGTCGCCGCGAGTGGTGACCCTGTTGTGGCTAGGTCGAAGGCAATAATGGGTCGATGGAAGCTCCGGTGTTGTCCCGCAGTCGATGGAGGGTCTAAAACGAATAACTTACGATCTTACCTGCTGCAATGAATCACTTACGATCTTGCCTGCTGCAACGAATCACCACGAATCACCATAATGAGTCTAAACGTATTTCAAATGTTTTTAACTGAATTTTCAAACGTTTTTTAAACATTTTTTGCCCTCGAAAATCGCAACTGCACATCGATGATTACATTCGCGAATGCCAACGAATTTTTGAGATCCCAAACTAATTCGCCGAATTTTGATTTTTGGGGAAAAAATTCGCCGAATGCGGTGACTAAGTATACAACTATCTAGAGATGATGTGGATTCATAGTGGTGCGATTTGTCTCCTTTGGCCCACCAAGACTTTGATGACGTCTCTAGTATTCATGTTCCATCAATGTTAGGTTCTTCCCACAAATTGGCTAAAATTTATGATACCATTTTAGGTTGTTTTCAAAGTGCTTGGTGCTTTCGATAGTGTGTAAAATAAGTTGGAACATGATTTAGTTGAAGCTTGTGGCACCATTCAAGATCATTCTTATATTGGCTATAAGGTGTATGGGTATATAAATGAGTTATAAATTTATAATGTGTGTAATTTGAATAATTTCGTTAGGGTATGACTTTTCTTCTTCATATTTACGGTGCTTGGATGCATCTTCCATGCATTCATGTTCAACATCATTTAGATATTCTCCTTTCCAGTTCTTGTCAGTTGTCACAAACGCTTTTAGTTCATCTACATAAAAAGGTCAATAATTTTTTTCTCAAATCTTTAGAAATCCTTTCTTCGTAGTTCAGATTTTGGAAAAGGGAGTAGATTGTTGAATACCTCAGTCAGGGTGCCTGATCTTAGAGTAACGAATAGGAATGCTTCATTCACTTTTCTGTAAATAGTTGATCAACTGTGTGACTTAATAGAAGGATCAATTAAGGTTTTCAAATACTAGGTTGCAGGCACAATGTGCAAGTGTTCAATTATGGTGTCAATCAGTTATTGCCTGGTAACCTGGAGTTTCTCTTGAATTGGTATCAGAAGGTACATGACACATCAGAAGAAAATAATGGTGTTCAAGTTGAATTATGATATGATCATGCAGATTTTCCTCTTTGAGCAGTCATCATTACTGCTACCATAAAGTGCATATTTTTCCAAGTCTTCCTTTCTCAATGCACACAGCCATTTTGCTTTCCAATATTGCTGTATGTGACATGTTCTCATCGTTTGACAAAGGGATTCCTTCCTTAGAGTTTCAAGATTTGTGGATTGTTCTTGGTTTCACACAATATGATTTTTGTTTGGTGTTTCTATTATTCTCTACAGAAAACATAGTTACTAACTTACTAAGGAAGAAGTGTACTAAAATGTAATATAATGTGCTATCTACTCCCTCAAAAGTTGATTGAAATAATGTACCCTGAATTATATTATCTCTAATTCCAAGTGATTTTGTCTCACGAGGCATAATAGCCATTCAGATAGTATACATGTGTGTTCAATTTTTCCAGCAACTAAACTTCGTTTCCAGAACTGTGTAGGATGCAACCAATGAAGAGAATAAGTTACAACTTTTGGTTTGTTATCTGTGAGTTTGATCAAATAGTGACATTTCAATAGCTGGGTATAATTTGGGTTAATTTATTCTTGTTAAATATAGAAAAATATCAATTTTTTGTACTGGTAGTTATCTCATTTGTTTGGTCAATATACCCGTCCCGAGTAGTAGTGACATTTCAATGGCTGGATATAATTTGGGTTCATTTATTCTTGTTAAATATAGAAAATATCATTTTTTGTACTGGTAGTTATCTCTTTTGTTTGTTCAATATACCCGTCCTGAGTAGTAGTTTCAATTTTCAGAATATGGGCCTAAAAATGAAGCATGCCTATCATACATTTTGTTTGTCACTTCTAGTTTAGTCTGTATATTTAGGTTAGGCCATCTGCTGTGAAATTTGCGCAGAGATGTGGAACTAAGGTAATTCGAGGTTATTGCATCAAGAGATAACCAAGAATATTCTTTGAAGTGTTTGAAAAGGGATTTCGACAAATTTCAGTGTTAGATTATTGATTTTTAATTGTTTTTCCAATACATTTTACAAAATAATAACCTGGTACTACTGATATATTACCTGAGGAAGGTCAATAGAATGATTGTCTGGGAAGATTCCCATGATTCAGCTGCTGTTTTAGGACTCAGAAGAAAATGGGGATTCATCACCTCCAATTTGAATGTGAATAACTACAAATTATTGAACCTAAAAATTTAAAGACTATATCTTGGAACTTAGATAATCAGATTTGAAATCAAATTTCAATCATTTACTTAGTTTCTTATGTTTTCAACTTTATGCTTTCATAAAGGCTTTTTGAATTTTCATTTATTTTTACCAAGTTGAATTGGGTCGGAAAAAGTATATAGTGATTTTGTTGAGTCATGTTGATTCAATCTTGTTTTAAAATAATCCTGGACCAACTTGATTGACTCTTCAGAGACTTCAATCTTCCACAGTCCATTGTAATTAAACAGTAAAGCTTCTGGATAAAACTTTGTTACAATTTTTTTGATCGACATTTTGGGCCTCCTTCACGACCCGCTTTCAGGACAATAGATGGTTAGGATTTCTATAGGTGCTTCTTAATTAGGCAACTATAATTAACAAGCCACAAACTAGATCCTTAGTCTGAACATGTCCCCCAAAATTAGTTACACTAATTGTTAAGAAACTAGCTGTTACCTATGGCTTGCTGTTACAATTAGCTAGCCGTTTAGGAATCAGCCGTTATACATGGCTAGGCACTACAAATAACTAGTTATAATGCAGGACAAAAACAGAGTGCTCTTAACTACCTTAATTATTTTCCTAATGACAATATGTCCCTTATATGAAGTTTTTGTAACACCAGTCTCCATGATTGGCTCAAAATTAAACCCATCATTACTGTCCAAATTATTGGACTGCTTTTCTAAGCCTTCTTCTATTGTAGCAGTCTTTTAATGCTAGAACTTTGGTCTCATAGAAAATCTGGTGTTTAGTAGATTCTGAATGCTCCTCTTATGCAGATTTTGTAGATTTGGCAAGTCTAATAGCCACCAGTTCATGCGTCTTTAGCCTTGTTATGATAGTTTTCCCCTTTCTCCTATGGAAGGTTCTCCACAAGAACAAATGAGACAAACCCCCTTTAACTTGGGCTCCATAAAAAAATTTAATTGATTTGAGACCTTTCTTAAAAGGTGTTTTCTGGAAGAAAAATAAAGTCCATGTTCCTTTTCGTAGAATGTTGGCCATCTTGTTGGAAGCGCTCTCTACATATGGTAGAAATGCTTTTGGTTGGTTGTGGCGAACCTGCTTTTTATGAACATGTTCAATTTTTTTACTATTTGTTTTCTTTTGTAGCCGTTCCTCCGAAAAACATCCTCCAAATGTCTCTTTTCTTGTTCTACATGATCATAATCACAGATATGGATGGCCCCAGTGGCAAGGATTTTGGTAACACCAGGTTTTTGAGAAGGGCAATGGTGTAATGATGCTTATAAAGAAACATCAGGAAAATTGTATAACACTGGTATTGAGAAGCTTTATTGTTTGACTAAATTGACTCTTGTTTTTGTTTTTGTTTTTGTACATGGTGTACCTGTGGGGTTTGTAAGGCTGAAATTTCACTTGGGTTGCAAGTTGCGCTATACTGATTTTATTTGCTTATACTGATTAGATGTATCATCTTAAAGAAAAGGAGGAAGTTATAGTGGCTGAAAGTGAGCAGCCTACAGAGGAGGTCACTAGTGAAGCAACTGCTGATGAGGAGGAATCAAAAGAACAAGCCCCGGCGGAGGAAGAAACTGTTGCAGATGCAGAAACTACTGAGGGGAAGAAGCTGCAAAGAGGAAAGTGGAGAGGAGCCAAAAATCAAGGCATGTTCTATTGCTTTTGAGTTTCCCTTCTTCTTAATATCAATTTTTGCCTTATACAATGTTAGGATGATTTTGTCTTCTTTTTTTTTCCTGCAAAGCATAAATTGGTCGTTTGTAGGTGTCTTATATGATTTATATTCTAGTATACATTAATATGCACATAATCCATGTTACAAGACAGATTGTATCAACCCTGGAACCAGTATAAATATGAAATGAATTTGAATGTTCAGAAATTCTCTTGAAATAGGGAACAGGAGAGAAAAATAACTCAAAACAGGTGAATTCAAGGTGGAAATCCGAAAATGTTTAAAAATAGTCGAAGTTAACTTCAGTCTCATATTTGGGCAGTTACATGCTAATAAATGCAGTTTTAGGTTCTATTCTTGTTTTTATTTTATTGTTCACTGTTTTGTCTATGCTTCAATGTTTACATGCAAGCCAGAAATGGATGAGAAAAAGCCTTATACGGTATATGTTGTATCTATTGGGAAGTGCAGACCTTTAAACAATCATGTCCTTATCCCAAGGATGGAACTGACTGTTTCGAGTTGTTGAAAATCAGGTAGAGGACATAAAGACTGCACCAGTGGATTTTCGTTTTCCCACAACTAATCAAACTAGGCATTGTTTTACTCGCTACATCGAGTATCACAAGTATGCAAATTGATTTTCTCTCACTTTCATTGTACGAGTAATATTTTTTGAGCATTACATTCTCCTGCTCTGTTTGGCATGTGCTCTGTGCTTTCATCTGTAGATACAAGATTAGAGTAAATTGCATATTTTCAATGCAGATGTGTAGCTTCAAAAGGTGAAGATGCAAATGAATGTGACAAATATGCCAAGTATTATCGTTCTCTTTGTCCTGGTGAATGGGTAAGCATATGATCTGCACTCGTCCTTGCAATCCTGTTGTTTCAGTTGCTTCATCATGCCTTTGCTATTCAGATTCTTTTATTTTAACTATTGAAAATGTATTCTTTTGTGAACATGAAAACTCTTAGGGCTATTTTTCAATTTACATTTGAGTTATGTTGCACAGGGAATTAATGTTTGAACTCAAGAAATTAAGCTGCTTTGACATTTTTGCCATTATACATTGAAGACAAGTATACTTGCAGTCTCCGTTTTGACATGTGCCCAATCCTTTGGGATAGGCAAAACAATTCATTTGTAGCTGTTGTGATGTAAAATGAATTTGAATTGGGCCTTTAGAGTTTGAAGGGCTCATATGCCATGGGACCAAAATCCTTAAATGAAGGTGAATTGAAATGAATTACTCTGAATCTATATAGCGTACATCTCTGGATCTTCAATGGTTTTTGCTCTGTGATTATTTCTTAGTTTCTGAGCTTACTATGAAAGTCAACATCTTGAGTTCACATGCATTTTTTTCAATTGTTATTATTTTTTTAAAAACAAACAAATATTTTATTTCATAGGAAAAATATTTTTACAATTACAACGATGCCAAGCTTGAAAGCTATTTGTCCAATCCTGAGCATTATAAAGGAAAATAAACATATCAGAAAACATTAAGGATAGTCAAGTTTTAGAATAGCTTTCATATCTTCCTGATCCCGTTGAGGCCACCAAAGAGGAGGATCACCATAGCAGCTTATATCATGATTATCCAGAGCCCAATTTGCCAATGCATCTGCCACTTGATTTCTCTGTCTAGGAATATGTGCGATTTGGAAAGTCTGAAATTGTGCTTGCAGACCTTTGATTTTATATATTTCTCTTTCAATCTGCCAGTTTGAGCTCCTCTGACTCCCATTAATAGTTAGCATCCTAACAATGACCTTGGAATCAGATTCCACCTGCACTTGAGTCCACCCACACTTAATAGCCTCTTGCAGTCCCCGATAAATAGCTCTGACCTCAGCAATATTATTAGTAGTGATACCCAGTTTTTAGCAAACATAAAGGCAACTTTCCCATCATGAGTTCTTCCAATACCCCCATCGCAGCAATCCCTGGATTTCCCTTAGAAGCCCCATCCGTATTCAATTTTCCAAACTGCATAGGAGGAGGAACCCATGGTTGCTTTTTGTCATCTCTCCTTGGCAAATTAAAAACAGGTAAAGTGGAGCTTTTAGCCTGTAAAGAAAGCACCTTACATATATTAGCCCACTCCGGAGTAAGAGTAGAGGGAAGGGAAACCTTTTGCTTGATAGTTTCTGCCATATTAATTAAAGTTTTCTGCCACACATACACCTAAGTTTCTTATCTTGAAAATTCTTTTATTTCTTTCCTTCCATATATTCCAAATTAACAAAGAAATGCAAAGGAAATAGTCAACAGTGTCAAAGCTATATTGTCATAAATAGTGGTGTGAAGAATGCCGAAAGTGACCACATCCAACAATGATAAAGAAATCTGGTACATTGAGTTGAGCACCACAAAGCACATTTTGAGGAGGAAAGATTGGTTTTCGCAAATGAAAGAGCATAGTGGTAGGACTGTTGTCAAACTTGAATACAATTCCTCTCTATAATTGAGAGATAAAGGGGTCATTCCCTTCACTCATAATAAAAACAAATGTGGAGTCCAAAGTGTCTTGTTTGTTCTTCAAATGAATAAGAATCTATTCACTTAGATGCTTGATAGCAACGTAAGAATTGAATTTGACATGAAAAAAGGTCTAAATTTTTGTTTGATCAAAGATAAGTCCAATCACAATAGATTTGTGGTAAAAGGGTTTGGGAAAGGAGGCATGCTCATCTTTGATGCCATACCTGCTAAACGACACATAGCTCTTCATGTTTTGAGTGAACAACTGAGATCACTGTGGTGTCAACAGTTTGGACATTTGAATTTTGCATACCTTATGGATTTTAAATTTTTAAGCAAACAACAGGTATTCTGTAGGCTGATGGCTAGTAAGGACATTGGAAAATTTTGTTCTAGTTGTGTCGCTAGTAAGCAACACAATTTGAGGTTTGAAAGTGGCGATTCGAATTGAGCCAAGGATGCTCTTGACTTAGTTTGTGGCAATCTGTGCAGACCTACGTTACCCGGAAACACCCCAAGGGCAACATACCTGCATACAGGCATACTAGAAACAGGTACGGGTTTGATACAACTCAGAAACGCATCCGAAATGCGACAGTCATGGGTACAAGGTTTGATACAGCTTGGAAACATGTCTGAAACGCAACAGTCACGGGTATGGCCCGACAATGGCTCTATGGTGTGTCACGGGTATGGCCTGGAAATGGCTCTATGCCGTTTCCGTCACATTTCAGAAGCAGCAGTTACTTAAAAGTTAAAAACACCAAAAAAAAAAATGCACTCAAATTAAAAAATGAAACCCTAACCCTAATTTAAGTATGTCGAATGTTTTGAACTTTCATGAATACAAAATATTTTAAGTGCTTTATCTTTTATGGACTAAAAATGTGTATCATTCATTTTTATAAATGTTTATATTTTTAATAATATATGTACAAACGTTTGTGTTGTTTGAAAGTTGGTGTTTCCTTGTTTTGGACCCGTAGCTATACCCATTTCTTGGCAACTAGGTGCAGACCTTTTCTCAAAGTTTTTCAGTGACATTTGGTATTTATTGATCATCGACTATCACTCTTGGAAGGTGTGTGGGCGTTTTTATAAATAATAAGTTCAAAAGCTTTCAACACTTCAATATTTTCAAAGCTTTAGTTGAGAAAGAGACTAATTGCTCCCATCAAAATCCTCCGAACAGATCAGAGGCAGTGAGAACACATCAAAGGAATTTGATAATTCTTGCTCTCATCAAGGCACCGACAACTGACTGCTGCTTACACTTCATAACAAAATGGAATTGCAGAATAAAATAAAATAAAATCATCCAGGATATGATGACATGCACATTGAAGGACATGAATATGGATGGACAGGCACTATTGGGCTGAAGCAATGAATAAATTTGTGTATTTAGTCAACAGAGCACCAAAAAAAGCATTGTAGGACATTACACCTGAAGCGCCTACATCTGAAGCATTGTATTTATTCAATCGAGCACCTATTGTTAAGCATTTCAGAATATTTGGGAGCACAGCCTGTGTACGTCCCAAAAAAGAAGCAGAAGAAACTTGACGAAAATAATGTGGTGTATCTTTCTTGGGTCTTGTAATAAATCGATGTACAAAAGCCATGAAGTTGAGGAAGAAATCAATGAAGAAGAAGAGGAAGGTAATTCAATTCCCAAAACTGATCTTCTAGAAAGGCTAGTTCCAAAGACAACAATATAGAGAAGGTAGTTTACAAATGAAACACAACATGTTGAAGCTTCTGGACTTCGTCGACCAACAAGATAAAGATGACCAACCTGAAAGGTGCGAGAAAATTCAGAGAAGCCGTCAACTAAAAATGCATCCCAAGAAGAGATGAATTTGACAGTGATGAGTACAGTAGTTAGTTCCTCAAAACCAACCTCTGTCAACGAGGCTTTACAGTTGAAGAAACAGACTGAAGCAATGCAAGTACAATATGATGGCAACAGTCATCTGCTTCTTATTCGAGGTGAAAAATGCATCCAAAGGTTCATGATCGTCAAAGGAGCTTGCCTAAACATCCGAAGAAGCAGTCAAGAAAAATTGTCATTTTTTGTGTACTCTAATCCAAAGTCCAGAATATCATATACAAATTTCAACATCCTTTTAGTAGTTCAAAGTGTATGCCAGCTTTTCTAGGATCATGCAGCTTAAGGAATGTAACTCACACCTAAAAGTCCATTCTAAGTAAACTACTCCAAGAAATGCTAATACATCAAGATAGACTATCTACAAAGAAGAGAAAAACACTAAGCAATTGCAAAACAAATAAGCTCAAGCCTTTCCCATGAAGATTCGATGTTGTCTCGGACTATTTGTGAATATCTTTATGAACCGGGTGCAAGCCATGAGCGGTTGATTTAAAGAGGGTAGCTTGGTGAAGCAAGAGATCTTTTCAAAATGGCCAAAGCCATGTTTGAGTCTTCTCTTACTACTTCAACCAAGGAAGGGTTTTCTCACTTTTTGCTTTAAGCTCTTTTATAGTAGCTTAGCTTGAGAAAGTAGTAGGTGTGTTTTGGAAAGGGTGCACTCGGTTGCTTTTATAGCTTTCCCTCTTGGGAAATGTGCAATTTGTAATGCATGTGGGATAATGGATATGTGATATTATGAGTGATAAAACAAGATTACAGTATTTGAATAATGTTAATACAATGGAAGATAGAGGGTTGACAAGTGGGCTTAATTAATCAAATGAAGATTAATTAATATGCCTAGCTTAGCTTGTAGAAACTATTTGGAGGATTTTTAGAGGAAATGAGTGTATTTTTAGAGATATTTAGAAGCGAGATTTAACTAATGAAGGGTCGTTAATGAAATAAAAGATGAGAAAAACTAATTAATTAATAATGGATCATTAATTAATTAAAAGGGGATTTTGTCTTGGAAACCCCTCTTTCAGAAATTCCAGTTGTTGAATGCGCCAAAGAATCTCATTCTGTTGGTGGCATTAAGAAAGATACAAAAGAAGATAATGAATCCGCTGTCCCAGTTGGATCTATGGAGGATAAGGAAAATACGCCTCCTTGTTTCAATACCCTAATTACGGAGGCTTCTACAGGCTGGATTACGGTGCGTAAAAATAAAAACTGTTCTCCAAGAATACCGCTTCTCCGCCTTGCTAGTTTCTCGGTGCTGCTCGGCTGATCATCAATGTTTCACTTTCTTTGTCGAGCAGCAGCTGTTTGATCGCTGTAAACCAGTTGTTTTTATGCTGATTTGCAGCTGTTCGTCTTGAGTTTTATTATGTGCAGGTTTTTTCCTGCTTTTGTTCTTGTTCTTGTTCGTTGGGCCTTATTTGTTCACATCTGGCTTTTTGAGCCTTCTTGTATAAGGGTATAGTCCCTTTCAAAAAACTATTTGCCAATAATAAAAAAAAAAAAAAAACGGCGACGTTAATTGGCATCCAAGAGGAGAAATTAGTTAATTAACAGAAGGTCGTTAATTAATTAGTGAAGACGGAAATTAGTCCCATTTGTGCAATTTAAGGGTTAAATTGCATGGCAGAATTTGGTGTCTACACAGAGTACCATGTACGTATCTCAACACCCTTTTAGCCGCCTTCCGGTGTGTTTGTTTAGATTCAATCATGAACTTGGAGAGATAGTTATAGAATATCCTAGATGTAGTCAGGTATTTGATGGATAAATGGTGCTTACAATCAATGGTTTGAGGAGTGATTCATTAAGCTTTTATGATGCATCATATCTAGAAAGCTGCAATCTTGGTTCCATGGGTGCAACAACTGTTTTGTGATCGGTCACCCTCTTAGCTTGTCTCTGGTGTGCTTGTCTAGGTTCTATCACGAACGTGGAGAGATAATTCACAGAATATCCTAGATCTAGTTGGGTATTTGATAGATAAATGGTGCTTACAATCAATTGTTTGCAGAGTGATTCGTTAACCTTTTATGATGTATCTTATCTGGAAAGTTACAACCCTCATTCCATCGGTGTGGCACTTGTTTTGCAGTTGGTCAACCTGAACTTTTCAATCAATTCCTTGGCATATGTAGTTTGTGAAACAAAAACATGATCCTTAGTTTGCCATACCTCCAAGCCAAAGTAAATAGTGCAGCAATCCAAGATCTGACATCTTGAGAGACTTGCTCAAATCTCGCTTCACTTCTAAAATCAACTCTTCACTACCCGCAGTGATCACAAGTTCACCAACATACACAACCAGGATGACCCTCTCTCTATTTTCCATTTGGCAGTATAATTTGTAATTCAAAAGGCTTCGTCAAAATATGTGTCCTTGGCATTCATCAATCATGATGTACCATGCATGAGATGCTTGCTTCAATCTGGACAATGATATTATTAATTAACACACTTGATGTTCTTTGCCTGTAACTTTAAATCTTTCAGGTTGATGCATGCACTTTCGTCTTAGAGATTTCCATTCAGAAATGCATTCACATCCATCAGGTGTATGCAACATCCTAATTGTGCGTGAGAAGTAGATGACTGTTGCAATTTCTTCCATTGAAGCAAAGTACAAGGCAATACAAGGAGCTGTACTGAAAGCAATTTGGCTTTGCAGAATCTTGAGGGATGGATATGCCCTCCAATCAACCAAACATTTTACTGTGATAATCAAAATGTTTTAAAGATGCCGAAAAATCCTGTGATGCATATGAGTGATCCAAACCATAGTTTAAAAAATTGTTGTCGGCTATTAATCGGTTGGCCAAAATTTGACTCGGAAACCGGAAATCGGCAATTTCTCAGCAATTTATCGGCACCTTTATCGCTACTTTAAAAAACATTTAAATTCATAAAATAATCTTAAATTAAATGTAAAACATTGTTAAATGACACGAGAAGTGAATCTATAGAATGCCAAAGGCCCATAGAATGTTGATTGGAGAATGACTAGTTGCATGAATTCGACTATTAAATGTGATTCTATCTTTATTTCTATGGCTTTGTATTACTATTGATTGCTCATTTCATGAAACTGTAAAATTAATGTCTGGTTACTGGTATTTATTTCACTGAAATGAATAAGAGTTTAGACTTTAAACTTTTGTGTGTTGTGAGTCTTGTGATTGTCAGTGCTCTGCAATCCGCATGAAGGTATGTAATAACAAATATGTATTAAAACTTAGTTTGAATGTGTATTAATCCGAGTACATGAATGAGAATCATGAGCAATGAAATCAAATAAAAATGAATGTGGAAATTTAATGTCGTTGTGAAACCGAAACCCTAGCAGGCTAAATTCACATTAATTCGCAGGTATTCCTTTAATTTTGAAGAGTCGAAACTCGTAGCCCTAGCAAAACTCCGGGGTTAATTCACATAAATTCGTGGAGGATAAAAACACTAAAATATGCTTTGAAATGACCACATTTTTTTGGTTTGGATGTTTTATACCCTAAACGGTGGTTTTCCACGATTTTCCACAATTTTTCAGGAGTTTTGTTGTCGGAAATCGCAGATAAATTGCCACAGAAAAAATTGCGATTTTCCAGGCGATTAAACGTTTACTTCTTGGCATGTGATTTATTGTCGATAAATTGCGATTTCCGAATAGAGATCCAAATACATTGAGATTCATTTCAACTTCATTAGAGACAAGGTGTAGATGTAGTACATTCCCCTTAGGATTGGCTTGGGGATGGATTTACAAAGTCATCCTCTCATTGAGTTTGAATAGTTTCATACTCGACTCTTTGTAACAATCTACAGACAATAAATATTCACTAGGAAGGGAGCAGTGGGAGTGGGTTTTAAAAATAGTTTTTTTATCATCCAATTTGTTAATAACTAGTTAGTGTCAGTTTCTTATTCAATTTGTTAATTATGCCGAGAGGCATTCCTAAGATGGCAGCCAAGGGTGTAATGAAGTGAGTTTTTCACGTTTATTTTCGACATTAAATTTGACGTCCATTTGACCGTCACAATGATAACTGACTTATGTTTGATATTCAAAGTATAAAAACTCTTTAGCTGCCGGCTCATTTTTGGTACTCAAACTAAAATATATAATTAATGTAGTTATAAAAACAATAAACAATATCAAATGAAAATGATAAATACAAATAATAAAAAGTTTAAAGCAGAGAAGTGCAGAAAAGAAAATAGGAGCGAAGAAGAAGTGGACACAATTTTTTTTTAATTTAATCAACACCAGCTTGTCGCCTCTTACTACACAACTTCATTTATTTTGTTATTATTCTGACCAAATGTTGTTTGGTAGCAGTTGGGAGTCTCAACTCGACCTTCTCAGTTCTATTTGTTATGCCATTTTTTTTTCATGATTTTGTTTACTATAGACTGAAAATGGTGGTGCTAAAATATTAAAGAGGTGTCTTGGTTTAGGGAGACAGTCGCAATCCATATCAATGTCTTTTGCAGTGAATTCTTCATCACTGCTGGCAACTGTTCTTCTATTTGTACGGTTTTTATTCTGTGGAGGATAAAAGGCCGTGTCAAAATGAAAAATATAATTGAGTTTTTAAGTAGTGTTTGAGTAAAATACTAGCGACTCTTGAATATTATAATTTTTTTGAAATAAAATCATTTTCTTAACAATTAAGAATTAGACGTGTATTTGTAGAACTTCATATTTGTTGATGCCATAATATTTAGAAAGAAATATAATTTGGTATTTTATTCAGTTGTAGAAATAATATAGGTGCCTCAAGAATGATAGCTCTCGATATCCTTTACGTAAATTTATCTAAGATAGGTATTGCTAATAAAGAGTGTCAGTTTTTATTTAGTTGGGTATGGGTTGTTAGTTATGCACCAGCCCTACTGAACTTTGTTAGTATTTACTAAACTCTTTGTTGGATTTCAATATAACTTGCAGTCGTGACTCTCTCCTTTTTTTCCCTTGTTTGATTTGTCTATTACTCACTACTTCGAGCTGTGAGTTACATTCAGTCTTGATCCTAGTCTAATGCAAAGTTCTCACATTGTGAAGCTTGCGAACTTTTAGACTATTCTTATCAGAAGGTGTTTGATTGACGGTTTGCTGATCATTATATTTTGTGTGCATGCAGATTGATAAATGGAATGAGCAGAGGGAAAATGGAACTTTTCCTGGGCCTCTTTAATACAGCTGCAGTTCATTATTAATCTTAGCCATTGAGTTTTTCTGTCACTGTGAGACATATATAACATCAGCAATTCAACTTTTATTTGAGGGTACAAAAGAGATTTGCAGATTGTTTTTCCCCAAGTGGGGCTGATTTAATGGGATAGCCTCTGTGGACATAATTGTTCTAGGCATCTGAGATAAGCAAATGCTTGAGACAAATTGAAGATAGTATGGAGATGGTTGAGTGTTTCTGTTTCAATAATTCAAGTTCGATTGCAACTGTAAGCATTCAGCAATATTTTTCAGCAATAAGTTACCCTTTTTAAAAAGTGAGTGGCACTGTTATCCAATTTATACTAACATGCGATTGCGTTTTATAAATTATTTCAATAATAAAATGAGATTATAATCGTTAAAAGATTAAAAGTGCAATATATTCGTTTAATCGGATTTTAAATAGCTATGATTGAATTGTTGCACAGTTTTTATTTCTCTAGTCTTACTTCCACCCGTGGTTGCAGATCCATTGTTCGTTTACATGGTTTTGTCTTCAATCTACTTATTTAACATGTCTCCCTTCCTACGTCATTTGTGTTATGCATTAAAATAGGATTACCATTACCGAGGATGAGGAAAAAACAGGGGCTCATCTTTCAACAGTAAAGGAATTTAATTTAAGGTATCGATTATGCTAATGCCATTTTTATTTGTAATTCTTAGTAATAATTATGTTCATATTCGTAGCGTGCAATTCAGCCATGGGTAGTTATGGGGTGTAATAGTGAGATGACAATAAAAATGGCTGACCTTAAATTGGTGTTTGTTTGACTGTTATAGTGAAGTGTTTGTTTTTTTGTTACTTTGGAGAAGGTAATTGAAGAATTGTGATGTTTTGAGCAAATAATGTTTTTTCTCTTCGTAAACTAATTTTGAGTCCAGCATTGTGGTGTAGTTAGATCGAGATCATCTATCACCAATCAACAAACATTTGTAGATAAGTTGATAGATTCGTTATTTAATGTGGAACTCTTCAATAGGTTTGATAGGTGAAACTATGTGACAAATCCAAAATAAGTGCCTCAAGATTGATAATCTCTAGACATACATGCGGAGACACATCTATCATATACACAATCATAAAGCAGAAGACAGTCACAGATATATACATTAACCTTAGTAACAAATACTTAAAATACTTAGTGTTATGAAAATTGAAGGATGTATCAATCGCAAGGCAATTGATGGACTTAGCATGGCTGCACCACTTACTAGAGCTTGAAAAAATCTTTTTTTGGGGAAAACAAATGGGCTCCAAACCCCATATGCTTAAGATATTGTAAATTCTTCTCCACATAAGAAGAAAAACTACAATATGATGTTTAGATGTCAAATTCAAGGTTCATTTTAATTGACGTCTCACACTATTGGAGTCTACCATCAGCCATTATAGGTTATATCTATTGGCGTAATAAGGTGAATGTAATACACTTCTTTGTACTTATCACCCTTTAGTTTAGATCTCCTGTAACAAAAGTATTTGGAACATATAATGCTTATAAGTACCATTGTCTCACAATTCTTACTATTGTGAGATTGACCCAAATACAACTCAATCATGTATTTATGTTAAGATTATTTATATTTGGTTAAACAGTTGTTAGTGTTTGAACATAATCTTAAACTAAGAGAGATCAAGTTTGAGGTGTTTATCTTGAAGTTTCTCCACAAATGTCTCATTGGTTGGTAATATATGACCTCAATTTAGCTGCACTATTGCATCGGGGTTGGAAAAGTCCTTTTGAAGGGAAAATGGTCTAAACTTTTCTATTAGGTGCTCAAGATATCACAAAATTATAAGTACTTCCTCCAAAACCAAAAAGATATAATAACCAAAGAGGTGTAAAATTAAATATAGACTATTTTTACTGATATCTAACACTTTCACACTCCACCAAGAATCCATCTCCTTGTTTTGTGTAGTATTTTTGTTTTTTTAACTTAAAAATTCTATAGATCCCTTTATTTTGCAATGTGGGTTCAACTAATCACCTTAATTTTGTAGAAATGTCATATAACACACCCAATGTTACTTGTTTCCAAATATATAAGTATAATATAAAATAACAATTTAAAGAAGCAATTTTATCACATTTGTTGTTTGGATATACTTTAAGCGTGGGGTAACTACATCATGTTGCATATTTTGTTTCTATCTTTTAAAATGTAAATAAGACAAAGGTATACAAATTAAGCTACCAAAAGGATAGAAATTAAGCTAGCTTACTATTAGATCTTTTATCAATAATAAAAGAATTAAAGACCTATTTAGTTGATTATATAAAAATATTTGTGAATTAACACGTTGTACACAAACAATAAAAATAAAAAGGTCATTTAATTGTAAAATATATTTAATTGATTGGACCTCTTACATTTCTACATTTTTAATACTAATTTTCTTTGGGGGTTGATATTGAGAATTATGGATGTAAATAAGATCATAAAGAAAAATAAGAGGGTGATTTAGGGTGTCATTTACTACAACTTGGTTTATTGTATTAGTTAATACAATTATTCTTTAATTGTTAAAAACTTGATTTGTTGTATTAGGTAATGTTCTTTAATTATTATTAAAATGGGGGTGTCATTTCAATTATGCTGTGGGACTAATTAAAAAGAGTTGACTTGATCAAATAAGTGTAATACATACAATTAGAAATCGTCATTTAGTTTTGAACCATAATACTTGAGGACTTTGGGCTGTCTTGTATGTTTGTATTAACATATTTTAGGATTTTGAGTCACCTACCTCTGTCTCCATGTAGCCATAGTTAACACCTATAGGGTTATCACCTTTTTAGGCATTTATTGTTTTTAGAATATTGCATTATTAAATAATGACATCTCCATAAGGGCTTCGTCTTTGGATGCAACTCATTGTATTGGAGGAAACAATAACACCAATGAAATCCAAGAAATTTGTTTTGAAGGTTTTCCATGAGATCCTAGGGACAATTATTTCACTTTATGTCGTGCATGCATACAACACAAACAATATTTCAAGTTTACGCTCCTTGGGTTGATAATTAAATAAATGTGATTTTGTAGTGCCCACTTCCCTTTGCCACCTTTTGATCTGACGATCATGACAGCCGACTATATTATGGACATTATTATATGATTGATGATGTTAGATATTTGATTATGGATTATTGTTGACTTTGATTCTTATATGATGCATGATGATTATTAGAGACATTTTTATATGATTATGTTATACTTTGTTGGATGATGAAAAATATTGGATAATGATATAGTTGTTGATAAAACTATAAATGATATTGTTAGATTACTTTGATGTTGTTGTGGTTCATATATCTAGATGATTTTGGATTTTTAATTATATTTATATTATTTTGGATGTTTTGATATGGCCACGAGGCCGAAGGAGGTATTTGTATTTTTGCAGGTTAAAAATATCACAACAAACATCGGGGGATTGGAGACCAACCACATTGGAATTCTAGATGAATTCAACAAGGTCACCATGACAACTAAGTTTTGTTTGTGTGTGTGTTTGTTAGTGTTAGGGATTCCCATGGGGGATCACCTTTAAATGTGACCAAGGGATTTTATGTTTTTCTTTTATTTTTGGTCCCTTTTGTTTAATTTTTGCATGTGTTTATTTTGTGGTGCACTTACCCTTTCATTATTTATTTAATGGTGTGTAAATATTGTGAGTAATCATATTGTTTAGTTAATTAATTAAAATATGTCATAAGAAATTAATTAATAGAGTTGTTGGCCTTGAATTAAAGTGTTGTAAGAGATGTGTAAGTGATGTGTAAGTTAACTTTTGAGTGTGAAACACTCCACCTTCTTAGAAATTTGAATTTGTCCTTGGAGGCTGGTTTTGGAGGCTTGTGGGACAAGTTAAACTTGTCTCATACCTCTTAAATTTACATACCAACCTTTCCTATGGTTGGAGGGTTAAATTTAGACTTTTATAATGCATTTTGGGAAGACAAATTGTAGGTTTTAATTGCACTTTTCTTACATGATTTAATTTCAAGTCCTTTGGGTGTGGGTTGGACTTGAGTGTATAAGTAAACTATCATATTATTCACCCACCTATTTATTATGCATTGGAGAATGAAGTTGACTTTGTGTTTGGGGTTGAGGATGTGTGATGTGGCATCCTACATGGATCCACCTCATCCTCTTCTCTTTCCATAAAATTTGAATTTCTTGCCTTGTTTTGGGTTGCTTCACTTTTGGGCAGACTTCATTCTTGGGTGAATTTTCTTGTTGGTTTGGGAGCTCTTTCTTGGAGAAGTTTTTGAAAGATTGTTACATGCTTGTATTGGGTTGATTTTTGGATTGCTTGCATTGGAAGGAGCTTTTTGTTTTGAACTTAGAACAAACTCCATCATGGAGAGGTAAGAGCTTGGCTCTTGAAATACTCTTCTTTTCCCTTTTATGAATATGTAAATGCTGGTATGTTTGTTATTGTTGTGGGCTGTGGGTAGATGGCCTAGGAATGGTGTAGGAGAAGACTATGGGGTTTATTTTGTGGGAGGCACAAGTGTGTTTTAGGAGGTATAAGGGTGGAGGGAGTTGGGATTTGGGTTCCACCTTACAAAGAAATAACTTGCATTTCTTTACTCATTATGGGGTGCCATAAGAGGTTGGGGAGACATAAGGAAATGTGAGGAATAAGGGGTACTTGGGGGAGGCATAAGGAATGTCAGGGCTTTGATATACTATCTTTTTTGGTGGTTTGTAACTCAGTGGTGATACCCATTTCCCCATTTGGGAGGCATAAGAAGCATCCCCCATAGTTCTTGCTCCTTTGGCTTGATGAAGCCTTAGTATTTCTTGTTATGTGTTAATGTAGTTGTAAACTACATTATGTTTTGGACTATGTTTTATTGTGAAAATGTTGTGTGTATGTTTTGTGGAAGCCTGTTGTTGCCATGAGTTGATCACATCTTTTATTGCTTTGTGGTTGGGGCTTGGGGCCAATGAAGAAGGATGGCTTCTCCTCTTCATTGGATGTCTTGGTTGGGTGGAGAGCGTTGCCTTTCCCCTACTCCTGTTGTGATCAAATTGGAAGAATGAGAAGAATGCATGTTGTTGTTCTGGAGCTGAGAAAAGACAGTTTGATAGTCCCTTGTGAAATGAAATCTCATTGTAACCTTTCCCACTTGAAGTGGATGAACTTGTAAATGTTTGTAATGGAAAGATGTTGTATTGATTGCAAGAGGAAATTGGAAATGTAAAAGAGTTATACTCTGTATTCTGTTTAGAAAGAATGTGAAAGAATGATACTGTTTTGTATATTGTATTTTGAAATCAAATGGAAAGGAGGTTGTATGAGTTTCATTGGAATTAATGGAAGTGTTTACCTTGTTCATATGATATTATTCCATTGGAAATTTGTGTTTATCATGCACTAGGAAGTCCCTGTTTTGAAAGTGGAAATGTGAAACATGTGAAAAGAAAATATATTATTCTACCCTATGTTCAATAAATGATTTTAGAAGGAATAAAAGAAAGAAGTTGTAAAATTTCCTTTTGAAATCAATAAATGAATGTAATACTTTTCTCAAATTGCATTGTAGTGTTGAATCTGATCATTTCAATGTATTGAAATCTCTGTTGAAAGGAAGAATGTGTGTGAGAAAAAAAATACAGTATTTTGTCTCTTTGAAATGTGAAAAATTTGAAATCAGAATTGCATTTGGTCTTGAATAGTTTGATTTGAATCAACTAAAATGTGTTAGATTGGAATTGGAACGTATTCTAAATACTAGGAAGAAGAAAGTGGCAAATAGACCCATCAAAATTTGATCCCTATTATTTGTAATTTCAAACTAGCAATTATTTAAAACCAAAAATGCACAGTTCGAACCTGCAACAATAAAATAAAAATTAAATGATTGAATTGAAGTAGTAGGGCCTAAAAATTCAAATAGACAAAAACACTTAAAGGAAACATTTCAAAACTTAGCAAAATCGGGCTCAAACCATTTTGCAGTCATTTTTCTGTCAAGGACAAAAATGCTCAAATTGTAATCAATCAAACAAATTGAACCTTAAATCCCCTTAAATCCACCTAAGAAAAATCCTCCATGTCTATTCGACATGTTGAGAGAGGAAGAAGATCAAATTGGATAAGATCTAACAAGTTAAAATTTACCATTTCGCACTTTGTAAAATCCTGCAAGCCGTTTTCTTAAAATTGACCCCTTAAACTTTATCAAAACCTAAAATTAATGATCTCTGTGCAAAGAGGACGTCGAGAGATTTCCATAAAGTCCTCGTTTTCCCAAAACCGAGCTCTCTATCAAAAGTTATGGCCTTCTGAAGTTTTCTTCACTTGGTGTTAAAATTTTGGGAAAATTTCCTTAGCGGGCCCATGGCCCAATTTTTCCCTTAAGCACTTAGGAAAATTTTTGGGAAAATTTTCCAAATTTTCCTCACCACCCACCACCCAATCCAATCATAGGCTTCCATGTGGCACCATGAGGTGTCAATGAAGGGGCGGATCCCCTTTTAAACTTAGCACTTTCGGAAAATTTTGGGAAAATTTTCCAAATTTTTCCCATCGGCCCAACCAATCAGGTGATGCCACGTGGTGTCACGAGGCATTAGTGGAGGAATGGGTTCCTTTTTGTCTTTCGTGTCTCAAATTTTTTTGAAAATTTTCAAAGTTTTCCCCAATTTTTCATTGGCCCCGCCCGTGCCAACCAATCGGGGTTGCCACGTGGCATCGTGAGGTTCCTACAGAGGCATGGGTCTCTGTACCCTCTTAGCCCTTCTGGGGCGTTAAGTTCAATTTTTTCCCCTCCGCCCGCCTTCCCGCGTTGGCTTAGAGATGCCACATGTCCTTTATGGGACGCATGGGGAGCACGGGCAAAGATGACTTTCACCCCACGTGGGAGAATTTGTAAAATGTCTCCCCGCCCCCCGCTTTTCCCCGCTTTTCCCCGACTGACTTGTGAAGCGCCACGTGTCCCTTGTGGATCTGGCGGACCCATGGAGTGCAGTGCAAATGTGATTTTTTTTCCATCATGGTAGAAAATTTTATTTTCAAAGGTCTCCATGTGGCCCGCAACCCACCTTTGGGAAAATTTTCTCCCTTGGGCCCGTAGGCCCGCCCTTGGGGAAAATTTTCACCCCAAGGCCCATCGGCCCATAACTTGAGAAATATGAGGAGTTAGGAGGACTTATTTATATCAATGGAAAGGTGAGAAAATTTCCTATCCAATGGGAGTAATTTAGGAAAATTTTGAATGCATTAAGGGTGAGAAAAATCAAGTTGAAACTTTAAGCTCATGTTAGAGTGGGTATGGTGAGGAATTTCCTCTCTTAACCTAATCAAACTTCTAACCCTAAATTTTGGACCTTATGACTCTAATAATTATTAATAAAAGAAAATATATTCTAGTAGATTAGAATTGTTCTAACTTGTTAGTGATAATATTGTCTTGTAACCTGGTTGTAGAGATTCTTTTAAATAAAAAAATTATTCCATAATTTTCCTAACTAATCCTAGGTTGTTTTTGGGGGTCTCAAGTGGGTTGTTTTAACAGGGTGTTACACTTGTATCGAGCAATGGTTAAAATCTTGGACCATTGGGCACACTAGAAAACTAGAGACATGAAACTTAAACCTAACACACTTTTAAATCTAGAAAACAACTTAGTTTAGAAATTACATATTTTAGTAAACATGGAAATTGAATAAAACTTAGGAAGATGAACTAACTCTCATTTTGTTCTATGCAGAGATGCAAAAAAATGAGGAGTCTTTTCACATAGACCTAGACTTACCACCACTAGATCATGTGAGAACCATCCTACCCTATTTGCTGACTCTTCAGGGATGTTAATGCCACTCTACGCGGAGGATCAGTAGGAGGACATGCAGCCAGACATGATAGAGTCCCTTCCATTGAGGGTCAGGTATCTCCTCAACCCAAATGAGGAGCATGGAGGAGAGAACTCCCATGCAGAGTCATCCAGGGTAGAGTCACCATAGAGGGATAGGGTGACCGAGTTTCAGGACATAGAGAGAGGTCCTAGAGCCCTAGCTTAGGGATGAGCATGTAGAGAGACCTAGAGGCCATCGACCACACAAACAGAGACCACATCAGGAGATCCTGAAGCTTCAACCATCACATTATTCTAGTGACATAGGTGGATTTCAGGTAGAGGCTTGGTTAGTGAGCTTGAATAGATGCTTCAAGCTCTATCCTTGTTCTAGCAACACAAAAGCTCGTGTTGCATCCATCTACTAAGGGATGGAGCTGGTGTCTAGTGGAGGACAAAGGAGCAGAAGCTCCATGTTGATTCTGAGACAGTTACCTGGGAGCTCTTTGAGGAGCGTTTCCAGAGTAGATATTTGTCACGAGAGGTTCATACAACAAAGGGATAGATGAGTTTCATGACCTCCGATAGGCATCTCTTATAGTGGCTGAGTATGAGAGTAGATTTCTAGATCTACTCCAGTATGTTGAGTACATGCAGGATGAGTAGGTGCGGATCCACAAGTTCATCCGGGGCCTGAATCTAGACATTGGAGGTGCAGTGCGGATCCATTATCCACAGACATTAGCTGAGGCCATCGAGAAGGCCTATATAGCAGAGGAGACTCGGGGAAAGACCCAGCAGGCTAGAGACCGAGTCCAGAGCCGCATACAATAGATGTCAGGACAACAGATCAAGGGGATCAATACCTCTTCCTCATGGTGGATATGGTTCAACACAGTCATCTTTTAGACCCCAAAGCGAGCATAAAGAATCCCACCACCTTATAGACCTCCTCGAGGTTTGATGCACAAAGAGGTCGGAGTATGGGGCCTCCTCCTAGGGGTCCCATCAGGACACAGGGTGCCCAGAGAGCTCACTCAGAGAGCTCACCAACAGAGACCTCAAGACCACAACGAAATCATCAAGATCCACACCACAGACCTCTAGAGTACCGACTGGACCTACTACACAGGGGAGAGGATCAAGAGGGTGTTTTGGTTGTGGTGTTACTAGGAATTTTTGAGAGATTTCCCACATAACCCTAATAACAAGGGTAAGACACAAATCTCAGAGCCTATTGTTGGTGATATGGGGCGCAATCATAGGATGTACATGCAGCGGTCAAGAACTACCAGGAAGAGCATCAGAGTATAGTTATTGAGACCACAGTAGCATTGGTGGTATTCCTACCTCCATCTTGTTTGATTTTGGTTCTTCTGATTCTTTCATTACACCATCTTTAGTAGAGCGATGCAAGCTAGTGGCAGTTAGGCAGGGTCATAGTTGGGATGTTGAGATGGCTTTTGGAGCCAAGATCTCTGTAGACTCCTTAGTTAAGGAGTGTGTGGTGGATTTGGGACCTTTCACCACTACCTCGATCTCCGTATCCTTCCTTTGGGCTCTTATGGAGTCATCTTGGGTATGGATTGGTTGTCGCACACAAGGCTAGAGTGGATTGTTACCACAAGATTATATCTTGTGTAGATGATTTGGGAGTTGAGTCGGTGATTTTAGGGGATCAGGAGACCTATTTCTATTCACACCATCTCTGTTATGCAGCTTAAGCGGTGTGTGATGGGGTTTATCGGATGTATGTTGTTACATCAATGATAGATCAGAGGATGGGTCTAGTGGACCATCACTAGATGATCACCCCATTTTGAGAGAGTTTGCTTATGTCTTTCTAGGGGAGCTACCGGGGTTACCACCCCCATGTGAGATTGATTTTCATATAGATCTAGTTCTGGAGCAGAGCCTATCTCACGAGCACCTTATCGGGATGACCACCCTAGAGCTCTATGAGCTCAAGTTGCAGCTTGAGGGCCTTTTGGAGAAAGGCCTTATCCATCCTAGTGTATCCCCTTGGGTGCACCGATGATATTTGTGAAGAAGAAGGATGGATCCTTGCGGTTGTGTATTGATTACCACCAGCTGAACAAAGTAACGATCAAGAATCGTTATCCCCTTCCTCACATTGATGATTTGTTTGATCAAATGAAGGGAGCCACAATTTTCTCTAAGATTGATCTTAAGTCAGGTTACCATCAATTGAGGATTTCAGAGGTGGACATTCATAAGACCACCTTCCATATGAGATATGGCCACTATGAGTTCACAGTGGTGCCTTTTGGTTTGACTAATGCCCCCGCAATGTTTATGAGTTTGATGAATGGGGTATTTAGGACCTTCTTAGATCACTTCGTGGTCATCTTCCTTATGACATTTTGATTTACTCATGTACGTGAGGAGCATGAGGGGCACCTTCACCAAGTTCTTTAGTGTCTTTGTGAGCAACAACTTTATGAGAACTTGGAGAAGTGTGCATTCTTTTAGATAGAGGTGCAGTATTTGGGTCACATCATTTTAGGAAGGTATCACCATCGATCCTTCCAAGATTAGAGCTATTATGGATTGGCCAACACCCACTATGGTGACTGAGGTGTGCAACTTCATGGGATTATCAGGTTACTACCAAATATTTGTTCAGACTTCTCTCGGATTGCACACCCCATCACTTCCCTTCAGAGGAAAGGGAAGAAGTTTGTTTGGTTAGATAGGTGCGAGTAGGCCTTCAGTACACTGAAGGAGTGCCTCACTACAACACCTATTCTTATAGTGCCGGATCCATAGGGTGAGTTTTTCATTTGCACGGATGCTTCCTTAGCAGGGCTTGGAGGTGTGTTGATGCAGAGGGAAGAGTAGTGGCTTTTGAGTCTCACAAACTCAAAGATTATGAGCTTAATTATCTGACTCATGATCTTGAGCTTGTGGTAGTTGTGCATGCTTTGGTTTGATGGAGGCACTTTCTACTTGGTCGGAGATTCACACTTAGGACAGATCACTTGAGTCTTCGCCACCTCTTCACACAACCCAATCTCAATGCTCATTAGCGGCATTGGATGGAGTTGCTTTGTGAGTATGATATGGAGATAGAGAATGTGAAAGGGAAGGATAATGTGGTGGCAGATGCTCTCAGTAGACAGAGACATGTGGCTATGGCCACCTCAGTGAGCACAGATTTGCAGAGTAGGATTCTTTAGCTTCCTCTTGATAGCTTCTACATTGCAGTTCGAGCAGAGATCGAGTCTCAAAGACCCCTCGAGGGGAATTTTGATGGTTTTTCTTTAGAGGCAGATGGTCTTCTCAAGCACAGAGGCCGGATTTATGTTCCCAAAGATGGAGGCTTGAGGTAGGACATCTTGGCAGAGGCACATCATGCACCCTATTCAGCCCATCTCAGGGGTGAAGAAGATGCACGCCACCTTGAGATAGTTATATCATTGAGAGGACTTTGGAGAGACATGGCCCAATTCATGTCATGATGTTTAGAGTGCCAGAAAGTTAAGGCCAAGCATCAGCATCCAGCTGGCCTTCTTTTCCCTCATGCTATACTGGAGTGGAAATGGGACACCATTTCCATGGATTTCATTGTTGGGCTACCGATGTCGAGATATCACCATGATGCCATCATGGTCATGGTTGATAAATTGACAAAAGTGGCTCACTTTTCTCGGTGAAGACCACTTATACAACTAGAGCAGTGGCATGAGTATATTTGGATGAGATCGTCAGGTTACACGGGATTCTGTAGAAGATCATTAGTGATCGTGATCCTTTGTACGCTTCCCATTTTTGGACTACCATGCAACATGCCCTCGGGACGAAGATCAATTTCAGCACAACATATCACCCTGAGACAGATGGACAAACTGAGTGGGTGAATCAAATTTTAGAGGACATGCTCAGGATGTATGTGATGGATCAACAGTCTAGATGGGAGGAGTACCTGTACTTGGTGGAGTTTTCCTACAATAATAGTTTTCTAAGTTCTATAAGCATGGATACTTTTCAGGATTTGTATGGTAGAGAGTTTAGGACACCTCTTAGCTGGGACAAGCTAGAGACAGGGTTTCTCTTGGACCAACTTTGTTGCAGGACATGGAGCAACAGGTGGTTTTGATTAGACAAAGAGACTACAGGAGGCACATGATAGATAGAAGAAGTATGCAGATCAACATAGGACCGACCAGTAGTTTTGATGTGGGCATGAAGGTGTTCCTTCATGTCAGACACATAAGAGCCCTATCCATTATGGAAAAGGTTCTAAGTTAGCTCCTAGATTTGTGGGTCCTTTTGAGATCTTGGAGCGTATCGGCCCTTTGGCCTACTGTCTAGCATTGCCACCCAACTTGTCTCGTATACATGATGTGTTTCATGTTTCAGTTCTTAGGAGATATGTTGCAAATCCTTCTCATGTGTTAGATTGGACATCATTGTAGGTGCAGGATCAGGGCAGGTGATGGTGGAGCCCATTCGCATCCTAGATCGTAGGACCCTGGGCCTTCGAGGCAGAGAGGTTGATCAGGTTTGGGTGCAGTGGGACATATATGATGAGACTACAGCTACATGGGAGGATGCTACTTTATTACGAGTTCTGGCGATTTCCACATTTGTTCTAATGACTTCCTAGAGGAAGTCGAGTCTAAGGGAGGGGGATGTAGTGCCCACTTCCCTTTGACACCTTTTGATATTGATCATGACATTGTCGACTATATTATGGACATTATTATAGTTTTGATTTAGTATGATGTTAGATATTTGATCATGGATTATTGTTGACTTTGATTCTTATATGATGCATGATGATTATTAGAGACATTTTTATATGATTGATGATGTTATACTGTTGGAAATGGAAAATTATTGGATGATGATATAGTTGTTGATAAAACTATAAATGATATTGTTAGATTGCTTTGATGTTGTTGTGATTCATATATCTAGATGATTTTAGATTTTTAATTATATTTATATTATTTTGGATGTTCTGATATGGCCACGAGGCCGAAGGAGGTATTTGTATTTTTGTAGGTTAAAAATATCACAACAAACATCGAGGGATTGGAGACCAACCACATTGGAATTCTAGATGAATTCAACAAGGTCACCATGACAACTAGTTTTGTTTGTGTGTGTGTTTTGTTAGTGTTAGGGATTCCCATGGGGGATCACCTTTAAATGTGACCAAGGGATTTTATGTATTTTCTTTTATTTTTGGTCCCTTTTGTTTAATTTTTGCATGTGTTTATTTTGTGGTGCACTTACCCCTTTCATTATTTATTTAATGGTGTGTAAATATTGTGAGTAATCATATTGTTTAGTTAATTAATTAAAATATGTCATAAGAAATTAATTAATAGAGTTGTTGGCCTTGAATTAAAGTGTTGTAAGAGATGTGTAAGTGATGTGTAAGTTAAATTTTGAGTGTGAAACACTCCACCTTCTTGGAAATTCGAATTTTTCCTTGGAGGCTAGTTTTGGAGGCTTGTGGGACAAGTTAAACTTGTCCCATACCTCTTAAATTTACATACCAACCTTGCCTATGGTTGGAGGGTTAAATTTAGACTTTTATAATGCATTTTGGGAAGACAAATTGTAGGTTTTAATTGCACTTTTCTTACATGATTTAATTTCAGTCCTTTGGGGTGTGGGTTGGACTTGAGTGTATAAGTAAATTGTCATATTATTCACCCACCTATTTATTATGCATTGGAGAATGAAGTTGACTTTGTGTTTGGGGTTGAGGATGTGTGATGTGACATCCTACATGGATCCACCTCATCATCTTCTCTTCCCTCTTCTATAAAATTTGAATTTCTTGCTTTGTTTTGGGTTGCTTCACTTTTGAGAGACTTGATTTTGGGTGAATTTTCTTGCTGTTTTGGGAGATCTTGCTTGGAGAAGTTTTGGAAAGATTGTTGCATGCTTGTATTGGGTTGATTTTGGATTTCTTGCATTGGAAGGAGCTTGTTGTTTTGAACTTGGAACAAAATCCATCATGGAGAGGTAAGAGCTTGGCTCTTGGAAATACTCTTCTTTTCCCTTTTATGAATATGTAAATGTTGGTATGTTTGTTATTGTTGTGGGTTGTGGGTAGATGGCCTAGGAATGGTGTAGGAGAAGACTATGGGGTTTATTTTGTGGGAGGCACAAGTGTGTTTTAGGGAGGTATAAGGGTGGAGGGAGTTGGGATTTGGGTTCCACCTTACAAATAAATAACTTGCATTTCTTTACTCGTTATGGGGTGCCATAAGAGGTTGGGGAGACATAAGGAAATGTGAGGAATAAGGGGTACTTGGGGGAGGCATAAGGAATGTTAGGGATTTGATATACTATCTTTTTTGGTGGTTTGTAACTCAGGTGGTGATACCCATTTCCCGTTTGGGAGGCATAAGAAGCATCCCCATAGTTCTTGCTCCTTTGGCTTGCTTGATGAAGCCTTAGTATTTTGTTGTTATGTGTTAATGTAGTTGTAAAACTACATTCTATTTTGGACTGTGTTTTATTGTGAAAATGTTGCTTGTATGTTTTGTGGAAGCCTTGTTGTTGCCATGAGTTGGATCACATCTTTTATTGCTTTTGGTTGGGGATCGGGGGCTAATGAAGAAGGATGGCTTCTCCTCTTCATTGGATGTCTTGGTTGGGTGGAGAGCGTTGCCTTTCCCCTACTCCTGTTGTGATCAAATTGGAAGAATGAGAAGAATGCATGTTATTGTTCTAGAGCTGAGAAAACATAATTTGATAGTCCCTTGTGAAATGAAATCTCATTGTAACCTTTCCCACTTGAAGTGGATGAACTTGTAAATGTTTGTAATGGAAAGATGTTGTACTGATTACAAGTGGAAATTGGAAATGTAAAAGAGTTATACTCTGTATTCTATTTAGAAAGAATGTGAAAGAATGATATTGTTTTGTATACTATATTTTGAAATCAAATGGAAAGGAGGTTGTATGAGTTTCATTGGAATTAATGGAAGTGTTTACCTTGTTCATATGATATTCTTCCATTGGAAATTTGTGTTTATCATGCACTAGGAAGTCCCTGTTTTGAAAGTGGAAATGTGAAACACGTGAAAAGAAAATATATTATTCTACTTGTGTTCAATAAATGATTTTGGAAGGAATAAAAGAAAGAAGTTGTAAAATTGCCTTTTGAAATCAATAAATGAATGTAATAATTTTCTCAAATTGCATTGTAGTGTTGAATCTGATCATTTCAATGTATTGAAATCTCTATTGAAAGGAAGAATTGCGTGTGAGAAAAATACAGTATTTTGTCTCTTTGAAATGTGAAAAATTTGAAATTAGAATTACATTTGGTCTTGAATAGTTTGATTTGAATCAACTAAAATGTGTTAGATTGGAATTGGAACGTATTCTAAATACTAGGAAGAAGAAAGTGGCAAATAGACCCATTAAAATTTGATCCTCCATTATTTGTAATTTCAACGTGACAATTATTTAAAACCAAAATGCACAACTGTAATAATAAAATAACAAATTAAATGATTGAATTGAAGTAGTAGGGCCTAAATGAATTCAAATAGACAAAAACACTTAAAGGAAACATTTCAAAACTTAGCAAAATCGGGCTCAAACCGTTTTGCGTCATTTTTCTCAAGGGACGAAGATGCTCAAATTGCAATCAATCAGACAAATTGAATCTTAAATCCCCCTTAAATCCACCTAAGAACAATACTCTATGTCTATTCAACATGTTGAGAGAGGAAGAAGATCAAATTGGACAGATCTAACAAGTTAAAATTTACCAGTTCACACTATAAAATCCTGCAGGCTGTTTTCTTAAAATTGACCCCTTAAACTTTATATAAACCTAAAATTAATGATTTTTTTGTAAAGAGGACATTGAGATATTTCCAGAAAGTCCTCGTTTTCCCAAAAATGATCTATCTATCAGAAGTTATGGCCTTCTGAAGTTTTCTTCACTTGGCGTTAAATTTTAGGGAAAAATTTCTTTGGTGGGCAGGGCCCGAATTTTTCCCTTAAGCACTTAAGATTTTTTTTTAGGAAAATTTTCCAAAATTTTCCCGCCACCCTACCGGCTTACTGCAGCCAATCGAGAGAGGCTACCATGTGGCACCATGAGGTGTCGGTGAAGGGGGCGGATCCCTTTTTAACTTAGCGCTTCCGAAAAATTTTGGAATTTTTTTCCAAATTTTCCTCACCGCCCAAACAATCGGTGATGCCACACGGCGCCATGATGCATCGGCGGAGGAATTGGTTCCTTTTTGTCTTTCACGTCTCAAATTTTTTTAGAAAATTTCCATGTTTTCCCCGTTGTTCCATCGGCCCTCGGCCAATCGGGTTTTGTCACGTGGCATCGCGAGGTGTCGACAGAGGCGTGGGTCATGTACCCTCTTAGCCCTTGGCGTTAAGCCAAATTTCTCTCCACCACCCCCCGACTTTCTTATGTTGGCTCAGGAGATGCCATGTGTCCCTTGCGGACTCGCGGGAGCATGGGTGTAAATATGACTTTCACCCCGTGTGGGAGAATTTGCAAAATGTCTCCCAGCCCTGTTTTTTTCCCCATGCGACTTGTGAGCGCCGTGTGTCCCTTGTGGACCCATGGCGGACCATGCGGGAGCACGAGCGTAAATGTGATTTTACCCCACATGGGGAATTTTTTTCCCAAAGGTCTCCCCCATGCGGCCCGCCAACTGCCCTTTGGGAAAATTTTCTCCCTGTGGCCCGCAGGCCAGCCCTTGGGAAATTTTTACCCCAAGGCCCACCAGCCCATAACTTGAGAAATATGAGGAGTTAGGAGGACTTATTTATATCAATGGAAAGGTGAGGAAATTTCCTATCCAATGGGAGTAATTTAGGAAAATTTTGAAGCGTTAAGGGTGAGAAAAATCAACTTGAAACCTTAAGCATGTTAGAGAGCGGGTATGGTGTGGAATTTCCTCGAACCTAATTGAAACTTATAACCCTAAATTTTGGACCTTATGACCTATAATAATTATTAATAAAATAAAAGTATATTCTAGTAGATTAGAATTGTTCTCGGAACTGTTAGTGACAACTGTTGTCTTGTAACCCGGTTGTAGACTCTTTTAAACAAAAAAAAATTATTCCATAATTTTTCCTAACTAACCCTAGGTTGTTTCTTGGGTCTTAAGTGGGTTGTTTTAGCGGGCGTTCAGATTGATGTGCAACATATTAATTGTTGCAAGTTGATTTGCACCACTAGTGTGGTTTTCACATATGGATGTTTCATGAGATCTATCAAGCATGGATGTGATCTACATATCAAGGGATTCCAATGAGTGGTTACATGCCATAGTTGAGGTGTTTTGGGGTGGTCTTGAGGCCCAAAGGTGAAGACAGAGTTCTGGAAACAATTGTTTTGAGAAGGATATGAGCCTTCTTGATAGAGTTATGAATAATTTTATTGGTGAAAGATAATGTACGACCATGGATGATGTTTTTATGTCATATTTGACATGTGTGAGAAATTTGGGAGCTTGAATAATCATGGTTATGAGGTTTGTGGTTTTTGCTCTAGTTAATGGGGTTTTGAGTCTATTTGGAGCTACTTTGGTGCATTTGGGCATGGTCGACCTACATGGGTCCATTGTGAATGTTTTTATGAATTTTTGTTGTATTTTAAAGATGTATTGGTCTAAATAAAGGTTTAGGACCGACCTCCTTTATGTTTATGAGATGAAATGCATATAAAAGTAAAGTTTGAATTCAAATTTGCACTAGTTGAGAGAGAGAGTGAAAGAGTGCAACCCAAGTGTGAGTGTGTAACAATTATGAAGACATATATTCAAAGATGAGGAAGTTTGTGACATGTTTAGGAGAACTAGAGAGCATGTGTGCAAGGGTTTAAAGCCAAGACAAGTCCATGAAAGAAGAAGAAGAGAGAGTTGAAGGAATGAGGGTTTGAAGGTGTGTGTGTGTGTGTGTGTGTGTGTGAGCTGAAATTGTGATCTCCTCAGTTGTGCTAGCAAAAATATCAGAGATATTCATCTACATGTGTTTGATCATCGCAGGAGGTTGTATCCTCCTTGTGGATTGGGTGATCCACTAAATTAGGGGTTGGTGTTCCTTGTAGGGTTGGTGCTCTACTAAACTAGGGGCTTCTTTGCTTCTTGTGGGGTTTGTGCCTTACTAAATTAGGGTTGGTACTCCTTGTAGGGTTGATGCTCTACTAAACTAAGGGGTTTTTATCCTTGTGGGGTTGGTTCCTCACTAAATTTGAAACATGGCTATATAAATTTTATGTTTCAATGGGTTTTTTCCTTGAGGGTTTCCCAATTAAATTTGGTGTTCTTGTTTACTCTCTTGCTCTTGCTCTTGGTTATAGTTGATCCAATGTTTAAGCAAACAAACATATGGCTAATATATGATTGAATGATTTAGGAAATGATAATTAGTGGTGAATGGACAACTTAAATGATGAATGCATGGTTTGGTAAATGAAGTGAAAATTATTGTAGGATGATTCAACCCCTTAGTCCATTGTGCTTCCAACAATGATGGCCTTAGGAGGAGGATGGATAATGACCTTAGGAGGATGTGAATGAGACAAGATAACGGTGGCGAGGCTTGCTTATGTGGAATATGAGAGGTAGAGCACTTGAGGAGAAAAAAGCAATGCCACCCTTATCTTCTAATTATTGTAGGTAATCATGGAGATAATAGCTATCATTATCATGGTGGCCATTGGTGCAATGAAAATTACAAAAATGGTGGTCACGATGGTGGTGCAACCGATGAGGTGGATGATGTTGGTTGGAAGGTAAACAGGTTTAGCCGCTTATAAAATAAGGTGCTTAAGACATCATGTGGTTTATCATTATGTGAAAAGTGCAATGGTTCATAGGTGGGAGTAATGCGGGAGCATACTACTTGACCTTGGTTAATCTAGTTTGTGTGAGTTCAACTTAGCTTGTTGCCGAGTTTAGAGTGTTGAGTAGGTGTCTTAGGTCTTGTGTTTCATTTGGTGTGTCTAATTAGTGTTAGGATTTGTTCCAAGTTTGAAATGGAATCTTCCATAAAAAAATGAAGAATTCAAAGTTGTATGCCAATATGGTTGGTTTTGGCCACTAAGGTCTTTGAAACCATTCCATGTAATTATGCAAATGTAATCCTCTTAAGGACTTGATTGTTCATCATAGTGTAATGACATCAACATGGAATCTCTAACCTTCATTATAGGCTCATCAAAACATGTATGTAACTTGGCGGTGGGAAGATTGATTACTTGAATGATTAAACTAGATGTAATAGAAATTTCACAAATAATCTTGATCACGAAACTTATAATCTTGTCCTCCGGGTATGATTCAATTTTTTTATAGCTGTAGGAGGATGAATAATTGAGACAGGGGAAGAAGAGTTTCAAGTTGGGAGTTTTATTCGATTTTAGTAGTTTTCATGTGTGTGTACGAGTGGGGTATATAGTTGCACAAGGTTACATGTATGCTCAATGAAGTCAATAAAAAAGGAGACGTTTTCTATGTTTTTATGACTATTATGATCCCCTCATATATCTAATTGGATAGAGATAATATTCCTTATTGTAAAGTGACTATATCAATAGAGCATAATATACATCATAGATGAACTCAATTTACATAGGTTTTTACGGATTTTCAAGATGTATTGAGGGATTAGAAGACATCGGAAAGTGAGGGAAATCTTATAAAGTCTTTAGATTCGAAGGAGAAAAAAATGATCAAGAAAACTATCAAATTACCCTCTTAGGTTGTCTTAGTTGTGCCTACCCTATAACTAGGGTTTTCGAGAGGAAAATTCACCAAAATCAAGTTTTAACCAATGGAAAATCCTACAATTTGGAAATAATCTCTATTAGGGGGTTGAAAATCTATTACAAAATAATCAAACCAATACATTTTGAAATGGAAAAGAAATCCTTGACAAAATTTTTATTACAGTAAATGCAGTGAAGACAATGAGAAACCGTTTGAAGGAAAGTACAACTTAAATTACATTGAAGGAAGGTCTAGAGCCTTATAATCTAGAATATGGAGGTTAGTAAAGGATTTAAAATCCCTTGAGTTAGTTGTGGGAACCACGAAGATCCATAAAAGTTTGATAGAGCAGAACCCTAGGCACGAGCGAGAGAGTGAAGTAGAGCTATAGACCACTTGAATTAGTTAGGTATCTTAGTTAGCATTGTTCATAGTGTGATTAAAGAGCCCTTATAAGTTGAAAGGAGTGTAATCAAGAAAATAGTGAGGCTTGAAAGTGGCTCAAGGAGGTAGAAGATCATGACGGTGAGTCTACAGAGAGATAAACTAAGCTAGTTTGTATTTGTGACCCAACAACTTAGGTTAGTCAAGTGGAATTCATAGACTAGGGAATTTTCCACAATTGATAATCTGATCCAAGGAGTTCATAAGGAGTTTCTAAGACTATTGAGAGCACTGGAATGTTTGAATAACCTAATTGATTACTTGAGATAGTGCTTGAGAATCTCGGGAAGATAAGTGAGTGATAGTCTTGGGTTAAGGGTGAGTGAAGCAACTAGTTCAAGACCTCTACTGCATCGGTGAGGTGGAGAAGTCTTAGGAAAATGAAGACATGGTGGTGGGGAAGAAGGACACTTACTCGAGAGGAGGAGATGACGACCGTGAAGGAGGGTCAATAGATGGGAGAGGAGAAGACTTAGTAGGCAAGGGAGGAATAGAAGAAGTAGAAGGAGGTGTTATAACATGATCCATAATTAAGTATTTTTCTAAATCAATAAATTTATAACAAAAAGAGTAAATGAATCACATGTATCATATAATAGATTTTCTTTTAATGGAGGAATTAAACCATGACAAAAGATAAATTACATTTCTAAATCAATAGGTGAAACAATAACTGATGCATACAAGAATTAAAGCGTAAAATGTAATCTAAAATTGGTTCTTTCTTTCCTTGATGCAAAGAAGGAAAGCGTTCATATGTAACTTTAGGACCATTGTTAGAAATAAAACGTCTAAGAAAATCATCCTCCATATCATAATAAGTACTAATAGATCCATTAGGAAAATGAGTATACCATTGGAGAGCATGATCAACAAGGCTATTATGAAAGGATTTGAGTAACAAATGATCATTAGAATAAGAAGCCATGGCTAATTGGTAATGCTTTAGATGTAAATAAGGATTTCTGTGCCATCAAAACATGAGAAAGTAGGCATGATGAAACCCTTGGGGAAAATGGAATTGTGAATCTTCTTAGGAATATGATTGCTAGGGAGGAATTATTGTCAATGGAGGCATAATAGGATCTACTCTCAAGGGTAAGGGTATGAACTTGAGTTTGCAAAGTACCAACAACATGCATGAGAGAGAGGATATCTTGTGAAGGGATGGTCTGGGAAGTGAGAGGCACATTGAGGGGTTGAATCTTTCCATTGTGAGTGATCATGGGAACCTAAGAAGGGGGAGTGGATGTGGAAGGAGGGGATGGAGGTGTGAGAGGAGGAGATGAATGTGGAAGCTCTATGGATGTACTAGGTGTAGGATCATGAGACATAGTAAGAGGTATATTAGGAGTAGGATTGGTGTCAACATGGCCATCATTAGAAATAACTTTAGAAGTAGAAGAAAGAGGAGGTGTAGATTCACATTCAACAATTTTAATGGAAGAAACATCATCATTAACATGTGTAGTATCATTATTAGAATCTAAGTCACTATCAGTCATATTTTCGCAAGAAAGGATTTCATCAAGATTATCATCAACATACAAATAAGTGGTAGGAGTGATAACATTAGATTTATCATGACAATCATTGGAAACATTTTTAGAAGTAAGAATGATAGGAGAAATAGATTCACATTCAACTTGACTAATAGTAGAAACATCATTATCCATATTTACATTTTCATTATCATAAGTAGAGTCATTAACATCCATGTTTTCACAAGAAATAACCTCATCATGCAAATAATCTATATTAATGCTATCATTTTCCATAGTATAAGGAGAGGAGGATGGAGGGTTATTCGTGGCTATGGTAAATGAGGGAGAACATGTAGGTAAATTTTGGTAAGGGGAAACTATGCAAATATCAATTTTGGAAACCAATATGAAGAGAATTTTGGAATTCAAGGAGTTGTTGGAGGACCTTTGGATCATATTGAGGATTGTGCATGAGGTTATGAAATTCAGATTCTTTAGCAACATTAGAAAATATTGGTTACATGTGCATATAGGTCATATCATGCTTTGGAGATGGGTACCTTTTTTTAGCCATGAGGGTTTGGGATCCTAGGCAAGGAGTTCGAAAGAAGAGTGGGGTTCACCAAATGATTTAATATAAATTGAATTAAATATAATTTCAGAGTAACTAATGTAACAAATGATAATATATAACCAATATACAAGTGCTAAATGATCAAATAATGTAAAACCCTTAAGTAAATAAGAAGTATAGATGACTTACGGTTTATGTGTAGCATGTAGGTAGTCGGGATTGTATATCTGCTAGATCTGATTGGAAATGTGCAACAGATATGGGTGGCTAAAAGTTTTAAAAATCTGTTATATGGGAGAAAGGAGTTCCTACATGAAGATAGGAGCTCCTCGATGTTAGTGCCCATTTCTAGCAACGTACGATTGTGTAAATATTTAGTATATGCTTATTTTCTAGGTCTAAGGGATTTCATTTTAATATCTACTTTTCGCGCTACGTTCACTTTTAGGGTTTTGATCACATATGTAACTTACAAAACAAACCATAGCTACCTACACAAGCTCACAAACACATTAAATTTGAATAAAATATGCAATATGTGAATTTGGACTAACCTTGACATTACCTAAAGAGTGAAATTAGTTTGAGTTCTACAATACATTTTAGAATCCATGTAGTTCTATGTGCTTGTGTGTGAAATAGTGTCCTTAAGTTTCCTAGCCAATGATGCCAAGATAACGAGCTATAGCTAGATTTGATGTAAATGTGTGGTATGGAATTCAACACTTCCCCTTCCTATGCAATGTATGCAACCCAAAATGCAGTCCCTTTTGATAGTAGTGATAGTATGTAGATGTGATTTCCCCTTTTGAATTGCCAGCTAGAATAATAGTATGTATGTTGTGTATATATATGAATCTCTTGTTTTAATTTCGACACTAGTGACACAAAAGGCCGAATATGAACATGGGATAAGGATAAGAAAAGTGAAAAGGCCAACCAAAAATGTCAAAAATGTGTAAAAAGAATAAATAGGATATAAGCGCCCAGAATGGACATAAGCGCCTAGGCGCTAGTGTCCAAAGTGGGTGCTAGTGTCCTGGGATAAATAACAACAAATGTAAAAAAGCAGACATACATGGATCCCTATAACCTGACTAGAAGTGGATAAAGAAATTATAGATGCGAAGAGAGTTACAATAAAAATAAATCAAAGACATAAATGGACAAGAGACAGTTATCACCGGGTGAATAATTTTCTTACTTAAGATCCATGCATATAACAACATACTAATGACATAGTAACATAGTGACATGTGCATGATTTTGTGTCTACATATTATTAATAATTTTAAAATCCATCTTGACAACATACATTAACCATGTGCAACTACAAAGGGTTCTAGATCCTTCTCAACCTCCCTTCAACACTCTAAACGAGCCATTATTAACTTTGTATACCTTTAGTTAAAATTTTTTTGTAATAGGTTTGGAGAACTCACATCTTCTTTGTATCATTTAAAGTATCAAGTACTTCCTCCAACTCAAAATAGTATTGAAAGAAGAAATGGTGAACAGACAATGTAATCAGTCATTTGCACTATTATGGCCATAATTTTCAAGTATTGCACTAGTAAGTCAATTTTGAGACTACACACTAACCTACTTCTAAACATGTCTTCACTTCATTGCACAAATGTATCAATATGATTATCAAGATTCTATTCCGTTGATTACAATTTAAGTTACATTAAACCATTTTAGTTATTCGTTTACAATAAGTAATTGAATTTAGTTATGATGTTGTAAGAATCATGATTCGATGTTTAGGTCACGTGAATCATGTCAATACCATCTCGGGATCCCTATAGGAAATTTTAAGCTCACGTAATGAATTACATTATTACACATTCTTCACCCTCCCCATAGCCATCTTGAGTTGGCATAGAAAAGGTTTATGCGACACAAATGTCGTCTCATGTTACCTTCCCTTTATTGACGATTCGTTATAATTTCATCCTAAGGATAACTCATACCGAGTTTCATTATGTTAGCTAATTCACGATAGAGGTGTACAATAACTCTTTGAGTCACCAACTAGTATAAGTACCTCGTACCACATGTCATAAGGTAAACTATGTCAACCTACGATCATTGAATTAGCTCAGTTAAGCATAAGAATAAACTAATTCATAACGATAAGATTAATAATACTTATAATCATTTGTCATCATTTAATCACTTTAGTACATTATTAATTAAGTGCATATGTACTTTTATTATGATTACAATGTACATTTCATACTTTTTTCATTTCATTGTAATTGTTTTCCTCGGTGATAAAGTGGATATATATATGATATTTACAACAAATATACTTTATCATAAACATGTATGTTGTTGTTATTAAAAGACAACAATATGTTTCTCTTTGTGTATAACTTATAATTGATAATCGTTGTATTAGTGTATTTATTTCTAATAGTACAATAATGTAATACATTGTTTTGTCTATCTGTTTTCATCGTTGAATAAATGTTTACAACATAATCATTAAATCAGTAAGTAGTTGTAATATCACATTGTAACTTGATTATAATAAATGGTCTCTTCAAAATATAAGTACAAGTATGTCACTTTTCACAATCATAATGATCCAAACAACCATCATTAAATTATCAATTAGTAACAATAGTACATAATCATGAGATGATTATCCGAAGATAATCATTGAATACATTAGGCCAAATTTCCTTAAAACAATCCACAAAGTAATACATTTACATTACAATATTTACAATAATATAAACATGGATAAGTAGTAATCATCGCATGAAAATATCACATGCAATAATCAATTCAATCACTTCATAACATTTAACTCATCCTACATGTTGTAGGAGAGAGAAAATATTTTATATGGTGAGTTCATTGAACTACATGAATCATCTACTAGGAATCATGTTGCATTATTTTGAAATATAGAAACATAATTTTGCAAACTATCATCTTTTCTTCATGATTTATTAAAGCAATTTAACATAAACATGATCAAATTGGAGGGAGAGGGTTGTAGAAGAGGGGTTAGAGGGAGGAGAAGAAATTGGGAGAGGATAATGTTGAGGGGACCACTTTGTAGGAGATATCTTTCTTACGAAGAAGAACAAATGTATTATGTGTATTTTATGTGAATTGCTCAAATGAGAAAGGATATAAGGTGTGCAGGAATCATGGAAATATAGTCTGAGGTATCTTAGAAAGCAAGGTGTAGTCAATGAATACTTGAAAGGATAAGTTCCATATTTTGGTTCAATCTCGAAGCCTACACAACTGAAAAAATAGAACTTTTTGGAAGGGAAATGGAAAAGGAGGCTTTTCTATTAATTAACTTTTTGGTTGGACAACGTTTAGTATGCTAGCTAAGCTGAAAAACATGAAAGGGAAGTTGGAAATAAAAACTATGAGAATTAATTTCTTGCGTGGCTCACACCTATTCCATAACTCATATTTTTTAATGTGTTCCACTGTATCAATTCATTTTAGGTTGAATCATTCGGTGAATGTTTATTTTCTTAAAGGGGCAAAAATACAAAAGAGGAAAATGTAATAGGTGACAAGGTTAAAAGCATTGCATATTGGGTTTCTTATGTCATCAATTCCATTCACATTTGCATTTAGGTTTTCTTTGTAGATAATAAGATAATGAATAGGGTTTCCCCTCATCAACATTCATATTGATGTATGGAACAAGTGTGGGGCATGATGAAACAACTATATAAAAAATAGGAGCGAGCTTAAGAATAACATTGTATTGTGTCCATGTTAAGACATATGCAGGGATCAATTAGTCATTACAATAAATTTGTACGTAAGTTACAAGGCACTAACAACTGACAAGAACACAAAAAAATGATAAAATATGGGGTAAATGGGCTTTCCTATTATTTTGTTTTGTTTGTTATCCAAACGTAAGGTTTGACATTGTGCAAACATGTTCACCAAAGCGTTCATGCGACAACATCCAAAAAAATTCATCTATCCTTTATGCTTTGATGTAGGGTTTCTTATAAGATAATAAGATACTAATTATGGTCTCCCCTCATCAACATGCCATTTGATATATGGAAGAAAGGGGGGACATAATGAATTCAGTATTGCTAAACACGAGACGACCATATCAAAAAAGTAGTGACCTTAAGAATAACATTATAATGTGTCTATGTTAAGCGATATGGAGGGTTCACTTTGTCAATGCAATTAAATATTTCGTCGGTTTAAGGGCATTAACAATTGGTCCGAACACTATAAAAAAGAAGAAAAAAATGAAAAAATATGGGGAAAATGGACTTTGTTAATATTTTATTTTATTTGTTATTGTGTCAAAGTTTTGGATTTGATGTTTACTCTGTTACGTAAGATGAAGTCATGAAAGAAATGTTGGAGAAAAAATATGGGAATTAAATACATGCATGTCCTACATTTATTCCACATCTCAAATTGTTCCCTACCAAAAAATATTTTCTATATGTGCTATAATTCATCATCTTAATTTCACTTGAAGTATTTACGTGAACATAATTAATCCTTAAAAAGCTAAAATAAAATATAGGGAAAATATACCGCAATGATAACTTCTTGCAACACTTTACATTGACACTTTACAGTCAATCATATTAATGTTTGTGGCAATGATTCTTAGGTTCTTCTATATAAGAACATGGTCTTATGAGTACTCGCTATGTTATGAACACCGAGGGAAAAAAAACACAGAACTAATGCCCATCGAGTTTTAATATATAAAACATTAGTGTGAAAATCAAGATATTTCAAAAAAAAATCATACTTCTATAATAGGTGATTTAACCGAAATATCGCCAATGAGAGGGTCAATTCAGACGACTGTTGACTAGGTTGGAGATCTATTTGTTCAATGTACGGTGAAATGGTATATGTTTCAAGACAACTTACATGTCTTTTGTACGCTGCCATAATTGTTTCCATGACAACTTTTCTTGTTCTTTCATTTGGTGAAATGATTTACTGTAAAACCTATTAACACAGAACATGTGGAAAAACCAAGAAATAAATAGAGCGTGGAAAGACTCCCGAGTTTCATTTTTTGCTTATAAAATGTGTTTTCCAAAAAGTAATGTTTAATATATTTACACAACACTTTATAATATAAATGATGATGTTCTCACTACAACTAAAAAATTATTACCAGGATATAATATATTTTATATTTTAATGAAATTTAAGTAATTTACCATGAGGTCCTTGATCCGTGTTTGACTTGAATTCAATTTTTAAAACCTCTATGGACACTTTCAGGTACATATACTAAACTTCAATGTTGATGTTGAGGCGCTTCCATTTTAATGTACAATATGAACATCAAAAGGGATCTAGTGAAGAAGTGAAAATAGATTAAGAGAAACAAGGGAGAGGAAGAGGGGTGCAACAAAATGCATTTAAGGGTGGAGAAGTGTAGGGGAAAGGAAATAGGAATGGAAGAGGAAACATGAGAATATATTGTCTAAGAATTGGACGACATGTTTGTCATCCGGAAGGAGAAAACCCATGTTCTGGAAGACGTAGATGAAATTGTTGAGGGATATATCTTGCAATGCAGAATGCAATCACTACTTGTTGCAGAACTTACAATGACCCGTTTTCAGTTGTGAGGTCAACTAATTGTAGGAATTAGATGTATGGACATGTGTCGCTAATTGACACCTTCCATTGATTGGTCATACAAGTCAAAGGTAGATCAATGATTTGGGTTGCATTCCCTACATATTTTCCAAGGATCATATTGTCCCGCACCAAATATTATTTGTTAAGAATATTCCACAAGCATTTATATCTCATAAAGACGACACAAGAAAAACTGTGGAAACATGGAAAGTTTTAGGGTTTGAAACATGTTGTAAATAGATGTATTTTGTAGTAATTTGTAGCTTTGCCTTTTAAATAGTAAGCTCAAGTAAGTATAGGAAAAGAGATGGTGTGAAAACAAACATCATTAATTGAGTCGCGTAGAAAAAATTCAAAAAATTAGTAAAATATGTTTTTTATCTATTAAGCAAGTTTGTTTTTTTTTTTATGGCATCAAGGTTTTCGACTGGACAAAAATTAATTGGATAGGTAAGATGTAGACATGAATTTATTGTTGTAAATCAAAACTTAAAAGGTCGAGAAAAGTAAATATCTACATGCCCCACACCTATTCCATGAAGTGGGTTGTTCCTTCCCAAATAATATCTACTATATGTGTTCCATTAAATTGTCATAATCTCATGTGGTCTATTCACATGAGTGCAAAGTGAGTTTAAAGGGGCCAAAATAAAAATTTACAAAAATTCACAAGGGCCACAATGTGAAACCTAAACACACTACTTCTTTCCTGTAGCACTTTGTAGACATGTTTTTTACAAGTTCACGCTAGAAAAATTATAGTGAAGTGGGTGATGCAGGAGCAATAATTGATAATTGAGCCCTTCTAGGGAATGGACGTTAAGATAATAATCTCGTACCCACTCCACGTATTTCAAAGTGTCAACTATGTTGTGTTTCTCAATCAATAACAAACCTTTCTCTTGGGAAACATTATCAATTTCAACATGCAACGCACCCAAATGTTTCATTGCATGTTCATATTTTTTGTTGTAGTTTCTATTCTTTAAAGGTAGGATTGCAGAAGAGTAATTATCTTATAAGCTACACCCAACTCCAAACTCCTATGCATAGCCTTCTATATCATAATTTTGTAAACAGTTTATTCCCTTGTTTTTTTTTTCTTTTTAGATTTGCTTGATTGCTTTCTGCTACTCCTTGGTTGTTTCTTTTTAATTTTTACTATTTACCCTTCTCAAATGGTAACCCGCCATCATAGAATTGCTAAGATAATTAATTTTTTGGCTCTTCAATTCCACCTTCTCGATATCCTTTGTTTGTCTGCCTTGCGGCCTTAAACTATAGAAGTCCATGACCTCATTAGAGTAAGATGTATGTAGAACAAAGCCCAACACTAGCAATGGGAAAATGTAAGGGGAGCGACAAAATAGTAAGATGTGTATTTGACGTAGATAAAATATTTCGTAGTGATTTTTTGCTCATGAGTGCTAAGTTTACACATTTAAGCACATTATGTCAGAACACAACATGGCGGATAGATTGTTACAAGGAACCCCACACTCTTCACTTCCCAATGGTTTTTCCAGTTGTCTATATATTCGTAAACCATGCATCACTTCCCTTCCAAACATTATGTTGGGTGTGGATGAAATTCTTCTCGACTCTAATTTTTCCATAATCAGCGTCTTCCTCTCCCGCTTCATCTCATCTTCATGTCTCTCTTACATGTGTCTGAGCCCCCACCCCAACCCATATGTGAAACGTCTTTGGTGTAAAAAATTAACAATATAGATATATATAATGTTTAAGCACAACTATTATATGTGATGTTTAAGCTCACTCTTAAACATTCAAATATATACCTTAATATATGAATGAAAAGATCAAAATAAAATGGCTATAACACAAAGGGCAAAAAATCCAAAGGACGCCATACTAAAGTCATAACGTGGTCATAAGGAAACACATTTTATGTTACAAATGTTTAACGGAGCTACATTCTCACAATTCACCACAATTATCAACAATGTCTACAATTTAGGGAATTTTGGTGCTTTTGTGCTTAACTTTGCAGACGTTGACGGTCAATACACTATTTTTCGAACTAAATTCGATGTTGTCACTTGTCCATGTCTACACTGCACGCCAAACTGAATTTCCACTAGAATTTACTTGCAAAATGCTCCACTATATGCCATTTCTTTCCCTCTTTCTCCTCTTCTTCCACCCATTTCCCACTGATAGTTAAAACCCTACTTTCTTCCACTACAATCTTTATCTCGTCTTTTAACATCCTTGTAAACATATCAATGCCTACATTATAAACCATTAATAAAATCAAATGACAAAAGAAGGAAAGGAAGGAGAAATTACTCGACACATTGACAATAAACACATGAGCTTCAGGGGATTCCTTCTAGTTAGCTGGGGCTTCCACATATTGGGAAACAAAATAAGCGATTTGGTCCAACATTTTAAAGGAAACCAACATGTCATCGCATAGATCACCGAAAGGCCCCGTATATGGAAAAAATGTTGACGCAAAACTCAACAAGCACGATGTACATACAAGTAGGAGACCTAAAATTACAATTTTTTTGCCATTTATAAATTAAACCTATAAACCCTTGATTGATGGAAATAAACTTATTGCAATCCATCTAAACTGCATTCTTTGTTTATGTTTATGTTTCTTGCTCTATTTCATTGGGCTTGTAAAAACATCGATGCTCCCTCCTGCTTGGGATGCAACTAAATAGGAATCCACAACATTTTTTCATTGACTTGAGTCATGACATGAAGAGAAGTTAATGCAAGATTCAAATCCAAGCCCCCTACCTCACAATTACAGTGGCTAAATTTGATGGTCATTTAGACATTTTTCATGATTTTAGCCATAAAATACTTGCAAATATTTGAAAAAACCAGTCACATGTGACTTTCAATTAAAATATGACCGTTATTTTTTATTATGATTTATTGGTAAACTATAAAAATATATTTTAAATATATATATAGAATAATTTTTATAATTCTTATTACCAGTATAGAAATAACATTATTTTACATTCTTGAATAGAAAAATTTGAAAGTTATAGTCACCTAAAAATTGTTTGACAAGAATAGGTGGCTATCAACTTTAACCCCTACAAAGATGACGAGATGGACATCATCATCCCAAACTTGGAGTACATCTCTATAAAGAGAATGAAACAATCACAACAAATGAACGAGTGAGTAAGCTACTATGACTAAGTACATAACCATTTCATTTTATATTGTTATATTTTCTCGTATTCTCATCAATGGCTTCTTGATGTGACATCGAAGGAAAACATTTCATAATCCCGAGTGAGAAGAATTCAAGGTGGCGAAACCCGCACCTGACTCTCACATTATCCTCTTACCAACATCTCGCAAGCATCACAAGCCCTTCTAGCGCACGAAAATCTTGTCTCACCTAAATGGGAAAAACCAAACTCTCACACAACACAATACCTAGGTAACACCAAACTAAAAATGGCCACATGTCTATACTAACTAGGCATGCTCTAAAGGCGGTTTGTATCTGGATAGCTACCCAACCATCTATGTAGGGATATATGGAACAATAATAAGCCCTCTTGACACCAAAAATTCCACAATATAGCATTAATGGCATGCTTTTCACCGCCATCGTTCCTCTTTTCCTTGTCCTTTTCCAGCTTGACTTCCCCCATCAATGTCAATGCTGCCTTTTCTCCATGATCGTGAAAATGTGAGACTTTCCAAACACCCATTTTCACTTCTCCTTAGAGCTTTTCTTCTACACATAATAAATTAATACCCTGTAAAAACCTAAACGAAAAAGTCCTAAGAAAAAAGAAGGGGTGCAGGCACCTCTTGTTCCTTGCATGCGCTTGGTAATGTTCGCCTTTAGCTTCGGAGGAAGAATGACACCTTTCACATTTTTACATTCAGAATATTTGGAAGGAGATATGAATACCCTTTTCATGGCTCCAAACCAGAGGAGCTCCTTTCTTTCCCATGTTGCCACATTAAAATCATTCCTCGATGCCCCGAACATTCATCTTTAAAAGATATAAATAGGTGTATGCAACCAAACAAAAGAAGAAGAAGAAACAAAATATTTTATTCTAGGGATGGGACACAACAAAACAAACAACACAACATTCTTTTCCCAAAGGTCGTGCTTCCTACTACTCGCTACTTAATGTGGAAAGCACATTCCAAACTACAGGTGCGTAATTTCATAAAATATTTAGAAACTTAAACTTAAAACAAAATGGAAAGCAGCAATGTTCATGTCAGAAATCACCACCAAAATTCCAGAGCTTATTCTAAGAGCTTTCAATTATATTTATGAGAAAAATGGAAAAATTACCCTTATTCCGTAGAATTATATTTATGAGAAAAATGGAAAAAATTATGAACGACATGGGAATTTGTGCTCCGTATTCAACGACCTCCGTCCCGCATGCCCTTTCATGGGTCTCTCGACATGTGTCGAGAAAATTATGATAAACCGAAACAGAGCGCTTCAGCATTTGGTTGAGAAGGATTATACAACTGAAGCTTTCCGAGTACCAAGAAGTGTTGGATCGTGACCCGGGTGATGTTGTAGCAACTAATAACAAGGATTTGTGTTTGATGTATTCTAGAGATTTGCTCGGATCCATTAAGGTGCTAGAGAATGCCCTTGAGAGGGTGCCTATTCTTACATTGAATGAGAATGTTGTGTTAAACATATGTAGTATGTATGAATTGGCATTTGTGAGCAATGTTGAGACCAAGAGGACTCGAGTTCATGGATTGTGCAAATTGCAACAGAAGATTTTGATCTGTCTTGTACACGACTCTAGGAGATTAATTCATTTATTTTTAATCCAGTGATTTATTTATGTGATAATACCGTAGCAAGAGCACATAAAAGTTCTAATTTCTCAGTGAGTTTGTTTTTTTGGTGGAGAATCTGAAAAGGTACTTTTTATTTTCCAGTCTTTTTGGACATAATAAATTTCTTGTTGTCTTAACTAGAACACATTTGCTATTTGGATTCTTCTGGTTTTTCGGTTTTCTCTTGTCTAGTCAGCTGATACATTTTAAATCTATATCTAATATATTATTCACGAATTGTATTTGCAGTTGATTCAGAAAATCATTCATGAATCACAGATTTTACGTATGCGTGGAAAAGCGGCAGAGCAAGCGTGAGAATCAACAACGAACTCTTCCGCATACCCGACCTCCCGAGGTCATGCCGAGACTGACCGGTGGGGGTAGAATATGCGACAAACTAGTTAGGCGTCTAATGTCTTCACACGCACTAGTGGAATTTGTGAATCTAAGGCAAAGAAGGCCCTTCTAACTTGGGTGGTGTGATAGATCGATCAGCAAGGATGACTACTTGAAGGCTCAATCAATATCGAGCTCGGCGTGATTCGATCTATGGGTTGTGGAATACGTGGAAAATGACACGGGATTGTTTCTGCATATCTCCCGATAAGGTCATATAGTGGATGACAAATATAACCGACTCTACGGATGATTTTCTCGCCTAGTCCAGAATTCCTAGCCGTTAGCCACTATATCTAGTAAGGACAGTTGTTCGACGATGATAGGTGGAAGTGGAGTGGACCTGAATACCAAGGTACGTAGGTTAGCGTCTATATTGGATTGACCTGTGGACTCGTTAGGCTGTGGGATCTGTGGATCACAACCATAGATTCTTGGTTGTTGCGTCTTGTTATGGTCATACGCGAGATCAAGTTCTAATCCCTAGTATCCAGTAATCGTATGCTTTCTCAGCTTCTATGTTTAGAACCAACAGTTGTGCAATCTTCTCAGAATACCTCACAGGTGTTCTTGCGACTTGGATTCTTAAGCTGGTATCTATATCTACGAGGGTGTCTCCAGCGTCTGGCTGTGGAACTAAAGGATCACACCCGAATGTTTGTTCTCTTTCGAGCCCTTCTACAGTCATGTGGATGTTTTCTAGGGTAATCTGTAGTTTGGTGATCTTGACCAAAAATGCATGTCTTGGTCGTCTTCTATGTTTAATCCTCTTAATCGAGAACCGATCGTCGGTTGTAAAACCGTGGTTGTTCGAATACTTATATCCCCGAGATTTTTGTCTATGTCGACTATCGCTATGACGAGGTTTGGTTGAGGCACGATTGGCTCAAATATATACTGGGCTCTTGAGGTCCCGTGATTGTCATACGAAACAAAATGCAAATTTAATCATGAACTTTTTAAGTGAATTCTAACTACGTGAAATAAATTTAACATATATAAATTTTATTCTTCTAAGGAATATTTTAACAATTTTAAGGAAAGCAAACTATTTTAAGCGTATCTAGAAATAATAACTAAACAATAATTTAAAACAGCAGACAAGATAACCGAGTGTAGTTATTTGCTGTGATTTGTAGAATTCTTCTAAATAAATAAAATAGCTTGTCTAATCTACTACAAGATTCTCAATCCTACCTCGAAGTGAGGAGGAATCATAGTTTCTCGAAACTATCAATCCCCATGACTTCCTCGCAATATCGAGAATAGAATTTCTCTGAAATAAAGTGATTAACTACTCTATTTGATATGATTCTTTGATCTGACTAGAACTTTGAAATTTAAAACCTCGGATTCCGCGAGCGCAGTGGCGAATCGATGATGTGTGTGTGATCTCGTCCCCTCGGTATGATCTTCTCGTTCTTTCGTGTTCACGTGGATCCGTAAAAACGTGTAATGCTAGCACCCAGATAGGAGTAGATTTTGGGACAAGGGCAAATTTCTCGAATGCGACTGAGAATGCGAGTAGAGAGGGATAGCGCAAGAGTACGTGAGCTTGGCTTATGCGATTCCTAGCGGGATTTTACTGCGCGAGTCATGCAACATGAAGTGATTTGTTGTCAAAATTTCACCCCCCGGGTAAATTTCGATAACATGCATCAGAGTTTTGTAGTTCCAGGCAAGTAGGTTGATCTAGAAAAATTGTGAAAATCGGCTAAGTCCTAGTCCTAGGAGCAATTGGGACATTTGGGACGTCAAGGCGCGGATCGGCCGAAAAGCCTCCAGGCGGCCCGCAAAGCATTTGGGACAATCGGGCCAGAAGTATGCGGCGCGGCGGGCGAAGCCGATCCGAGGGCCGAAAGAGGAAGAAAACGACTAATCGAAAGTGGGACAAGTGGGACAAAAAGACCGAACCGGCCAGGTTCGGCCCGAAATGGGAACAAACACGGTTCGGAAGTCAAGGGACATTTGGGCCGCGAGTACTGCGAATCAGCTGGATCAGTAACCGGAAGAATTTGTCCTTGGCTCTTGGGACATTTGGGACAAATGGGCGCTTGAACACAGGTTCTACGAAACAAAGAAACTTCAAGTACAAGGAAAAATGGGATACGAAGGGACGCGGGACGCGGATCGCCGAAGGAGCCGAGCCAATCAATGCATGCCATGTGTCATCGGCCAAATATGGGACAAGGAAGCCCATTTCGGGCGGATTAGAGGGTTTTGTCCCAAACGGTTTGGGACATCCGGGACATAAAGACGCGAAGGGCGCGAGAGAGCCGGTAGACCCGTCGACCAATCAAATCATGACACATGTCACAAGGAAAAGGTCAAAAGTCAAAGGGGCGAGTTTTCAAGCATTGATCCGAACCAATGGGATAGTGCCACGTGTCCAAGCTAGGGCCCACAAGGAAGAAATGTGCCGAAGGGTTGGAAAACCCGACAAAGGAAGAAATGTGTCGAGGGGTTGGAAAGCTGACACAAAGGAAATCGGGTCTTGAGTCGGGAAACAAGTCGGAAAAGCATGGGAGGAAAACATGTCGAGCCACCTCCCAAACCCAATGCAAATACAGAGGAGAATCTTGAACTCCGATGACAAAGGGGAGGGAGAAGACCTTGCTCATCCAATCAACACATGACACGTGTCATCCAGTGGCGAAGCGCGGAAAAGCTTTTCAAATCCATTTTCTACTGTTATCTTCTTGATCGTCATATCTTTTGATCCAGAGCTCGGATTTCCATGTTCTTTATATCAACGGAAAGCTTATGAAATTCTCTACATGATTCTGGGATCAATCTCGAATTTTGGTGCATTATGGAGAGAGAAAATCGAGAAACGGCTCTGACGCGTGTTCATGGCTAGAGGCGACGTTTCAACAACCAGTTTAATGCGCATGGGTTGCATTCTTCTTCAAAGACGGCGTAAGTGACATTTCAAAGCGCCAAATTAATGCAGAATGGGTCGCATCCTCCTCCAAATTGGTCAAAGGTGACAGGGTATGGGTTGGTAAGATCCTCCATGCCGATTTAATGCATTGGCATTCAATGAGGAATGAGCTTGCACGTTTTCCTACGTTTCCCGCTCCTCCCACAGGCTCGACCTCCATGCAATGTAAAAAGCTAGATTTGGCTCATTTAAAGAAGTGGTTCATTCTTTCTGCTTTTCCCTCCCTTCTTTTCTTCTCTAGGGTTGAAAATGGAGTTCAAGCCTCCTCCCTTGCTCTGTAATGGCGTTTTTGCCTCTTATTAATGGAATGATGTTCTCGTAGTAAACTTACAAGCAACAAAATGTGTTTTGTGATGCATCCGTCCATCCTTCCTCATTTTTGCTTGTTCTCTTCTTGCCTCTCTTCATTGCGGTATTTGTGCATGTTTGAATGTTCATTGCAGGTTTGGAGCTGTGTTCATGGAGTTTTGGGACATTTTCTGTGAAATCTATCTTTGGGCCTCGTGATGCATCTCGTCCATCCTTCCCATTGCTCACCTCTCTTTGTCCCATGGCGCTTTGATAGATGTCCAACATTCTCCTTCTCTCGGTGTATCACCGTTTTAGTGTAGGCTTTTGCTTTTTTCCTTCTCTCTCTCTCTCTGTCTCCTTGGCATGGTTAGATTAGGATTAGATTAGCTTTCCCGCACCGGAATAGCTCGTGGCGGTAGTTTAGGAGTAGAAACCAGCCTTCTCTCGGAGATTCCTCTCTCGGTTTCACAAGTCCCACTCTTGGAGAGAGGTTTCCATGTTGTGTAATCACACTGATGCCTCGAGTGATCAACCTAGAAGCCCGATCTCGCATCCGTGGGTGCTTTGTGATTTTACATCAACCGCTTTTGGCATGCCCGATGGGAGATCACGAAGTTAGAGTTTCATCTTTCGAGGTGTCTCATTATCAAATAGAAAATCTCAAGCCACCGTGCGACCATCAATAGTTTTGCACGCCTGGGAGCTTAGAGGTCTTTCACTTCATCTTTTGCAGGTTGGTGTGTTCCTGTGAAGATTTCAGCCTTTGGAGGCACTTGCAAACACATCTGGCGACTCCATCTGATCAGCAACCCATTTCTCTGAGCTTGCAGACCTGTTTCCATCCATTTTCATCCATCTTTCTTTCCATCCCTTTCATTCTTTTCCATTCCATGAAGTTGTGCAATCATGACTTCATTTCCATCATGGAATTCACATCAACAACAACAGTATATTCCACCTCCAACATGTTTTACAAATCCTCCAAATCAGCATTTTGAGCAGATTCAAGATCAGTATGCATACCCATATGAGCAGCAGTGCCAAAGTTAGTTTGGCTATGGAGCTTTCCAAGAGCAAGAGTATGCATACAATGAAGACCATCAGATCCAAGATGCTGGTCTGCATGGAGAAAATCCAAAAGATGGAGGTGGGAATGGTGCAATCCGTGGCTCAAGCACAAATGAGAGCTTTCTGGTTGGTTGTCAGGACTCCTTGTCCATGGGGAGGCCCTTTTCCAAGACACTTCAGCCCTCGGAGAAGCTTGGACTTCATGATAAAGATGCTGCCCCAACTTGCACAATGGACAAGCTAAATAGAGGCCTATACATTCGGTGTTGAACAACCTTGTCAATGGGTAAGTTCTACACCATCATCTGGGTTTCTCTCTTCCCATTGCTCAAGCAAACATCATCTCATTTGGACTTGCAAATTTCAAACTCTCCATCTGCTGTCCCAAGTGTTGGATCCATCCCTCCATCTCCTAGTCTTCCACCTCATCTCAATTCTTCTTTCCTCTTTCCTTCTAGAATGCTCATCCCCTCCACAAGAGCTAACGTAAATACCCCTCCTCCAAAGAAACAAGAGGTTTCACCACCTCCACCACCACACAAAATTGTAAAATCAGTTGAGTTACAACCCATCCCTCCTCTTTGCATTCCCAAATCCATGTTGGGAGGATGAAAATCGAGAATGCCGGCCAAGGAAAACAATAGCAAAAGAGAGTGCCAACAAAGAGAAAGAAATTCAAAGTCTCAAGAGTTGGGCTCTTAGATTTGGGATGACAAAGATCCCCTTGATGGTTAAGCCTACAAAGAAGCTAGGGTTGAGAACAAATGGTGGTGAGGACGATTCTGCTGTTGAAGAAGAAGATCTTGCAGTCCCAACTTGTCCTCTAGAGCAGCAAATTGAAGAGTTTGACTTGACAAACTTCATGCTGGAGGAAGAGTTCAATCAAGAGAAAGATTGTCTTCAAACACTAGAGGAAGGAGAAGCTGCTCCAAATCCAAAAGAAGAGGAGCACAATCTAGCTGTGGAGGAGAAAAGTGCAGATCCAAGGGCTTTGAGCACAAAGCAGGCTATAGGAGAACCTTCAGTTCTTCTTTCCACTTCATCTCTCTCAAGTTCTAGTACTAAAAGGAGTTTGATCTCTCAAACTCAATATTGAGAGTGAAGGAAACCATGGTGGTCAAGTTGCGAGATCAAGAGGACACCATGGAGGAAGTTGAACATGAGTAGCAGGACAAAGCAATGAGGCGCTTTACTGCCGATTTGGAGGACTGCTTTGATGGAGAAGATCCGGTTGAGTTTTCACCATTCTCTCTTTCATCATCCACATTCCAAACACCGAGAGCTCTGCCATGAAGGAGAGCTTTCATTTGCAGCAGCCCGCATCTTATAAAGCAGCTTTTTGGAATCAAAATTGGAAGATTTTAATCTTCCATGTTCTTCATCTGGAGAAAGAGAAAGGACAGAAGAATTCTACCATTTCTTCCACATCATCCATTCAGAGGGTCTACAAGAAGACTCCATTCTTGGAGTTGAAAATCAAAGCTATGGGCATATCAAACGGATCGCACCCTACCCAATCGGGTATTTGGATTCATTGAGCCAAAGGAGAAGCCACAACCGATCATGCTCTTACTTCGGCATGAGGATGAGCTACAAAGTACCAAGGATCAGCTGCCATACCTCTTCAATCCAAATGCAGAGCAACTAAAAGAGGTATTGGATTTGTTTTCAGTTGATACCTTGATGATTTGGGTGGAAGACCAGCTTCTTGTTGATTTTCCACTCATCCTAACAGCCATGATCAGTGCCAAATCAATTGCATGGCTGCCAATTTTGAAGAAAGGAAGCTATTTCTCACAACCAGTTGCAGGGTTTGTTTAGCTTGCCTTTGCTTCCAGTTAGAGTAGAGTAGCTAGGTTTGCTTTCAGCAGAAGAAGTGCTTGTGCACACTCTGCATGTTCCATTTGGGGCATGTATGATTTTCAGTTTTGTACATAGTTTTTGGTGTTGCTGGTTTTGCTCTTGCACAGTTCTTTTCAGTGGCATTTTGGTAAGAACAACTCCATGTCCGGTGGGTTTCCAAGTGGCTCGTGAGGGGAGATTTTCAAAGTTCGAGATCAGTTTTCGGGCTCAAAGTTACTACTTATGACTCCATGCCCAATGGATTGCTTCAGAGCTGATCATTAATCTAAAGCAGTGATGACCCCACTCGAGTCGCTAAAACTCGTTGTCAAAATTTCACCCCGTGGTAAATTTCGATAACATGCATCGAGTTTTGCGCCCAGTGCAAGTAGGTTGATCCAAAAAAATTGTGAAAATCGGCTAAGTCCTAGTCCTAGGAGCAATTGGGACATTTGGGACGTCAAGGCGCGGATCGGCCGAAAAGCCTCTAGGCGGCCCGCTAAGCATTTGGGACAATCGGGCCAGAAGTATGCGGCGGGCGCGAGAAGCCGATCCGGCCGAAAGAGGAAGAAAACGACTAACTGCAAAGTGGGACAAGTGGGACAAAAGTAAAGACCCGAACCGGCCGGTTCGGGCTGAAATGGGAACAAACAATCACGAAGTCAGGGACATTTGGGCCGCGAGTACGCGAATCAGCCGGATCGGGCGAAATGGAAGAATTTGTCCTGCGAAACCGGGACATTTGGGACAAATGGACGCTAATCGGCAGGGTTCGGCAAACAGAAACTTTAGCACAAGGAAAAATGGGACGAAGGGACGCGCGGGACGCGGATCGCCGAAGGAGCCGAAAGCCAATCAATGCATGCCACGTGTCATCGGCCAAATATGGGACAAGGAAGCCCATTTCGGGCGGATCGGAGGTTTATGTCCCAAACGGTTTGGGACATCCGGGACAAAAAGACGCGAAGGGCGCGAGAGAGCCGGCAGACCCGTCGACCAATCAAATCATGACACGTGTCACAAGGGAAAAGGTCAAAAAGTCAAAGGGTGAGTTTTCGAGCACTGATCCGAACCAATGGGATAGTGCCACGTGTCCAAGCTAGGGCCCACAAGGAAAAAATCATGCCGGAAGGGTTGGAAAACCCGACAAAGGAAGAAATGTGTCGGAGGGGTTGGAAAGCCCGACACAAAGGAAATCGGGTCTTGGAGTCGGGAAACAAGTCGGAAAAGCATGGGAGGAAAACATGTCGAGCCACCTCCCAAACCCGATGCAAATGCAGAGGAGAATCCCGAACCCGACAGGCTGAAGACCTTGCTCATCCAATCAACACATGACACGTGTCATCCAGGTGGCGAAGCGCGGGAAAAGCTTTTCAAATCCATTTTCACCTGTTATCTTCAGATCGTCATATCTTTTGATCCAGAGCTCGGATTTACACGTTCTTTATATCAACGGAAAGCTTATGAAATTCTCTACATGATTTTAGGATCAATCTCAAATTTCGGTGCAGTATGGAGAGAGAAAATTGAGAAACGGCTCGACAGCGTGTTCATGGCCGAGGCGACGTTTCAACAAACCGGTTTAATGCGCATGGGTTGCATTCTTCTTCAAAGACGCGTAAGTGACATTTCAGCGCCAAATTAATGTAGAATGGGTCACATCCTCCTCCAAATCGGTCAAAGGTGATAGGGTATGGGTTGGTAAGATCCTCCATGCTGATTTAATGCATTGGCATTCAATGAGGAATGGGCTTGCACATTTTCCCACTTTTCTGCTCCTGGGCTCGACCCATGCAATGTAAAAAGCTAGATTTGGCTCATTTAAAGAAGTGGTTCATTCTTTCTGTTCGGCCCTCCCTTCTTTTCTTCTCTAGGGTTGAAAATGGAGTTCGAGCCTCCTCCCTTGCTCTGTAATGGCATTTTTGCCTCTTATTAATGGAATGATGTTCTGTGTAAACTTCTGAAGCAACAAAACGTGTTTTGTGATGCATCTGTCCATCCTTCCTCATTTTTGCTTGTTCTCTTCTTGCCTCTCTTCATTGCACAAGTTGGATATGTGGCTTACCAACAAATTAATAAAGCTAACCAAAGCGTATAATGAATTGAACTAAGAATTCTAAGATACGATGAGAGCAAACCTACAACAAAGAGAAATTCAAAGGCAAGCTTCTAATCTGGATTGAATGAAATGACAACACTGCTTCCTGCACAAGATGGAGTCTCGTGGCTTACCAACACGGAAAGCAATTTCACACAAAGATGTAAGTGAATTCAAGGTATGGCTTCTAAACAAGCTAACCAACTAAAACACTAAAATGAGGGAGTGGGAGCAAAGATAAAACTTCAAAAAACAACCAAGCTTAGACTAAAAACTCTGCAGACCAAATTCTTCACCAAATTGAGACCATTTGCATGTGCACAAACCATGCATTTATAGGAATTCAAACACCCAAAAACCAAAACCAAATTGAACTCCTAAACAATAAACAAAGGAAAACACTATTCTAGGGGACCAAAAACATAAATGCATGCTCAAGTCGGCAAGGAAAAGCTGGTGAATCGTGATATTTCACGCGAGTCGCGTCAAAAGAATGTTCTGGAAAACGTGCACAGGACCGCCGCTCTGAGCAGGGTGGCGGTTACAGGACCGCCGCCTGCAGGCGGCGGTTTCGCCAAATCAAGGTCAAGAGGTCAAGGAAAGAGGGAAAAGAGGGGAAAACAAAGGGCGCGGGGCTAAGCGGGGCATGTGGGATGTTAACGCATACTTCGAGGGCTTTTCTCGGATCCCGAACACCTTGCGAGGAGACCTGTATCATCATTGGGGCACTTGTTACACTGCTCGGGCAAGATAATACCCTACAATTTTGGGTACGTACATATTGCCCCTGAGAAGCATTTTTAGCCATGAAGAGGCATAAAACGGTGGGTCCGAGTATGGCAGTCCCGAAATGGGGAGTTAGGCTATACCTTACTCGTCCGTGTGTTGAAATGACGCCATCGAAATTCCCGCTACTCCGCAAAATGAAAAGAGAACTCAAGTGCGAGATAGATGCAATAACTTGGAAGATAAACGCTAAAATAATACGGAAGGAGAACATACCATTCATGCGGGGATAGAAACTTACCTCTATCAGCGCTCCAAACCCGCGAAAAGTCATTTTAAAACGAAACAGAATGATATATATATGAAAGTGGGCCCATTTTCCTATTCATTTGCACGAAGTTGATTTGATTGGTTTTGAGCTCGGGGACCCACGGTGACAGCTTTCTCACGCGAGTAGAGTCGAAACGTCGCAAAGTGAGATCGTGATCATGCCTCCATGTGTGGAACGCCACCAAACATCATAGGTTGGTTTTCTTCAATTTTGTGTTTTTCCCCTTTAAATTTGAAATGTTAAATTCGTTATGATGGGGGTTATTTTTGAAAATGTTAGGTTCAAAAGGTCCACCTAGGGGGCACCTCTTACCGGGTAGGCTCCATTTTTAGTTTAAATGGTCTATTTTTGCTCATTTTGGGCTTTTTGGGGTTAACAACCCGTACAGCGGGTTTTCGATCATGACTCGACCGCCGCCTGCCAGGGCGGCAGGTGAGACCGCCGCCCTATTCAGTATGGCAGATTCATAAAACCGCCTTCCCGCTAGTGGCGGCGGTTTGACCGTAATGCGAAAGAAATTGATTTTTGAGATTACACTTGTATTTTCTTGCACTTCTATATGTTTTTATGACCTTCTTGGTATTGTTCAGATATTAACTTGCTCTGTTTTGTGTGTTTTGGCCGTATGTAGGCGAGAGCAGAGTATATCGATGGAGCCGAGAGAGAGTGTGATCGGCTCTCCTGGGGTATTGATGCCCTTTCTCAGATGAGGAGGATACATTACGAGGGCCGGATATCATGCGTATATCGCGCGTGCCCCATGTCGCACCGTCTAGTCACATTCTTTGTGACTTGTTCTCATATTGGGATGCAGATCGGAACACTTTCCGATTGCCAGGGGTCCGTGGCGAGTGGACCATTACTTTGGAGGATGTCTACCGTATCTGGGGTCCCGATCATCTGGGAGGAGACTCACACCGGACGGCAGGGTCCTGAGCATAGATTACATGCAAGGTAGGCTATATGGGGGATGCGACCATCTCCACGGGTCGAAGAAGGGAGTGAGAGTTCGATCCATTCCTTCTTTTCCCATCCCCGTATTTCGACAAAGCTATCATGGGGATCCTTGCTTCGAGGCTGATCGGGATAAGGGAGGGGATACTTTACTATATCACGGGCCCCCATCATCACGTATAGAGGGGCATGGCCGGATATACGCCTGGGGCGAAGATATTCTCGGGGACCACCTACCATGACTTATACAGGGTGGTCCATTTACAGGACAAATCATTGAGCCACCCGACTCTAGTCATGAGTCAAAGTATGAGCAGCTTTATTCCTTATGGCAGAGGCGTGGAGGTGACAGATCCAGGGGGTCGTGAGGGTAGCTAGATGGTCGATATGTCGGTGCTTAGAGCACCTCACCACCCAGCCTGCCTCCCTTACCACAATAGATATGGAGGTGACACCGCACGGCTTATGGCCGGCATATGGGGGCGAGGAGACCCTTACATTGATCTCCCGCTCCACCACAGGGTAGCTTATCGACCGCGTGGGACGGGTGGAGGTACACCCTTTTGGCAGTTCCTCGCAGCTTTGGCCTTCCATATGCGGCATGCTTCCCCAATGGCCGGCACTGGGGTTATAGATCACCCACGAGGCTGCAGGGGGCCTAGAGGCCGTGGTTGGACAATGATCACTCCCGGCACTCCTATCAGAGCCGTGAGGGTAGTTCAGAGGAGAGAGCCGGTGCACCTCGGCACCTTTGCTTCAGTATTGCCGCAGGGTCCCGCTCATAGCAGTGATGACCCTATAGACATTGACTCCGATTCTGAGGAGCTTACAGAGGGAGGGTCGGAGGAGCAGATTGATGGTAGCGATCCTGAGTGGCGTGACACTCGTGATATTTTTTGCAAAGTGAGAGGGCCGAGCAGAGCGCAGAGAGAGACACTCTAGTCTCAGAGGAGCCACTCTCTCAGGGCCATGGTGGAGAGGACGAGTCGGTTGTGGGGCGACATGTTGCCCCTGCTACAGGAGCAGCTCCACCTGGCCAGCGGCATCCATAAATGGGTGCCGCCCCAGCGATCCATCTTGGAGGCCCGGTGATCCGAGTAAGTTATCCTCTCTTCCTTTCAATGTTTGTTTAATTTAAGATTTGCTTTAATTGCTATCTCTCCTTGTGTTTGTATCTTGTATATTTTTAGCCTCTTGCCTAGTTTCTGATTCGTTTTTCTCCTTTGTTTGCAGAGACCGTCGACGAGTGGCGGATCTCGATCCGCAGGCAGGTATGCACCGATTCCCGATGATCCCTATGGATAGGACCCGTGCGGAGCTATCTCGTAGATGCCGGGAGCCCTCAAGCACCGGCGTAGGCATACTGACGTCTTCGCTCCCATTTGGCATGTGGCTAGGATGGTGTCGATTCTCCGTACATGAGTTGGCGGTGCTATAGGGACGGCCCGAGCGTCTTATGAGGAGCCATTCTCATGGCGAGACCACGGCCGCTGCCCCGAGACCCTAAGCCTTTCGTGCATTTAGAGCGCCGGCGTAGCCGAAGTCCTAGCGAGGGCGCACACCCCTGAGGGGTCACGTAGGGGTTGAGAGGCGACTGGCCCTATGTGTTTTGTACTATAGATTCTTTTGTATATCATAGGCTCTTTGAGCGCTTTGACCATGCCTAGAGCATGATGGCATTGATATAAACATTGATTATTTATATATATGCATTCATTTTTGGATCAAAACTTGTCACTCGTGTTTTCCCTTTCTGTTTCCAGCTTCCTCGTGTATACTACGATGTATGTTTTATATGCTTTCTAGAATGTATGCAATGGAAAACAGATGATGCAAATGTTTGCTTTCTTTTGTGTTTCATGATGTTTGATACATGATATCAGATATACTTGTGATCTTAAATCTTAGTTTCGTGGAGCGATTTGGATACCTCATGTTTGTTTTGGCAAAGTGATGAAAATAACCAATATGATGAACAGATTAACTTGCCCCACTCCTAACTCCACGCAACTAGTAAGATGCGAGGGCTCATCACCAAGAGTCAAGAAGGGCGCAAGTTATGAAATATGGTGAAATGATAGTGACGAAAGATGACGAGGCTTTGGTGGAACCAAATTGAAAACTACAAGCTTACTCTACCCGAATGACTTCATAGCTTTTCGATGCAACTTGCTTTGCGGTTTATCTAGACTTAGACCCGTAGATGGCCACATAGTAGACAAAATTTGGTTTTTTTTTTAGGATTTTTAGCTCTTTTTGGAATTTTGAATATCCGATTCATTCGCTTTTGACTCAAAGTTTGAATAGTTTGTTTATGACCTTTAACGCTTACTTTGTCAAGAGGACCCCTACACTTTGCCCCCATGCTACTAGTAAGAAGCGTGGGTTTATCACCGTGGGCAAGGCATAGGCGAGTAAGGGCATTTCCATCCTTTCCCAACCCTACGTCACTAGTAAGAGACGCAAGCTCATCACCGAAGGTCAGGTGGGCAAGGAAATGTGTAAAAATAAAATTTTCTCGTTTAATCACTTTTTGACTTGTCTTTTTGAGTAAAATCTCAAGATATGCTTATTTCCAAAGAGATGTGTATATGGGATAGATGTGACACCATGAAGCTTCTAGAATGCACCATAGGCAAGACACCTATCCTAAGAAGAAATCAAAGTGAGAACAAACTTGTAGATCTTGGTATGGTTACCGTTAAGACTTCGTCATGTCTCGATTTTGTTTGATTAAAGATTCCAAGATGATTCGATGATACACGAAGATGGAGAGGTATGATTAAAGAACTTTATGCCAGAAACATCATGAGTTTGTAGTAAATTGCTTTGATAATAGATTTCGATCACAATTTATGTAAGAACAAGTGGACAAAATGATCCTAATTTATATGAAAATGCAATGTAGATAGTTATATAGGTAGCGTTAGTTGCTTATGCGTAGAAACGCTTGAGGTGCAAGGAATTGACTGTTTCACCAAACTCCTCACCTTCTAACGTACATAAGAGATAAGCACCATTTCCGTAGTCCTTCATGACTCGGTATGGGCCCAACCATTTGGGCCGGAATTTCCTTCCTTCGCCGGTCTTCTTGTCGATCCGGCTGTCTAGTCTTAGAACTAGATCACCTTCGTATATATCGCGTCATAGACCTTCTTGTTATACTACGGCACATTCGGTCAAAGATAAGCTCTATGCGCATTGCTCAAAGATCTAACCTAGTTTCATCTAGGCTTTCTAGTTGGGAAAGATGTGCTTCTCTCAGTAGCGCCTCTTCATCCGTAATCCTTGTAGTGAAATGCGGAGATCGGGTATTTCGACCTCAAGTGAGAACTGCTTCGCCCCAAATACTAGCGAGAAAGGAGTTGCTCCCGCTGGTGTTCTTATTGAGGTTCTATGGCCCACAAGGCCGGATATAACTTCAAATGCCAATCTCGCTTGTTTTCTTTCACCGCTTAAGGAGAATGGCTTTCGTGTTTTGTTTGTTGCTTTCAGCACATGTCCGTTGGCTTGGGATAATACAAGAAGCCGTATGATGGCTTATTTTAAATTTATTGCATAGTTCGCGAACTTCTTCATTTTTGAAAGAAGTTCCATTATCGGAGATAATGATTTGCGGGATACCGTACCTGCAAATGATTTGATTCAAAATGAACTTAGCGATCACCGAACCAGGTACGGTAGTAAGAGGCATGGCCTCCACCCATTTGGTAAAATATTCAGTGGCCGTGATTATAAAATTATGGCCGTCTGTGGATGAGGGAGAGAATTTCCCTATTAAGTCTAGGCCCCATGTAGAAAAGGGCCATGGAGTAGCGATTGGTTGCAGAGCTTGTGCTGGCATGTGGATCTCATGAGAGAATTCTTGGCACTTATGACACCTGCGTGCGAACTCTATCGCGTCATGTTCTAGAGTGGGCCAGAAATAGCCCATTCGATGTATTTTTCGAGTGGTGGCATGGCCACCGAAGTGGCCTCCACATATACCGCTGTGGGATTCGTGGAGAATCCTCTTGGACTCTTCTGTGTCAACACACCTTAGGAGCATTCCATCGAATGCTTTTCGATAGAGCACCTGCTCTATAATGACGTATTTAGCTATGATTATGTGTAACCGCCTTCTTTGTTGCAGTGTAACTACCTCCGGGTACGTATGGTCCATGATATAATTAATGATATCAGTGTACCAAGGACACTCAGAGATAGTGGGTCGAGTTTCGATGTAGTATACACATTCATCTGGAAAGTCTAAATCTACTAAATCGCCTCCGTCTAATGGGTTGTCAGCTAACCAATCCATGATGATTTGTCCTTTAACCGACTTCTGATTTACAAATGTTAATTCGAACTCTCCCATTAAGGTTATAAAACGTCCAGCCTTTTTAGACAAGGACCTTGTGTGAGAAAAGTCCGTAAATGGTCCGTCTTTACCATGACCTTCGTTTCTTGATTCAAAGATGTAATGTCTTAGGCGTTTAGTAGCAAAGACTATGGCAAGGCATTCTCGTCGCCTTGTGTATAGCGTGTTTCATAGTCGAGCAATGTTCGCTAATGAAATAAACCGCACGTTCTCTCTTGTCTTCGCTTTCGGGCCAACATACAAAGCAATGAGACATCGGTAGCCCATGAGCATAGAATTAACGGCGATCTAGCTTAGGTGGCATTAGCGTAGGTGGTGATAACAGAAAACGCTTAATCGCTTCAAAAGCTTCACTGCAATCTTCTACCCAATCAATGCTATAGTCCTTCTTGAGTAAATTGTTGATTGATGAATGGCGAAGCTTAGGTCCGGATAAATCTCCTGATTGCACCCATCTTTCCAAGAAATGATCTCGATTCCGCATTCACTCAAGGTGGGACCATTTCGAGGACTTCCCAAATTTTGGTTGGATCAACATCGATCCTCGTGATGATATGATGTAACCTAGGAGCTTTCCTCCTGTTACACCAAAGACGCATTTCTCTGGATTTAGCGTGACTCCGTATTCTATTAGACGTGAAAGAATGACGCGGAGTACTTCGGGATGGTCACAACGCTTCTTGGCTTTAGCCAATAAGTCATCTACGTAAGATTCCATGATTTTATGAATTAGATCGTGAAATATGTATGTCATGGCCCGCTGGTACGTAGCACCGGCGTTCTTGAGACCGAATGGCATAACAGCGTAGCAATAGGTTCCCCAAGGAGTTATAAACGTGGTTTTAGCTTGATCTTGCTCGGATATTCTGATTTGATTGTATCCCGAGAATCCATCCATGAGAGACAAAAGTTCAAAACCAGTTGTTGCATCAACAATAACATCTATGGATGGTAATGGGAAGTCGTCCTTAGGGCAAGCTTTGTTGATATCTCGAAAATCTATGCAGATGCGTATCTTTCCATTCTTCTTGAGAACGGGAACGATGTTAGATACCCATTGGGAGTAGTCAACTGGCTTGATGAATCCTACCTGAAGGAGTTTTATTACCTCCTCTTTTACCATGAGAGCTACTTTGGGCTTCATGGGTCTTGATTTTTGTTTAATTGGCTTTGATTCGATCTAGTGACGAGGTTGTGCACCGCAATGTGGGGCGACTCCGTCATCTCCTTGTAATTAAATGCAAATGCCTTCTCGATGTTCTTTTCGAGAACCTCGAGTATGTATTTCCACTTCTTCTGGGGTTAACGAAGAACCTAGTTTCAATATTCTTGGTTCATCTTCTGTCCCAATGTTGACATCGATTGTTTCTTCGATCAAAGAGGCGTTACCCTCTTCGAACTCAGGTGGTGCTGGAGGTAAATCTAGATCATCCCATTTTCTATCGCGTATATGCTAGGTTCCATTTGTGAGGGAAGATCCGTTACGGGATTTCCGAAGTAGGAAGACGAATGTGGAATCAGGGATAAATCTAGCATGTGATAGGAGAGATGTAGTGCTGCATAGGCATTTAAGTAATCCAAAGTAGCCGCATCATTTCCAACATGGTCTAGGATGGTAGATTCACTTCCGCTTGAAAGAGGATTTGTCATTGTTTTTATCAATGGTTCATCACGAATGGATACTGTGAAGTGAGTATCTTCTAGCTCATTGCTTGGAGTAAAACGTGATGCTGAGGTTGCTATTGAATCGGTGAGAAGATTTTTCTCTGGGATTGCTTCAATGGATATGAAGTTAAACGCCTTGCTTAAATCTAATACAACATTTTTGTAGAGTTGTAAATGTTCGGCTTTAGTTTCATATACTTCAGAAACTTGGTTTGTCACTAATTGTGAGTCTCCCAAGACTCTGACGTTATCAATACCAATTCTTTTGGCTAAGGTGAGGCCAAGAAGAAGGGCTTCGTACTCAGCGCCGTTGTTTGTGCATTCAAAGTTTAGCTTAAAAGTGAATGGGAGGAATTTCTCCTCGGGTGAAGTAAGAATTATACCCGCCCCACTCCATAACGGCATTTAGCTCCATCGAAATGGAGAGTCCAATACTTAGCCGGGAGTATAGATGTTGGGGCATCTGCTTGCGCTTACACTCTACTTCTACCATACGTAGAGATCCTCCACGGGTGTGGCAAGGAACCAACACCTAGGAAAATCCTATGCCTACCGAATCAAATGGTAAGAACATTGGTGAGTCTTGTTCTATCAACTCAACGATTTTCGCAGTAGTCCCTAATGATAATGTTTCTTTAGTTTTACCTTTAGGGGTTGGAATTGTTTTGGATATGCTAGTAGTTTCAAGATCCGTCATAGGTATCAACTTTTCCTCTGGCTTTGGGTCAGAGGGTTTATTAAGTTGGTTTGTTGGAAGTTCAAATTCTCGAGTGCACCGGTCTTTTCTTTAAATCAGCTAGGTGCAAATCGAAAGGTTTTGGATCGCCTTTGGCTACAAATACCTTTCCCAGATGCAAGAATCTTACTTCTTGAAATAGCGTGGAAGGGATTGCCTTCATTCGATGTATCCAAGGTCGGCCGAGGATCATATTATAGTTAGTTTCTCGATCTATAATATAAAACTCACCAAGATGGTTTTGGACCCTAAGGTGACCGGCAATATTATAGTTCCTATCGAAGTGGCTTTAAGGCTATCATAGCCTCTCAAGGTATTTCGTGTAGTGGAACAATTTGTTTCTCCATATCCAAGTTTTTGGAGGAAAGAGAAAGGGACTATGTTAACTGCAGCCCCGTCGCCAACCATTGCTCGCTTTACATAGTTATTATAAACCCACACTTGTAAGTGTAAGGTCAATCACCTCGGCATGCGATCTCAAGATCTCGTGGGCATTTTACTTATTTCAAATATGAATTCGACATCCTTGTCCGGCTGCCCCGGAGGGTGGATATCAAAATCTACGTGATTTACTTGTGTTTCAGAGGTGGAGTGATGTTAATTAGATGGCCTAGACCTAATGCTTCTAAAAGAGCAGCTCTGTGAGGGGGAGAGTTCTTTAGTAAGTCCAAAATGAAATGTGTGAGAAGGTCTTTGTTAGGTCACTAATTAAATCATATGCACCGATGGGTTTTTCAACTATTTGCTGACTCTTATCTGTCTCTGGCAGATGACTTGGGCTCGGTTGAGAGAAGTACTCTCGTGTTCTTGTTATAGCTTCGATAGGTAGTTCAACGTCTAATTCTACCAAACTAACTATCTTGGGTCTTGGTTGAGCTCCTAACTGTGGCGCAACTGATGGATTTAATGAAGTCGAGGCTTCATGATCATTGTTTCCCGTCATTGCACCTTTGTTTGTTCCGGTTGGATTCAGCCTATTGCCATCATGATTTGGGAGTGGATCATTAAAGATCTTGAGGGGAGCATTCTGAGGGGAAACTGCCCCTGCGAGCGTATTTGGTTGTGATGAGACGGGATCTGCCAAAAACAAGTCTGTGAAGAACTGTCTTTGTTCTTCTGGCAAGCGTTGCATAAATTTATTGTAGTCACGGCACGTTCTAGTGTCGTGACCCCAAATTTTATGGAAACCACAATAAGAATTGGGGTTGTAATTCCCGCTTTGTTGGTTTGGTGTGTATTGTGGCCTAAAATTTTGATCAAACTGTTGCCTATTTGGACTAAAGTTTTGGAATTGTTGTTTCTGGTTTTGACTTTGGTTTTGATAACCAAATGAGTTTTGGCTTGGCCCTTGCATGGGATTTCGCCGTTGTTGTTGTTGTTGTTGTGGATGGTTAAAATCCACTGTATTGACCGTTGGGGTAAAGTTGTTGTTTCGCTGGTTGTTTGTTTGTGACGGAGTATTAACAACATTCACCCTCTTGGGTTGGTCGGTTACCCCATCCGTTGTTACCCCACGATTTTTGTTAAGGATTTTGGGTCCTTGATTGACATTTGTGGTAGTTGTAGTGTTTTGAGTGGAGGTGATTAACCTCCCGTTTGTTCCATAAGTCTTACGACCACTATCTATCGCCGCTTGATCAATTCGCAGAGCGCTCTTAAGTACTTCATCATAAGTCCTTAGTGGGAACTTCTGACTTCTTCCTTCACTTCTCTCACCGAGAGAATGAAGGAATAAATCACATAGTTCCATCTCGATCCATGTTTGGAGCACTTGGCGATTTAATAAAGAACCGTACGCCACCTCTGGATGAAATGGGCGATGCATTTCATCGTGTTCTTGTTTGATGTGCAAGAATTCTCCGATTCCTCGTTCTCAATAGTTTGTTCATGTCAAAGGCTTTGATGAACTCGACACGAGTTGTTTAAATGAATGTATGGAAGCTTCTGTATTCTATAATACCAATAGAGAGTGATGCCTTCCAAGGTTTTGGGAAATATTTTAGAACAACCCCATCCCAAGGAGTAATTCTCGTATGGTCAGTAGCGTAAGCTTTGATATGCGCGTTTGGATCTCCCTCACCCTTGAACTTGGGCAAATCAGGGAGAGGTCTTGGAAGCATGACGCTTCATATGGTGAAATCTAAGGGTTCCTTTAGATATTCTGAATAAGTCCCTATCGCATAGCTTTCACCATTGATGGTGGTTGGTCACGAGGAGTGCTTGGTGGATAGGTTGTTGATACATGGTGCAGCGTATGCGTTAAGCAGGGGCATAGGGAGGTCCTTGCGTTTGAGAAAACATGCCGGGAGAGGAGAACATATCTCCTTGTGGGGATTTAGAGTACATGTTTAAATAGGACGGGGTATTGTCGAGGAATGGATTGTTTGACACTAGACCGGAGGAATAGTGTTAGAGATGGTGGGCCTTGTTGGCGTTTGTTGAGGAAATTGAGGAGGCATGCCTAACGTGCCTACTCCTGTGAGGAGATCTACTTGGCCAGAGTGGTATGGAGGATTGGAACTTCCTGTTTGTATGAACGGAGAATTTTGATTTGCTTGAGCAAGTTCTAACCCTCTCACTCTTTCTACTAACGTTGAAATGACTTCATTTGGTGAAGTCCTGTATTTACCCGAGCGGCGTTTGTTGTATACCCCGGTGTTGTATAGGGATGTGATAGCCTGTCATGAACCGATTGCTATCTTGCCAAGTTTCTCCGAGATATTTCCTATAGAGGTATTTTCTTGAAAAGAGATCTCGGGTTGTACTTGTAAACCTCCTATAGGTGGGTACATACCCCAGGAGCGTTGTTCACTCCTAGGATAAGGTATTGATTGTCCATCGTCTAAGACCAGGTATGGATCCGATTGCCTACTAATTTGTGGTCTGAGTAGTATTTGAGGAGACGAACCAGATTCTCCGGTAAACGTCATATTGTTTGAACCTGAAGGCTCTGCTTGTTGGGTTCGAGGGAGTTGATCTAACTCCTCGGTTTGAAGAGACGAACTATATCTGATTCTTGGGGTTTGTGTTGACAACTGATTAGTTGAATAGTTGTCGCCCCATACTGAGAGCGAGGGTGATGATTGCCTATTTTGTTGGGCGTAGTATGCCTCGAGACCCAAGAGGGGTCTGCCATATGCATCGAATCCCGACATATTCGGGGGGTATATGAATACCCGCAGAATAATGGGAAGGAGCGAAGGTGATTTGTGAAAGGAAACGTGATATTTATGACTCCGAACGAGAAGGTAGGAAGTTTTATGTCAGCTTCACTAATTTCGTTTGTTTCACGTCGGGTTCACCAATTTTGTACGCTCGAAAAGTGACAAAGTAGTGTGAGAATCAACAAGGAACTCTTCCACGCACCCGACCTCCCGAGGTCATGCGAGACAGCCAACCGGTGGGGGTAGAATATGTAGACAAACTAGTTAGGCGCCTAATGTCTTCGACACGCACTAGTGGAATTTGTGAATCTAAGGCAAAGAAGGCCCTTCTAACTTGGATCGGTGTGATAGATCGATCAACAAGGATGACTGCTCGAAGGCTCCAATCAATATCGAGCTCTGGCGTGATTCGATCTATGGGTTGCGGAATACGTGGAAAATGACCTGGGATTGTTTTCGTATATCTCCTGATAAGGTCATATAGTGGATGACGAATATAATCGACTTACGGATGATTTTCTGGCCTAGTCCAGAATTCCCTAGCTTCGTTAGCCGCTATATCTAGTAAGGACAGTTGTTCGATGATGATAGGTGGAAGTGGAGTAGACCTGAATACCAAGGTGCGTAGGCTAGTGTCTATATTGGATTGACCTGTGGACTCGTTGGGCTGTGGGATCTGTGGATCACAACCATAGATTCTTGGTTGTTGCGGTCCTGTTATGGTCATACGCGAGATCAAGTTCTAATCCCTAGTATCCAGTAATCGTATGCTTTCTCAGCTTCTATGTTTAGAACCAACAGTTGTGCGATCTTCTCAGAATACCTCACAGGCGTTCTTGCAACCTGGATTCTTAAGCTGGTATCTATATCTACGAGGGTGTCTCCAAATCCGGTCAGTGGAACTAAAGGATCACACCCGAATGTTTTTCTCTTTCTGAGCCCTTCTACACTACATGTGGATGTTTTCTAGGTAATCAGTAGTTTGGTGATTTGACCAAAACGCATGTGCTTGGTCGTCTTCTATGTTTAATCCTCTTAATCGACAACCGATCAGTTGTAAATCTGTGGTTGTTCGGAATACTTGTATCCTAAGATTTTGGTCTATGTCAACTATCGCTGTGACGAGGTTTGGTTGAGGCACGATTGGCTCAAATATATATTCTCTGGGCTCTTGAGGTCCCGTGATTGTCATACGAAACAAAATGCAAATTTAATCAGTAATGAAAGCAAATTCTAACTACGTGAAATAAATTTAACATATATAACTTTTATTCTTCTAAGGAATACTTTAACAATTTTAAGGAAAGCAAACTATTTTAAGCGTATCTAGAAATAATAACTAAACAATAATTTAAAACAAACAAGATAACCGAGTGTAGTTATTTACTCTGTGATTTGTAGAATTATTCTAAATAAATAAAATAGCTTGTCTAATCTACCTTCCACAAGATTCTCGATCCTACCTCATAAGTGAGGAGTGAATCATAGTTTCTCAGAAACTATCAATCCCCACACTTCCCCTGGCAATATCGAGAATAGAATTTCTCAAATAAAGCGATTAACTACTCTATTTGATATGATTCTGACTAGAACTTTGAAATTTAAAACCCGGATTCCAGTAATGCAGGGCGAATCCGATGATGTGTGTGTGATCTCGTCCCCTCAGTATGATCTTCTTCTTCTTTCGTGTTCACGTGGATCTAGAAAAGCGTGTGATGCTAGCACCGATAGGAGTAGATTTTGGGACAAGGACAGCTCAGAATGCAGATCGAGAATGCGAGTAGGAGAGGGATAGCGCAAGAGTACAGAGCTTGGCTTATGCGATTCCTAGCGGGATTTTACTGCGAGTCATGCAACATGAAGCGACCAGAATTATCCTATACGAAGAGCAAAACCTGCAACTTTAATGGCTTCCTAAGCTATTCCATTCCAATGGTTTGGATAAAACAACAACACTGTTTGCACAAGTTGGATATGTGGCTTACCAACAGCTGAATAAAGCTAACTAGGCATATAATGAATTGAACTAAGAATTCTAAGATACGATGAGAGCAAACCTACAAAAAGAGAAATTCAAAGGCAAGATTCTAACCGGATTGAATGAAATGACAAGATCGCCCGCACAAGATGGGTCTGTGGCTTACCAACAAATGAGCAATTTAACACAAAGATGTAAGTGAATTCAAGGTATGGCTTCTAAACAAGCTAACCAACTAAAACACTAAAATGAGGGAGTGGGAGCAAAGATAAAACTTCAAAAATAGCCAAGCTTCAAACCAAAAACTCCAGACCAAATTCTTCACCAAATTGGACCATTTGCATGTGCACAAACCATGCATTTATAGGAATTCAAACACCCAAAACCAAAACCAAATTGAACTCCTAAACAATAAACAAAGGAAAAACACTATTCCAGGGGACCAAAAACATAAATGCATGCTCAAGTCGGCAAGGAAAAGCTGGTGAATCGTGATATTTCACGTGAGTCGCGTCAAAGAATGTTCTGGAAAACGCGCACAGGACCGCCGCTCTGAGCAGGGCGGCGGTTACAGGACCGCCGCCCGATCAGGGCGGCGGTTTCATCACTGAAGGTCAAGAGGCCAAGGAAAGAGGGAAAAGAGGGGAAAACAAAGGGCACGGGGCTAAGCGGGGCATGCGGGATGTTAACGCATACTCCGAGGGCTTTTCCGAATCCCGAACACCTTGCGAGGAGACCTGTATCATCATCGGGGCACTTTGTTACACTGCTCGGGCAAGATAAAGACTCTACAATTTTGGGTACGTATAATCACCCACTTTGGGCTCATAAGTAATGTTGACATCATATGGGAGTTCTGTTCTTCCTCTTATGTTTTAAATTCATTTTGAAGGACCAATTCTTGTGCCAAAATGGTGAACTGGATTATGTGAGAATAGGAGTGGTACCAATGTTTTCTTATTAAGTTTAGTCCCATAATTCTGATGGTCTACACCACTCTTCTATTTTAACAACGATTGAACTTAATTTTGGGGGCAATATTTATGATGAAATAGACCCAAATGATGTAAATGATGATTGATCTGTAAAACAGGATACTGGTTTTACTATCATTTACTGTCAAGGAGCTTGGGAAAAATATGTGAGCCAGATTGTTACAATGTTGCATCCCTTTCCTTGCTCTTATTTGTATTGGCAGTGAATATCAGCTCCTGACCTTGATGAAGTTTTAGTTCATGACATATTAATACGACTTGGCCATTTGTAATACCTATAGAGGGAATGGGGTTGTAAACATTTTTTTCTTGCTTGTATTTGATCTGTGCATACAACCTTTGCATCTTGGCTTTCAACTCTGTAAACATATGGATTTATTTTCCTTTTAAATTGTTCTAAACTAAGGTTGTTTTGTATCATGATGCACTCAACATTCACATTGATTAATCCTTACTATCTGTTGCCTGCAAATTTTGTTTCACAAGGAGAAACAAACATGCAACTTTGTTTCTTTTGAGCGGAAGGGCTGCAAGAGAAGACATGAAGCTGGGAACCCTCAAGCCCAGGGAAGAGAGAATTGTAGCAGATATGTTGAAAGGAAAACTAGACAGCGAAAAAGCAAGGGTTGTCAGGGAACAAAAATAGTTGGAAGATTCGAGCAGAGCACTGCAACGCTACCACCAAGACTCCCTTTACAGAGCATTGCATGATAAAATATCCTGCATTTTTCTCGATTTGTTGGTCAAGGACTTGGAGGTGAATAAGTCTCAGAAAAACCCTAGCTTAACCTTGGCGGTGAAATGGTGCCTTCTCTCGATTCCTTGTACGATCTCTCTACTCTGCTCTACGAGAACATTGCACGCAAGGTTTTTCCCTGTGAAATTACACAGACGTGACAGATGATCGCCATTATGCCTATACGATCCGTGACAGGTTGAGGAAGCAGGTTTTGGTTCCACTGTGAAAAGCCATGCATTTTCCTGAGGTGTATATGAGCACAAATTTGTGGGGAGAATTGCCTTACAACAGAGTGGCCTCCGTGGAGATGAAGAATTACAAAAACATGTTCTTCGTGCATGACTCGGACCATGGCTACTCCCATTTGCACAATAATACAAGCACAATATTTGATATGCGAAGGCATTAACCACGCAGGAACCCAAGTTAACGTTGAATATTTAGCAGTGACTGGATAGTTAGTTGCCCCTGCTAATGCTTTAGTTAATTTCAGCCCTTCTTGGTTTACATTCAGAAGGGGGCATTATTGACTGCTATAATTGGAATCCTCTTTCAGCCCTAGAGGCTGCTGTAATCCAGTGAAAGTTTCATTTACACTTGGTTGATTGGTTATTTTTTTGCTTTAGCCCTATATGAGGCGTAATTTTTGTATTGTTAAGCACAAATGCACTTACTTTTTCCTATCTCTAAATGATGGTGTTGACCTTAAGGACTTCACATGTCCCACACTTGCTATTTTCCGTTGATTCTATTCTCTAGAAAGAGTGAATTTGTGGTTTCCATTATTTGCATTCATATTCTGGTTACTTTTAGTAGAAATATGCATTTTACCTCCTGCCAGAGATTTGGGCTGAAGGTTTCCTCTGTACTAATTTTTCAAAGATAGAACAGGTTTCAAGCTACCATCATCTCTAATTGGCCGCGAAGGCCTGGATGACTAGCCATGATTATGAGTGTCAAATGCCTCTTGGTTCTCGGAATGCATTGTTTTCTAGTATCTTTAAGTCCCTATTTTTACTCGTGGTTTCTTAAGGCTGAGTCAAGAGTCTTAGTTTGAAACCGACTAGACAATTTTTCTGGCTCTGTGCCCTTGGAGCAATATTTCTTGATCAACAGAATAAAATTGGGTACTCTAGATTTTTTCTTCTCATGTATTGGAATTACCCTGGTAACACTGACCACAAATATTGATGCCAATGTAGTTGCCCCTGCTAATGCTTTAGTCAATTTCAGCCCTTCTTGGTTTACATTCAAAAGAGGGCATTATTGATTGCTATAATTGGAATCCTCTTTCAGCCCTAGAGGCTGCTGCAATCCAATGAAAGTTTCATTTACACTTGGTTGATTGGTTATTCTGCTTTGTTGGGTCCTATAGGAGGCATCATTTTTGTGGACTATTTTATTTTAAGAAATTGTGTCTTAAATATGAATGATCTATACTCATGCAATCCCCTTGGGAATTACTTGTACTACAGAGGATATACTATGAGTTCCTTGATATCTTTGTTGCTTGGTATGGTACCTGTCATTTTGGGCTTCCTGCAGAATGTTGGCATGTTAAAACTCAATGCATCCATTTTTGGGTACAAGCTTTATGTCCTCTAGAAAAGCTACAATAAGAACCTGACCCAGAAGGACTTGCAGTTGATGGCATCATTTGTACTATTAGCTGTTATTTCTGTCATGCCCTATGATCACAGACATGGTGCTCCTCATTTTGAAATCGAGAATGAAAAGGAAAGGACCTTAAAGATGGCTGGCCTTCTTGGATTTAGTTTGGATCCCAAAAGGGATGCCCGGGAAGTGGTGGGCTACATCCATGGTTCTATCTAGATTATACATTTGTATCATTTTATTTATTTATTTTCTTTGGAAGGAGTATTTATTGTATACTAGATGTTTTGCATCAATTGATGATCCTCCCTGTTGTCTAACACTTTATGATAATTCATTTTAGAGTTGTCACGCTCGGAAACTCTTTCAGATTTGGTAAGATAAAAATATTAGAAATTACTAAAGTTTAGTTGTTTACTCTCAAAAATTGTCCAATTAACCTATAATATACATTAACTTTATTGAATCATATGTTATGTTCCACACTCCATTTTAAATATTACAACATTTGTTTGATATCACTTGAATTGAATGTTACGTGCCAGGAAGATGGGTGATCTTCCATATGTAATTCACCTAGAGTTCAAAGTTGTATAGCTGTTATGAATAGGAATTGTCTCTTATGAATCTTCCGACACTCACTTCCTTCACAATTAAGTTTACATTTTACATGCTCATTATCTATTAAAAAATCTTATATTCTACACACAGGTCAAAGTTTGTTTGGATGCAAAGAATGAGTTTGTGGTCTGTACTAAGCTGTTTTCTCCTTTTTTGCATGTCAGGTGTCTAAAGGTGTGATGAATTATGTCCCACAAGAAGTTAAGGATCTGTATTATCTATTGGAAAATGATTTCCACCCATTGGATCTTGCTGAAAAAGCTCAACCTCTTCTGGGAAAGCTCTCTAATCTTAGTGACAAATTGTCCTCGGCTTCTCCTGTTCCTGAAGTACAATTGGAACAATATATTCCTTCTTTGGAAAGGCTAACCACATTGAGGGCGTTGCAACAGGTGATGTGGTTTTATTTTTTCTTTTTGCATGTTCAGTCACTCCGTCACTCACTTCTTACTTTATGCATTTACTTCACTCGTTCATCATATGTGTAGCATTAATCTTGTTATTGTGTCATGGAGGATATCTTTTTAAAAATCAAACCAATTTTTTATAGTTACTTTTCCAGATGTATTATTAACTTCTATTGTTGGCACGCACATGTTTCACGTATCTCAAGTGTATCAAACTATGAAAATTGGAGTCATAACAAGGATGATGCCCTTTTTTGCCTTCACTATTGTTGAAAAGCTTAGCGTGGATGTTGTTAAGTACAATTTTGTGCAGATGAAGATTGACCATTTAAAGGGTATTGTACAGTTTGGCAGTGAGGAAGAAAAATGCAATGTTGGTTTCTATATACCTTGTTTATTTGAAGATATTACTACTCCATGGATTGTTTGTGCAGGACCTTGAGTCAAACAAAATTCCAAATCATTTGACTATTCTTGCAAAGTGTTTAAACAAGGTTAGAAGTCTCATACAACCCCAAACCATTGAGAAAGCAACAAAACTGACTCTGCATGTACCCCTCTTACTTGAGACAATAGAGAGAGAGCACTGGAAGCTTCTTGCTCACAAAGTTTTGATTGAGAGGCGCAAGGAGGAGCAAGGGCGCCAAATGCTTGAAATGGTATTTTACATTAATATGCAACATATAATATAAGTGTTTGTGTCTATTTTTTTGATGTTTCTAATTTACTTACTACCATTGGGCTTTATCAAGGAACGTGAAGAGGAGTCCAAGAGATTGAAGCAACAAAGACTAACAGAAGAAGCAGAAGCTTGCTAATTTTTCCATGGTCATCAACGTTATTCGGGTTTCTTCAGGACTTATAGGCATGTTGTGTTATTGACTTGCAAAAGAAAGCGGACCACTGACCTGGAAAATACAAGTGATGCATCTTACTGCTTCACCGTTGTACATGCAAATCCTAAATATAAGACCAGCATCAGTATTTATATTGACTAATTATCCGAAATCCGTCAAAAACAGATGGTAAATAAATAGACTGCTATTGCAAGCAACATTTTTGCTTCCAATTATGAAAAATGCATTTTTAGGGGTGTTTCATTGCTTTGGTGTACCGAAAGCACTCAAACCTGAGACTTTGGACCACTAGGAAAGCACCTATGACTATACATTTTGGCATAAATAATAAGAGAGCACGTCCTTGTCACCACATCTGGAGAGACTTCACACATATTTTTGTGATGTCGAGGAGGTTTTTGTCCATGTTGTGGATTTGGTGTAAACAAATAAAATTCACAGATAACTGATATTATTAGGGTCTTACAATTTGACATGTGGAAAATGTGTGATACATGCATTTCAGTTGGGTCTCAAACATGGAACCTTTTCAAATTTCCCCTTTTTTAGTTTGTCCTCTTTAAACGCATATTGCACCACCATGAATAATACTTGTAAGATAGAGATGATACATTGCAACACAGTGTCCTACCCCTCTATCGAACCCCTTCTTGATAACCCCTCATCCTTTCCCTCTTTTTTTCGCTTCCTCATTTTTTCATTCTTCACTCCATCCCGTCCGGCGTCTCCATTGTACATTTGACGTATGATTTCTAGTTATTTAAGACAAAATATTGGTATCTATTCAATACAATGTTCCTGCAAGACAAACTACACCGATCATCTCCAATGAAAAGTGGCCAATTATTCTCACAAAGAACATTAAATTCTTTAATAATCCTTAACCATACCAATGATCCATAATAAACCTAATATAAGCTTTGTTATTAGGTAAACAAGAAACACATTGTATACATGATCGACAACCTTAATGAATATAAATCTAATGAACCAAAGTTGTTCTAAATCGGTTTAATTTATTTATGAATGAACCAATTTTGGATCTCAAACAAAATATCACTTCATCACAAAACATTAATGTATAAGCCTATTTTACTAATTTCCCCAATACTCGATATAGCGAGTCATTAATTCACACATGGAGGGGGCCAATATCCTATTGATTATAGGGTCTAAAATTGAACTTCTAGAATTAGGTAACACCTAAAAGACTATCTTTTTACCTTAAGGATGAAACATGTTCTTTTCAAATGGAATTCCACGGAGTTACATAGACGAGATCAAATTGATCTTAGACTATTTCGGATAATTCTGTTAGAAACAAAACAATCAAATCCTTAATATTTTATCCATCAACCATTATGTAGTGCCCACATTTTACACACCCAAATACAACAGTAAAATACCAGGATAATTTTTTTGACTTACATTGCTCACTACACACAACACCGTAAGGGCTCCAAGTACAGAACTCGACTCACATGTGACAATCACATAAGTCATCGACTCACATAGACACATGTAGACGACATCGGCACGTCGATGCCACACTTTTCCCAATGAACGAATACTAGCAATAACATGACCACAATAAAAGGGACTTAAGGATTGACAACCCACAACACAACATTACCATGGTTACATCTAGAGTACGTTAAACATCCAATAACATTATTATGTAAGCATAATTTTCTCCCTTTTTCCACCTACATGTTCTGAAAATTTGTTTCACATTTCACTTATTGTTCAACCAGTTAATTTTGCTCTTTACCCTTATGAAAATCTTCATAACTTACATAAGTATTTTCCATATTTCAAATTTCATACAAAATTCTAACTCTCTCATTCTTATGTTAAGATTGTGCTTCCCAAAATGCTTATTCAATGTTTAGAGTTTAACCTTGTTACACAAGTGAACCTAACGTGATGTCAAGATGAAATCTTGGGATCAAGGAAGACATAGATTTGAAATAGCTTTTTCCCCAAGAACATCCATCGATCACGGAATAGTTATTTCGCTACCATTATTATTATAGTTCAATAATTTGTTAAATTCCAAATTTGATTTTTATATGTATATCTTTTGTTTTCTTGACGTTTGGTCACACCAAGGTAATTTATATTCTTTCGTAATGCATGAAAAAGTTTAATTAAGTTATAAGGACTCCAAAATTGACCTTAATCCTAATCTCCAATCTCGTGTGCAACATTATATGGTATGCTCTTACATCGCACTAAGGTCTCGTTCTTAGCATTGTTTTGAAATCAGGAGTTACAGAAGTATTTGACTAACATCTTGAAGGGGTACATGATCGGAAGAATTGTAAACTATACATGAACCATAAGTGACACCTCCTAATCAGCTGAGGTTTGGTTTATTCCAATATGCACTTAATGATCTACGCCTCAACTATATAAGAGTTTAAGGCAAGCAGACATATTTATACTAAACCACATTCAAGAAAAATACCAAGATGTTATTTTGATAGAATCCAAGGTAGCACCGCTGAATCGTTCCTTCGAACAATGACTCATAAGGTGAATTCTAAGGCGGTCTTCAACACTCGGCAGTGTCGACCAAGAAAAGACATTCTTCTCGCGATTACCAAAACTAGAAGGAAACCACATACTCGGATAAGGTTGGGCCATGTTATTCCTAAAATATGGGTTCACGACAATGTTGCTAAACCTAATGACTATGACGGTAAACTCCAGCTAGGGGTTTTATTTACCTAACCTAGAGGTCGCATCGAGTGCAAAGTTTAAGGTCATTCTACGGTTTAATTTCTTATATGGTAAAAAAATCACCCATGCAGTAAGTTATGCACGAATATTTTATTAGGGTTGAGTGTTTCCATTAAAACTCTTTATTATGTTTGCAAGGTAAGAAGATAACCCAGTAATTAATTTAATCATTTATAGAATACTAAGAAAGTATTACAATATACTAACTTCAATTTCAATTTACTATGTATAAATCAAACCCTTTTTTGCCATACACAACTAAGAAACAAATTGAACCGGTGATTAGATGCACATTTCCTAAGTATCCCTAAAACTAGCATATCATGCATATTAACAAATCTCAATTATAACTTTTCGGTAACAAGAGACTACATTAGACAGTTATTCATTTTACAATGACCTATAAAAATTACAATAATAATAATTAAATTACACATCACCTTTTTTTGTCGTCATTCTTCCATCCTGCAAAACCCACGTGAGCATGATATCAGCGATAAATCGCTGGCATGGCATCCACCCTAATCAATCATAATTATCATTTTTCAGTTTCCCATTTACATCTAACAATAATTACAATTTGCAATCGAAATAAAAAAGGTCTAGAAACATGTATTCATTGCCTTTCATTTTTCTTCATTTTATAAACCTAGGAGAGAGAAAGAGAAAGGAAGAGAGAGAAAACATCATTTTGTCAAAAGTTCCAATACACACAACAAGTTTCATTATAGTGTTTTAAAACAGCTTATTTACGTGTGTTAAAATTTTCCAGTAGTGATTTGGCGACCCTATGAGGGTCCTGCATTTTCTACTTTTACATTTTCTCACTAGCTACAAAACATACAAAATGAGCTCGGAGGCTAAGAAAATGCTTCCAAAGGTTATCTCCCAATGAACACGCACACCACGACTAACTTTCTACATGTCCCCAGATATACCAGGAGTTCATAGCAACTGACGGAATTGAAAAAGAGCGAACGGTTTGCGTTTGGCGGCTAATTTTCCGGGGCTACTGATCGTAGTTGACCTAGTTGTAAAATGACAAAAGTTAGCTCGAGGGCCCAAAAACCATGTCCAAAACAACGTTTCGATGGAGGAGCATGCAACGAGACATCTCCTACTAGTTCCCCTATATAAAGAGAATTCATTAGAGTTGACGGGACTGAGAACTAGAGGACCATTTTTAAACAACAACAAGTTTTCTGGAGCGACAAGATGAAATTGGACCAGTTTGACCTCGTCAAACTGCGACCGGAGGCCTACAAAATGGCTTCGCCAAACTATCCCTGAAAAGTGTTCTTTCCTATATTGAATGTTCCATGCAATTGTCTAGTATAAACACTAGAGGTTTGTGAAGGTGGAAAGTAATTTCTCCATCCAGGTTTCAAATGACAATTCAAAATGAAAGCCAACTTTCTAGATTTATTAGCTTTCAATTGCTGTAAACCAAAGGTAGCAGGGCTCCTATAAGAGCGTCAAAAGGAAGTCATATGTTCGTTTTGGGTCAAACCAAAGGTCAAGGTGACTCCTCGTATACCAAGGTACACGAATGAAACTTCACATCTCGTTTCCGAGTCAAGGGTACTTAGTGAGTCTCCGAAAATTGTAAAATTTAACTATTTAAAACAAGGAGAAGGTCAACTTTATCAATGGAGAGTCAAATTTGTTTAGTCGATAAAATGATATTGGAGTGATCAAGAAGGGTAACAGTTTTCTAAATCATCTCAAAGCGAGGGTGATAGTTCATGGTTTAAAGTAGACGAATTATAACGACTTCGAGAGTTGCGACACGACACTTTATTGTTTTGCAATGAGTTGAAGAGACATTTAACTGTATTTAAAAATCCTAATAATTTAAAATTATATTTAGTTTCAAAAGAGAACTAAAACACGAGAATTATGAGAGGTAAGGGAAGAAGAACCATGCCTGGAGAACGAAGTCGGTCGAAGCCGCAGGCTTTGGTTCAACATCTTGCTCGGGCACTTTGCCAACCGGTTCATGAGCCTGGATCTAACCTCCACCACGTCACACCAACTTCCCGATCACTTGAAGTTTTCCAACAGAGTAAGTAGTTGCTTGTGCATTTCTAAAACCTTTTAAACAGATCCATTATGTGCATATCCTTGCATGAAATTTCAGCTATCCACGTGGGCTAATCTGTGTTTATTTCTTGGAGGAACTTTGTCAAACGCTTCATGTGCTTTGTCTCTAAGTCCAGGCTTTGCATTCAGGTCTAACCAAGCATTTACAACTACATGCAATGGCCATATCCATACGACTTGATTCAAAGCACCCATTTTAACATAGTCTGGGATATACTAGCAATGGCAAATATGTCCATGAAGACACTAGGTGTTTGCATTTGAAGGAACAACCACCGAGCTTCAAGGTGATTATGTGGTCTTCTGGACTATCATGGACGTCCATAACTGCTCCTTCGTTGCCATTTTGGCACAAACACTAAGGATGTTGGAATCGCATATTGTCAAACAAGCATGCGTTGTGTATGCGTTCACATTTTGCACACATGCCAATCTGGGCACATGACAAGACATTTAAAGATATCATCTTCCTATGATGCTTTGATGGATGTCCATGCGTGCGTTCTAATTTTTCCCATCTTGGCACATGCTTTGGAAAGATATCGCAGGTGGGGGGGTGTGGCTTCAAACCCGCCAACCGTATTTTGCAAACAGTTAATGTGCTCATCAAAAACCAGCAACATAATGATTAATTCTAGGCATGATTCTACAAGAGGCACTCATGCCATCGAAGTATTTACAACCCTCATGCACTGAATCCTGCCTGGCTAAATGCTAAGTAAACAAAAATGAAGCTTACATGGTCAGGGTATGTTCCATAAGACCACATCTCTTTGAGGCATTCTGTCAAACAGATCACAGCCATTTTTTTACACATCCATCTTGTGCATATGTTGCCATCATGGCATTCCATGAGACAACATTTCTTTGAGGCATTCTATCAAACAGTTTATGCACCTTTTTAACAGACCCATTTTTTGCATATCCTCGCTATCATTACAGTCCCCCAGAATCGCATTTTCTTCGTTGCATTTAGTCGAGCAAATGTCGCATGCTTCCATGTTTTACATATGCATCGACTAGGGCACTCATGCGACAACAACATCTCGACAAAATTCTTCTACCCCCTTTTTTGTGATGGGAGCCCATGCAGTCCAAGGGCGCGGGCTGAAGGATGCCTGACAACATTAGAAAACAAATGACATAAAATCCTCCTCCGTTTTGCTTTATTCTCCCACGCAGGTATGTGGCGTGGCCTGGGAGGAAGCTGAAACGGCTGTGGAGTCTGGCTTTACCCGAATCAAATGCATTTGCTTGAAAGCTTCCAAGGCCTCTTCAAAAACTCCTTCTAAGCAGATCCTTGTGCCCCCAAGCCAGCCGCCCCATGCCCAAAACTAACTCATTCCAAAAGCCAAAACGACAAAACCCTAACTGCATTTTTTTATTTCCTCCACTTTGCCCTAATCCGCCCCTTTTACGGGCTTTCATTTATTTATTTTTAATTCCTTTTATATTTATTTATCTATTTCTTTTGTTTGTTTTAATCTAAAAATGTCATAAAACCCTAAAACGAAGTAGAATAACAATAAGCACGAATAATAATGATCGCCACGTTAACAAAGATAACACAAATTTATTAATAATAATAATAATAAAATAACGCAAAATTTATTAATCATAGCCCGTCAACAATGAGTAAAACAATAATAAGTACCAAAACGAAAATTTAATATAATAATTATTATGTAGACGTTCCCCTTCAGGCTGGACACGCCCTAACAACAACGAGACACCAATAAAACCACCTAAAGAATTCGAGAATGAGATTCTCCTTAACAGGGTAGTCGAACAGGCGAAATCCAACAAGAGATCAACATGAGCACGACGACATTACACGCTTAGCAACATGATCGTTGAAGGAGAAAAGGAACAAAGGTGAACGGGGCATTACACATTGTGAATATGCCCTAGCAGATCTAGGAATCCAGGCATACCTCTAATATCAACTCTAGAAGGAGCATAAGTTGACCAAAGATTCATGGAAGGGAAAATGGGAAAAGCATCACTCCTAAGTTGTTAGCACATAACCCATTACCAATACACTTTTAGGAATGACTCGATCATCAACCTAGAGCTCTAAAATATAATACGTTAACCATTCAAAGCTATATATGATCGTTTACACCTAATCACACGCACGTTCACCGCTGACATCATATTGATATTTCGCCAAAATAATCACAAAAATGTATTGCAGCGCAGTGGTTGGGCATGACCCCTATATTTTTGGAGGTCGCGAGTTCAATACACGCTAACTTGCGTGATGGTTAGGCTCTGCCATATATGATAACCTTTAATAGTTAGATAAATACAAAGCTAGTTGTTCAATAACCCAAGAAGTTTATTTACGCATGGTCGATACTGATCAGGCTGAACACACCTTCTGCTCAATACAAATAGTTTCTTATCCATACAAAACAACTCAAATGAACCCACGACTGAGTAGGTTATCAATGCTTTATTTCTTATATATGCAATCACATAATGTGAATGGTCTTTAAATATGGAATGCAGTCACAAGCCAGTTCAGAAACATAAATACTAAGCATATTTCTTAATACCCATTTACATAACAAGTTTCAGAAGATTTGTGCAATCAAGTTTATTAATTTATCAATCATATCTTTCCAGATTCAAAAGCAGAATAGAATACCAAACTACATTCCATTATTTCAAAGCAAGGCAACAAATTAAAAGTTAGATATTCATGCCTGGAAAAATGACCAATTCTCTTCAATATTCCCTTCCACAGATACGAGAAACCAGTATACACAAACAAATAATATGTCCCCGGGTTTCCTTCAAAATCTCCACGAAATAGAACCACAAGAACTCCAAATTATTTCTCAAATTTAAAAAAATTAAACGCCCTTGATGCGCAAAATAAATGCATCTATATTTAGCAAATAAGACCCATGCAAATCCCAACTACAAATAACTTCAAGTTTCTTCATGCATGGCTTCCAAAATAGCTCAAGGATAGAAATCATAGAATAAAAATAACAAAAACAACTCGCATGCATTGGTTTGCCATGATGTTTCCTGAACCAAAGAACCGTGCATGATGCACTAAAGTCTTACAGTGCCAACACATAGTTTTGGTTTGGCTATTTCTCCAAACTGAAATGGAGGTGTATCGAGTGGTCCTAGTCTATTTTAAAACCATACAACAACCAAAGTTTGCATGGTGTTAAAACATACCATCAAATTTCCAGATAATGCATGTCGGCCAGTATTTGAAGGATTATTTAATAATTTAAACTTTACCAAGGTTCATAGTTATGGTCTAGGCTTACAAGCCATAACATTATCAATGCCCTCCATATGGTCTTAGACCATTTATCATTATATCAAACTTAACAAATTTCTCCATGGTCCATGACCATCAAAAGTAAGATAATGGACTTACACCTTGCATGGTCAACGCCATCTTAGATAAAAATTAAATAAACATTTACTCGACCATCATTATAAAAAAAAAAATATCAATATCCCGTGGTATTAAATTCACGTTTAACGAAATTATCTTACCTCGAACAAGGAAATATTACAAATCAACTTTAACAATTAAGTAATAAAAATAATAATAAAAGATAACTGCTTCCCTTACCCGGATATTGTGTTACGACAATTATCCCATCATCTAGGTTTAAGACCCTCATTCTACTCATCAAAATTAAGCCAAAATAACAACAACGATAATTTATGTTATTTAAACATTGCCAAACAATTTAAACAATCATGTAACATTTACCTTGATGATCAAGAAGGTTATCCATACAACAATGAAGACCATTTAATGCTTTGCGGTCTATGACTGTTATAACAAACACAAGAAGGTTAGTTATATCATCCAACAATAATTACTTCCAAACACCAATTAATGCAAGTGTAACAACGAAACATATTGTCAATATTACGAAATCATTACCTACAAAAAACAAGGTAAAGTTGAATCATACAATCATGTACAAAACAAATAAGTCATAAATATAAATAATCCAAGAATGCATGTCGACGAGTGTGGTTTTAATGTCGTGCATGCAACTAATTATATGTATATATATCCTTTAGGGATATATGTACGTATGTATAGATGCAAACGAGACTATGTAACAACACTAGTCCTCTTACATTCATAAATCATTTCATGCAATATAGCTTATTTTTGTGACAAAACAAAATGAAAATGCGGGTGTGACACCTCAAACCTTTACAAATGAATTTTAACCTAAAAAATGAACTAATAAAGTAGTAACAATCAACTACCTTCCTCATTAACAATATACCAACATTAATGTAGAATAACGTGACCAAGTTCCTTCTCAAGGAAGATCATTCAAAATTATCACCATCAAGGAGTTCCTACAAGACAAAATAATAGGTAACACCAAAAGGGTGCATCATAATGAACCCTCCATTTGAATAGAATCCTAAGATTCTCCATACCCTCCCCATCCATCAACAAGATGCCCCGAGGAAGCTCACACAAGTTTTATAGTCACACATAACTAAACAATATCTCCACCCCCTCTCTCGCACATAATGCAACATATAATGATAATTTACAAATTAAATCAACCACACACATAACCAAAGATCCCTAACCCAATCAAATGATCCATCTATGTGAAAAATAATACAATCTACATAGTGTGGCCTCCAAGGCCAATAATTTTTGGTTTATTGATGTAGTCACATCAATTATCTCCACACTCACATCAAGGAGTTTGACTATCAACTTCAACTCGATTCAATACTTGCAAAAATGCACCTTGTTTTCTTTATTTGGAACAACAAAACTTGCAATTATATCCTTTAGACTTAAAATTGTTTCATGAAATGCTACAAACAGTTTCCCGATTTTCCATCTAGCATATCTCAGTCATAAAGAGCCTTGGAATTACAAGAATTGACCCTCTTTCTCCAATTTTTCAAATACTGCCTATTTAGGCCTCTTGAGAACAACAAGCAATGGAATGGTGAGTAAGAGAATGATGTAAAGGTTCTATGAAGAGGTTGCAAGGGTTTTTGAGTATCCTTAATGAGTTACAAGTGTGGGAAACCTCATTTGATTCAAATATTTGAGCAATTTTCACTTTCTTACAACTACTCCTTTCACAAACTTATCTCTTCTTACTGCACCTATTCCCCACCTAGATCTTGTTACAACTTGTAATTGCACATTTATTTTCTCTAAAAAAATATCAATTTACATCCCTTTTAGACCTAAGGTTCTTTTTGTAAAGTTTAGGGTTCCTCCTTATATGAAATGTCAAAATTCACTCCTTAAGTCCCTAAATAGGTCATCACTTGTTTTTGCTACATTACCTCGGTGGTCTATGTCATGAAAAATCATCCAAGGGGTAAGTGTTTTTGTCTTGAATATTTTTAAAAACATTTAGAACATCTCTTCACAAGTCTTCCTACAAAGTTTCGAGTTAATTTCAAGGGTCCAATCAAAAGATATTAGAGTTTTCTACTAGAAACCCTAACCGTGAATGTATAATGAGGCCAAGACAACAATTTCACCTTCCAAATTCTCTATGTTGAATATGCAAGGCTAAGACTTATTCAAGAATGTCTATATAAACATTTATAAGCTTATCCATTTACTAGAAGGCTAAAATATTCCCTATATCTCATGCTTTCTCCTCAAGTACCCTACTATGTGCATACAATATCGTGGTTCTATTTATCTCGTGAGGTTATTCAAAGAGAAAAATATATTTATCACCTTTATAACCTTCATACCCTAGATAATACCCTTTATGAAATGATGATAATACCATAGATAAATGAATTGATTACCTTTATAACCTTTAAAACCTTTCATGACCTCACTTACATCATTACACCTCTTAGACCAAGCTTAACGAATTAAAATATTTAAATTCTCCTTTTTGGAGGGAAACTACAAAATTCCCATTTAACACACATGGAGGACTTAAGATAGCTATGAAGGACTCAAGGACACTTGAAAGGACCCCCACAACCTAATACAATCCAAAAATCATGACAAACCAAAATTTACTTATATACAAAGTTGATGCTCCTCCATCACCTTCTTATAATAAAGAGACCCCAATATTTTTGACAAGACAAAATGACCAACATCAAAACAAGATCTACAAAGAAAAGAATTTTTCTCAAAATATGTAGTGCCCACATTTTTATAGCCTCAATTATTTGTTGACTTCTTTATTCATAGACATGATTTGACATGGATTTGATATATTTTGGACATTATGTTATGATATTTGACCTTCTTGGACATGTATGGAGATTTGGGCGCGTAACGCCAATTTGACTTGATTAGTATGTTGACACCTTTTCATTTGATGTTGTGGATACTAACTTATTGCGATGTTGTTTGGACCTAATTGATATATGTTGGATACTTAGTTTAGTCAGCATGTCTGGATTATATGGATGTATGTCATTTATATTTATCTCTATGGCTAACTCATGGTAAATTGTGTGTAATGGTGCATGTTTTTGCATTTACGATTCCATGATGATATGATAGCATATATTTCATTGATCGCTTATTGAGTAGTTGATTTACTTTGTATCGGACATGTGCATTTAATGTGTGCAATGAGTGTGCAAGTGACAAGTCACAGGAGAACGTGGCTTTCGTGGCAACTACACAAATTGTACACAAGTGACCCACGAGGCTAATTCCTAACCATGTTAACTATATGAGCCCTTAGTATTATACTTCATTATTTTGGGAACTATGAGTGACCCTTATTTGTAGTGTAGTATGTCATGTAAAATTAATTTTGTTTAGGATGTTTTATTTTGTTAAGTAAACTTTGTTTGGGGACTTAATGGCCCCCACTTGCATTAACTTTTGTGTTTGGGTAAATTGTGTATTAAATAGAAAGGATTAGGGTCACATGTGTACCCTTGAGTGGGCCCCACATCCTCTACACTTGTGCCCAAATGTGCCAAACCAAAAATTGGGTTATTTATGGCATTTTAAGTGACCCCTTTTAGTTTTGGGAGTTCACTTAGCATGAAAATAAGCCCTTGGACCCTACCTAATAGGTAGGGGGGCTTAATTTCAAGACATAAAGGGAGTTTCCCTCCCATTTTTCTCTCTTTGGTCACCATCCATGTAAGATGGATTGGTATGTGTGTTTTGTAGAAAGTTGCACAATCTTGTTTTATTTTCATTTTGGGCATTTTGGGAAGGGAGTGTTAAAAGTGAATTTATCTTTTCTTCTTTTTATTTTGGAATCTTTGACTTGAGGGGAAGAGAGGGTGACACATGTCACCCCTCATTGGTGAGGAAATTTATTGGATTCTCTTCAAATTCTCCCTCATGGGGAGAAAGAGGACTTTTTTTTAGTTTTTGCTTAGTGCTTGGAGATTTTGGGAGCTAGAGCTTGCTTGGATAAGGAAGTGGAAAAGCTTAGAGTGTTGGAGAGCTTTTGGAGGTAGGTCCTTTGTGCTCATTTTATGTTTTAAGTTATGCTAGATCTTAGCCTTGTTTTGTTTGAAATATGTGTTTTGTTTCATGTGTGGTTGTTGTTGAGTATGCTTTTATGTTTTTATTTTTATCCATCCATCAAATGGCTTGATGGATTTTGGAGTTTATGGGGAAGAGAGAGAAATTTTCCTCTCAAACCTCATGGCTTGATGGGAAAGCCATGTAGGTTTTTTTTTACTCCCATCATATGGTTTGAGGTGGGGAAGGTGGTTCATATGGTTTGAACCCCCTTCCCCATTCTTGGAGAGGAAACCCAATGGGTTTGAAAATCCTCCCAAGAAGGATTTTGGCGAATGGGTGGAGAAATAAGGAGGGTTTGTTGATTTGGAGGAATAAGGAGGTTGTGAAGATTCTTGTTTGTGTGCATCCTATGGTTGGACCACACTTTGGCACCTTGGATATCTCATCTTCTCTTCCCCATTTTGGAGGGAGAATATGGTTTTCTCCTCCTTTCCTTGTTTGCAAAATTTGGTGTTTTTCTTAGTGTTTGGATTGTCTTGAATGTGAAAATATAATGTTGTTATGTCTCCCTATATCTTGTGCACAATTGTGGAAGCTAGCTCTCTCTCCCATGGGCTTGGGGAGGCTAGCATGTCTTCCAACCCTTGGAAAGACATGTAATGATGCCTATTGGTTGGGTGGTAAAACAAGCCCTTCTCTTGGTTTTGGTCTCTTGGAAAAACATTCAAGGTTGGAGCTCAAATTTGGAAAATGTTGGAGTTTCTTGTCATCATGGTCCTTCATTGTTACCTCCCATTTTGGTGAACATTACTCTCGTTGTAACTTTATAGATTTGGCCCTTTTAGAGGTTCTCTTTGCCTTGTAAAGTTTCATTCTTGTAACTTGGGGTTTTCATGTAACCTAGTGTTGTATAAATTTGTGCTCTTTCCTTTAAATATTGCCTAGAAGCTTGAATCATGGTTCCTTGAGTAGCTTATGTAATTGGAAAAATATTGTATTTGAGAGCTTAGACTCATTGAAAAAAGGAATCATGTAAACTAGTTATTTACTCTACTATTTATTGATTTGAAAACTCCATTTTGAAAAGAAAGTTTGTTTAATGGAAATATGTATCTACAAAAAAAAGCATTACCTTGTTGGAAATCCTACTTGTTTGAAAATATGAAAACTTTTAAACTAGCTTTGCATATGAAAAGAAGTTGGTCCAACATGGGGCTTTTGGATTCCTTGTATGGAAATATTAATCTTCTTGCGTTATAACTCTTTCTTGTAAATTTGTGACATCAATGAATGGAATGAAATCGTTTTTTGTCTCCTTCCCATGAGAAAACTTAAGAATTTATCTTATTAAGAAAGTAAATGTGAGTTGGTTTTCTTCCTTGCAAATTTGTAAACATATTTCAAGCCTTCCTCCTACTTGAACTATTTTACTACATTATTCTTTTATCACTTAAACGAGTAAATCATTTTAATATAGACATATTGGAAAACCATTGAGTTTCATATTTCTCAAGATTAGTAATAATAATAATAATAATAATAATAGATAATAACCCATTATTTTACGAATTGTAATAATTTTATCCTCATATGATACAAGTTCATATTTAAATATATTTCATATAGTTACCCTTTTTCAAATATAACTATACAATGTTCTTACAAAATATTCATCACTTAATATATATTATTTTAGTTACATGTTTTAATTGAATATATTCTAAAATTTATTATATCTATTATATATATATATATATATCACACACACACACACACACACACACACACACACACACAAAAAAATAAAAAGAAAAACTTTATACCAAATAAACCTTATGGTGGAAATGTTTAAGTTTCCAAATATTAAAAAAAAAGAGAGAAAAAGTATTAAGGTTTTGCGGTGGGCATTTTTTTCATGTTTTAACTAATAGAAAGGAAAATGTGGGGAGGGCCAGAGCCCTCCCAAAGGAATTCAATCTTCCCAAAACATGCACACCATTCCCCATCCCCCATGCGGAACTCCATACCCCTACGCATCCTTCCCAACTTCTTCCCCATTCACCCCTCACCTTTCCCCATAAACCCAAATCCCGTACCCCGTAAAACTGCCACTCTTCCATTCTCCAAAACCTTCCTCCCACACCTTTAAACATGTAATTTATTTTACATTCGGGATAGCAATTAAAATTCATTTTTCACCATTTGCTTAACATTTGGTACACACACACACACATGCATATTTTTCTTATTTAATAAAAGAAAATTTGTGGGTATTTTACATACCTAATAATCTGTGTTTTCAGGTAAGAAATTAAAAAAACTATAAATATTTATACATGATAGAATAATGAGATTTTTCATCAAAAATCTCCATGAATCCAAAAATCCATAGCTCCTCAACCTGCACAACAAAAAGAAAACAAAATGAAAAACCAAATGGAGAGAAAAGAAAAGATAAGAAGGGTCTCAACAACTTGAGGGAAAATTTGAAATCAAGGGTCCAGATGTGTTTGATCCTAGGGTACCTATTTAATCCTACACACTCTTAAGTCATGGGAATTTGATGGGAATGAGAAATAAATTATAGGAAGGGGTGTGGGCAAATTAATTAAAAAGGGGAAAACTAATTAAGTTATAAAGGGGTGTAGACTTTTATTTGTGACCCTAGTGAACTTAATAGAATAAAATAATTAAGTTATTTTGGGTTAGTGTTTATTTATTTGTGGGTAAATTAAATTAGGATAAATTAATTATTAACGGGAATCGGCTAAGCAAAACATTAGTATTAATTGTTCACTTAAAAAAAAATTACCAAATTTTTAGTGACTTTTGGTGTGTTTTCTGGTGTCCTAGGCGGCATTACAAAATATAATGGTGAAACCCAAGTTGAACCCCTAATATTCAAAATCATTTAATTCTCTATCCTTTTGGATAGGTATATTTCAAAAATACAAACATAGGTAGATTAGTTAAGATAACTTGTTTCAAAGGGATTGAAAGACACTTACCTAAAGTATTACCAATAGATGAAAGATGAGAATTACCTCAAAAATGTAAATGAAGATTGGGTATTTGTACGTAGATTAGAGCAATAGAAAAATCATGGGTTAAAAGGGTTGAAATTAGGGGATAACCTCTATAAGAAGAGATAGGCCAAACCTTAAGACCACAAACTAAAAATAAATTTTTCATCCGTCCTTTTCCAAATAAAAATCACAATAAATAATCCTTTGGAAAAAGTGTAAATAGAAATAGTAGTAGACAAATGGGGTTACCAATGTTTAGAGATACAAGCACTAAGATCAAATAGGAAGGCTAGAACTTATGGAACTTACAAATGATGACTTTCTTGAATACATGCTTCCAATTCCAAGGCCTATAGAGAGACTACATCCTCCATATATAACACATGGAATAGATCAAAAATGTTATAAAAAGAGGGAGAGGAACAATACTTTGATCTAGAAACCATAAATTTAGGGTTCAAATATAAATAATAATGGCTAAAGACAAAGTAGAAGGGAAAGTATTCATTTTAGAGAAATCATTGTGAACAAGATATCCCTAATCGAAACATTATTGATCTCCCTATTGAACAAAACACTCCCATCACCTACCTATAAAAAAATTGAGAGATGAAGAAATGACGGGAGGAGATTTTTTTATTGAATCCTTCCATAACACCCCAAAGTTTTCATATGTGAGCGATTCTATGTAAACCCTTGATGTTAAAATATAGTGGAAGATAAATAAGTGTGATACAACATCATGATAATTGTAAATGTTAATGAGTCGTCCTATAAAACCTTCTATAAGGTTATTTAATGTCTTGTAAAACCTTCCTCGTAAGGATGTTGGTTTCCATGTAAATGTTGTTGGTTTATCCTATGTAAAAATATCTAGGTTAGTGGTCATTCTTATCTAAAACCATAAGCGGAGGTTGTTGGTAAAGATTTTTAAAACCATATTTGTACGAGTGTAGAGGATAAAAATATGTTTGGATCCTTTTTCATACCCAGTGGTGGTTGTACCCATCTATGAAATCCACTTGTGAAGATACAACTTTGAGGAATTGTGCGACATTGCACTCAAAACAAAAACATGAGCAACAAGAGGAAGTATGTCGCAAGTACCAAAGTAATGTTTTAGATACCATGATCTCACTAATAGTGGGAATGTGAAGAATGTTTGTTAGTGCTTACATTATATATTTATTTGGGTTAGTGTAATAATGTTATTGTGTGAGAATAATATGAGTTGTACGCGAGCTATAACAACTCACTAGAAGATAATCTTCTGGGAGAGTCTTTAGGGATAGGATAAATTAGGAGAGAATTTTGGGTTTGTGGATTAGCCTTAACTCCTATTTTGTAGGATCTCATTGAGCTATTTAATATGTAATACTTGTTATGACAAAAGGTAACACACCGAGATTTGTCTATAGAAGATCTCTACTTTTTGCTAACAACATGAGACCATCTCAAGCTCAGTGGGACTTGCGCACTTGAGATGGACGTCCTGAGAAGGTCAACTTCCTATTCCTAATCCTAATGCTAAAGTACCCTAATGCAAGAAGAACACCTAACTAATCCTATTCTAACACTTCTAAGGAGACATGGATAGAGAAAATACATGAAATGAAGGAAATCCTACACTAGAAACAGTGATAACACCAAGAGAAGGGGTTGCTAGACAATTCCCAACCCTGCAAAATGGAGAAAGATGACCATGGAGAGGGTGGAAATGCACCACAAACCACAACACATGCATTCACCATTCCCAAATAAGCACAACAAACATTGAATCCTGTAATGAAACAAAGATATGCACAAAACCTACAAGCACAATGAGAGGTAAGAGAAAGCAACAAAATAATGCAGAGGATAGACAAGTATCACATAATACCATTTTCATTACTCCATTAGTATGCAAAATACACCATTTTAGTAGGAGAAGGAAAGAGATGCCATTACAAAATTTAGAGTGAAGGCTTGAAGCCCCAAAATTCACAACAGCCTAGCTGTGGAGAAGAGGGGAGCATGGGAGGAAAAATGTCTAACCCTTGTACAATTGCATCCCCTTTACATTTATAGAAGAATTTTTAGAGGGAGGGAATAATTTCAGATTTCAATGTATTATGGGGCACCATCCTTGCTTGCATCATCCTCTGGAGTCCTTGATGTTGCCCATACCCTATGGTACTTAGCCCCATGTTGAAGAAATTTTTGTCCATTCTTTCATTAATGACACCCCCGACATTGTTCATTGTTATACAAGTTTAGAGGTACAAATTCCTCCAAAATCCTCTCATAATGATTCCATACTCAGTAGATATCCTTCCCACCTTTCCGATTAATGTACGTTTGCAAAAATGGGTAAGGGGAGAAAAATTTATACCTGTTTTAGTGGGGGAGGGAGTTTCTTGGTAATTTTTGCCTTTGCAATGTTTCAGCATTAGTGAGTAGATCACCAAGTTGGGTCAAGTTCTTTAATTTACATTACGGAGATACGATTTCTCCTTGACACGCTCTGCGCACCGATTCCTTTGGCTCAATGGGTCTCACCATCCCGTGTCCTACTTTGCATTGACCACCGAGATCCTTTCATTTTCTCTTGGATCACTCCTTGTTTCCCACCTCCTCTCCACGCATCGACCAACCCTGAATTACCTCGAGAAAATCACCAAGCTCCTCGTGCTTTTCCTTCAAAACCCCTACCATGTTGCATTCCAATCTGTTGAGCCCCTTCGTGTTTGGTTATTTATCGAAAACATATACCTCACACTCGTCCCATTGTTGCCAACTCAACCCCATTATATTAGGTGGCTCAAGATCCCATTTACAAATACCCCTTGGCACCTTGACACAACTCCTCACCAACCGCAACACGTTTTTGACATCCTCACATTTCGGACCTTTCTATGTCAACTTTTTAGAATTTTCACCCCCTACGCATGTAATTTTCATTTGGCAAGCTCATTGGAGATCTCCAAAATCGAGAGCCCAAAGTCCCAAATTCGACTTTGGGCTTCGGGCATTTCAAACATTTTAGCTCGCCGAGCCGAAGGACCACACTACGACTTCCGATTTGCACAAGTTCTGAACTACAAAATTCAGAGTTTAGACTTCAGATTCTTAGCTCACCCTTGATCCTAATTTACAGTCAAGTCTATGATTTCTGCCCTAAATTTGACCTCTCGAATACATGTTGCATTGACTTCAAAACCCCTCGATCTTCCACATTGTTCCATCAAGCTATCTTATCCGAATTCACGTCGACTCCATCCTTCGTGAGTTTGCTTAAAACTTGCTAAACCGGTGACACGAATTGCCGAACTACGAGCCAATATCCCTCCCCATTGTGCTTAATCACCTTGGCCTCCATTTTACATGGCACCTCGCCGAGTCACTTGGCTTCCTTGCTTTACGATGTGGCCCATCGATCCATTTCACGAGTCCTCATCTTGTCAACTACTTATGAGCCCCTTGATCTTTGTGTTATGAAGAGCTTGGAGTTGAGCTTGATACTTTGTATTTCCTCAACCCCCTAAACACTACAGCCAACTCAAACCTACCACCATGTGAGCCACGACTCCCGTAAATTATGAGCTCTCCATTTTCATCACCGAGCCTTGTGAGCCAAATCCTGCAACATCACCGTGAACTCGCCTCATTGGCTCATCTCATCAAGCCGAGCCCCTTTATGTGTACCACCAAATCGGATTGCCGAGTCGCTGAGCCACTCACCATCTACACCAAGATCATTTGAAACTCACCCACTTGACAATGTCATGCCATAATGATCCAATGTGCTTCACTCTAACTCTAACTTGGATGACTTTGTCTACTTTCCCTAATCTGCGACACAACTTTCCCTGCTTGACGAGTAATCTAACCGATCTCATCAAGAATGAGTTCACTAAGATTATGAGGAGCCTGACACCTTTGTGACACTTTTTAGTAGCTACACAATGAGCTATTTTCTAGCTCGGTGCCCATTTAGGGCCATTTTTGCATTCTTTCCCCTAAACTATCATATTTTGGGATTTCTTGGAATTTTCTCACGTTAGTAAATTTCAAAGTGGTCAAGATTACACCTAATGGTAAATCATCTAGTGCTTTTTCCCAAATTCCTCTTGAAGATGGTTGCAAGGAAAATTAAATGGAAGTATAAGTTTCTCATGAGATGTGCTATGATGATAATTGCAATCTTATTTCATACGCTAGCATCATTCCATCAAAACAAGGAGTTGACACTACTGGGATTGGATTTTCTCATGGATCTAGTTGTCAGAGTTTGGTGATGTGTAGAAATTAGTATGAAGGTAGTCGAGGGTCGTACAAGTCTTTGTATGACACTATTCATCCACAGAAGAGGAGCCTCAGGAAGATATTCAGTTCTTCACAAGGACTGAATGTTTTTAGTATGGAGTATCACTATCTGGATGGTATTCTTTCCTCAAATTTTCTTTTCAAGCCACATAGTGTTCCCATGATATTTTGGTATGCCCAACTGCTCATCTTCAATTCACAAGTGCCTCATACTTTCACCATGTTGTTCCACAAAGGTACTTATTTTTCTCAGCCTATCTCTAGAGTTGTGTAATTTTCATGCAATCATTCTTCTTTCCCCTATAAATATCCTCTTCTTTCTTTGTATATACTTTCCCGGTTTTGGCTTGTTTTTCCTTGATGTGTGTGGTTTTTGTTTTTGTCTTTCCTTTTGTTTTTTTTTCCCTTTCATGTATGTTGACTTCTATATTGCTTTGCATTTGACTCCGTTGCCCAATGGATAAGACACTAGTCTACTTTCCCAAGAGTTTTTCTATGGTTATTTATCTTGCCTCGTTCCTCCGTCCCGGCCAATTCATCCCCGTGAAGGAGCCCGTTGTTTTCACCTCAAAATCCCCTCATTTTTCAAGTCAAGTTTCAAAATTTTTGAGTCGGTGCCTTCAAGGAATGATTAAAACATCGTAAGAAGTCCTGGAGAATTCTAAGTACTTAAGGATTCCTAGAAGCATCTTCATCGATAGGAAATTTCTTCCCCTTTCCAAAAATATAAAGAAGTCCTAACTCCTCAAATTTTGCAGTTACGGGCCGACTGGCTTTGGAAGGATTTTTACCAAGCAGCAGCCGACGGGCCTAGGGAAGATTTTTCACCAAAAGGGAAGATTGTGGACCGGCGAGGCTAGGAGATATCTTGCACTTTTAGCTTTTTACAAAAAGTGTAGTTTATAATTGTAGTGCATGAGCCCGCGGAGAAATGAAAAGAATGCCTAAAGCCCCCAAAAGGACACATGGCCATTTGAAAAGTAAAAGTGGGGATGAGGACTGTCGGGTAGTTTTGAAATTTTGGCTTTGTTTCCATAAAGGGCTTAAAGTTATAAAGTGACCCATGGCCCCGCTCATGCTAAGGGATAAAGTCAAATGTTGAGCCCGTGGTGAAAGTCAAAGTGGGGAGGCAGACCGTTGGGGCACTTTTTGAATTTTGGTTTGTTTCCAAAAGAGTAATAAAGTATAAAATGCTCCGCGAATCCACCATGAAAAGTCAAAGCAGGAAGGTGGTTTGTCGGATAAATTTGAAGATTTTGGCTTTATTGCCAAAAGGAGTAAAGTTATAAAATAATCCGTGACTCCATTGGGGTCTTGAGCCCATCGTTGAAAAGTCAAAGTGGGGAAGCGGATCGACGAAGAACTTTGAGGTTTTGAGATTTTTCTTAAAAGAGTTAAAATTGTAAAAGTAAGCCGTGACTCCGTTGCCACTCATAGGAAGCCATGTGTCAAACCTATATCAAAATTGAAGTTACGAGCTGCGGGGTTTGAGGGAGACTTTTTCACTTTGCAACCTTTGTGCTAAAGGCGCAATTTCATTTTTGTGCCTTGTGAAGCGTTGTGTAAACATATCATTTCAGAGTGCGGGGCCATGAGGATTTTTCTAAATTTTGTAACTTTTGCGAATGGCGTAATTTGTATTTTGGGCCCGAGGGCCCATTTTTGCCATCTCTGTAGACCAAAATGTGATTTTTCGTAGGAGCATAAATTTTGATCCAAAGGGTCCAAATTCGACAAATTTAGTACCTTTGGGAAAGCTCTCGACCTCCGCTTACACCATGGAAGCATAACATAATATTTTTAGTAGGTTTTAATGGGTGAAAATCTAAAATATTCTTTCATGCCACTAATATGAGATCCAATTCCTTTACCAAATTAGATTTTATTTGATCCACCTTTTCCAACACACCAGATGCAGATGCACATGAAGAACCACACTAGGTAGATTTGTTGGTGGATTTACAAAACTTTGTTGGTTGGCGGTTGAGTTTCCAAAATCAGATTTCCTCCTTCTATTCTTCTCCTCTCTTCACTTCATCTATAAATGTAAGAGCTTGGCTCACTGCTAAAGGGTTGGAATCTGATACTTTTGAAGTGTAATTATAATCAGACGTAAATCAATACGTATGATTTTTCCTTTTCTTTATCTTCCTCCATTGTCCCTTTTTACGAAATTTGTGGATCATTTATCTTTTGTGATAAGAAAATTTGTGTTCTTATTGATATGATTTCTGGAACTTTGTGTCTGTGGAATGATATCTTATGCTATGAATGTGAATGATTCTGTTTCTGTATCACTCTTGCTCAGTACGTATAGGGTTATACTCTGCTATCTATATTTCCTAAAAGTACTGTTATATTCTTGCTCTTTCCTTTCTTCAGTTCTTCCATTCGTTTGTATTGATGATCTATTTTGGTATAAAAGCATTTCAAGATGTCAGATGTCTAGCCTTAAGATGAAAGTTGTACATTTGTATATAAGCTCTGCTACTTGATTTCAATAAGGAACCTCTCCCATTAAAGAGGAGGACTTGTTGTCCCTTGACCGTGGTTTTGACAAAGTACCATTTTAAAACCCAACAGCTTTAAGCGACTTCGCCGAGGATGTCGTTTCAAACATATCCCTTTCTAAGAACAACTTGAAGATCATTTTTGATCTGGAGACTCCACAATATACAAGTGGGAAAAATACCATTGGGAATGAACTTGTCATGTTCATTCTCTTGATCTAGGAACCTTCCCAGGAATGAAGGAAAATGAAAAACACTTCTTGGCCCACATCACCAATGAGTGATAGTGATAGTGATGAGGATGATGATGGAGATCTCCTATTAAAATATTTCAAGCTCTAGTCAGTCAGAATAGGCTCGGTTTACGCCTCGTAGAAGTTCTATGGAGGTATAGATCCAAGATTGTGACAAACATTGCTGCAACTCGTTGAAGACAAACAAACAAGAAAGGTCTTTCCGTTGTGCTAATATTCCATATGCCAAGAAGAAAGCCACTATTACACCCGTGTCATCTCTAAAAAGGAACTACTAATGCAAGAATGGAAAGAGAAATTGAAACAAATTGTTGCATGTGATGACCCAGTGATCCAATATTTGTGGCCTAAATATCAAGAAAGTGTCTGTAAAAGGCAGGAGAATGAAAATAACACCTGTAGATGATATAAATTCCATATAGTTAATGAGAGCAATAAAAAGACAATACAGGCAGTTCCAGGCATGTGAGAAGGAAAAACAAGCTGAAGAACACTCAGTCAATGAATTTGAGGCACCTTACAACAAAGAGGAGAACATTCAAGTTCTAGAAGCTGCTCATGATGATTCTCCACATTATCAGGTATTCATTCCTCAACATTATCTCAATTCCACCAATGAATGTCTTCTTATTGCTCCACCTGATGCATGTCAATTTAATATTCCTTCAAATAATGAAGAAGACAAACAACTTGAGGTTTTCTTTCAACCTGAAATAGAGTCTATAGAAGATATGTCATGTACCAAGGTTGAATATTCTTGTTTTGAAAAAAGTGATCCTATGCTGGTGGAAGTGGATGTTCATCATAGAAAAATGGACAAGATTCCTCTCTCTCCTATGATTGAAGAATTTCAATGCACTTGAGATGAAGATCACTGTGGACCATCCCCTTGTTGTTTTAAGTTCTCTCAAAGGTGAAAAAGTGCCTGTACCTGAAGGAAATGAAACTAATGAGATCACTAGTTCCCCTGTTATATTTATGGATAAGATGAGCACACATGAGCCCTTTGCAGTCCTTCAAACAAATAGAAAATGGAGAGAAATGCCTAGAATCTTTTCTTCACAACTATGACAGTCCTGTCTCAGCTCCCCCTTTGGAATGCAAACAAAAGGAAGAGGATGATGTTGTTGATCAATCTTTACTTAGTCTGACAAAATTTCAGTTTCCTGCTAATCATGAAGACAAATCAACAATGTGGCTTGTACCTAAGAGTCATGATCTTCTAGAATCAGGTGCTGATTTTTCAAAAGTAGCAAGTATGTTTTTAGAGACATGGTAAAGATTACACCTAATGGTAAATCATCTAGTACCTTTTCCCAAATTCCTCTTGAAGATGGTTGCAAGGAAAATTCAATGGAAGTATATGTTTCTCATGAGATGTGCCATGATGATAATTGCAATCTTCATTCATATGCTAGCATCATTCCATCAAAACAAGGAGTTGACACTATAATGGGATTGGATTTTCTCATGGATCCAATTGTCAAAGTTTGGTGATGTGTAAAAATCAATATGAAGGCAGTCGAGGGTCATACAAGTCTTTGTATAGAACTATTCATCCACAGAAGAGGGGCCTCAGAAGATATTCCGGTTCCTCACAAGGACTGAATGCTTTTAGTATGGAGTATCACTATATGGATGGTCTTCTTTCCTCAATTTTTATTTTCAAGCCACATAGTGTTCCCATGATATTTTGGTACGCCCAACTACTCATCTTCAATTCACGAGTGCCTCATAATTTCACCATGTTGTTCCACAAAGGTACTTATTTTTCTCAACTTCTATCTCTAGGAGTTGTGTAAGTTTCATGTAGTCCTTCTTCTTTCCCTTGTAAATATCCTCTTCTTTCTTTGTATATACTTTCCCAGTTTTGGCTTGTTTCCTTTCCTGTTCCTTGTGTGTGTGGTGTTTTGTTTTTGTCTTTCCTTTTGGTTTGTTTCCCTTCCGTGTGTGTTGTCTTCTGTATTGCTTTGCCTTTGACTCTATTTCCCAATGGACAAGACACTAGTCTACTTTCCCAAGAGTTTTTCTATGGTTCTTGATCTTGCCTCGTTCCTCTATCCAAGCCAAGTCATCCCCAAAAGGAGCCAGTTGTTGTCACCCTCAAAATCCCCTCATTTTTCAAGTCAAGTTTCAAAAATTTTGAGTTGGTGCCTTCTAGGAATGATTAAAACATCGTAAGAAGTCCGGAGAATTCTAAGTACTTAAGGATTCCTAGAAGCATCTTCATTAGATAGGAAATTTCTTCCCCTTTCCAAAAATATAAAGAAGTCCTTTTAACTCATATTTTTCAAGTTACGGGCCGACGGATTTGGAAGGATTTTTGCCAAAAGCGGGCCTAGGGAAGATTTTTCGCCAAAAGGGAAGATTGTAGAATGGTAGGGCTGGGAGATATCTTGGCACTTTATGATTTTTACAAAAAGTGTAGTTTACAATTGTGGGCCCGCGAGCCTGCAGAGAAATGAAAAAGAATGCCTAAGGCCCGCAAAGGGACACGTGGCCATTTGAAAAGTCAAAGTGGGAGGCGGACCATCGAGGTGCTTTGGAATTTTGGATTTGTTTCCATAAAGGGCTTAAAGTTAAAAAGTGACCGGGCCCCGCTCATGCTAAGGGATAAAGTTAAATGTTGAGCTTGCGGTGCAATTCAAAGCGGGAGGCGGACCGTCAGGCACTTTTGGAATTTTGGTTTTGTTTCCAAAAGGGTAATAAAGTATAAAATGCTCTATGACTCCACTATTGAAAATTCAAAGTGGGAAGGTGGGATGTCGAGAAATTTGAAGATTTTGGATTTATTTCCAAAAGGAGTAAAGTTATAAAATGATCCGCAACTTCGTTGGGGTCTTGAGCCTCCAGTTGAAAAGTCAAAGTAGGGAAGCGGATCGGCAAAGAACTTTGAGGTTTTGAGATTTGTCTTAAAAGAGTTAAAATTGTAAAAGTGAGCCGTGACTCTGTTGCCACTTAGGTGAAGCCATGTGTTAGACCTATATCAAAATTGAAGTTGCGGTCTGGGGTTTGAGGATACTTTTGCACTTTGCAACCTTTGCGCTAAAGGCACAATTTCATTTTGGGCCCGTGAAGCATTGCAAACATATCATTTTGAGTTACAGCTGAGGCCGGAGGAGTTTTTCTGAATTTTACAACTTTTGTGAATGGTGTAATTTATAATTTCGGGCCCGAGGGCCCATTTTTGTAAATTTACATTTTTTTCCATCTCTCAAAAGTGCGGACCAAAATGTGAATTTTCGAGAGGAGCATAACTTTTGATCCAAAGTGGTCCAAATTCAACAAATTTGGCAATCGTTAGAAATCCCTAGACCTCCACTACGCCATGGAAGCATAAGATATTATTTTCAACTAGATTTGATGGGTGAAAATCTAAAAAAAATGTCTTTCATGCCACTAATATGAGATCCAATTGCTTTACTGCAGGATCATATTTTATTCGATCCGCCTTTTCCAACATGGTAGACAGACATGAAGAACCACACTAGATGGATTTACAGAGCATTGTTGGTTGGTGGTTGAGTTTGCAAACCGATTTCCCTCTTTCTCTTCTTCTCCTCTCTTCACTTCATCTATAAATGTAAGAGCTTGGCTCATTACAAAGGGTTGGACTCTGATACTTTTGAAGTGTAATTATAATCAAAAGTAAATCAATATAGAAGGATTTTTCCTTTTCTCTATCTTCCTCCATTGTCCCTTCTTGCTTACCTGAAATTCATGGATCATTTATCTTCTGTGATAAGAAACTTTGTGTTCTTATTGATATGATTTCTGAACTTTGTGTTTGTGGAATGATATCTTATGTTGTGAATGTGAATGATTCTATTCTGTATCACTCTTGATTAAGTACGTATAGGGTTATACTCTGCTATCTATATTTCCTAAAAGTACTACTATATTATGCTCTTTCCTTTCTTCATTATTCCATTCATTTGTATTGATGATCTATTTTGGTATAAAAGCATTTCAATATGTTAGATTTCCAGCCTTAAGATGAAAGTTGTACATTTGTATATAAGCTCTATTGCTTACTTTTAATAAGGGAACCTCTCCCATTAAAGAGGAAGGACTTGCTTGTCCTCTGATCCGTGGTTTTGACAAACTACCATTTTAAAACCCAACACTACCGTAGGCTCCTTGATATTTGTGCCATCTTTGAGCTCGGATTTGATCTCAACTCCCATCTTTCTTTGGCCCCCAAAACACTGTGTGGCCAACTCGGTCCTACTACCATGCAAGCCCCGATGCTCCAAAAATTTTGAGCTCTCCATTTTCACCACCCAACCCCGCGAGCCCAATCCTCAAACATCACTATGAACCCGCCTCATTGGCTCATCTCACCGAGCCAAGCCCCTTTGCGTGCACCACTAACTTAGCTCACCGATTCGGTGATCCTATCACCATCTATAACCCACTAGTTTGAAACCTTCATGCTTGACAATGTCATGTTGCGATGGAGCCGACACACCTCGCTCCAACTCTAACCTAATCGACTCGGTCTATTTTCCCCTAAATGTGATGTAATCATTGGTGTCAAATCGCAGCACCCCTGGGACTCTGCAACACGATGGGTTGAGACTCTCAGTGTGATTGCACAACATGGAGCTTTTCCCAAGTGTGGGACCTTGCGAAATCGGAAAAGCTCTCCGGATGAAGGCCGGCTCCTATTCCTCTGTTCAGATGCACGTAAAACACGCAGAGGGCTTACCAAAACCTAATCTAACTTGCCAAGGAGACAGGTAGTAGAATGCATAAAAATAAAACCTAAACTACGGAGGTGATGCACCGAGGAATGTTAAACACTCACTTTGCAAATTTAACACAGACCACAGAGATGCAATACAAACATCATGCACAGGTAACCAAACCACAATAAGAGATCAAAATGGCAACAACGAATACATGAGAGGGTCGAAAATTCAATCACAAACATATATATATTATTGCCCAAGAGTCGATACAATACATACAATATACATAAAGTGGCCAAGAGGCAAAAAGAACTGCATTACAACCCGTATGGGAGGTTTGAAAACTCCACGAATTCTCTTGCAAGCAAGGGAAGAAGGGGGGATGCAAAATGAAAATGTCCAACCCTTACAAAGAGCCTCTCCTTACCATTTATAGGAGGAAAAAGAGAGGGAGAAGAGAGGAATTTGAAATTTCCCCAACCACCTCCAAGACTGCACCTAACTCATCTCATCATGGCGGTAGGTAAGATCCCCAACAACTCAAAATATGGCGAACTATATTTTTGCATTTTTAAGAACTTGTTCTCACCCAATTAAATATATCCAGTCGTAGTTGGGTAGAGGACGCCGAGAGCTTTCCGAAAAGTCCAACCTTGTGTGAATCCGAGCTCCCTGTAGAAAAGTTATGGCGATCTGAATATTTCCCGCGTCAGGGTCTTCTGCCTGTCGGGTTCGGGGTTCTCCTTTGCATTTGCATCGGGTTTGGAGGATGCCTCAACATGTGTTTGATGCTTATGTTTTCCCAAACCCACTTCCACCAGTATTTCCAAGATTTCCTTTGTTTCGGGGTCGAAAATGGACCTGCATGTGCATCGGGTTTGGAAGGTGGCTCGACATGTTTTCACCCCATGCTTTCCCGACATGTTTTCCCGACTCCAAGACCCGATTGTCCTAGGAAGTGTTTCAGGTTTGCGGAACTCTCAAGCATCGGACATCCTTTGCGATCTGCATGCTTCATGTCTCATGTTTCCCGAAACCCGAAACCCGAATTTCCTTTGTGTCGAGTTTTCCAACCCCTCCGACATGCTTTCTTTTGTGTCGGGTTTTCCAACCCCTCCGACATGCTTCTTTGATGTTGGGTTTTCCAACCCCTCCGACATGCTTCTTTGATGTCGGGTTTTCCAACCCCTCCGACATGCTTCTTTGATGTGTCTATATTTACCCGGGGGTAAATATATACAACAATTTGGCGACTCAACGGGATTACCTGCCTGCTAGGTAGAAGATCAGTGGCCTTTAGCGATCCATTGGGCATGGAGTCATAAGAAAGCCTGAAAACTGATCTAAACTTTGAAAACCCTCCTGAGCCACTTGAAACCCATTGAACCTAGAGTTGTTCTCACCAAAATGCCACTGAAATGAACTGTGCCAGAGCAAAACCAGCAACACCAAAAACTATGTACAAAACTGAAAATCATACATGCTCCAAATGGAACATGCAGAGTGTGCACAAGCACTTCTTCTACTGAAAGCAAACCTACCTACTCTACTCTAACTGGAAGTAAAGGTGAGCTAAACGAACCCTAATTGGTCAAGTGCAAAATAGCTTCCTTTCTTCAAAATTGGCAGCCATGCAACTGATTTGGCATTGAACATGGCTGGTTGGATGAGTGGAAAATCAACAAGAAGCTGGTCTTCTACCCAAATTAGCAAGGTGTCAACTAAAAACAAATCCAATACCTCTTTTAGTTGCTCTGCATTTGGATTGAAGAGGTATGATAGCTGATCCTTGGTACTTTGTAGCTCACCCTCATGCTTAGAAGCAAGCATGACTAGTTGTGACTTCTCCTTTGGCTCCAATGAAGCCAAATACCTGATTGGGCAAGGTCTGATCCATTTGATATGCCCATAGCTCTGATTTTCAACTCCAAAAATGGAGTTCTTCTTGTAGACCTTCTTGAATGGATGGTGTGGAAGCAATGGTGAAATCTTTTTCCTTTCTCTTCCTCCAATGAAGAACATGAAAGATTAAAATCTTCCAATCTTGGTTCCAATGAGCTACTATAAGATGCAGTTGCTGTAAATGAATGTTGTCCTTCATGACAAGAGGCTCGGGTGTTTGGAATGGATGATGAAATAGAGAATGGTGGAAACTCAACCAGTTCTTCTTCATCAAAACAAGTCCTCCAAATTTGACAGATATTGTTGTCCCGCTGCCAGAAATGCTGCCAACTTCCTCCATGGTAACTATCTCATTGTTGTCCCGCTGCAAATGCTCAACTTCCTCCAATGTTTGAAGACAATCTTGCCTTGATTGAACTCTCCCTCCAAAGCATGAAGTTTGTCAAGTCAAACTCTTCACCACTACTCTAGAGAGACAAGTTGGGGCTGCAAGATCTCCTTCAGAGCTTTCTTCCTCCATGGCTGATTGTGCAACTTGAATTAGATCAGCATTCCCTTCAAATAGAGTGTCAACATGGACACTACATTCTGAGCAAGCTGATTGCTGATCTGCTTCTTCGTTTTTCTCTTCTTCTGCTGCAACAAAATCAGTCCTGACCACCATGGTTTCTACCTTAGCCTCTTCTGTAGGCTTTACCAGCAAAGGGATCTTCTCAATTCCAAATTTAAGAGCCAAACTTACTAAGCTCTTAATCATTTCTTCTTTTCTTGGCTCTTCCTCTTGCTGTCCTTGATGACTGATTTTTGCAATTTCTTCTTCCCCACATGGAATTGGGAATGCAAGAGGAGGGATGGGTTGTAACTCAACTGATTTTACAATTTTTGTGTGGTGGTGGAGGAGGTGAAACCTCTTGTTTCTTTGGAGTGGAAGGTATTTCATTTAGCTCTTGTGGAGGGGATGACTGTTTGGAAGGAAAAGGAAAGAAGAATTGAGATGAGGTGGAAGACTAGGGGTGGAGAAATGGATTCAACACTTGGGACAACAGATGGAGAGTTTAAAACTTGACACTGCTGAGATAAAACAGATTGGGAAAGAGGAAAAGAAAGGCATGAGATGGCGTGCTTACCCGTTGACAAGGTTGCTGAATACTCCTCTCATACACCTCTATTCCTTCAATCCACCTTGTAAGCAATGGCAGTGTTGCAATCATGAAGTCAAGCTTCTCTTGAGGGCTGTAATGCCTTGGAAAAGGTCCCACCCATGGACAGGATGCTCCACAACCGATTCCAAATGCTTTCATTTGTGCTTGAGCCTGACTGCACCATGTTTACCTCCATCTTTTGGATTTTCTCCAATGAGACAGCATCTTGCATCCGATGGTCTTCATTGTATGCATACTCTTGCTCTTGATGGACTTCATAGCCAAACTGACTTTGGCACTGCTGCTCATATGAGTATGCATGCTGATCTTGAACTTGACCAAAATGCTGATTTGGAGGATTTGTAAAACATGTTGGAGGTGTGATATACTGTTGTTGTTGAAAATGTGAATTCCATGATGGAAATGAAGTCATGATTGCACAACTTCATGGAATGGAAAAGAATGAAAGAGATGGAAAGAAAGATGGATGGAAATGGATGGAAAATAGGTCTGCAACTCAGAGAATGAGTTATTTACCAGATGGAGTCGCCAGATGTGCTTTTGAATATGCCTCTAAAAGGCTGGATCCTGCCAAGTTACACACCAAACTTGACAATATTGAAAATAGAATTTAAAATTTTGAAGGACCTAGAGGAGACAATCTTCAATTTAGAATTTGGGCCTTGTTGTGCAGCTGCGGATCCCCAAAAGTACAGGCGGAACTCAGGTCATGCAATGCAACTCACAAAACCTGAATTGCCATGTGTCGGAACTTGGGACATGCTCAACACCCCAGAAAACCCAAAATGACTGTTGTCGGGAATAGGACCATGCAATGCATCCCCCAAAACCCGAAATGACTGTGTTCAGTGTTTGATGTTCTCGACCTCGAAAACCTGAAATCCTAAAAACATGAAATTTTGAAAAATCAAAATCTCAAAAAACTAAAGATACCCTTTTGAAGATTTCCCTCGATCTACCAACTCGGTGAAATTTTGACTTGTTTTGAGCAAGTTAAGCCTTTGAAAATGATTTCGAGTTCACTGGAAGATGCAAAATCAAATTATAAAACTTGTAATTTTTAGGCCAAATTTCATGAAAACTCCTTCAAATCTTTATGGAATGACCTCTTGGTCCCACCGGCATGCCAAAACTATTGGTGTCGAATCGCAGCACCCACAGGACTCTGCAACACACGATTTCTGGGTTGAGACTCTCAAACATCGATTGCACAACATGGAGCTTTTCCCAAGTGTGGGACCTCATGAAATCGGAAAAGCTCTCCTGGATGAAGGCCGGCTCCTATTCCTCTGTTCGATGCACAATAAAATGCAAGAGGGTTTACCAAAAAGTAATCTAACTTGCCAAGGAGACAGGGTAGAAAATGCATAAAAATAAAACCTAAACTACAAAGGTGATGCACCGAGGAATGTTAAACACTCGCTTTGCAAATTTAACACAAACCATAGAATGCAATACAAACATCATGCACAGAACCAAACCGCAATAAGAGATCAAAATGGAAACAACGAATACATGAGAGGGTCGAAAATTCAATCACAAACATATATATATATATATTTTCCCAAAGTCGATACAATACATTGCGGTGCCAAGAGGCAAAGAACGGTATTACAACCCGTATGGGAGGTTTGAAAACTCCACGAATTCTCTTGCGCCAAAGAGAAGAAGGGGGATGCAAAACAAAATGTCCAACCCTTTGACAAAGAAGCCCTCTCCTTACCATTTATATGAGGAAAAAGAGAGGGAGAAGAGAGGAATTCGAAATCTGCCCCAACCACCTCCAAGACTACACCTAACTCATCTCATCATGGCGGTAGGTGAGATCCCCAACAACTCAAAATATGGCGAACTATATTTTTGCATTTTTAAGAACTTTTTCCCACCCAATTAAAGATATCCAATCAGTAGTTGGGTAGAGGACGCCGAGAGCTTTCCGAAAAGTCCAACCTTGCGTGAATCCGAGCTCCCTGTGAAAAGTTATGGCGATCTGAATATTTCCCGCGTCAGGGTCTTCTGCCTGTCGGGTTCGGGGTTCTCCTCTGCATTTGCATCGGGTTTGGAAGATGCCTCGACATGTGTTTGATGCTTATGTTTTCCCGAAACCCACTTCCACCAGTATTTCCAAGATTTCCTTTGTTTCGGGGCGAAAATGGACTTGCATGTGCATCGGGTTTGGAAGGTGGCTCGACATGTTTTCGCCCCATGCTTTCCCGACATGTTTTCCCGACTCCAAGACCCGATTGGCCTAGGAAGTGTTTCGGTTTGCGAACTCTCAAGCATCGGACATCCTTGCGATCTACATGTTCATGTCTCATGTTTCCCAAACCAAACCCGAAACTCCCTCCGACATTTCTTTGTGTCGGGTTTTACAACCCCTCCGACATGCTTCTTTGATGTCGGGTTTTCCAACCCCTCCGACATGCTTCTTTGATGTTGGGTTTTCCAACCCCTCCGACATGCTTCTTTGATGTCGGGTTTTCTAACCCTCCGACATGCTTCTTTTGTGTCTATATTTACCCTGGGTAAATATATACAACAATTTGGCGACTCAACGGGATTACTCGCTCACAGGTAGAAGATCGGTGGCCTTTAGCAATCCATTGGGCATGGAGTCATAAGCAAGCCTCGAAAACTGATCTAAACTTTGAAAACCCCTCTTGAGGCACTTGAAACCCATTGAACCTAGAGTTGTTCTCACCAAAATGCCACTTAAAATGAACTGTGGAAGAGCAAAACCAGCAGCACCAAAACTATGTACAAAACTGAAAATCATACATGCTCCAAATGGAACATGCAGAGTGTGCACAAGCACTTCTTCTATTGAAAGCAAACCTACCTACTCTACTCTAATCGAAGTAAAGGTGAGCTAAACGAACCTGTAGAATCGTTGTGCAAAATAGCTTCCTTTCTTCAAAATTGGCAGCCATGCAACTATTTTGGCATTGAACATGGTTGATTGGATGAATGGAAAATAAACAAGAAGTCGGTCTTCCACCCAAATCATCAAGGTGTCAACTAAAAAAATCCAATACCTCTTTTAGTTGCTCGCATTTGATTGAAGAGGTATGGCAGCTGATCCTTGGTACTTTGTAGCTCACCCTCATGCTTAGAAGTAAGCATGACTAGTTGTGACTTCTCCTTTGGCTCCAATGAAGCCAAATACCTGATTAGGGCAAGCAGTCCGATCCATTTGATATGCCCATAACCCGATTTTCAACTCCAAAAATGGAGTCCTTTTGTAGACCTTCTTGAATGGATGGTGTGGAAGCAAATGGTAGAATCTTTCTTCCTTTCTCTTCCTCCAATGAAAAACATGAAAGATTAAAATCTTCTAATCTTGGTCCCAAAGAGCTACTATAAGATGTAGGTCTGTGCTACAAATGCATGCTCTCTTCATGACAGCAGCTCAAGTGTTTGGAACGTGGATGATGAAATAGAGAATGGTGAAACTCAACCAGTTCTTCTTCATCAAAACAGTCCTCCAAATCTGACAGATAAACTATCTCATTGTTGTCCTGCTGCAAATGCTCAACTTCCTCCAATGTTTGAAGACAATCTTGCTCTTGATTGAACTCTTCCTCCAGCATGAAGTTTGTCAAGTCAAACTCTTCAGTCTGCTGCTCTAGAGGACAAGTTGGGGCTGCAAGATCTCCTTCAGAGCTTTCTTCCTCCATGGCTGATTGTGCAACTTGAATTAGATCAGCATTCCTTCAAATAGAGTGCCAACATGGACACTACATTCTGAGCAAGCTGATTGCTGATCTACTTCTTCCTTTTTCTCTTCTTCTGCTGCAACAAAATCAGTCCTGGCCACCATGGTTTCTACCTTAGCCTCTTCTGTAGGCTTTACCAGCAAAGGGATCTTCTCAATTCCAAATTTAAGAGCCAAACTTACTAAGCTCTTAATCATTTCTTCTTTTCTTGGCTCTTCCTCTTGCTGTCCTTGATGACTGATTTTTGCAATTTCTTCTTCCCCACATGGAATTGGGAATGCAAGAGGAGGGATGGGTTGTAACTCAACTGATTTTACATTTTTTGTGGTGGTGGAGGAGGTGAAACCTCTTGTTTCTTTGGAGTGGAAGGTATTTCATTTAGCTCTTGTGGAGGGGATGACTGTTTGGAAGGAAAAGGAAAAAGAATTGAGATGAGGTGGAAGGTTAGGGGGTGGAGAAATGGATTCAACACTTGGGACAACAGATGGAGAGTTTAAAACTTGACACTGCTGAGATAAAACAGATTGGGAAAGAGGAAAAAGAAAGGCATGAGATGGCGTGCTTACCCGTTGACAAGGTTGCTGAATACTCCTCTCATACACCTCTATTTCTTCAATCCACTTTGCAAGCAATGGCAGCATTGCAATCATGAAGTCAAGCTTCTCTTGAGGGCTGTAATGCCTTGGAAAAGGTCCCACCCATGGACAGGGTGCTCCACAACCGATTCCAAATGCTTTCATTTGTGCTTGAGCCCTGGACTGCACCATGTTTACCTCCATCTTTTGGATTTTCTCCAACAGACCAGCATCTTGCATCTGATGGTCTTCATTATATGCATACTCTTGCTCTTGATGGACTTCATAGCCAAACTGACTTTGGCACTGCTGTTCATATGAGTATGCATGCTGATCTTGAACTTGACCAAAATGTTGATTTGGAGGATTTGTAAAACATGTTGGAGGTGTGATATACTGCTGTTGTTGGAAATGTGAATTCCATGATGGAAATGAAGTCATGATTGCACAACTTCATGGAATGGAAAATGAATGAAAGAGATGGAAAGAAAGATGGATGGAAATGGATGGAAACGGGTCTGCAACTCAGAGAATGAGTTATTTACCAGATGGAGTCACCAGATGTGCTTTTGAATATGCCTCTAAAAGGCTGGATCTTCCAAGTTACACACCAAACTTGACAATATTAAAATATAATTTAAAATTTTGAAGGACCCAGAGGAGACAATCTTCAATTCAGAATTCGGGCCTTGTTGTGCAGCTGCGATCCCCGAAAAGTACAGGTGGAACTCAGGTCATGTAATGCAACTCACAAAACCCGAATTGCCATGTGTCGAACTTGGAACATGCTCGACATCCCTCAAAACCCGAAATGACTGTTGTCGGGAATAGGACCATGCAATGCATCCCCAAAACCGTGACTATTGATGTGTTCTCGGACCTCGAAAACCCGAAACACTAAAAAGCATGAAATTTTGAAAGTCAAAATCTCAAAAAACTAAGGATACCCTTTTGAAGATTACCCTCAGATCTACCAACTGGTGAAATTTTTACTTGTTTTGAGCAAGTTAAGCCCTTGAAAATTGATTTCGGAGTTCAGCCTGGAAGGTGCAAAATCCGAAATTGTAAAACTTGTAATTTCTTAGTCCAAATTTCATGAAAACTCCTTCAAATCTTTATGGAATGACCTCTTGGTCCCACCGGGTGTGCCAAAACTGTTGGTGTCGAATCGCAGCACCCCTGGGACTCTGCAACACGATGGGTTGAGACTCTCAGTGCGATTGCACAACATGGAGCTTTTCCCAAGTGTGGGACCTTGCGAAATCGGAAAAGCTCTCCGGATGAAGGCCAATCCTATTCCTCTATTCAGATGCACGAATAAAATGCAGAGGGCTTTACCAAAAACCTAATCTAACTTGCCAAGGAGACAGGGTAGAGAATGCATAAAATAAAACCTAAACTACGGAGGTGATGCACCGAGGAATGTTAAACACTCGCTTTGCAAATTTAACACGCACCACGAGATGCAATACAAACATCATGCACAGGTAACCAAACCACAATGAAGAGATCAAAATGGCAACAACGAATACATGAGAGGGTTGAAAATTCAATCACAAACATATATATATTATTGCCCAAGATTCGATACAATACATTATGAAATGGCTAAGAGGCAAAGAAGAACGGTATTACAACCCGTATGGGAGGTTTGAAAACTCCACAAATTCTCTTACAAGCAAGGGAAGAAGGGGGATGCAAAATGAAAATGTCCAACCCTTTGACAAAGAGCCTTTCCTTACCATTTATAGAGGAAAAAGAAAGGGAGAAGAGAGGAATTTGAAATTGCCCCAACCACCTCCAAGATCCGCACCTAACTCATCTCATCATGGCGGTAGGTGAGATCCCCAACAACTCAAAATATGGAGAACTGTATTTTTGAATTTTAAGAACTTTTTCCCACCCAATTAAAGATATCCAGTCGTAGTTGGGTAGAGGATGCCTAGAGCTTTCCGAAAAGTCTGACCTTGCGTGAATTCGAGCTCCCTGCAAAAAGTTATGGCGATCTGAATATTTCCCGCGTCAGGGTCTTCTGCCTGTCGGGTTCGGGTTTCTCCTTTGAATTTGCATCGGGTTTGGAAGATGCCTTGACATGTGTTTGATGCTTATGTTTTCCCGAAACCCGCTTCCGCCAGTATTTCCAAGATTTCCTTTGTTTCGGGTCGAAAATGGACCTGCATGTGCATCGGGTTTGAAGGTGGCTCGACATGTTTTCGCCCCATGCTTTCCCGACATGTTTTCCCGACTCCAAGACCCGATTGGCCTAGGCAGTGTTTCGGGTTTACGGAACTCTCAAGCATCGGAAATCCCTTGCGATCTGCATGCTTCATGTCTCATGTTTCCCGAAACCCGAAACCCGAATTTCCTTTGTGTCGGGTTTTCCAACCCCTCCGACATGCTTTTTTTTTGATGTGTCTATATTTACCCTGGGGGTAAATATATACAACAATAACTTGCCCCAAGATGATGAGTAATCCCACCGATCCTGCCAAGAATGAGCTCACCGAGCTTATGAGAATCCCGAACCCCTTGTGACACTTTTAGCTTGCAAGAATCTCACCGAGTTGCTCGCGAGATATTTTCTAGCTTAATGCCCATTTAGGGCCAATTTTGCGTTCTTGTCCTCCAAACTATCAATTTTTGGGATTTTTGGGAATTTTCGCATTAGTAGGTTATTACGAATCGAGTGAATGCCATGGGGCCTATTTTCCCATTTTACAATTTTTAACTTGTTTTTTTCATGACGGATGTGGGCCATTTTGTACCCATTTTTTTGTAGGAAAATTTGAATCCTTCTCAAAACCAGAAGAGCAAAAATTCCTCAAATGATTTTCAAGCTCCCGAATCACTCCCAAATGCTTCAAACATGAGATTATGTTTGTAGACTAGATTTGTAAAGGCCCTATCTTGTGTTCGGATCCGTCCTGCTCTTCCATTTTTCTAGGGGAAAATGGATGACAATACTCCATCCTTGAGATGACTCGAATGAATTTATATAAGAATAAGAAAATTATATATTATTGTTTATTCAATATTCTATACCCATGTCCTGAGTAAATAGGGTTTTAGTTTACACAAAATATGACCCAAATATCACTTCAAGGTTCCAAGGAGCTATTGTGCTATATGATTAGTAAGCCAAATGACACTAACATGTAAGTATGAGGTAGGTATATTTCATTTTTGGAGTTCATTCTTTCCTTACAACACTTCCATTACTTATTTACTTTCGATTTTGGATGCTACATATGAATGTTTTGTAGCCCATCTCATGTTTCACTATTATTACCCATGCTGATATTATTTTGGGACATCTATATATACACCTTATTTTCCACACTTACTACCCATTTATTTTATGAAGGGACTACGATGCATTATCCTCCAAGGCGGGTGCCTCAAGAGGCCTACCGGGATTGGGGTGTGATCAAAATTTGTCGAGATAGGCTAGACCACAACATTCGAGAGATGTCACTATTATGCCATAGTTACCATATCCTTACTTTGTTGTCTCCTTTTATTGCATCACACAATCCATTATGTTTACTTGCCTCATTGTGCTCACTTGTTTACATGCTTACACACTCTTATTCCTTCTTTTGATAATATTGGACCTTCGTCATTTTCTCCCACTTATCTTATGGCTTCCATTCCCCATCAGTATGGATCTTAGGCTCCCTTAATGTTGATCCATCACCCATGTGCAATGGGTTCAATTTTTTCATAGAGCTAATTCTATTACCCATGGGCGATGGGGTTAGATATAAGTACCCATCCTCTTTTCATTTATATCACCATCAATCAATCAATCACAAAGACATTACTTATTGTTGCTTGTAGCATATTTTCACACTATTTTGCACTTATAAATTAGACTTGAGGATTTTGAGCTTAGAATACCCTTTTAAATTTGGGTCATCATAGTGAGGTAGGACTCGATGTTCTCTTGTTTACCTTTCTCCTTCTCCACTCATAACAATTATCTATTGATGTTGTTGTCTATGGAGAGGATCATGAATTAGTTGTCACACGCTATGTAAGTATTTCTAAACCTTCTTAGTCCTTTATATTGCATATGTATGTTGTTGGTTGGTCATTCATTGCTATAGATCGGGTAAGATGTATATTTTATTTGGTCTATTAATTTTTCCTATAATATTACGCCCTTGGATTTATTCATCTCTTGAATCATCTTTATTTTAAATCATAGTAGGATAAATATATTTATCTTAGGTAAATCCCTTGGAAACATATAACTATCCTGTAGGGGTTAGGGTCATTATCCTCTAGAATTATGATGTTAGTGCTCCTTAAAAACACCTTTGATATCTACATCGTTTGTCTAGATTTGATCCCAACATTTGAGAACACAAGTATTAACCTATCTTTTCTAGTCATACAATTAGATGATGAATTTGGTTTAATTTAACATAAAAACACAATAATTAAAATTATATATGTTTTTCAATATATATATATATATATATATATCTTATTATCTCCTAAAATTATGGAAATACGCACCACTTAAAATCTCTATGATTTCTCACAATCTCATATTTACGTGAGTTGTTATTACATATCTAATAACTCATTCACATTAGAGTAAATTTTAGTCACGAATCTTCATTAATTGAAATATATTATGATTTTTTGAAATTTTCATTTGGTGAAATTTCGAAGTAGGGATAGGACTGTATTGAAAACTAAAGTTTTGGGTTCAAGTTACTTTCGGGGGTGTTAGTTCGCATAGCGTTTACATAGCCAATAGCCAAATTTTTTTAATTCAAATCACCATTAACGTGAAATTGAAATTTGTAAAATTCACCTTCATATATATAGTGATTACAATTCACATTGGTCAAAATTATCTCTTATTTTTCCCTCAAATTTTGTTAGAAATACTTTGACACATATTATCAATCCCATTTCTTCTCACCATGTGACTCTTGGTGATATCGTCCCTTTCACTTCTAAACATGTTAGGTCATCTTCGATCCCACATATGGTCCTCAAAAATATACCGAACGTGAATCTCGGAAAAGGAACCTCTATCGTGTAAGGACTTGGATGATAGTGCTTGATACAATTGTTTCTTTTATTGAAATACTTTTTCATCTTGGAGTTGGTTCAAAATATAAATTATGATTGAAAACATCAAATCTAAAAAACATATATTTTTTCCTCAAAGTTCATTATGGGAGTTTCATGAATCCTCATAATATCTTTACATACATTAACTAGTGTATGTTAATTCATTCCAAAATAATTGAGCTTTTATAAAAGAGGTGGTAAGTGTTCCAAGTGTACCCAAATTTTTTGGGAGAGCATGAAAATGTGACAAATTCTAGAGCTTGTTTGCAACCGTATATTTTGTGTCTCGAGGTAACAAGAGGCACTTATTACCATGTGTTTAAGTTCTGCAAAGGATGTGAAAAATGCAACAAGGCCTTGGAAGGGGAAAAAGTGACAATAGTTTATGTAAAATCACAAAAAACAAAGAATAATAATGAAATGGCCGCAAAATATCTTTTAGGGATTTCATCTTAGAATCTCCATTTTCTCTTATGACATTCTACACACAATGTTTTGGGAATTATTTTGCAACATTAGAGACAAACATGATCTTGGAGAAGATTTCATTTTACATGAGTTGATAAAACACATGCAGAGGTTTAAAGAAATGCTTATGGTGACTTACACTAATGAAGAAAATCAAACTTTTGATAAATTAAATAGTTATGCTACTAACATCCGCGAGGCTTCCTCGAGAATGGAAATTCTATTTGAACTATCATAAGTTAACAAGGAATGTCATCTTTAAAACAAAAAAGGAGAAATCTCACTCCATCTGTATGACTTTAAGGTTGAACTTGTTGTCTGGCATTTGTTTATTCCCAATGGAAACATGAAATGAACATTTTAATCAAGGTAAATAGTGTTGGCAAGTAAAATGTTACGTATAGCTCATAGTTCTAGGTATGAATGTCATTGTGATGACCATGACACATTATTTTGTAGGACTTGGAACAAGTTCATTAAAGAGAAAGGTAAGCCTCAACCTTCCCTAAAAGACATCATTCACAAGTGCATTGAACAACGTAACCATGGTGAATTTCAAAAAGAAAGTAAAACAAAAAGGAAATGAGAGAAGGTGAAAGAAAAAATAAAGCAAGTGGAGAAGCAAGAGAGATGGAAAAAATAGAGAAGAGAAATGGAAAAACTTGGAGAACGCCTTGACTTGTTGGAAATATGCATGTGTTGCATGTATAATTTCCACCGTAGCTTTTAGGAAAGCAAAAGTCAGCTTTAGTTTAGCATGCGTCCAGATTTAGTTGAGTCTAGTTAATTCCTATTTTTAGGAAATAGATTTAAATCAAATAAAACAAAAAGAAATCAATTTTAAAGCATGCACAATATGCGGTATTTTTAGACATAGTTCAGATTTAGAGTGCTATGTTTTTAGAGTTGTAGGTGGTTATTTAATTAACAACAATTGTTATTGTTATTGTTTGTAAGAAAGTATGGTGCATTGAAAGCACACAGGACTTGCATGCACAACTTTATCAGTAATGATCTGAAGCTACGAGTATGAAGATTTAATTAATGAAGAACATACAATAGTGCTGGTTTGATGTTTAATATGTTATTTGTAAGTTATTTTATTGTTCTAGTTTATTTTCTTTATGTTGTTCATTGTATAGATCAGAGATTTTATACAAATTGGTATCAAAGTGTTATTTTTACAACAACTTATTAAATTGGTAGAAAGTAATGGATTCTACATCCGGTACGCAAATACCATAGTTTAATGGAAAGAATTAAGAATATTGGTCATTTACCATGAAGGAACTATTCAGATCTCAGGATGTGTGGGATATCATTGAGAATGGGTACACAGAGCCCGCAAGATGCAACAACATATACTACACTTTCTTAGGTAGAGAAAGATACTTTGAAGGAGTTACAAAGAAAGATGGAAAATCTCTTTTCTTCATTCATCAGGAAATTCATGAAAGAATCCTTCTAAGAATGATAGTAGCATCAATCAGCAAAGACTGCATGGGACACACTACAAGTTGCATATCAAGGTAAGAAGAAAGTAAAAAACGCTAAGCTACAGTTACTTCGTAGATATTTTGAGAATTTAGCAATGAAAATTCATATTCCATAGAATCATTTTTACTTATGTAGTTGGCTTATCAATCAAATCAAATCCCATGGAGAGACTCTTGAAGAAAGAAGGATTATTGAAAAATTACTTAGAAGTTTGCTTATGAAATTTGATCGTTTAGTTGTTTTTATTGAAGAAACTAACAATCGAGTGAAATTTCTATTGATGAGTTGCATGCATCACTAATCAATCATGAATGTAGAGGATGAATAAATTACATGCGAAGTGTAGATCATGCTTTTGCATCTCGAGGCATACAACATGTAGTCATGGAAAAAGAAGAGGTAGTTTCAACAGAGGAAGAAGTCCATCTAGAGGACACGTGGCGACAGTTCATCAAACTCGGGTGGAAGAGGACAAAATCAAGAACAAAGTTATGGTCGAGATAAGATAAGTCTCATGTTTAGTGCCATTATTACAAAAAAGTATGGGCACTATGCTTATGATTGCAAGAAAAGTAATATGATTAGAGAGGAAAATCAAAATCAGGTTGGAAGTTCTACTTCTAAACCTATGTTTATTGCATGCACAAGGATTGTTGAAGTAATACCTTCTTTATCCCCTATTGAATTGAATTTGTCAAAAGAGAGTCCATGTAATGTGTGGTATGTGGATTTGGGTTGCAGTAATCACATGACATGTAATATAGTTTTTTTCTAGTTTGGATGATTCTGTTAAGAGTGATGTAACTCTTGGAAATAATAATATTGTGTCTATAAAAGGAAAAGGAATGGTTAGTATTCTAACTAGACGGGGGGAAAAAAACAAGTATGAAAGATGTTTACTATGTTGTAGGTTTGAAACATAACCTTATGAGTATTGGACAACCTGGTACGAAAGGATATCGAGTCTATATGGAAGACAATGAGTGTGTGATTATGGAAAAATATCCTAACGCTCAATTGATAACAAAATAAAGATGAGTAGTAATAGAATGTTTCCATTGATATTAAAACCTGGAAAAAGAAGAAATCAAATCACATTTACAAAATGAACATCTTAGTTCACAACAAATTCTTGCGCTAAGTCAAATCAACCTTCTACTGAGTCCTGCACTCAAACAAATGAGTCATGTGCTAAGGTAAAGAGTCCCGAACTCGAGGTAATAGAGTCGTGTGCCAATACAAATTAGGCATGCGCTACACCAATCGAGTCCTACACTGTTCCTGCGTAAATACAATTGAGTCCTGCAGGCTAAAGGAGTACAATCAAATTTTCATTCACCATGAAATATGAATACTGGATTTGGCATATAAGGTATGGAAATTTGAATTTTGGAGGTTTGAATTTATTACATAGAAATAATATGGTTAAAGGTTTTCCATTGATTCGAAATTGAAAGAGTCTCATGTGAAGGTTGTATTTTAGGGAAGCAACACAGAGAATCTTCCCAGTTGGCAAAACAACAAGAGAAAGTGCACCACTTGAAATTGTGCACTCAGATTTATGTGGAGCTATGCAAACAACTTCTATTGGAGGTTGTTCATATTTTATGACATTCATTGATGATTACACAAGGAAGACATGGGTTTATTTTCTAGAGAAATAAATCATATGCCTTTGATACATTTCAGCAATTCAAGGCATTAGTGGAGAAGCAAAGTGGATACTACATCAAAGTTATAAGGACAGATAGAGGAGGTGAGTATGTTTCTAATGAGTTTATGAATTTTTACAAATATCATGGTATACACAAGAAATTTACTACTGTATACACCTATTGCTTTGAATTCTTAGCAAATTAATGAAACAGATAAGGATAGTAAGCCAAGGAGGAATACTTGTTTGTAATTTGGTTAAAGGTTGTGTGCGTGTTCGATTCCATAATTCAAGTTGATTATGATAGCTCCTTTTCGGATGGGAGGAACTACCTTGTAATCAGAAAACAATACCACCAAATAGAGTTAAACAAAATAATGAGTGGACTACCTAGTGGAAGCTAGATCTAGGAAGCGTGATACTTCCTGAACAGGCTATCAATCCACTTTTATATAACAATATTAATTCTATTTAAATCATACATGAAGTAAAGATCCTATTGGAATTGAACGATTTAGGTATCTCATACAAAACAATAAGAAAGGTCATTCAAAAGGTTGTTTAAGGTCAAAATAGGAGGGTTGATTAGGTTGGTGTTGAGTTGCAGGTCTGGTACAGGCTTTGGGTAAGGTCTGGTAAGGATTAGAAATGGTTATGGGCTATGGGAAGTGGGTATTATATTGTTGGTCCGAGCTATGTTACGAGATATAGTAAGAGTCGTATTGTCGAAATGAATGATGTCGATTAGCGAAGAGTGACCGACGTTGGTTGGCTAACCGACATCGGTAGGGGAAATTAGTAGAAAGTTCTTAGAATTGGTTTTCTAGACTCCCTGTGATTGCATAGAGGTTGGAAATGGTGAGAGTGGGGTCATAAAATGGTTCTAAGACTCAGAGATGATTAGGAGAGGGTGAAAATGGGTGAAAATTCTAGGTATGATTAGGTGATGGGTTGATGGGAGGAAGGAAGTATATGGGTATGGAGAGAAATAGACTACAAAGATGAATAAATAAATCTACACAAGGAAACTAGAGATTCAATGTAGAGATGTTGAATACTTACTGAAAATGGATTGGAGAATGTAGGTGATGAAGACGGTGACAATAGAAATCCAGAGAGAAGAGCCATTGTATTCATGCTATGGTAGTTCAGACCTCCGTGCCTCTCTGTTGTGAATTCGTGATCATGAAGAGGATGATGAATGGTGATCATGTTGGTAGTGCTCCCATGTGTCTTCTTTTGCTTGAGTGCTAAAGAAATTTGAGTGCTCCAAGTCTCTGGAAGAATGAGATCTTGAATCAAATGACCAACCTGGGAAAAGGATTTTGGAAACATATTTAACCTAACCGTAATGGTTAGGTGACCAACGTTGGTTGAGATATAACCGAAGTGTCGGTCAAGGTGGAATATCTAGGTTGGCCAAAAATAGCCAGATTGTTGCTATTTTTGGCGATCTCCAACCTTCTACCGAGTCTTGAGTGATAGATCATGGCAAGATAAGTGGGAGTCCTTTTAGGTTTGTTAATAGGAGTTAAGTCTAGGTTTTAGACTAAGTCCTAGTTAGTTAGGATAGGTTTAGACTTGGTCTTAGGTCATTAATGAGGTTTGAGTAGGTCATTGAGTGAGGTGGCTAGGTGAGGTGGTTAAGTGAGGATATTAATTAATTTAATTAAGATAATTAATTTAATTAACATGTGCACTATGGGATATGAATAGGTAGGATATGGTTAATTTAATTAACAAGGTTTAAAGGGGAGTATGACCCAATTTTGGTGTCTACATTTTGCCCCTTTTGTTGCATGTAGCTTGTATTTGTAAGCGATGCTGAAAAAATATGAAATTGGTGTTCCAGGTGTGAATGGAGGTTAGATTTCCCCAAGTAGGGCTGAAAGTGAGATTGCCCCAAGTGTGGGTGGAGGTGATCCCCTCAAACCAGGAACTGATGAGGTGTTAGATGGAGTCGGTGAGTGGTTTGATAAATATGTAAGTGATGAAAGTGAAGGTAGGTGGGTTGTAGGTAAGGGTATGGGCACTTTGGGTAATGGGTAATGGTCAAATCGGGTAATAGGTAATGGCAATCAAACACACACACGTATAGAATGTGACACGATACCAGGTAGAAGAGCTTGCAAACTCTACATCGTCCAAGGTTGATAGGTTTATCTAAACGAGGGTGAAGTGATTTAGGTATCCAAGGTATAAGATATGGTCCAGAAACACAACTTAGGTTAGGTGTAGGACCGTTTAGGTATGATCCGTACACCAAAGGTTTGGTTGGATAAACAACATGACAATAGGCAAGGTAAGGTCATTAGGCTAAACCACATGGGTAACAACATCACAAGGTATAACGAGTACATGAGTTCAAAGGTCACAAAAGGTAGTTCTAGTCAGGGTATGTAGGTCATGGCATGGGTAAGGCCGAGGTATAGGTAAATAACAAGTCCCTAAATGTGATTAAGGAAATGTATAGGTAATTTAGGCTTGTGGGTAGGGTGTAATAAGTGTTGGTAAGGTCAAAAGGTATTTGGTAGTAATGAGTTTAGGTCAAAATGGGAAAAATGTAGGTGAAATGGTAACATGTTGGTGACCGATGCTGGTATAAGGTGACCGATGTTGGTATAAAGGTAACCACTACGTTTGGTTTGATATGACCGACGCTAGTTATGTCGATTTAGGGTTAAAAATCCATGTTTATGGATTCATTTTAACTTTTTCATTTTGTGAAAATGATAGAGAATTTGTGCCTCCATGGAAAGTGACATTGTGAAGTGTCGAGTTGAGTTGAGCGAGGTTGTGAGGAGAGAATAAGATCCCGAACTCATAGTTCAAAGAGCACAGGTTATAGTGAGACCAGAGACCAGAGGCAAAGGGTAGTCGGTGGCTACTAGTTCACGTAGGCCAAGCCCAAACGAGGGCCAGAGTGGAGATTAGACCAAGACCCATGGAGGGTGGAGAGATGTTAGTAGGGCGACATCATGGGATTGGGAGGTGGAGATCAGGTGAGACTTGGCCTGAAGGATATGAGGTGGGGTGATGATTAGTCACTTGGTATGATTATTATTTTTGATATTTTGATATATATACTTGGCTGCGTGCTAAAGATAGATGAGGCCTATATATGAGATTTTTGTGATTTTGAGTTTTATACGACTACGTCTTGTGAAGATAGGAGGCTATATATCATTGTGTGATTTGAGATATTTGTATGTATTTATATATGTGTATATGTGTATTGATACACATACTTTTTCCTAGTTATATAGATGATGATATTTATTGCATGGATGATGTACCTATGTTTTAATTTCCATTGTTATTTGTATATTGATGGAAACTAGGTGAATTAGGCATGATTGAGTCAAGGTCATTTAGGCATGGTTGAGTTTAGGTCATTTAGGCATGGTTGAGTTTAGGTATTTAGGCATGGTGGAGTCTAGGTGATTTAGGCATGGTGGAGTCTAGGAGTTATAGGCATGGTGGGCATGGTATATGCATGGTCGAGTCTAGTCATGTAGGCATGATGGAGTTAGGTATAGGCATGGTTTGGTTATGTGTATGGGTTTGATTTAATTTCCAAGTTATTGGTAGTATGGAAATAAATGATGATGTATATGTATGTCATGGTGTAAATTTCCAAAATATTTTATATATCATGGAAATATGAAATGATTTAAGAAAATTGATGGTTGATGTGATAAAATGGTAGGTATGTATGTTTTTATGATATATTAATTTTCAAGTGTTTGTGTAAATGGAAACTAACTAGGTATAATGTAGAAAAATGGGGGGGAAATTGGTTAGGGTAAAGAGTGGCCGAGCTAACCTCCAAGGGCCCCATGCCCTCAGAGTGCTTGCCTACATAGCCTCGATGAAAAGGGGCCTCGAGGCCGATGTAGTTCTCCCATAAGCTAGGGAAGAATATGATGAGGTAGAGGGATGAGTTGGTAGGTTTTAGGCATGATTGATTCTAGGTCATTTAGGCATGGTTGAGTCTAGGTCATTAGGCATGGTTGAGTTTAGGTAATTTAGGCATGGTTGAGTTTAGGTCATTTGGCATTTTAGGCAAAGAGGTGTCCTTAAAATTTAGGTGTCGATGGTCTAGTCAGTCCAAAATCATAAGTAATGAAGAAGTGAAGTGGTAAGAGGTATGGTAAAAGTTGGACCTAATTGAAGAGACCATAACAAGTATCATACCAAAGATGGGCTTATGAACGTAAGACCCTAAAGGCATTGCATGATTGACTATTCTAAGGGTGAAGAAAGTCACATGATCATGAAATGTCACATTTGCGGCAAGTCCCTTGAGAAGGTAGGAAATTAGGGAGAAAAGGCGATGAGGTGAAAGAGGTTGGTTTTTAGCGTAACCTAGTGTGAGACAACATGCCTATTTGACAAGAGACCCAAGATCAAAATAGGCAAGTCCATGACGAAAAAGTTATCTTTTCTTTTTTGCTTTTGCTTTTGTTTTTGTTTTGATAGACTGATCGATGGGAAGTCTATGTGGGATGAGTATATTTTCTCCTTGAGGTCTTCATGAAGCTGATCGATGCGGAAGCTTTAAAATATTTTATTTTATTTTTTGCAAGAATAGTCTTCTTTGATGATAGACTATGTACAATATGGCTAGCTTTGTATAGTTGTCCTTCAAGGGAGAAGTCTATTTATAATAGCAAGATAGAAAGATAGATAGATGTCCTTTTGAGGGAGTCATCTTTTTTGGAAGTTTGACTCAAGGAGTTGAATCCCATTTTACTTTTGAAATTGTTTTGCTTTTGGACTTTTAGGTCATGGACAAGACTATAGAGAAAGATAGGCTCTTGTGTTGAAGAAAAAACCATAGCACACAAAGGTTAACTATGAAAGAGAGGGTTTAAGTGATGAACGACCATGGGATTCCATCTTGAAAAAGATGAAAAGTATCCATGAGAATCATGCCATGAGTAGAGCCATGGTACTCATATTGAAGATAAGGCTAAAAAGTGACGGGTAATCACATGATTCTTGTTTAGTCATTGATCCTTAAAATAGGTAAAATGGAAGGTGAATGGTGCTCAAGGGATGAGCGTTTAATAGACAGAAGGTGATATAGGACTTGATTCAAAAATAGAATGGTCAAAGATGTAAAACATTGAGGGGCTCAAGTTTGGGTTTACCTTCAAGTGAAGACAAACGATAAGCACCTGATCCATATGTATGAGTAACAATATAGGGTCCAAGCCAATTAGGAGAAAATTTTCCCGTTTACTTTTCTCTTCTTTTGTTACATGTTGATTTTCCTTCAGATAGATAGGTCGCCAACAGAAGGTTCATTTGTGGACATGTTTATCATAGGCACGTTTGATACATTTTTGGTAGATTTGGAGATGGTCGAGAGCATTGAGACGATGCTCGTCTAATAACTCAAGTTGTGCCAAATGGTCTTGGAGAAAGTCATCATCGTTGAATATCTTTAAGTGAGATATGAAGAGATGGGATCTAAACTTCAAGAGGTAGAACAACCTCTATACTATAGACCAGAGAGAAAGGCGTGGCAATAATTGAGGTATGAATACTAGTGTGATAAGCCCATAAGGCAAAAGGAATGTGTGTATGCCAATCCTTTCCAGTATCATCAACTAATTTCATAAGAATTTTGTTTAAGGTTTTATTGGTTGATTCAACTTGGCCATTTGTTTAAGGGTAGTAAGGTGAAGAAAAACTAAGTTGAATGCCAAAGGCATCACAAAGCTTCCATAGGGTTTTGTTTTTGAACTATTTTCTCATTATCAATGATGAGACGATGAGGAACACCAAAGCGAAAAATGATGTGATGGTTGATGAATTCACATATTTTCTCATCTTTCATAGAAATAAGAGGTATGGCTTCTACCCATTTAGTGTAGTATTCAGTAGCAATAATAATCCATTGATGATGTTGGGAAGAATGAGGATTGATCTCTCCGACAAGATCCAAACCCCATTGAGAGAAAGGCCAAAGGTCTCGTGTGACCTGTAAGGCATGACTAGGGGTGTGATGAAGATTAGCATGTTGTTGGCACTTCACACAACACTTGACATAATCACAACAATCACGGTTTAAGGTTGCCAATAATAGCCTAGGTAGAGAATGTGTTTAGTGATAACTAAACCACTGAAGTGACCTCCACAAATTCCATCGTGAACTTCCTTGATGGTGTAGGAATTTTAGAACTTGTAAGGCATCGTAAGAGGATACCATCAAAGCCATGTTTATAAAGAAGACCACCCATGATGACATAGTGAGAGACACTTTTGAGAAAGGCTCATTGTCCATTGTGAGTAAGATCTAGAGGTAGAATTGAAAGGGAAAGGTAGTCAACAAAATGTTTATACCAAAGGTCACATGGGTTAGTTTCAATGGTTCTAACAAGGTTGACATCTCAAAATAGATAATAAGGTGATTGCAACCTTTGACTCAGTGAAAATTTTTCGAGTCGAAAGGCAAAGCGGGGATCTGAGAAGCAAGACATGCCATGGTATCTACAAATTTTTTAGTGGAACGTGGTGTGGTTTGAAGTTCAAAACGGAAAAAGGTAGTCAAAATTATGTCCACATGATGCTTATACTTTTGAAGTATCTCATTACGACACTAGTATATACCATTAACTTGGTTTACAACTAGTGTGGAATCACCAAAGATATTAATTGACTTAAATCTAAGGTATGGTGGTTTGAAGGCCTAATATGAAGTTCTTCATATTCAAATATTTTTAGTACAATAAAAATTGAGTTTGAAAGATAATGGCATAGGCTCACCATCAAGAGGAATGAGGATAACTCCTATACCACCCCCACACTGACATTTGGAACCATCAAAGAATAAGGTCATCTAGTAAATGGTATCATCTAAAGAGAGGGTAGTAATGGATTCATGTCTAGGAAATCAAAGTTAGAGGATTGATTTCCGGAGAGAGGTGTGTTTGTGAGTTAGTCTGCAATCATTTGTCCTTTGACATATTTTTGATGAGTGAATTCAAGGTCTAGGTCTGTAAGAAGCATGAGCCAACGTGCAACACATTGATGTTGGTAGGGTTTGGCATACATGTAATGTAAGGGGTCAGTATTGGTGACAATGAATGTTTTGTGGTTAAGTAGGTAATGGCGAAGCTTAGTGGTGAAAAAACTAAGGATAAGTAGAGTTTTTTGGCATGGGTGTATCTAGTTTCGTATTCTAGAAGCGTATGACTTATATAATAAACCGCTTATTCCCTATGTTGCTCATCGTGATGAGTGAGCATGACACCCAAGGAATGATCGTGAGCCAAAATGTAAAGGTAAATGGTTGGTCATCCTTAGGGGAATGAGCATAGGTGGTTGAGGAGGTATTATTTTAAGGCATCAAAGGATTTTTGGTATTCATCATCCCATTTGAAGGACACATCCTTTTTGAGGATATGATGAAATGGATTGCAGGATCAATTAAAAGATGTGAAATAAAATGATGAATAGATTACAAATTTCCTTGCAAACTATGAAGTTGATGAAGGTTAGTAGGTGGAGGCATTTCAAGAATAACCTTGATTTTAGTGGGATCAACTTCAATGCCACACAAAGAAACAATAAAACCAAGGAGATTGTTGGAGAGAACAATGAAGACACACTTCTTAGGTTGAAGGTGAACATAATACTTGATGAGACAATCGAAGATGACCTTAAGGATTGTAAGGTGTTCAGCCCGATGTTTGGATTTGGCAAGAAGATCATCAATGTAATCTTCCAATATACAATGCATAATGTCATGAAAGATATAAGTCATAGCCCGCTGATATGTAGCACCAATGTTTTTAAGGCCAAAGGGCATGACATGATAGCAGAAGGTCCCCCAAGGAGTGATGAAGGTGGTTTTGTGTTGATCTTCCAGGGTGAGTATATTTGGTTATAACCCGAGAAACTATCCATGAGTGATAGCATCTCATGGCCTGCAGTAAGATCAACTAGTTGGTCAATACTAGGTAGAGGAAAGTCATCTTTGGGGCAAGCTAGGTTAAGGTCATGGAAATCTATGCAAATGCAGAGTCCCCCTGTCGATTTTGTGATAGGAAAAATGTTAGAGATCCATTAGGGATAATCAATGGGTAGGATGAAGGAAACCAAGAGAAGGTGCTGAAGTTCTTCTTTGACAAGAAGGGAAATGCGAGGATGTATTTTCCGCAGCTTCTGTTTTACGGGTTTGGCTTCAGGAATAGTGATGATATTGTGGACCACAATTTTGGGTCAATACTGGCATATCAGCGTAGGACCAAGTAAAAACATTGCTATGATCCCGAGGAAAGTAATAAAAGATCATGATGAAGAGGTGGGCTGTTGTGCTTTTGGTTTACCTTGGATAGGAGGTTGCTTGGACATAGTCAATGGGTGAGGTCCTAGGATGGAGGGTAGTGGTGAAGGTGATAGAGGAGTAGTGGGTGAAGCTGGTGTATGCAGCCAAGAAGGTTGGGTCTTCCTTTTGATGGGGAAAAAGTCTTTGTCCAAGCTTGGGAAGATGTGGCTAAGTCTAATTTGATAGGAGGATGAACTAGAATTGATGTCGGCATGACTCCTAATGTGGTGATGGTTCGCTACAGGGAAAGTGTAGGTATAGGTAGGTTCTTAGGCATATGATCAGGTTTGATTGTTGGTAAAGGTTTAGGTGTAGGCAAGGGTGATGAAGAAGAGGCTATTATGACCGGTATGGGCATGGTTGGTTTGATTGTCTGAAATACCTTTGGATAAATCGTAGAGGTATCAACAGATGACATTTACATTTGGGTTGAAAAGGGTAGCTAGAGACATCCCCAAAGCATGAAATTATCAACATAATCCAAATGGCCTGCCAGTGTGAAAATCACACTCAATCGTAAGAGGAGATGACATTGATTTAGTAGTAATCCTTGTAAAGTATGTCTGTGAGACAGGGAACTGGTTGGCTTCGGACTGTGGGTAAGAGAGCCGAGAGAAAATCAACTAGATCCTAGAAGGCTAATGGGGAATTATCACCAATAGGTAGTGGCACTTCTAAAGGATCCTCTATTGGTAGGGAGATGACAAGTGGGATGAGGTAGTTTCATCTTTCCGGAGAAGGAGGTGATCATTAATCTCCCATGGGTAGGAGAGTTAACACTGCAGGTTGTTCATTAGGTTGCAAGGGGAGTGATGAAATGTCATCGGCAGATATTATGGTATCCTTTGTGGGTGAAGGGGGAGATAAAGGGAATCCTATGTGGGTGAAGGAGTAGATGAAATAGGATCCTCCATGGGTAAAGGAGCTCGTGGCCGGAATCTCCTTGATGGAGGGATATGAGAAAATTACGGAAGAGATGGTATGGTGTCAAACACAACATGGACCTCATAGAAATTGCTATCATTAGTTAAAGGTTCGCTCGATTCGCTTAGATGACGGGGTGTGATTAGGAAATGGCTTCTTGAAGATATGCAAGTTCTGATTAGCTGGTGTGTTTGGGTTTTCCAAGACAAGATCTCCATTGTCTAACATTTTCTGGACAATGTTTTTAAAGGTTATATAATTACCATCGTTAGGACCTTTGATGCGATGATAGTTTCAATAGTCATGTTCCTTATACCATGCAGCATAGGCTAAGCAGGTCAAAACCAATATGTGGTTTGATGGGTGGAAGAGCAATTGCTCTGGATTTTAGAAGTTTTTCTAAAACTGATGAATAGGGCTCTCCTATGGGAGTGTACTTTCATTGCTCTCACCTGAAATGGAAATATTGAATGGGAGAAAGGTTGGAAGAAGGTTTCAATTGATTAGATGGGTGAGATGGGAAAACTTTTAAAACTACCGCGTTGGTAGATCCTTTGGCTTTGGAATAATTGTTTTGGGGTTTGGAAGAGGAAGAGGCCTCATTTGACTTGAATGCAACATTTTTGTTACACAATTGAATTTTATTCTCTTCTATGGCATGAATTTCAAGTTTTCTAGCCATGGTGAACGCTTCATCAAAGGTACGGAAGGTTTGGACTTGGAGAGTTGGTGAGATGTTCCTGACACAAGCCCTAGTGAACAACTCTATAAGTCCAGTTTGAGGTAGCTGGAATGTAAGCTGGTTGATGAGGCTCTGCCAATGAGTGAAAAAATATATGATAGACTCATCGTCATATTGTTGTGTTGAGTATAAGTTGGTCATGGTGACCTTCTTGACGATATTGATTGAAAAATGGTCCAGAAATCTTGAGCCACTTGGTTGAATGAGTAAATGGAATGTTTGTGTAAACCACTATACCAATCCAACATGAGTCTTGTAAAATACATTGGGAATGTCCAAAAGATTAGAGCATCTTCATGGGTGATTAAATAACACCCATGTTTAAAAGACCGCAAGTGTTGCCGCAGTCTTATTTTTTGCTATTTAATCAAGTTGAATTTGGGAATTTCCCAATGTGTAGGGTATGGATGAATGGGCTCATTGCAGATTTTCTCATATTTTAAAGAGTTACGAGAGCCATAAACCAATGCTTCCAAAGTTTTCATCTTTTCCATCATCATTTTAATAAGGTCGTTGGTAGGTTGTGATGATTGGGCACCCCTTGCAATATAAGGGGGTTGAAATGATGAATGTATGATGTGGATGACATCCTAGTATATGGTGGTGTTGAGTACAAGAATTGTGAGGGGGGAATAGATGTAGGTGGAAAATATCCCGAATAGGTAATAAATGAGATAGGTGGTTGTTGGTGATATGTGTAAGTAGGTGGGGTGGATGTAGTGATTCTTGTAGTGATTGGAGGTAAAGACTACATGATGGAGAGGATGATGTTTTGGAATGGAGTATGAGTTGCCGACACCATGGGTGGCTATGATGCAATAGGTATATACGAGGTGGTAGGTGCAGATGAGGCTATGCTCAAGGTGGTTGATGAAGGAATGGTTAACACCATGGGAGAAATTGACGTCAAAAGTGTGACCGATGCCATAGGTACTACGAGACATCGATGACGATGGGGTCAAGTTGGGATACTATGGGCGGTAAGGTGGAAGAAGGTAAGGCCGAGTTAGTACTAGCTGATGCGGAAGTGGGGGTGAGGGTAGGGGGATGGACATAGGCATGCCGTATACCAGTTTTCCTGATGAATCCCAAGTAGATGAATGGGAAAGATAATTTTGTAAGGCAACAAGGTTGTGGTCAAGGAGTCTTGTGAACTCCTCATCACCGGTATTGATGATAATGGGCTGAGTAGGATCCATAGGTGATAGGATGGAAGGTGGCGATGGGCTAGGTGGGAGAGGTGAAGGCTTGCATAAAATACAAGGGTGTTGGCTTGACTATGAGTCAAAAATATGTGATTTGGCATAGGATTGGCAATCTGTTCTCTGTAAATGACACAAAAATAGAAGAAATGGAGAAAACAGTTTGAGAGGAAAAATAGGTCACTATTTTAATTTAAAAATTAAAACACAAGAACTGATGATGGTGATAGGGTGACTCGATGCCGGTTAGGTTAATCGATACCGGTTATTGTAAGAAATCAAAAGGTTTGCAAATGGGGTAATAACTGATGAAAATGAGAGAACTCGGATCTGACAGTGATTTTAAAGATCTAGGGTATGATGATATGTCTGAGGAACTTTAGAAAGAACATAAAATGTGGTGAGTGTTGTTTTTGGTAAAATGACCAAAAATTAGATAACCGACAACAGTTAGGTAAACCGATGATGGTATGAGTAAACCGATGCCGATCATTGGACCGATATTGATCACTATGAAATTTGAAAAGATGGAGAAAGTTGATTTTTGTGACTTAGATCAGGTAAAATATCAACCTAGAAATTTGAGTATGATAGTGATGGACCCTAACACACTCATAAAAATTCGAGAATACACCAACTATAATTGTGGAGTGTGAAAGGAAGAAATAAAAAATGGAGAACATATCCTCACAACTCAAAACACAAATCAAGCAAAAGTTAAGAAACATGAAATCCTATGGGTGAATTTTATGTTTTAGCTTATGCTATTTAAGATTGACTCATGAACAAAACAAAGTGTTTGGTTCAATAGAAGGTGTCCTATGAAAATCCAAGATCTAAGGGTGGTTTCAGGTAATGTTTTGGTGGGGGCGGTCCTTTCTCTGAGATAATGACTAGACAGAGAAACCATTGGGCGTCCACTGTTAATCCTTTGATTATGTGATCGTTGACAAATTCTTCTAGGTAGGAGGATGTTTAAGAAGATGTGTAAATTATTTAAGTGGTTTGGTATAAAGAGAGAGAGTGTGTAAGTGAACTATGATTAAATTAGTCAACCATTAGCTGGGCATGACTTCTAGTGTATAGGTTGCCCTCAAATTAATGTGAGCTATAATGCAACAATCCAGAATGAAATGTAAGTGTTTTAAGCCCAAATCCACAATTATGTTCGATGTAACAAATGGAGAATAGGAAGAGGGATGCTCTTTCACTAATGTAATGCAGTAAAAGGAAGACGTGTTCTTTTTAAAGCACTAAAAGTATGATTTCTTTTAGACAATAACAAGAAGGAGAATATTCTAGAGAAGAAAATTAATGTGAATAATTTTCAAAGGGAAATAAACACACAATTTTTTTCCTAGGAATGAACAAATGCAAAGGAACCCCTAATGGGTCCCACCGGGCATGCCAAAATGTTTCATCGAATTCTTAGCAAATTAATGAAACAAATAAGGGTAGTAGGCCAAGGAGGAATACCTGATTTGTAATGTTGGTTGAAGGTTGTGCACACATTCTGATTTCCTAATCCAAGTTGATTACGAGAGCTCCCTTTTGGCTAGGAGGAACTACCTGTAAATGTAAAACAATACCACCAAATAGAGTTAAACAAAACAATGAGTGGACTGCCTAGCAAAAGCTAGATCCGGGAAGCGTGATACTTCCTGAACAGGATATCAATCCACTTTTATATAACAATATTAATGCTAGTTAAATCATACATGAAGTAAATATCCTATTGAATTGAAACAATTTAGGTATCTCATACAAAAAAATAAGAAATGTCATTCAAAAGGTTGTTTAAGGTCAAAATGGGAGGGTTGATCTGGATGGTGTTGAGTTGTGAGGTCCGATACGAGCTGCAGGTAAGTTCCTCGTAAGGATTAGAAATGGTTCTGGGCTATTGGGAAGTGGGTATTAGCTCGCTAATCGAGCTATGTTGTCGACATACAATAAGCGGTGTCACCGACCGACTTATGCTGGTTCTAAAGAGTAACTGATGTCGGTTGGCTAATCGACGTCGATAGAGGAAATTAGCAAAAAGTTCTTAGAATTGGTTTTCTAGACTCCTTGTGATTGCACAAAGGTTGGAAATGGTGAGAGTGGGGTCATAAAATGGTTCTAAAGACTCAAAGATGATGAGGAGAGGGTGAAAATGGGTGAAAATTCTGGTATGATCAGGTGATGGGTTGATGGGAGGAAGGAAGTATATGGGTATGGAGAGAAATAAACTACAAAGATGAATAAATAAATCTACACAAGGAAACTAGAGATTCAATGTAGAGATGTTGAATACTTACTGGAAAATGGATTGGAGAATGTAGGTGATGAAGTGATGACAATAGAAATCGAGAGAGAAGATCCGTTGTATTCATGCCGTGGCAGACAGCTCGTATCTCCATTCCTCTCTGTGAATTCGTGATCACGAAGAGGATGATGAATGGTGATCGATGTTGGTAGTAGCTCACATGTGTCTTCTTTTTCCTAAGTGCTATAAAGAAATTTGAGTGCTCCAAGTCTCTAGAAGAGTGAGATCTTGAATCAAATGACCAATCTAGACTTTTTGGAAACTTATTTAACCTAATGAATAAGTGACCAACATCGGTTGAGATATAACCGACATCGGTCAAGGTGAGAATATCTAGGTTGGCCAAAAATAGCCAAATTGTTGCTATTTTTGGCGTGATCTCCAACCTTCTACCGAGTCTCAAGTGATAGATCATGGCAAGATAAGTGGGAGTCCTTTTAGGTTTGTTAATAAGAGTTAAGTCTAGGTTTTAGACTAAGTCCTAGTAAGTTAGGATAGGTTTAGACTCGGTCTTAAGTCATTAATGAGGTTTGCGTAGGTCATTGAGTGAGGTGGGTAGGTGAGGATATTAATTAATTTAATTAACATGTGCACTATGGGATATGAATATGTAGGATATGGTTAATTTAATTAAGGGGGTTTAAAGGAGGTATGAACTTTTGGTGTCTACAACACCACAAAAGGATGGTGTGGTAGAGAGGAAGAATATAACCATCATGGAGATGACAAGGAGCATGTTGAAGGCAAAAATCTTCCAAATGACTATTGGGAAGAAGCAATAACAAATTCTGTTTACATTTTAAACAGTGTTCAAAAAAAAACTTGTTAGGAACATGGTTCTTTAACAAGCATGGAATAATAGGAAACACAATGTTTCACATTTTAGAGTTTTGGTTGTGTAGCATATGCACATGTACACGATGAGCTAAGGAATAAGTTAGATAACCAAGGATAAAAGTGTATTTTTGTTGGGTATTCGAGAGAATACAAAAAGCGTATAAATTGTACAATCTGGTCACATGAAAGGTTATGATCAACAGGGGATGTTCAATTTATTGAAAATGAAGCATGAGATGCAAGTATAGAGAAAACAAGAGTATAGAAACAACTATTCAAAGATGATGATATGACGAGATGAAACTTTAGAGCAGCAAGGTACTTGTATCTACAAATCTTGGAAATGCACCACAAGTTGTAGCACAAGATACACCTCCATCTACAGCTCGAGAGGTATCCAAGATTTCAGCCATTTTCAGCCATGCAAGAGACACCGAATGAGCAACTCCATCACCACAAAGCAATCATGCATCGAATAGTCCTATGCAACGGAAAACAAGAAATCTTAGTGATATTTATAATGTTGATACAACTAATTCATTTTCAGTTTTTGCATTATTTTCTCAAGCTACAGATCCAATATATTTTGAAGAGGCTATAAAGAATGAAGTTTGGGCACAAGCCATGGATGATGAGATAAATGCTATAGAGAAGAATCAAACATGGGAGTTGATGGATCTTCCAAAAGGAAAGGACATGATAGGAGTGAAGTGGGTCTACAAGACAAAATACAATGCTGATGGAAAATTATAGAAACATAAAGCAAGGCTGGTAGCAACGAGTTTTATGCAGCGAATAAGGAGTTGATTACAATGAAACGCTTACACCATAGCACATTTGGATACGGTAAGAATGGTTTTAGCAAGTAACTCAAAATAAATGTACTATTTATCGATGGATGTTAAATCAATTTTTTTGAATGGATTCCTTGAAGAGAAATTTTATGTAAATCAGCCGAAGGTTATGAGATTGAAGGTGATGAAGGAAAAATATACGATTGAAGAAAGCGCTCTATGGTCTCAACCAAGCATTTAGAGCTTGGTACAACAGTAATAGACTCTTATTTGATTGAGAATGGTTTCATTAGGAGTAGCAATGATCCTACCTTATACACCATTATAAATGAGCAAGGTAAGATTCTAATTGTTTGTTTATACATAGATGATTTGAGAATTCTTGAAATCTATCTAAAAAGTCATTCAAATAATCCATGAAGAAAGAATTTGAGATGATAGATCTTGGTATTATGCATTATTTTTGGGCATTGTCCAAGTCCAAAATTAGAAGGTAATTTTTTTTTAATCTCACAAGAAAAGTACGCAAATGATGTTTTGAAAAGGTTTAACATCTTGAATTGTAAGCCGAGTGCAATACCATTGCGGTAGGTTTGAAGTTGAGAAAAGAGGATGAAGGATCATTTGTGGATCCAACATTGTTTTAAAAATTGGTCAAAAGTCTTATGTATTTGATGACCATAAGGCTGATATCATGTATGGTGTGAGCCTCATATCAAGGTTCATGGAATCTCCAAAAGATTCACATTGACAAGTTGAAAAAGAATTTTGAGGTATGTGTGTGGAACAAAGAATCATAGAATTTTGTATTCAAGTTCAGATGAGTTCAAACTCATTGGGTATATAGATAGTGATAGTAATTTGAAAGTATAGATGATAGGAAAATCACATCCAACTATACTTTTCATTTTGGAGCAGAGTGGTTTCATGGGCATCAAATAAGCAACCCATTTTCACGTTATATTTAGCAGAAGAAAAGTATGTAGCAGTTATAGAGCAACATGAAAACCTATGTGGATGAGAAGAGTGTTGAAGTATTTGAGGCGTAAAACAAGAGGATCGTAGATTTTTGTGACAAAAATCAGCCATAGTGTTGTTCAAAAATCATGTTTTTCATAAGAGGGGAAGACATATTGATACGAGGTATCATTTCATCAGGGAGTTGGTAAACAACAAAGAAATTTGTCTTAAATTTTGTATGCCAAACATGACTAGGTGTTAACTAACAATTCTAGGTTGCATCATTGGTTCTGTTTATCGGACCTCTTTTCGATTGTTTGAATGGTTCGTGATGAAGACATACCGCTAACCCTGATAAGCGTTGAAGAATGGATTCATGATTTGGAGGAAGAATACGCATGGAGGTTTGACACTAGATCCAGATTTAGCGCACGTACTTGGGTAGAGTAGAATTTGTATGACAGTTTATACGAAAGCTTCTTTGCTATCTTTCTAGTAGAATTGTACAAATGGTTGATTGCGTATGCATCTAAGCGGAATTGGAGGTATCACGTGGTTGTTTGGACACAGAAGAAATTTCAAACACTATATGATGCGACCTATCTTTGGACTCACGTGGCGAGATACTTGGTTTCACGGTGTCCTAAAATGATATATTTTGAGTATTCAATTTTTAATTATTCGTGCTAGAGGTAGCAAGAGTGTTCCAGCTTTCTACGGTATCCTAGAGGACATATTTGCAAGGTATTCCACCTGCAATCAAAATACTAATGGTAACATTGAACTTGGAAACTAAACCCATGGAAAGCTAAAGAATCTCCATGCGTAAAGGGCGAGAATAGTATTGGTGAAAGATGGCCGACCTAGCGGCAAATGACCTATTGGCAGAGGGAAGAAAGACATCCTGAAGTATGATGAGGCACGCGAGAGGGAATTATGCAAGAGGCAAGAAATTGTAGAACAGATGGTGTTGTGGAGAGAGATGGCTCGTGAAGGATTTGAGGCTCATGGGGAGGAAGAAGAGCAAGAGCATCAGGAACTCCCCCATCTAGGGAAGCATGACAAAGAACCCTCTTCGGCCTCACATGGAAGCACGCTAGTAGATATGACATGGGCCATGGGCACGCATCTAAGCCAACCTGTTGACCTAGCCCTTGCGCTTGGTTTTCCAAGATCTCTAGTACAACAGTAAAAGTAATTTTAATCGAGAAAGTGAACACACAAATATGCCAAACATTAAGTACACTAATGGCAACATAGACAACTTCGTTATTCTTTGGGGGTACGTTATCAGGCTCATCATCCGCACCAATATGAGCATGCCAAGCAGGAATCACTGAGTGGGAGCACTTCCCAAATTGTTGGGGTCCAAAGATAGTACCACTGTTGGGGCACAAGGGAGTGCATCCATAGGCCCTATTCCAAATTTTGGGGGAGGATCGGGCGGTATGGGAAGTTCTAGTTCAGTGGTTTGGGTGGTATTGGAGGAAGAGGAAACCAAGGAGGTTTTGGGTTGGGTGGTCAAGGCCCACAACAACCCCAGAACATTTATATGGAGATGTCCCTTCATCTCCCAGAATACAAAGGTATTGAAGATGCTTCTTGAACATGTTCATATGTTCAAAATATTAGTAGACGCAAGAGGTATTACGTACCACGAGCACGCAAGGCAAGTCAATTTACTACTACATTGCGGCATGTATGCGCACAATCGGTATAGGAAGTTTGACCCCAATCAAACTTGTATTGACTATCTTGCATTGAAAGATGCTTTCCTAAAAGAGTTCCACATCCTAGAGTTTGAGCGTAAGAGTATAAGTGCAATGAAGGATATAAAGGCACTACCGAAAGTGTACATAGTATGATGCAAAATTTAAAACACTTCTATCCAAACTCTCTTATGAAATTCATGCAAGTCAGCATGCACAATGGTTTGTCGAGGGACCATTACCCCATTTCGAGAGCAGCATCACAGCATAAAACTTATACTAATCCACGCGAAGCATCAGAAGCCTCTTTACGCACTAAAGCGGTTAGGAGTATTGACACTAGAGTTAGTACATTTTGTGAATCTCGAGATAACACTATGGCGAAATAGTTAGAGAAATTATCGACAAACTTAGCTCATGAAACACGCTCAGGGATCTGGTGTATAGATTGTGAAGTGGAAGGGCACACTAAGGATAGTTTCCCTCACAGAACTGTACATTTTTTGTTATTAGACTGTGAGATTTTCCATTTGAACCATGATGCTAGTCACTTCCCTCTCTTACAATGTGCAATCAGGAAGAATGTATCATCCTTTTGTAAAATTTATAGGTCCATGACCCATGATACTGAGGATCAGTATATTGATTGGCTAGATCCATGATGCCATTGATATTGGGGTCAGACAGGCGAGTGTGGCTGATAATTCTAAAGGGAAGAATGAGCATCAGGATAGGGATTATAATAAAACCTGCTATGATAGGAATGACAGAAGGTTTGAAGGGGCTTGTGAAAGGGGACGAGGATATAGAGGTGGATATGGAGGATGAGGCTGAGGTGGAGGAAGGAGTGAATTCCCTCAAGGAACTTGCTATACATGTGGCTCACCTAACCATTATAGGCGTGAATGCCCGCAGAATATTTCCTGTTCATTTTGTGGAAAGGGGCATAGTTATGAAGAGTGCCCAGACTTGTATGAGCATCTCAGTAAGTAGCACAAGCAAGAAAACAAGGGCACGAGGATGGTTAGAATCTAGCGTGTGATAGAGAATCAGTGGATGCCAAAGTTAACACCAGAACCTGAGGCGGTAATAGTCAAGATAACCACACGAGCTGAGGCGGCACATGTAAGAGAGGTGTTGCAACAAAAGCCGACAATCACTAGGGAGGAAGTTTTGCATGCTAGATATCCAGATCCAGCTCATCAGAAAGAAGTCTATCAGGACACAATGGAGGTCCTTAGGAGCCTTCAAGGTGAGATACAAGGTTTAAAAGAGTAGTCTCGGAAATTAGAGCACAAGGATACGAAACAAGCCCCGCTGATATTGATTTACATCAAAGAGGTATGTAGAATGTTGCACCAGGAGAATATTATTCCTTTATTAGGAAATTGGTTGAAAGGGAATACTCTGCAGCGTAAGAACTGAGACTAGAAGACAAATAATTCATGTGAATCTCCCTCCTGATAGCATTGACTATGACAAGGAGATCACTTTGAATGTTGTTGTGGATGGTGGGTGTTTGAGCAATATTCTGATTGACACAAGTGCGGAAGTAAATGTACTTACATTGGATGCGTGGGAACAAATGGGGAGACCCCCATTGCAGCCATCATCTAATGTATTATTCATGGCAAACAGAACAAAAGCTACTCCCATAGGAGTTTTGAAGGATGCATCTATCACTATACAAGGGGCCAAGTTCACAGGAGACTTTGAAGTGCTAGCGCTTGCAGTAGATAGTTTCCCAGCTTTTCTTGGGCACCCTTGGTGTTATGCAAACAATGCTGATTTGAGGTTTAACAAAGGGTATATCAGCTTCGAGAAAAAGGAGGAAAGGGTCATAATACCATTAACATATGGGAAATCCATGCCATATATGGAACCTTTAAGCGAAGAGGACTTGAACAAAATCTATGTATGCGCTATTCGGGACCCGAGGTCAATGAGCCATCTAAGGAGGGAAACCTTCATTGGGAAGATTCTTAGTCAATAAGTGATACTACTAGTATTGCTTGCGATAATTGGTCTCATGGCACTTATGAACTGGTGGGGCACGAATTTAAGCGCCATGGTTACTAGTAAGATGGGTTTTCACTCTGTTCGATGTATAGGTTGCGCAATACCCCGCTATACCAGATCTGAAGATTTGGCTGGGTTCTTACAGGCCATAGAAACAAATTGGGTTGATGAACTTAAATGACGCACTATGCTATCATATACTTTGGGCAGGATGGCCGCACGCTAGTGGGTAGTCCACAGGGATAATCTCTTAGAATGGGAAATGATTGGGACCACCTTATCAACCAGGTTTTCAAGAAATAATGCACCTACAAACATACGCCCTTATCATGGTGATCAACCTGCTCAACATCATATCCAGCAGTGTGAGAGACTCTAGACAGTAGGCCAGAAGCATTACCGCCTTCACTTTGGGTGCATCGGTTTTATTCTACTCTAAAAGGTTGCACACGTGCTTGGTATGTCTATGCTGAATTACATCGCGACACTGGCAACTGGAAAACTTTGACTACAGGGATGATCCAAATGTTTGACTTCTTTTCATCTACACCACCAGTGAACACAACTTTAAGCTTTATCAAGCACTTAACTATGGGAGACAGTGGGAAAGCGGAAGAACTTGTTCAGAATTATTTGATGAGACATGTAGACAGGGTGCGCCATGGATGAGGAAGATGATATCATATTACTTGAGCATGCTTCTTTGGAAAAAGATAAGGGGAAGATGGTATACATAATTGATGAGGAGGAAGTTGAGCACTTGGACGTGGATCATTCACATGGAACACGTGAAGTGTTATCCAATGTGGATGTAGATGCGCACACATATCATGAACCTATGAAGACAACAAAGGTCAATATAGGCACATAAGCTAAACCTAAGGAGGTAATAATTGGGGATTACTGGTCAAAATTAGAGGTAGCAAAGATCATAGAGTTACTTCATGATTATGAGGACTTATTCCCAAGAGGATACCATGAACTTAAAGGCATGCATATATCACTTGGAGAAATGAAGATAAATCTCAAGGAAGGTGCACGCCCTGTTAGGAAGTGACCATATCGGATGAATCCCAATTTGCACGAGAAAGTAAAGGAGGAGATTGATAAGATGCTGAAATCCGGATTATTCGACCACCGGATGAATCGAATGGGTCACCCTATGGTGATAAGTATAAAAAAGGGTGGTAGGATTCAATTTTGTTTTGATTATAGGAGTCAATGAAGCATGTGTTACAAATCCATTTCCTACGCCATTCACAGAGGAAATATTAGGAGTGGTCAGGAAAAAATATATTCATTTACGATGGGTTTTCGTGGTATCATCAAAGTTAGGATTGCCCTAAGATCAAGAGAAGACCACCTTCACTACTTAATGGGGAAGCTTTGCTTATACTTTGTGATGCCCTTTGATTGAAGAATGCACTCGCCGTGTTTTCACTGGATAGTGGTACAAGCCTTAAAGGATTTTATTCATAACTTTTTACAGGTCTATCTTGATGATTGGACCGTTTATGGGCTGATTAAGGATCATTGTGACAATCTATGCTTAATGTTTGAAAGATGTCGACAATTGAGTATCTCATTAAATATCAAGAAGTGCATATTTGCTAATCCATTTGGCACACTTTTTAGGACATATCATCCGCAAGGAAGGGTTGTTGGTTGATCCAACTAAAGTTTCATCATCATTGGCTTGAAAGTGCTGGCCAGTCAGCGTGAGGTGCGCAGATTTTTGGGTCATACAGGGTATTACCGGAAGTTTATAAAAGGGTATGCAAAATTTGCCACGCCCTTGGAAGAGTTACTCCAAGGAAAAGGTACATTCTATTAGGGGAATCACAACGTAGCACGCGTTGAGATATTGAAGCAGAAACTTACTACCGCGCCTATCTTGCATTTTCCTTCATGGGATAAACCTTTTCATGTTCATGTGGACGCTTCTGGCACAACCATTGGTGTTGTCTTAGCTCAACCAGGTGAAGGTATTATTGATCATCCCATTTGCTTCACTAGTAGGAAGTTGACCCCTGCAGAACATAATTATACCACTACAGAGCACGAGGCCTTGTCCATGATCTATGCCTTGCACAAATTTCATCAGTATTTGTTGGCTACACCATTTGTGTTTTATATAGATCACATGGCATTAAAATATTTAGTGAACAAGCCCATTTTACAGGGGCGCATATATGCTATGGGTACTCTTATTTCAAGAATTTGACTTTATGGTTGTGGTAAAACCAGGCAAAAGCAATTCTGACCAGATCACTTGTCTAGAATTCAATCAGGGGAAGAGGCACAAACAATAGAAGAGACCATGCTTGATGCACAACTGTATAGGTTACAATACATGCCATCAGAATTAGAGGACATTGTTGTCTTTCGAGAATCGGTATGACACCCGAAGGCATGAAATCTTTAGAGACGAAGAAACTTACTATTCACGCGACACCATTCATTTTAATTAGTGGTGATTTGTACAAGCTATGTAGAGATGAGGTGTTACGCCGTTGTGTATTGGAGCATGAACGAAAGGACATAATGGAAGAAGCACATGGTGGTATTGCAGTGGCCATTATGCAGGTGATGCAACAACACACATGATCCTACTTAAGGTTGTGGTGGGAAACATTGTACAAGGATCAGTAAAGAGTATCAGTAAGACATGTGACCATTGTCAACATCTTGGTTGACCTAGACAATGGGATGAGATGCCCCTATGGCCCATAACGAGTGCGCAGAACCCTTTGAGAAATGGGCAATTGACTTTTTCGGCCTATCTCCCAAATCACGTGCAAGACCGGATCGCGCTACATCATCACTTGTATAAATTATCTTACATAATGGGTAGAAGCAAGCACCTACAAAGGACTCAGTACAGCGCTACATTAGCATGGTTCTTATGGGAGAATGTCCTTACAACGTATGGCTGTCCTTTAAGTTTAACAAGTGATAGGGAACACATTTTTAAAATGAGATAGTATGAATTATTTTAGATTTGAGTTTATGGTTGTCCACCATTAAACTACACCCTATCACCCTCGTGAAAATGGGACTCATTGAGGCTTTTAACAAGATCTTGAGCCATACATTGACCAAGATTTGTGATGTTCGAGAAAAGATTGGGATGAGAAAGTATCAATCTGTTCTTTGGGCTTATAAAACAACATACAAAAGATTGAAAAAAGCCACACCTTTTCAATTGGTGTTTGGCATGGAAGTTGTTCTGCCTCTAGAATTTATGTTACCTTCCTTGCGCATTGTGTGCGCTGGAGGTCTAGCTGATGAGCAAGCCTTGGAAGAACGGATTGTGAAGATGGTTCAGCTAGATGAGCGCCAATGCGCCATCGCACGCTGGAGTCAGAAACAAGAGAAAGCATGACAAAAGGCATGGCATGATCGACACATCAGGGATAAGAAACTTGTGGTGGGACAAATGGTACTTCTATATGACTCCAAGTTTTTACACCATCCAGGAAAGCTCAAGGTGCATTGGTTGGGGCCATATGTTATCACTCATATACTTGAGTCAGGTGCTTGCTTGCCATTGGAAACAATTCATGACACATGGTTGCCTCTTACTTTAACAGGAGTAGGTTGAAGCCCTACTATAAATAAGTCTTCTTGGTGTTTGTAATAAGGTAGTATTGCTAGATACATTAGGTTTCCCTTTATGCATTTCCTTAATGTATTTATTTCATCGTCGCTATGCTTTGTCAATTTTAGCTCTTGTTTGTGTAATAAGCGTGCTTACACACATGAAACTAACTATAATATGAAGCATGTTGATGTGTAGAGGACTGCACATCCTTTTCATGTGGGATGGATTGTTGGTGACTCTCGTGATATACTTTGTGAAGATATCATGTTGTGGGTGTTGAAAAAAAGATTGCTAAGGATAACCGAAAAGATTGCTTCTCAAGATAAGAAAGGATGAAGATGGATGACAGAAAGTATAATGCGAGGTAAGCGGTGGCCATGGTAATTACCAGGAGATCATGCAGTGATGAGGTACTCGGGTGCAAAGGTGTGTGCTAAAGAGAAGTCTATGAAAAAGGGTAATGGGGCGCACTAGAAGGTTATAACTTTGGCCTGAAAATATACCACGTGGAAATGATAAAAATGGGTCATAAATGAGGAGAATTTGGTAGGTGAAGGAGCAATTAATGCAGCAAAAAGTAGAAATCTATATAAGGACGGGATGCAATTTCATTTTTACCCTTACGACTATGAGAATTCAATAGAGAGTCGATACACGAAGAGCATAACACTAACTAATTCAAGGTACAAAGCAAGTAAACTAGGCGCGGAAGAAGAGATTTGTTGTTTAGAAGGGCTTAGATCCCCTAGAAAAAGGTTTGACGAAGCAGAGTAATACAACAGAGTTAGGGTGCGCAAGTTCATGATTACAAATTAGGGCACGGAAGAACCAGGTTAGGGTTCAAAGAAAATTATTTAAAACACACAACAAATCGACCTACAAAACAAAACCCTGAAAGAGAATGGCACCAAAGAAGAAAGCAACACCGATAAAAGAAAAGAAGAAGGTGGTGGTGGAAGAAGAGGAGGAGATGGCCCAGAGAGTAATTTCTCCAAATGCAATACCCTCGAAGAAGTTATTGTAAGGTGAATGGAATACCCACATAAGACAGAGCAAGATAAGTGAATATAATCACAGAACCAACCGTGAGAACCGTGAAGAGTTAGATGACCCGCTCACCTCTCGAACGAACAGGCACACCGAGGAAGACATGTTGATATATGATGATTTTGGGGAAATGTTACTCAAGGGAAATGGTGTTTACCAGCTTTATGATCTCCCATACTTTGGAAAGTATGCACCCTTATACAAAAGGATGATGAGCCGAGTCCATGAGGACTTCTTCTACTTCACAGGACGACGGGTAAGACTGACACCCATCCTCATTGCCACAGTTACTAGATTATGGGAAATGGGTGAAGACATTAAGACTGAATTAGCTGAAAAAAGCACCATTTTGGAGACACATAAGGCGCTGGGCTATCAGAAAGGACCGCACAGAATGGACATTGACAAGTTGAAAAATTGTCTAGTAGTGCAGTAAGAACACATCTAACCACAAAGTTGAATGACCAAGAACATTGGTCACAAGTTAATTCTATGTGGTTGCATGTGGCCAAGCGCATGTCAGAGGGAACCACTTATAACATCACCAGATTTATTGTAGAGTGGATAGTCAAGGAAGCGCATGAAGGGAGTAAGATAAGTTTTGGTGTATCTTACTGAGTTTAGTCTTCATGGAGATCGGGTACCAGATGGCCCAAAAGAGAACATATGGGAATACCCCATGAATCATAAGTCTCCAGCTGAGTGATTTAGCAAATATCTTTGCAAAGGGTCGATGACGGAGGAAGTTAAGGAGCGCGCTGAGATGTGGTATGATAGGCTCCACGTGGTGTTTGGGGAAGAATGGCACATACCCAAGGATTTTCCCTCGGTCCTAGGAAAGTAGGTATAATTTGTAGTCTACCAACGCATTTTTGTATTGTGCGCTTCCAATGATAGATGGGTCGTGGAGCCCCTGGTGCAAACTGCCATATGCATTTCCCACATAGTACTTCCAAGCTACAGTTCATCGGTTCACCAACACATGGAGGTTGGTATTTAATGCAGACAAGGTGGACTGTGAGTATCACACCCTGAGAAAGACTTATGGATATCTAGGGAGGAATGCATACAACAAGAATAACATCTCGAAATATTAAGCATTAAGCCATAGACAATGGTTGTTGTGGATATCGAGGCTGCTAATATACCTCCAACTGAAGCCTAAAATGGAGAATAACAAGTATGTGGAGAATGAATTCGTGCTTCCAGGGCCACGAAGGGAAAACATACTATGGAGAACATTCCAACACCTAGGCCCTCTATACCCAGGCAAGATGACGAGGAAGAGGATGAAGAACCCAAAGATAGTGGCGGCCTGGTGCGGAGAAGGAAGCAACCATCTAGCCAGAGAGGGGCAAGTGCGCGATAACTCCCCAGGAGAAGGAGCTACTAGGGAGGAGCAAGGCGCATAAATATTTAAGAGGGTGTTTAAGCACATAAGGGAACAAGGAGGAACCCCACAAGTGAAGGAGCCAGAGGAGAAGAAATGGAGAAAACTCAGGCTAAGCGAGGAAAAAGAGGAATCTAAGGAAAAGGCACCTTCATCTCCAACTAAAGAAGAGCCTCAACATGAGGAGGAGAAGATGGAAGGAGAAGAAGGGGGTTAATCAGAGGCTACACAGGACAAGGGTGGGGATACATCTGGTATTCCCAACCTTGATGCGCAATGCCATTCTAAGAGGAATCGATCCCAACAAACAGGAGGATGCCAAGGCACATGCCATGGGGTATGCAGAAGACCCAAAGCTGATCATTCACGCTTGGTTCTAGAGTACCATCGAGCAGAAGGATTTATTTGGATGGGTGCTCATGGATGAGGACAAGGTGACTCTGCGCACAAGGAAGTAGCTCTCATGGTCTATGCACACACACATGGACGAGCCCGACTTTGATGTCGGTGAAGAATCGTGCACGTCAAGGTGGTTGAAGAAGGCACCTGAAACATGCCACATGACAATCAAACCAATAATGATGTCAGATGAGCAGGTGAGCAATGCTCTAGTGAAAGTATCCTCTAAAGTAGCAAGAAGAAACATAGATAAATCTGCTACCATCAAGGTGCTGACAGAGAGATTAAAATCCAAGGATGTGGAGATAGCGCGCCTAGTCCAGAAAAGGACTTAATCAAAAGAAAATATGACACTTTTTTAGTATGGTAGAGAAATTAGCAATGATGTTCTAAAGGTACAACCAAATATGGAATCCTGTACCAAAAGAATTTCCTTCCGCAATGCACTATGTGAAAACCATGATAACATTAGTGTTGGAGGATGAAAAGGCATGCGTATCCTCACAGCCCAAGGACTCTAGGGAAAAGATAAAAAAGGTGCAGGCTACAGTAGCTAGGAAAATTGCTACTTATGAAGGTCTACTACAAGCCACCCGTGAGGAACTAAAGAAGGCCGATTATGCGCTAACCATACGTGACAAATTTCCGATGCGTTGATCGCGGTGAAAACCTTGGAGAAAGAAAATGAGGTCCACAAAGCGATGAAGGATGCTTCCCTAGCCATGCCAATGCCTAGTCTTAGTAAAAGAGAAGCGTGAGGCACTAGCCGCGGCGTGTGAGCACATATAAGGAGAGGTTGGAGGAGCTAGGAAAGCTCATTTCTCAGAAGATGGATGTACTAGAAGGGGTGTAAACCTCTATGTCAAGCGTAATGCTTGTAATACAAAATGAGCAAGGGAAACTCTCCATGGAAGAGTTGTAGTCCATCATTGCAGTGTGCCTGAAATAGCAGGAGCAACGGCACTAACAATGTGGGAGAACCTGGAAGTAGATATCAAAGAAGAATATCCAGAGTTGTTGCTTCAGGATGAGATGGAGGGGCCTGAGGCCTAAACAATTTTGTTAGCTGTGTATATCTTCTTCAAAATTCTTATTCAAGATTCTTATTCAAAATTCTTTATTCTTTATTTATCCATTCTATGTATAATTTTTGAGCATCGCCATTGTCGGGAAACAATGAGATTAGTGTGGGGTAATGTTGATCAGAGAAAACACTTAGTTGAACTTGCAATCAAAGTCCATGTGGAAGAATGGCATAGGAGAAAAAGCACGAAGTTATAGGAAGGTGTCACGCATGGAGGTGTAGAGTAAGACTCTCAAGGACTTAGCTGATTTTGGAGATCATGTCTATTCTTAGAGATTGGCGTGTAGAGTACACAAAGTGATGCCGAGATTTGTGTGCCACTCTTCGTGGAGATTTTGGAAGGACATGTCAACTCACTCTTGCATGGGCATAAGTTAAGAATAGATTCATCACTTCGCTTAACTATTAGCAATCTATGATAGCATACTTGTATGTATGGCTATAATTGTAAAAAGGCGCAGGCTGTCATATTAGCATGTGACCTATTTCCTGAAGAGTTAAGTGGTGAATGGTTAGTTCCCACCCTATATATATATATATATATGTAATGAAATAATTCAATAATAGAGAGACATACATAGAGATACAAATGAAACCATACATTTGGAGGAGTGGAAAAACATGAGTACGTGTGACCGGATAATTGCATGCAGATCCGTGCGAGCATGCCTAGTATTATATGAAGCTACTATATTGTTGGTTCAATGAATAGATAAAGGAAATTGGCCAAAAAATTGTGTGATGTTTCTTTTTTATCAATGCATGTTATTAATTTCATGATGATTTACCTTTAGTGTTTACAGATCTAGTTGAATATAAATGGTGAATGGATGGATTAGTTCCTAATATATATGCTTACTATTTTATCATACCACCATTCTGACCGCAACTATTAAGAGGGACTCGGTACCTTTGCATGCTTTGAGTGAGCGCTCAGCCTGTGCTAAGTGATGTGCTAATGTGACTAGGTGTTAACTAACAATTCTAGGCTGCATCAAAGTTTCTCCTTATGAGATTTAACAACACCCCATCATGCACACATCATCATTAGTGTCATCATCAGCTTCCTCAACTTCTTTGTCTTCATCACATGGGGCATGTGGCAAGAAACATCTGTCACACCACTCAATTTCATTGGCCTCTTTAACATTAGTAACTCGGTAGCTAAAGGATCAACCACCAATTTATTTTCCCTGGTTGGGGTTGTCATTTCTTGGTCCCACGAGTCCTTTTCCTCTATCATCTGATATCTGATCACCCCTAGGATGATTTTCAAATATTTCTTGACCTTGTGCTTTATGATGACCTTGGGAACTTTGTCCAATTCCTTTCTCTGCTCTGGCTAACTTGTAAGATATTTCTTTAACAACTTCATCTAAAGTTTTACAACCTCTTCGAGATCAATAGACTTACTCGATGAGGCTTCTCCGGATTGATCAACTTGACACCTTCCCTTTTAATGGGCTTACCAACTACCTTGACATTATTTTCAATCTGCAAAGCCATGGTGAAGGCCCACGCAATGTTGCTGGGTTCTTATCCCTTAAATAATAGAAGCCTTCTTATCAAAAGCATCAGAGTATTTTATTATACAAGAAACATCACTTTGCCTCACGATTACAGGTAGCCTATACAGGGGTCTTATTGAACCGAGTATTGAAGTCATGGATAGAGTCATTAGGATTCTTCTTGATATTTTCAAATTCTAATAAAAGAAACCTCAGCTCTGTTTTATCTCCATACTACATTCTAAAAGCATTCTTCATTTCATCCATGAATAAATGGAGTTGTCACTGGAAAAGATTTATACCATCCTGTATCCTCCTCTAGAGTATGAATAAACAAATTTATGTACACATCCTCAAATTCATTCTCAAAGTCTTCCATCATATTGACAAAAATTTTCATTGCTTGATCACCGTAATAGCATTATTTCCTTGAAATTTAGGCTATCTATTTCTAACATCTTGTGGTCACATCGCAATCTGCACTATGATAATTCTCCACCGGGAACTCCTCGTGCTATGATTATTTACTAATGCACAAATTTTAGTTTGGTGGATGTAATTTGAAAACACAAAAACAAACATAACAAAAGAATACCATAGACTATGATACGAAGGAATGATGACAAATCTGAAATATAAGTGTAAATTATAATATCAACATGAAATTGTTACAATCTCACCCATGAGGTACTTCAAGTGTTACTAACTTCACTTGCCTTCCAACAATAACTATGGGAGAAACTTCACAATTACACCTCTTAATGGCTTATTTAACACACTTACTCATATAATATTTCTCACCACTTCCTTCTATGCTAAATGAGGGGGGTGGCCTTTCTATTTATAGAACTTTCAGGCTTATCCACCTTATCTCTAAGATATGATAAGAAATCTACTTTGACGAGTCATATTCCATACCTTAACTCTTATCTTTACATGTAAGCTTATCTTTTAAGATAAGATAAACCTTATCATTTCACATGGGTTCCACATTTTAAGAATTTTTACAAATAAAATACACAAAATATTTATGACCTCACTCCTTGTGCTTATTACCAATATAATATTTTTAATTCCTAATTATATAGACCCTACTTCTCTACTTACCCTAACTTTGACATTTTAACATTACCGAACCACTTATGACAAATATTTACTTTTTACCACAACATTCCTATTGTACTTTGAATATTATCGTACTATACATTATTGGTGGCGTCGTACTCGCAAAGCGTGCCATTATCTTCTATCGGACGCTACTATTAATTATACTTAACAACATACTATTCCTAATACATACATTAATGAAATAGAAATTATGGAGGAAATTTTAGTGTCGACATCTTCCCCTTCCTAGCTTCTACTCCTGTCCTCAGAGTAGACTATTTTGGTGCTTGGAAAATATTTAACTTGTCGTGGTTGACCCATTTTGTAATGGGAGTGCCATCCAATTCCTCCAGTCGGTATGTACCATTTTCATGCACAAATTGCTTATTTTGTAGGCCCCATCCATTTGGGAAGAAATTTTCTCTCGGCTTCTTTTTGTATATAAATCATATACTAGAACCAAGTCATTCACATGAAATGGAGACCAACGGATCTTTTGATCAAAGTATTCCTTCTACTTCATTTTCTTCTTATAGCTTGTATCCTTCACTATTTCCTCATTTCCTCTAGCAAATGAAGATGTACCAACCTTTCTTTTACTTGAATCACTTTCATCCATCCTTTCATTTTTCATAACTCTCACAGGGGGAATATCAAACTCAATAGGAAGAATTGGATCAATGCCATAAGCCAACTGAAATGGGAGTATCTTGTTGCTGACTTTGATGTTGCCCTATATGCCCACAATGTTGCATGAATCCTTTTATCCCACTTATGTACCTGCAAAGCTGCATCTTTTGCTAGAATTTGACACAACACAAAATTTGTTCGTTCCACTTGTCCATTTGTGCTTGGCTTGTATGTTGTTGCCTTCCTGTGCTTAATAGAAAACTTATTGACTAGGGCTTCTACCACCTCATTAATGAAATGGCTTCCTTGATCTGTTACAATTTCTAATGGACAACCAAATCTGTGATAATGCGTTCATATATGAACCTTGCCACTTCATCCATGGAAGTTGTTTTCAATGGCCTAGCTTCAACCCACTTGGTTAAATAATCTGTGGCAACTACAATATACTTATTTTGGCATGGGGTAGTTGGAAGTGGACCTACAATATCTATTCCCACTTTTTCAAAGGGACCAAGTGGAAGAATAGGGCATAATGGAGCTGATGAAGTCTTACGATTACCATGTGTTTGAAAAATATCACATGTCTTACAATAATTATAACAATCTCTAAAAAGAGTGGGCCAGTGATAACTTGCATCCAAGATCCTTCTTTGTAAGTTGTCCAGAGAAGTTTCCTCCACATGTACCATTGTGGAATTCTTCTATTAGCTCCTTCCCTTGATCACGTCCAACTACCCTCTTGTACTATCCATTAGGTCCTATTTGAAATAATACTCCATGCATAATAGAATATGGATGACTGGCTTGAGTAATCTTCCTCTTAGTCTTTGCATTGGCACCATCAAGAAACTTGAATTCATTTAGATAATTCCAAATATCTATGTATTCACTAGGGATTGTGTCAAGGGATAACAATGCTACATCTAGGAAATCATCATCATCACAAGATGAACCTAAACCATCATAGGCTCGAGAGAGTGCATCTGCATTGACATGCTTCTTTCCTGGCCTATCTATAATATCAAATTCAAATTCTTGTAGAAAAATTATCCATCTTGTTATCCTCCCTGATGGGTTAGGATTATTTACAATATATTTTAGAGCCTGATGATCTGTTACAACTATAAATTTCTTCCCTAACAAGTAATTTCTAAACTTCTTTACAACAAAAATGATAGTTAGAGCCTCTTTTTCTATTACAGTATAATTTACCTCAGCACTACTCATTTGTCTGCTCCCAAAGTAAATTGGATGATCATTCCCATTTTCATCCTTTTGGCTCAGAGTACTTCCTAGTGCTACATCTAAAGCATCAAGTATACACAATGAATGGCTTGCTCTAATCTGATTCTTTAAAACAGGTGAAGACACCAAAGCTTCCTTCAGTTGTTTAAAATCTTCATGCACCTTCTTTCCTGTTCATAAGTAACATCCTTCTTCAAGAACTGGGTTAGTGGCTGTGTAATCTTTGAGAAATTCTTGATGAACCTTCTATAGTAACCCACATGGCCTAAAAATGATCTCAACTTACTTCTATTCATAGAAATGGTAACTCTTTGATTTTTGAAACTTTATTAGATCATCGACTAATACCATCTCTAGATACAACATGCCCTAACAAAACACCTTTAGAACATCCAAAGACACACTTTGTAGGGTTTAGTGAGGCTTGTGCTTCATCTAACCTTTGAAATGTTGTCTCCATCTAGTGTAGGTGGTCCATCTTACTCCCATAGATGAAAAAAACATCCAAAAATACTCTGATGAAGTTCCCAATGTAGGGTTCAAACACCCTATTCATCAAATGCTAGAACGTTTTAGAGCATTACACAAACCAAAAGGCAACTCTATAAGCAAACATTCTCCAAGGAGTGGTGAACGTGGTCTTCAGCTGATCTTTCTCTCGCTATACAAACTTGGTTGTATCCACTATATCCATCAAAAAACTATAACACTCCCTGGCCAGCTACTTCATCCAAGATCTGATTTGAGAATGAAAGAGGGTAATGATCCTTCTTTGTTGCCTTGTTGAGCTTCCTATAATCAACACAAATGCATAGCTTCCCATTCTTTTTTATTGAGATCACAATGGGAGAAACTCATTCTGAATTCTCCATAGCAAATATGAATCCTGCATCAAGCAACTTATCTATTTCTTCTTTTACAGTCTTGGAAAAATTAGGATTCATTCTATATGGCATTTGATTTATGGGCTTAGCACCATCTACCAGCTCAATAGAATGTTCTACCCAACTTACTTGATGGAGTTCCTTGTAATCAAAAGTGAATAGGTGTATGTACCTTTGAAAGAGCTAGAGGTAGGATTCCTTCTCACTCTCCATCACAACATCACCAATCTTTATTTGTTGGAGATGATCATCAATTTCTTCTTTAGATAATTTTATGGGTTCATGAGTTTGTGTGACTGGAAGGATATCCATGACTGAAACATCAACCTCACTTTCTTCATCTTTGTGTCCACTTCACTTTGGTACTAGAGTAATCGAGAGATGTCCAATCATCAGTTTCATCACTTGAATGCATAGGTTCTGCCTTATGATGCCAAGGGATCATATTTATCTTCACCCTCTCTCTACCACATCCAAGTGTCATGAAGCCTTCATTCCAGTAGTTTCTCGCATGAACTCTCCTTAGCCATGGCCTTCCCAACAACATTAGGTACGCAATAGTACCATTTTTCATCACCTAAAAGTCTACCACACATACAACACCCATAATGATATTGCCACATTTGAAACAACACCTTCTCGGTTTAGTTTTTCCTTATTTAATGACCTTAACATAAGTGTTGAGGGGTAATCAATTTTTAAACCCAACATATTCATTACAGACTTATTCATTACATTAACTGCAACACCTCCATCAACTAAGACATCATGAATTGAAATACTATTACATAATACCTCAGCTTGTGGAGCGTAGGGATCCACCTCTACCTCCAAAACAGGATCTCAACCTCCTTCCTTCGCGAGCATTGAGTCCACTTCGCAACTCCCACATCTTCTCGTAAGACATAGCCAAGAGTTGACCATATGTAATATTTGCAGGCCTTTTAGATAGATCTTCTAAGATGGAGTATGGTCCTTGTCCCTGTGAAATCAAAAAATCTTGCACACCCAACTTTCTTCTCCTATGTTTCTTACTAGTTTCTCCTTTCATCTTCTTAGGATCATTTCCATCTTGGTTATCTTTTTCTTTCTTTCTTTTTGTTACAAACACATCTACTTCATTATTTATGCTCCTATCTACTACATCAAAAGAATTCACAAGTGATTTTCCTTTATCATTATCTCTTGTACCAAATGTAGAAGCTCTATCTGGACAATTATACTTATAATGACCCTTTTTATGACAACCATAACATACAACTTTAGAAATATTTCTTTTTGGACCTCTATCTCCTCCCTGAGAACTAAATTTCTTTCCTCAAGAAGATTAATAGTTAATCGGCCCATCTTCCCGAGCATATCTTCATACTCGTGAGATGTACTAGGAGAAATATTTGTGCTCACCGAGAGTGGTTGTGGATTCTGACCAAAGGTGTTGGTGTAGGCTCTACCTTAGCAACAATTTCTTTGGGCTCTTCTTCCATGCTTTCTTCTTTCCTTCTTGCAATCTCCTTTGCTTGTTCAAGGGTCATTTGGTGGTCATACTTCACTCATTGTCTAATCTCTAGCTTCATCCTAAGAATGAAGTGCTTACAGAGGAGATTATCCATGCCATTCATCAACCCATCCGCTAATCCTTCCTTCCGGATATGGGCATCGAGCTTCCTCCTTAGCTCTAGAACACGAGCATGATAATCCCTTATCTTCTCCTTCTCTCCTTGGGATAGCTTTGTGATATCAATCATGAGATTTGCATATTTCTGTTGTTCACCAAATTCTTCAAGAAAACTTTCAGTTAATAAATCCCATGAGTTTTTCACATTATCACCTAGTGTTTCAAACCACCTAAGAGTCGAACCATCCAAAAAGGTAGGAAAAATTCAGTCCATTGTTCCCTTCTTATGAGGCCATTACAAATGTAAGATCGTTTAAAATCTTGAATGAAAGAGGAAGCATCTTCATTAGATTGGGCTGAAAAATAGGAATCTTCCCCATTTTCAAAAGTAACCACAGTGAAATACCAACCCACAAGTACAATCAACAAGACTTATGTGCACAAATAATTGGAATCACTATAATAGAAAGTGACTTTACACCTTTCTACAGTAAAATAGAAATGACCATGGTAAATTATGGTAAAACTTGAACTTACTGTGGTAAAAATTAACTTTATGGTAAACACTATTCATGGTAAAAGTGAAGTTACTACAAGAAATACTATTCATGGTAAAAAGTGACTTTATTGTGGTAAATACTATTCACAGTAAAAAGTGACTTTACCATGGTAACTACTATGCATAATAAAACAAGGTTACCCTCCAAATGATTTCTGACTAAGTGGGAATATCTCTCCAAAAATCCACCAACGAGGAATGGTCCCAAGCAACGGAACCAAAATGTCATCACCAATCCGGCACTATGATAATTCTCCACCGAACTCCTCATGCTATGATTATTTACTAATGCACAACTTTTAGTTTGGTGGATGTAATCTAGAAACACAACAACAAACATAACACAAGAATACTATAGACTATGATACGAAGGAATGATGACAAATCTGAAATATAAGTGTAAATTATAATATCAACATGAAATTGTTACAATCTCACCCATGAGGTACTTCAAGTGTTACTAACTTCACTTTCCTTCCAACAATAACTATGGGAGAAACTTCACAATTACACCTCTTAATGGCTTCTTTAACACACTTACTCACTTACATACAATATTTCTCACTACTTCCTTCTATGCTAAATGAGGGGGTGGCCTTTCTATTTATAGAACTTTCAGCTTATCCACCTCATCTCTAAGATAGGATAATAAATCTACTCGACAAGTCATATTCCATACCTTACTCTTATCTTTACATGTAATCTTATCTTTAAGATAAGATAAACCTTATCATTTCACATGGGTTCCACATTTTAAGAATTTTTACAAATAAAATACACAAAATATTTATGACTTCACTCCTTGTCCTTATTACCAATATAATATTTCTAATTCCTAATCATGTAGACCCTACTTCTCTACTTACCATAACTTTGACATTTTAACATTACCGAACCACTTACGACAAATATTTACTTTTTACCACAACATTCCTATTATACTTTGACTATTACCGTACTATACATTATTGGCATGCGCTCATACCAAAGAACACCGTCTTCTATCGGACGCCACTACTAATTATACTTAACAACATCCTATTCCTAATACATACATTAATGAAATAGAAATTACAGAGGAAAATTTTAGTGTCGATAGGGCACATCATTTGATATCTAGCCATACCTCAAATGTACAGACCAAAAGTGTTCACAACAAACAAAGGTCTGGGTGGGGCTAGCCATATTGTTTTGAGGAGGTGATCTTACAGGAGAAAAAATGATGAGGAGTGAGGGGTATATGGGGCACATGAATGAAATTCTCGTAATGAATGTTCTCTAAAAATTTTGTTTCTTAGAAGTACCTATCACTTTGAAAGCATAGGGACAATGAGAATCAAATTTTTCAAATACAAATGAAGGACCCTCTCCAAATGGAGAATTAAAATCTACAAAAATACTACCGATTCAAAATCACTTGAGGAAGTATGGCAATCTTCAATGACATGCTGATCAGTTTCCACAATTGATAACTCCTTTCTTGATTTCCCGATCTCCAACAACTTTCTAGATTCTTCTTCCTTCACGAATTCTTCCTTTCCAATTTGGAAACAACTTTCTGGTAGGGTCTCTAGTGAGGAAAGATCTTCTTCCTTCTACTTTGCAGAGATTAGTGATAAATTTTAATTGACAGAGGTTAAGACATTAATCGGCATTTATTAAAAGTTAATTAAAAATGGAGTCACCACTAAGGATTTTCACATTAGTTGTGCAAATACACTAAAATTGGTCTCACAAATGTCCTGTCAACACTAAATCCATGCAAAGCTTCATAGATATGAACTTCGCTTACCCGTATTTATCATTGGTGATGTAAAATTAGTGCAAAAACCAATAAAACTTGAAATATTACACAATAACTTGTAAATTCACACAATTCTTATAAGTCTCGACACATGATGATGTTTAAACAAAATATTTTCACTTAGATCATGTAAGAAAAATTACTAGGGTATGTATGTGTACATATTTGTTCAAATAGTCCCCTTGAAACGGCACTAATCCAGTGTTGGTATCCAAATTGATTCTCCTTGGAAACCAAGCAACATCACTAATTTAGCAAGATAATGAGAGATAGATGCATCATATTATGAGTCATTTTGTAGGCATGGGGAGGGATTCGTCGACTCTTTGTCACTCGGGCATAAGAGAAATGGATAGAACCTTTATTAAGGATTTGATCTATCCTCAATGCTTTAGGTCAGCATGCCTTTTGACCAGAGTGAGAGGACCCGCTTTTGTAATCTCTTTCGGTGAAGGAGGATGAAGATATCCTTCTTTCTTGAAGGAGACCTTGAGAAAATATGATCAATGCAACACAATTTAACTCACACAAGTTTTCATTTCTAAATAATGGTGATATTTTCAAAACAGGGCTAAGGTTACTAGAGACATTATGGCATCTTGATTTCTTCTACATATTTTGGTAGTAGAATTTATACATTTGTGGACATACAAAGTGCAAAGAGGGGTAGTTCAGGTAGGATTCATAGTTATTTAAAATTTATTGGTGGGAGTTAAGCAGGATAAAGTTGACTATACCAAATCTTTGAGAACCTTCACAACATTTAGAAAACTAAATTATAAATATCTTCAAAGTAGCTAAAATATTCCTTCAACCAGAAGGTGTGCATCAATGGAGGCCCAAATTTGCACGGTTTCACACAATATTTGAGAATTCAACACAAAGGCTTGAGCTAAAGACTCAATTAAACATTAAATACCCCTCGTTCCTCATGCCTAAGATACACTCAAAGGCTTATAGACAATCTTTATCAACAAAATGAGAGTAAAGTGATTTTAAATTGTTTATTTCACTACATGATGAAGGCTCTTCTTGTAATGATATTGCAAATGCCACTAAACTATCACAGTACAAGATCTTGTGTGATTCAGAGGGACTTTAACACAAGATTGCAATAGAACAATAAAAACTACTTGTAGACATTCTAAAATAAAGCGGATTTTTTTTCCCAAGATTGGACACAGATTAAATCGAAGTTGATTAGATTCATAATCGGGAAAGTTTCTTTGAACATTCTCGATCTTGTCAATGGTCAGTACACTTGCAACTAACTTTGACGTGATTGAAATCTAAAACACAGAAATTAACAGTTTCTTAGATTGGTCTCTCGTGAAGATGGGATTTCTCAAAATTTCTCTTAAAATTCAACCCCGACCTTTTACAAGAGTCTTCTCATTGTATTTATCCATTTCACTTGTCTCACTCATCCCAAATTCCCCCAAAAAAAAAAAAAAAAAAAAACAAGAATATTCTAGGAACCTTTGCTTGTTACCAATTTTTATGAGAAAGTGATGTTCAAAAAATTTTACACCCGTAGTAAGGTAAGGTGGAAAAATCATGAATTGATCACATTTCTTAGACCCTCAACTAATGAATAGGATGCTATGCTACAACGTTTCTAAAGTCCTTCTAATCATTCTTTTTATTCTATCATACAAGAAATCCCCGCTTTAATCATTTTCTGGTGGCTTTGTACAACCGGTCCGACAGCAATCCTTTCCACCCTTGAGGCAACACCTTTTTCATCCTTTCGCTTTGCAACCTTCATCATTTCATACTTTTTCCATTCTTTCCTTTGTAACTCGCTCTACATCCAACTTCCTTGTAATTCATGTTTTTACAAGTGCTCAAACAATTGCAATCTTCAAAATATAAACCTTTACAGCCCTTGAACTCATAAATTAAACTCTTATTCCATTCAATTACACTTTACAGACAAAATGACAAGGAATTTCATAAAATAATAATGAAAAGTAATGCATATTTGAATCTCTAAGAGTCTTTGAGTAGAAATAGTGGAAAAATCAGATGCAATGCACAACAACTATTGATTTTTCCCCTTCTCAACTTTATATTGGATCCATCCATGTGTTTCCTTGGTGTAACAACAAAGGTGAGGTACGGAGAGCAAGTTTCTAAACAAGCGAGACTTTCCACGTGCCCTGGGCCCAAGAAAATTGCCTTTTGGCCTTTGAAAAGTCTTAGTATAAAAGGAGCTAGCGGAAGCCTCCATGTGTCTCCCTGGCACACTTTTGATATGGTACCCAAAAGCAGAGACCCCAAACAAGTGCGGGCTCACCACGTGTCTCAGCCCGACATAGTTGTTGAAAGATTTTAGGGACCAGCGGAAGGCACCATGTGTCTAGGGTCCAAGACAATTTTCCTTGGCCGTTGAAAAGTCCAAGCAAGGGCAGAGTGAGTGGAAGCCTCCACGTGTATTACTGGTGCACTTTTGATATGGTGCCCAAAATCGAGATACCCCAAACATGTGCGAGCTCACCATGTGTCTTTTTCAATGCTCTTTCAAAATAAAACTCGGGGTAGGTTCCCAAACAAAAAGGGCCCTCCATGTGTCCCGTGCCTTAGAAAATTGTTTGAAAAGTTTAAGTATATAGAGGAGCCAACATGAAGCCTCAACATGTCTCCCTAATGCAACTACTAAGGTAGGGTGAAGATGTGGATCCTCAAACAAGCACCGGCTCGCCACGTGTCCATGGTCTGACAAAGTTGTACTGGGTGCATGAAAAATGTCTAAGTCTAGGGTAGGGCTAGCAGAAACCTCCACATGTCTCCTTGGTGCAACTGCTAAGGTAGGACTCTGAGGTGGATCCTCAAATGATCACAAGCCTGCCACGTGTCCAAGACTTGAGTTGAAGTGAGCCATAGAGTTTTAAAATGCCCCACTGAGCCGCATCTAATAAAAAAGAACCACATTTCCATAGATATTGGGACAAAATTGATAGGGAAAATAAAACGTGATCAGGAAAAATAGAAGGAAGGAAAAACCAAAATTTATGCCCAAGTTACAAATTCTTTCACATGGACGAAGGAATGAAAAACAAATTCTGACTTAATGTGATCCTCGACCAAGGAAAAGACTCGATCATGGAAACCAAATGAAGGACAGAGTTGTAACACATTAACATAGGGAGATAGAAAAGACGCACGAGTCCACAAACTAAATAATTTCAAGGACAAACGGGTGAGATAATATTGAGCACCAACAAGTTGTATTATTATTTTGAAAGAAATTCATTAAGGAATGTGTATTTTTTCCCTTCTCCTCAAATTGTGGTATGTGAAGGAAGAAATTAGAATGGAAATTATGTTTAAAAGCTTAGTTGGAGTGTATTATAAAAAAGGAAATCTCTTGCAGATTGAAAGGAATGAGCTATGCTCAAGACAAAAAAGTTTATTTTCATTGTTAAAGTTGCATTATTGTAAAAATGAAAGAAGGGCATTTTATGAAAGCTAGTTTTACATAATGGAAATGTAGTTGAAAAGAAAACAACTATTCATATTTTAGTTCATTAGTAGTTTTCATTTAGTGTGTATTTTATTTTTTAAAAATTATTGTAAATCCATTATAAATAGTTAAAGGAAATAAAATTTATCTTCTTTTATCTTCTATACAATATTTATCAAATTGTTAGAGAAGAAAGTGTTAGTACAAGTATTTAACTCACCAATATTACTATCCACATACCATTATTACTTTTGATAGTAATATTACCATTTTTTAATATTATTATTAATAAAATATTTTAATATTAATGGACTTATTAATACGAAAATATATTAAAATTAATATACTATTAACATTATTATATTAATAAAAATATGCTATTACAAACATAGGTATTGAAACAACATTATAATATTATATAACTATACACACACACACGTATATATATATATATATATATATATATATATATACACACACACACACACATATGTATGTATATACATATATATAGTTAGTATATATATATGTATGTATACATATGTATACATACATACATACATACATACATACATACATACATACATACATATATATATATATATCTACATATATATATATATATATATATATATATATGTAGATATATGTATTATACAAATTAAATTTTATAAAGGTCAAACTTTTAAAAGGGAATACGGTGGTAACACCAAGGCCACACTGTAATAGGGAATACGGGGGTGCGTCGCGGGTTCGGCTACCCCACCCCAATAATTTTAATTACTTTCCAACCCGCATAGGGGTAGCCGTGGTTTTCCTTTTGCTTCCGGTTTGCATTTCTTTGTGTTGCCACAGTTTGGTTTTGCGTGGGCCAATCTCTTTTCAAAGTACATTTGGTACCCCACACACACACCTACACAGAGAGAAAAGAGAGAGACACACATATATATAGTATTTTATTTCGGGTCTTTTTTTATAATGGGTTTTTCAATTGTTTTTTAATATATGAACTTACACACACACACACACGTGTGTGTGTGTGTGTAAGTTGGGTATATATATATCCTCTTCTCAAGTATATACAAATAAAATTTTAACTATTTCCTCTAAAATGGGGAAATACCTATATGCCCATTTGGGTAAATATAACCAGAAATGAGATAAATAAAATAAATGAACGCATTGAAACCCTAGAAGAGGGTGTCAATGAAACAAGACAAGAAATGAAGATGTGTTTCCTCCCAAAAGCTTGAAATGGCCTCTCATGGATTCTTCCCTCTTAACCAACCCGCAAAACAAAACAAAGAAATGATAAGCCAAACAAAAGAGAAATAAATTTTTCATAAGAAAACTTAGGGTTAGAGGGATCTTCCATATCCAAGGGCTCTAAATGAATCCATAAAATGGATGAGATTCATCCCTACAAAAATTATGTGGGAAGTGAGTGAGAGGAAATTCAAATTTTAAATTTTAAATTGCTTGTGTTGACTTTTAGGGGGCACTTGAGTTGTGTAGGAGGTGGGATTATATTTCTAACCCTTGTGCTAAATTAGGGACCCATTATTTATTTTAAACCTAGTCACCTTATGGGATATTAAAATAACTTTAGTATTTAATTAAATAGACCCCTTATCTTTGGGATTAAAATGTATAATTTGCAACTATAATGGAATTTAAATGTTTATCAAAATAATTTGTAGGGGGAATCTAAACCATACCTTAGGATAATTAAGTTTATTAAAAAGGTGGTGAGAGTTTTAATTATTTTATCATAATGGGGATTAAAAGGGATTTTTTTAATTTAAAGTAACTTGAAACAAGAATGTGACATTTTTATTTTTTTCAAACCTTTTTGTGGGCATGTTTTTCAATAAAAATTATAGCATAAATTTTGTAGCTTGCCCTAGGTTCTTGGTTTTCATGCAGTAAATTTTGAATCATTACATTTGCATCGTGAGCCGTGGTTAAAATCTTTGACCCTTAGGCACACTAGAAAACACGAGACATGAACATTTAACCTAGTGCAATTTTTTTAAAAACCTACAAAACAATATTGTTTGATATTTGTACATTTTAGTAAACATAAAAACTAGAATAATACCTAGAATAATGAACTAACTTGAGCCTTGGTCTATGCAGAGGCGGAACTAGCCGAGGGTTCTTGCATGTAGATCTAGACTTGCCACCTCCGCATCAGGCCGTAGTGGCCATTCTACCTCGATTTTACAAACGCTTCAGGGACGTTAATGCTACTATACATGGAGGGTCCTTAGGAGGATAATCTCCCATAAAAGATAGGTAGCCAATAGTTGAGGCTCATGCATCTCCTCAACATGAAGAGGAGTGTAGGGTAGAGAAATCCCGTGTGAAGTCATCTAGGAAAAGTCACCGCAGAGGGGATAGGAAGATAGGATTTTAGGGAACAGGGATAGGTTTTGGATCCCTAGGCCTAGGGAGGAGCATGCAGAGAGACCTAGGGGTCATTAGTCATCACCTACGAGACCATATCAAGGAAATATTGAAGCTACAACCATATCACTATTCGAGATACAGGTGGTGTTAGGAATTAAAAGAATCTAATGCGAGAATAATTCCTTAGAATTGCAATAATAAGAAGTATGAATAGAATTACGTAAATGAAAAATGCACAACATGAAGACAATAAAAATATCCGAGTGTAACACATGGAAGGTGTACCAAACTCTAACATGAAAACAGGCTCCACAAACATAACAATCTCCCACTTGAGACTCGATTTCCTCTCGAGCAAGCTTCTCAACCCTTCACTGTCATCCGTGAAGGCCAACCAAAGCTGAACATAGCTTTAGTTTATCCCTTGTGATCACCTTGGTCATCATGTTTGCAGGATTATGATTGGTATGAATCTTCTCCAAATTCAACTTATCTTCCTCCAAATCATGTCCCGATGAAGTGATATCTCAACTGTATATGCTTCATCCTGGAGTGGAAAGAAAAGTTCTTAGCTAGGTGTATAGCACTCTAACTATCACTATGCAACTTACATTCCTCCTGCTTATGCCCCAACTCCTCAAGAAATTTTTGTAACCAAATTATCTCTTTGCTTTTGCCTCTCGTGGCAGCAACATAATCAGCCTCCGTGGTTGATGCAAAGCCACCACCTTCGTAGTCATGAAACCCACTCACCGTTGTCCCACCTATAGTGTAAATATAACCTTGTCGTGCTCCTCATGCTGCTACATCTCCACCATGTCCGAATCTACAAAACCACGTTAAGTGGTGTCTGATCCACTCAGTAGCACAAAATGATCCCCATGGTCCCTCTCAAATACCGAAGGATCCATTTTACTACTTACCAAAGGTTTCTTTACCCGGATCACTCATAAATCTACTCACACTCCCCAATGCATGGGAAATATCGTGCCTAGTGCACACCATAGCATATATCAAATCGCCAACCATTGATGAGTAAGGTACCTTGGACATTTGGTTTCTTTCATGCTCTGTCTTGGGACACTGCTCCTTTGATAACTTAAAATGGTCTCGCCAATGGAGTCCCAACCGGTTTAACATCCCGCATGTTAAACCTATCCAATACCTTCTTAATGTACTCTTCTTGAGATAAATTCAGGTTCCATTCCTTCCACTCACGAGTTATCCTCATACCAAGGATTTGTATGGCTGCCCCCAAATCCTTCATATCAAAGGATTCACTTAGTTGTTTCTTGAGTACTTTTATTTCCCGCATGTTTTTACCTGTAACCAACATGTCATCAACATACAAACACACGATAATATAAATTCCATCCTCAAATTTCTTTGTATACACGCAAAGGTTAGAATGACATATAATATAACCTTGCTCCATCATGAAGCTATCAAACTTCTTATACCATTGATGTGGAGCTTGTTTCAGCCATACAAGATCTTCTTCGAGTTTACACACCATCTCCTCTTTACCTTTGACTTCATATCCTTCGGATGCTGCATATATAGCTCCTCCTCAAAACCACCATGGCGAAATGTAGTATTTACATGTAATTGTTCTAAGTGCAAGTCTTCACTGCAACTATTATTCTAAGAACAGCTTTGATAGAAGTCATTTTTACTACAGAGAAAAATCTCATCAAAATATATACCTTGTTTTTGTGTAAACCCTTGACCACCAACCGGGCCTTATATATTTTCTTTCCTTCTTCTTCATCTTTAAATTTGTACACCCACTTGTTCTGCAATGCTCTTTTGCCTTCCAAAGAGCTTCATCAAATCCTAAGTCCGGGTTCTCCATAAGAGACTTATGCTCCTCATCCATGGCTTGCTCCCACTTCTTACTGGCATCTACCCGCATTGCTTCATCAAAGCTCTCTGGCTCTCCACTATCAGTGAGTAATAAATAATAAAGAGAAGGAGAAAAATGTTCAGGTTCTTTTCTTACCCTAGAAGACCTCCTTACTATAGGAGTTTGGGGTTCTGAACCGATTCATGGGTCACTTTCCCATCCGGAAGATCCTTTACCACCGCATACTCTTTCTTGGATTCTTCCTATTTTCCTACAACTCGTTGCTTAGACATGACTTTCTCATTAAAGACCACATCCCTAGACCGAATGATTTTCTTGTCCTTAATACTCCAACATTTAAATCCAAAGTCATCACCACCATAACCAATAAAAGTGTATTTTTTTGATTTAGCCTCTAGCTTGGTCCTATCATCCTTGTCAATATGAATAGACACCTCACATCCAAAGACTCTAAGAAATGAGTAATCAACTTTCTTACCGTACCAAGCCTCCTCAGGTATGCCTCCATCCAAGGCACTTGAGGGTCCTCTATTTATCAAGTACACAGTTGTGCTCACCGCTTTTGCCCAAAAATAAAGAGGCAGTCCTGCATGTATCCTCATTCTCCTAAAGACGTTCCATTATTTTTCTGTTCATCCTTTCGACAATCCATTCTGCGCGGGATTCCTGGAACTATCTTTTTCCTACGAATTCCATTCTTAGAACAATACTCACCTCCATTATATGACCTGAGACATTTTAACTTAAGGCATGTTTCATTCTCTACCAAGGCTTTCCATTTAACAAAAGTATCAAATACATCAGATTTGTTTCTAATACAATAAACCCAAACTTTCCTTGTTGCATCATCAATAAAAGTAACATAATAACTTGAACCCCAAAGAGATGATACCTGAGCCGCCCCCACACATTAGAATGTACCAGCTCTAACTTACTCTCTTTATTCATAGGTCTAACCTTGAGAAACCTTACTCACTTATGTTTCCCATATATGCATTTCTCACGAAATCCAAACATGTTTTTATATATCTAGGAAAATTCTTCCTTATGATGTCCATGCCCTTATGGCTCATATGGTGAGCCTATAGTGCCATAATGTTGTATCGCATCGAAGCTACACGATTACAATAATTAGTACTATCAGTGGTTAAATACAAGGTTCCAACCTTCTTACCTCTTGCCACCACAAGAGCACCCTTGGTAACCTTCTAAGAGTTAGCTGTAAATATCACAGTACAACCATCACTTCCCAATTGCCCCGCCGATATCAAATTTCTCCTTAATGTAGGCACATGTTTGACATCCTTCAATAGCCATGTATTCCCAGTCTGCATCTTAACCTAAACAGAACCTTTTCTAACTATACTTGTAAGGCTCATCATCACCAAGAAAAACATGCCCAAAATCCCCTTGAACATAATCAACAAAATAATGCCTATGTGGAGTAGCATGAAAAGAAGCCCCTGAATCTAAAACCCAAGATTCAGTAATATTATGTAAAGAAAGAATCAAAGAATCCTGGCATACATTACCCGATGCCACATTTTCCTCCTTGTTTTCTTCCTGTTGTTTCTTCTTATCCCGAATCTCCCAAAAGTCCTTCGAGTGACCAGACTTTCCAAAATTCCAACATACAATCTTGCTCTTGGATTTTGACCTTGCTCGATCTTTCGATTTTCCAAGGTTTCCTCTATTCCTCTGTCTCCCTCTAGTTTCCATCACAAAGCATTCGCTGAAGTAGAAGATTCCCCAGAGCTTTTTCTTCACATTTCCTCGCTTAGAATCACCCCTACAACATCCTCAAACTTCAACTTTGAGTTACCGAACCGAGTTGCTTACCACCATTACAGGTGCTATTCCAACTTTAAGGTAAAAAGCATAGAATTAATAAAGCCCTAACTTATTCATCAAATTCTATTGTAACTCGAAGCTAGCATATTCACAACCGTATTGAAATCATTTAAATGACCTCAAGCATCGAACTATTCTCGACATCTTCATATTAAACAACTTTTTCATTAAAAATATCTTGTTAGAGGCGAGGGTTTTTCAAACAACTTCCCTAATGCATCCATTAGATCTTTTGTAGTATTTTCCTTTGAAACATTAAATAATACCGAAGATGCAAGACACACGGCGGATTTTCCCAAGTGCCTTCCTATCCAAAGAAATCCCATTCGCATCTCTGTCATGCTCGAGGGTTTGTTCACCTTCTCGACAAAGGAGTATAAATATCCTTCGATAAAGGTAATATTCCATCTACATCTTTAAACGATCTGAAATTATGCCCATTGAATTTATCAACCCTAGATCTTCCATCATTTGCCATAGCTCCCACTCAAGCTAAAAACTTTCCTCGCGATTCAACACTTCAGCAAACCAAACTAGGCTCTAATACCAATTGTTAGGAATTAAAAGAATCTAATGCGAAATAATTCCTTAGAATCGCAATAATAAGAAGTATGAATAAAATTACAGAAATGAAAAATGCACAACATGAAGACAATATTTAGCGTGGTTCACCCAATGTGGGCTACATCCACCAAAAACACTTGCTCAGATTTTATTACAAGCCAACAGTCTTCACAATTACAATAACCAGATCTTGTTTGGAGTTGCGCTTAACAAACCCTCCCGAATTCACACTTGAATTCACACACACTATTCACCTTCACAAAACAAACTCATCTAAATACTATTGTATGTCCATCTATTTATAAGTACATCAATAGGTAGTCAAGAGGCGGTTTTACAAAACAATGGGTACTTAAAATCCATGGGCCCAAAAATAGCCCATGCCGGCTTTCCCATTACCCATGGGTTAATAAACCACCCATGAAAATTAGCTTCGGGGCTTTGCCTCGAGCCTCCATCGGGGCTTCACCCCGAACCCTCGACTCACTCACTAGCGAGCGGGACCTGCCGTAAAAATATCCGAGTGTAACACATGGAAGGTGTACCAAACTCTAACATGAAAACAGTTCCATAAACATAACAGGTGGTTTTTAGGCGAGGCTTGGTTAGTGAACTTAAGCTAATGCTTTAAGCTCGACCTTGTACTAGCAACATGAAAGCTTGTGTTGCGATCCATCTTCCGAGGATGGAGCGGTGTGTCTCAGTGGAGGACCGAGGAGTAAAATTTCCACATCAACTCGTAGGCGCTTACTTGGGAGCTCTTTGAGGAGTGGTTCAGAGTAGGTATTTATCCAGAGGTTTATTCAAATAGAGATAGATGAGTTCCATGACCTCCATCGTGAATCCATGACCATAGTTGAGTATGAGAGTCAATTTTGGACCTTCTTCAAGATGTCGACTATATGCGTAATGATTAGGTCTAGATTCACGAGGTTCATTGAGGGCCTAAATTTGGATTTGGGTGGGGTGGTGTGTATCCACCGCCCGCAGACCTTATCGAGAGGCCGTTGAGAAGTCCTACATCATAAAGGATACTTGGAGAAAGAATCATCGAAGCAAGGACATAGTGCAGAGCCGCATCTAACAGATGCAAGATAGCAGGTTGAGGGGGTTAGCTCCTCCTCCTTGTGGTGGACAGGTTCAAGATGACAGGTGTTCATTTAGTACACCATAATAGCCACCTTAGCAAATGACCTATCTACCTTACAGTGCCTCCATAGAGTTTCAACACTCGGAGGAGATGAAGTATGGGGCCTCCTCCTAGAGGTCCCATTAGGACAAAGGGTTCACCGAGAGATCGGTCCAACAAGATCTTGTTAGTAGAGACCTAAGCGGCCGATAGGCGAGTCATCGTGGATCTATGACACAAACCTCTAGAGTACCGACATGAGCCGCATCTCATTGGAGAGGATCACACAGTTGTTATGGTTATGGAATTGTTGGACACCATTGGAGAGAGTGCCTACGTAACCCTAGTAACAAGGGTAAGATGTAGATTTCAAAGCCTATGGTTAGTGACATGGGACATAGCCATCGTGATCTATGCAAAGGGTCAAGGATTGCCGTGCTAAGCACTAGATCACCGTGATAGAGACTATAGGTAGCATTAGTGGTATTCCTACCCCCATTCTATTTTATTTTGGCTCGTTTGATTATTTTATTGCACCATCTTTAGTAGAGCGTTGTAGGCTAGTGGAAGTTAGACATGGCCTTAGTTGGGACATCGAGATGGATTTTGGAGCTAAAATCTCTATAGACTCCTTAGTTAAGGAGTGTGTAGTGGATTTGGGACCCTTCACCACTACCTCAAATCTTCGTATCCTTTCGTTGGGTTCTTATGGAGTCATCTTGGGAATGGACTAGTTGTCTGCACACAGAGCTAGAGTGGATTGTTACCATAAGACTATATCATGTACAGATGATCTGGGAGTTGAGTTAGTGATAGCAAGAGTTAGGAGACCTGTTTCCATCTACACTATTTCCACTATGCAGCTTAAGCGGTTTGTGTGACAAGGGTGTTAGATGTATGCTTATTACGGTTAGTGACAGATCTGAGGATGAGTCTAGTGGGCCGTATCTTGATGACCATCACATCTTGAGAGAGTTTTCTGATGTCTTTCTAGGGGAGCTACTAGGGTTATCTCCCCCATGTGAGATAGATTTTCACATAGATTTGGTTCCAGAACGAATCCTATCTCACGAGCACCATATCGATGACTACCCCGAGCTCAAGTTCTGACTTGAGGGCCTTCTTGAGAAATTCCTAATCCTTATTAGTGTATCCCCTTGGGGTGCATCAATGATTTTTGTGAAGAATAAGGTCGTATCTACGTTTGTGTATTGATTATCGCCATTGAACAAAGTAAGGATCAAGAATTATTACCCCCTACGTGTATTGATGATTTATTTGATCGGATGAAGGCGGCCACAATATTCTCTAAGATATATCTTAAGTTAGAATATTATCAAATGAGGATCACAAAGGAAGATATTCCTAAGACCACCTTCCGTATGAGATATGGCCACTATGAGTTCACAGTAGTGCCTTTTGGTCTGATGAATGCCCCCGCAATGTTCATGAGATTGTTGAATGAGGGGGTGTGCAAGAAATTTTTGGATCACTTCATGCTCATTTTCCTTGATGAAATTATTATTTACTCACGTACGCATGATGATCATGAGGAGCACCTTCGCCAGTTCTTTAGTGTCTTTGTGAGAAATAGCTTTACGGGAACCTCGAGAAGTGTGCATTCTTTCAAGACAGAGGTGTAATATTTGGGCCACATCATTTCTAGGGATGGTGTTGCATTGATCCTTCTAATATTCGAGCTATTATGGATTGGTCAACACCCACCAGTGTAACAGAGAGGTGTGCAACTTTATGGGTTTGGTAGGATACTACAGGAGATTTGTATAGGATTTTTCTCGGGTTGCACACCCCATCACTTCTCTTCAGCCGAAAGGGAAGAAGTTCCTATGGTCAGATAGATGTGATCATGCCTTCGAACACTAAAGCAATGTCTCATGACAACACATATTCTTGCAGTGCTAGATCCTCGGGGTGAGTTCTTCATTTGCACGCATGCTTCTTTAGTTGGACCAGGAGGTGTGTTGATGCAGGAGGGCCGAGTGGTTACTTTTGAGTCTCGCAAACTCAAGGATTATGAGCTCAATTATCTAACTCATGACCTTGACTTGGCAGCAGCTTATTCATACCTTGGTTCGGTGGATACACTTCCTTCTTCGCTAAAGATTTACACTTGGACTGATCACTTGAGTCTTTGCTACCTCTTCACGTAGCCCAATCGCAACACTCAATCAACGGAGTTGGATGGAGTTACTTTGTGACTACAACATGGAGATAGAGCATGTGAAGGGGAATGAGAACATGGTTCTTGATGCCCCTGAGTAAATGGAGACATGTGGTCATGGCCACTTCAGGTGGGTACATATTTGTAGAGCAAGATTTTGTAGAAGCTTCCTCATGAAAAAATTATACCTTGTAGCCGGATCAGATATTGAGTCACGAGAGGCCCTTTGAGGGGAGATTTTATGGATTTCTATTGGAGACAAATGGTCTTCTCGGGCATATAGGTCAGATATATGTTCCTAAAGATGGAGGCTTGAGACAGGATATTTTGACAGAGGCTCATCATATACCTTATTAAGCCCATCCCAGGGTGAAGAAGATGCACGCCACCTTGAGACAGTTGTACCATTGGAGGGGACTTTGGAGAGGCGTGGCTCAGTTTGTGTCATGCTTCTTAGAGTGTCGAGAATGTGAAGGTCGAGCATCGGCATCCAGCTGGCCTTATCTTCCCTCACGCTATACTTCTTTGGAGTGGAAATGGGACACCATTCCCATAGACTTTATAGTGGAGTTCTTCGAAGTCAAAATACCACCACAACGCCATCATGGTCATGGTGGATAAATTGATAAAAGTGGCTCATTTTTCTCTAGTGAAGATCACCTACATAGCTAGTGTAGTGTCACATGTATATCTTGATGAGATTATCGATTACACAGATTAGTGGAAGATCATTTCAGTAACCGTGATCCTTTGTAAACTTCCCACTTCGGACTACGATTCAATATGCTCTCGGACGAAGATCAATTTCAGTACAAATTATCACCTTAAGATAGATGGGCGGACTAAGTGGGTGAATCAGATCTTGGAGGACATGCTTAGGATGTACGTCATGGGTTATCGATCGAGGTGGTATGAGTATTTGTATTTGTTAGAGTTTACCTATAATAATAGTTTTTAGAGTTCGATAGGCATGGCTCATTTTCAGGCACTATATCGAAGGGAGTTCATGACACCTCTTAGTTGGGATAGGTTCAAGGACGGGGTTTGCCTTGGGCTAGTTTTACTACATTACATGGAGCAGCGAGGTTGTTATGATTAGGAAGATATTCCAGGAGGCACATGATAGGAAGAAGAAGTATGCGAGATCAACATAGGATAGATCGTAGTTTTGAGATGGGAATGAAGGTGTTTCTTCATGTTAGGCCACATAAGATCCCTATCCATTATAAAAAGGCTCTAAGATTGCTACTAGGTTAGTGGGTCCCTTTGAGATCTTGGAGCATATCGGTCCTTTGGCATATTGTCTAGCATTTCCACCCACTTGTCTCGCATTCATAATGTATTTCATGTTTATGTACTTAGGAGGTATATTATAAATCCTTCTCATGTGTTAGATTGGACCTCATTGTAGGTGCAGGATTAGGGGTAGGTGATGGTGGATCCCGTTAGTATTTTATAGCGCAGGACCCTGGGCCTTCGAGGTAGAGAGATTGATTAGGTTTGGGTCTAGAGGGAAAATTATGATGAGACTACTGCTACATGGGAGGATGCTACAAGTCTAGTTTCCACACCTATTCCAGTGACTTCCAGAAGGAAGTCGAGTCTAAGGGAGGGGATGTAGTGCTTACTTCTCTTGAACACTTATTATATTTGATTTTGATATTGTTGACTACATGTATGTATATTATTCTATCATTTTGACTTAGCATGATGTTAGATGATAGAGATACTTGGACTATTGTTGGATTTCTATTCATAGTATAATGTGTGTGGATTCTTAGAGACATTTAATATGGATGATGATGTTTTTTTACATAGTTATATATTTCGACATTCGACACTTTCATCATATTAAGCGGGCTTTAGCAGCTTAAACTAATTCGTGATCTTATTGGTATTGATGAAATGAAGAATTGAGATGTTGTTGGAAATTAAAAATAATAAATTTACTTGTCTAGATGATGATTTAATTTATATGTAGATGATTATGGATTTATATTCGTATATTTTATCTTGGATGTTTTGATGCGTGAAGAGGCCAAAGGAGATATTGTTTGTTTTCAGAGGTAAACATATCACAACAATCAATAGGGGATTGGAGACCAACCACATCAGAATAGTAGATGGATTCAACAATGGTCACCGTGGTAGCTTGTGTTATGTTGTGTGTGTCTTTTTGTTGTTGGGGGGTACTCATGGGGGGATTACCTCGAATGTGACCAAGGGGTTTGTGTGTTGTTCTTTTATTTTTTCTCCTTTATTTAATTTTTGAGTATGTGATTTATGGTGATGTAATTCCCTTTTATCATTAATTAATTTATGTGTCTAGATTAGTAAATTAATCATGTTACTAAAATAATTATGGATGGGAAAAAAATAAGTCATTTATTACATTATATGGCTCTTTGGTTTATGTGTTTTAAGTTGAGTGTATGTGATCTTGAGTGTTGTACACTCTACCTCTCCTTAGAAATTTGGATTTGGCCTTAAGGGCCGATTTTAAAGGCTTGTGGGACAAGTTAAACTTATCCCACACCTCTTAATTTATTATTCCAACCCTACCTATGGGTCGGGGGGTCAAAAATAGACCCCATTATGTGTTTTGGGAAGGCAAAATGTAAGCTTTTATTGCACTTTCTTACATGTGTTTAATTTTGTCCTAAAAGGGGTATGGGTTGGAGTGGTGTGTGTAAGAGGGTTTTCATACCTCTCAACCACCCATTTATTATGCTTTGGAGTATGGGTTTGACTTGGGTGATGTGGGATGGAGAAGAAATGATGTGGCATCCTACATGGAGCCACATCATCTCCCTCCTCCTCTTTTCTATTTATTGGAAATTTTGGGAAGTATTTGGGGTTACTCACTTGGTTTTGAGCTCTCTCTTTTGGATGCTTGTTTTTGGAGTTGAAGGGTGCTTGGAAAATTTCTTGTGTTTGAAGATTTTGGGACTTTCTTGGAAAGTGGAGCTTTACCATGGCAAGGTAGGATCTTGCACTCTTATTTTTTCTTGTTTTCTTGTATGTTATGTGTTGTATGGATTTGTGTTCTTTCTTGAAGTGTTGGGTAGTAAATTGACCTTAGGTTGTGTTGAGATTTGGAAATGGGGATGAAATATGTTGGGAGGCATAAGAGCTTCTTTTTGTGTTTAGGAGGGAGTGGGTTTTGGATGCCCCACCTTGTTCTATTTTGTTATTTTATGTATTGTGGGAGCCATAAGAGAGAGGGAGGCATAAGAGACATAGTTTGTTGTTGTGGGGAGGCATAAGAGATTTTGGGGTTGATTGTGTTTTGGAGGATTTTAGAGGTGGGAATCCAAACCCTTGGGAGGCACAAGGGCACCCCCATATTCCTATCTCTACTTGGCTATTTTAGAGCCATTGTTTGGGAAGTTGTGTTTTAAAAATAAGTGTTTTTGTGTGGTTATCTTTCTTATGTGTTTTTTGCTTGAAAGTAAGTGTGGAAGCATTTTTAGTTACCGTGTGTTGGTCTATCCCTTATTTTCTTGTGGTTGGGGCTTAGGGGCCAATGAGAAGAATTGCTTCTTCTTCTCATTGGAGTTTTAGTTGGGTGGAGAGTGTTGCCTCTCCCCCATTTTTGGTTGTTGTGATCAAGTGAAGAGGAAATAGAGCCTTGTGGATATTTGATTCTTGGAGCACTTGTAGAAGACTAAACATTCCTCTATTGTAGCTACCTTCTTGTAAAATTCCCACTTCAAGTGGAATATTTGTTGTATTATTTTTGGAAGAAAGGTTGTAGTGATTATTAGTCATCAAGATTATATTGTAAGTTTCATTTCTAAGTTATAATATTATTTTGAAAGAAATTCATTAAGGAATGTGTATTTTTCCTTCTCCTCAAATTGTGGTATGTGAAGGAAGAAATTAGAATGGAAATCATGTTTAAAAGCTTAGTTGTACTGTATTATTAAAAAAGGAAATCTCTTGCATTGAAAGGAATGAGCTATGCTTAAGAAAAAGAAAGTTTATTTTCATTGTTAAAGTTGCATTATTATAAAAAGAAAAGAAGGGCATTTTAGTAAAGCTAGTTTTACATAATGGAAATGTAGTTGAAAAGAAAACAACTATTCCTATTTTAGTTGATTGGTAGTTTTCATTTAGTGTGTATTTTATTTTTGAAAAATTATTGCAAATCCATTATACATTGTTAAAGGAAATGAAATTTATCTTCTTTTATCTTCTATACAATATTTATCAAATTGTTAGAGAAGAAAGTGTTAGTACAAGTATTTAACTTGCCAATATTACCATCCACATCCCATTATTACTTTTGATAGTAATATTACCATTTTTTATATTATTAATAATAAAATATTTTAATATTAATGAACTTATTAATATGAAAAATATAAATATTAATATACTATTAACATTATTATATTAATAAAAGTATGTTATTACAAATATAGTTAGTGAAATAACATTAATATATATATTATACAAATTAAATTTTATAAATATAAATTTTTTTAACAGAAATACGGTGGTAACACTAAGGCCGTGGCACAGTAACAATGTTCAAAGGAAATGGTGGGGGGTGGGGTCGGCTACCCCACCTCAATAGTTTTAATTACTTCCAAACCCCATAGGGGTATCTGCGGATTTCCTTGTGCTTCGGTCCGCATTTATTTGTGTGTGCCGCGAGTTTGGTTTTTGTGTGGGCGATCTCTTTTCAAAATACGGTTTGTACACACACACATACCCGTATTTTATTTCAGTCTTTTTTTATAATGGTTTTTGAATATATTTTTTTAATATAAAACTTTTAAAAGGAAATACGGTGGTAACACTAAGGCCGCGACATGTGTAACAATGTTAAGAGGAAATGGTGGGGGTGGGGGGTGGCTACCCCACCCTCAATAGTTTTAATTACTTCCAAACCCCATAGGTGTAGCCGCAAATTTCCTTGTGCTTCCGGTCCATGTTTATTTGTGTGGCCGCGAGTTTGGTTTTTGTGTGGGCCATCTCTTTTCAAAATACGGTTTGTACACACACACACATACCCGTATTTTATTTCGAGTCTTTTTTTTTTTTTTATAATGGTTTTTTTGAATATTTTTTTAATACATGAACTTTACACACACACACACACACACACACACACACACACACACACACACACACACACACACACACACACACACACACACACACACACACACACACACACACATAAGTTGGGTATATATATCCTCTTCCCAAGTATATACAAACAACATTTACTATTTCCTCTAAAATGGTGAAATACCCATATACCCATTTGGGTAAATATAACAAAAATGAGATAAATAAAATAAATGAATGCATTGAAACCCTATAAGAGGGTGTGAATAAAACAAGAAAAGAAATTAGGAAGTGTTTCCTCCCAAAAAGATTGAAATGGCCTCTCATGGCTTCTTCCATCTTCACCAACCTACTAAAAAAACAAAGAAATGATAAGCCAAACAAAAGGAAATAAAATTTTCATAAGAAAACATAGGGTTAGAGGGCTCTTCCATATCCAAGGGCCTAAACGAATCCATCCAATGGATGAGATTCATCCCTACTAAAAGTAGTGGGAAGTGGGTGAGAGGAGATTCAAACTATAAATTTTAAGTACCTTGGGTTGACTTTTAGGGGCCACTTGAGTTGTGTATGAGGTTGGATTATATTTCTAACCCTTGTGCTAAATTTGTGACCTTGTTATTTGTTTTAAACCTAGACACCTTGTGGGATTAAAATAACTTTAGTATTTAATTAAATATACCCCTTATCTTTAGGATTAAAATGTGTAATTTTCAACTATAGTGAAATTTAAATGTTTATCAAAATAACTTTTAGGGGGAACCTAAACCATACCTTAGGATAATTAAGTTTTTAAAAAGGTAATGAGAGTTTTAATTATTTTATTATAATGGGGATTAAAAGGGAAATTAATATTTTTGAATTTAAAGTAACTTGAAACAAGATTGTGACAGATGTTATTTTTTTGAAAACCTTTTAGGGGCACATTTTTTAAAAAAATTTATTCCATAATTTTTCTAGCTTGCCCTAGGTTATTCTGGGTTTTTCACGTGCGAAAATTTAGCGGGCATTACATTTCCCCCAACAAAAGTTGAGTGTGAGTAGAAGGAGTAGATTTGATGTTTCCTCATAAACCAATTGGGTTAAAGCTTGATCTAGATGTGTGCGGTGAGATGGTCATCTCAAGTGTTGGGTCGTGCTTAGAATGTATTCTTAGAAAATCGTTACTGCAGTCTTGGAGCCATTTTTTCCAAGCGAGAATAGGGAGGCCCTACCGGCGCCAGGGGAGGGAACATGATGGGATCCTCCACCCAATAATGGAACACCTACAACACTCGGCTAATCCATGGTGCAGTCCCATGGAACCTGTGAGAAAATGCCCCCATCGGTGCCAGGGAAAAACTCTAGCAAAGTGCCATTGAAATCATCCCATGCGGGAGATCACTGAAGATGTTAAATACCGAAAAAGAAAAAGTTTGTGTTCTCATGTCAACAATAAAATGATATTTTCTCATGGAACTATGAAGATGTTAAAGGTTTCAATCTTGAATTTATGCAACATGTTATAGATCTTGACCTTAATGTCAAACCTATTAGGCGAAGCAAAGTCTTATTAATCCTAAGATTTAATCCTAATGAGGAAGGAGTTGTTCAAACTTATTGAATCCAAGGTCATCTTCCCAATCAAGTATTAGGTTTCTCATTTCCCCTTTTTATCTCTTAAATACCCCATAATGAAATACACTCATTACTCTTTTTGTAAATGGTTTACCACGTTTCAAATATAGTAGTATTAAATTATGGTTTCTAGCTTTGATAATACTTTCCCAAACCAACATATTTTATAATTATTATCCTTTTAAGTGGCTACTAGAATTTTAAAACATACTATTTCTATGTATATGACCATAAAATTCCATCATCGTTGTTTATATATTAACAATTCTCATAAATATTTCATGCTTGGTTTAATAACATTTATGGTCCATCATATCATCGTTTACTAAATTGCCCGAGTTCCTTTAATTCAAGGGTTATATGTTGAATGCACAGGTTGATCATATGGATGTTGTAGGGATATGAAATTACTTTAAGAATTTTGAGGCTATTAATCTTAAAGTAATGCCAATGAAGTTGAATGTAGAGGTTAATCATATGGATCTTTTATGGTCACAATTTGTGCCATCTAGAGATCTCATTTAGGGACAAGATCGGTGTAGACAATAAATCACACACTTTGGGTATTATTTAGTCCTAGTCTCATACTAATATTCTTATGGTTTTAGAGTGAAGAAAGTACTAATTAACCCCTGTCTCTTGGCCATTTTTATTTTATTTCTATCATCATTCCCGACCTCCACCACATACATGCCCAGTCTATTTTTATAACTTTTTGTTATTTTATCCTTGATTGGGGTGCCCATGGGAACCACGATCCTTTTACACTTTCCCTCCACTTTTTAGGAACTTTCTATTTGTTTGAGATTCATATATTTTTTTTGGTGATCGGTCATTTTGGGGTTAATTACGAAATTAAAACAAGAGAACCATATAAATATAAAGTTATGAGACCATAATGAGGAGCAAGCACCAGATCACTACTATCATCCACCTAGAGTTACAAATATCTAAGGAATATATAGCTCATTTTCATCCATCTAGATCCATCACAAGGGACAAGGCTAGTTCATCCGCACCACACAAGCATATGAGGGAAGTTTATTCTATTTCATCCATCATTCTATTATATTTTCTACACATAGTTATAGAACACTACTTTCACAAAGTGCAACTAGCACTAGAGAAACCTAGGGCATGATTCACACACACACTCAAAACTACATTTGGATATGAAATGTAGTGCATTTATTAGTTAGTAAGTCCACTATTTTGGCCACATGAGGACATTATGACCCCATCATTTGCATTTTTATTTTTAGGGTTTGATTCTTGTCTTGGGGTTTTACATGTATTTCTTTCATCATTGGTGACATTTGACACGAGGATTTAATTACATACGGCATAAATTGAAGGATTTAGATCATCATCCAACCCTCCAAAGCTAGTTTTTGACCTTTTGCATAGACTAGGGCTCCCATAACTCAAACTAGGACGCCCACAAGTGCCATGATCCTCCCTAGGTGCCCCAATTCAGCCAAATAACTTAGAGCTATACTTTTTGGGACCTCTGCATGTTCATTCTTTCTTCCAAAATATTCGGTTTAATTTAGGACATAGTCCGTGTCAACCTGCGAATCAACTAAGTCACTTCCTTACTCTTCCTGCACATTAGGGTTTCTATTTTCATTAGACTAGTTGCTTGAATTACTTTATATATTTAATTATTACATTTATTTATTGTTGTTACTAGTTTAGATTAACTTAATAAATCTCCCCATTTTATTTAATCAATCGGCATGTCAATATTGTGATGATACCATCCATTCAGACAACAATGTGAGTTGGTAGGTCTTTGAGAGTGATGAGAAAGTTACCCATTTTAATGTGAACAAAGCTAAGTTCTCATTTGATTTATAGTTAAGGATGCAAGAGGGATATGAGGATCAAGTTATCCAATTGAGAACTAAAAATTACTAAGATTTTTGATTACTCTTGAAAGCATATTCATCCCGATGATGAGTTCAAAGGAGAAAAGAAAAACATGACAACTAGAGAAGAAGAATATCATTGTAGATACAAAATTATGCACTTTGATACATTTCTAGGTTCTAAAAGCATACTTGCATTCATATGATTCCTATTAAAGAAAACTAGTAATTGACAGCTACCTTTGGCCTCTTTTCTTTGTTTCTTGTCTTCTTTATGGTATTCTACACCCTATAGCCCATTTGGTACTTTATTTCTTTAGCTTTCATGATTATAGCTGCGCCCAGCCGGGGCGTCGGTGCCCTTGTCCCCTATGGGTGCCCGTAACCTATTTACATCTTACTTACTTTTTGGGCCTCTTTTGTCTTTTGGGAATCTTATTTCGATGGGTCATCCTTCCAGTTGTCAATGATGAAATTTAACCAAATGAATCATATAAATACAAATATATGTGAAAAAATAAAGGACCAAGCTCTAAGCATCTATTATCATCACCTAAGCTTGCATCCAAAGGAAACTAAGAGCATAAAAGGTATCCATATAACACTCATTCAAGGGGTAAGGGATTGCATTTTTGGATACACTTCATAGGAAGGGAAGTTCATTATTCCATTTACACATCTACTTACATTGGTACATCTAGCTATCATTTCCTATCAAATGTACTTGCACAATGGATTCCCAAGGAGCGATCCTATCAAACACACAAGAACTACATGGATTACGAGATGCGGTGCATCACTGGAGGTCGTAAGTTCACTCATTTGGGCTCCATCAAAACATTTAATTGATTTGAGACCTTTCTTAAAAGGTGTTTTCTTTAAGAAAAATAAATCCCATGTTCCTTTTTGTATAATATTGGCCATCTTATTGGAAACACTCTCTACATATGGTAGAAATTCTTTTGATTGGTTGTTAGTGCCCTCAGTATGATGAACCTACTTTTTATGAATATTTTCAATTTTTTTTATTATTTATTTTCTTTTGTGGTCGTTCCTCCAAAAAGCATCCTCCAAATGTCTCTTTTCTTGATCTACATAATCATGATCACAAATATGGATGGCCCCATGGCAAGGATTTTGATAACACCGGGTTTTGAGAAGGAAATGGTGTGATGATGCTTATAAAGAAACATTAGGAAAATTGTATAACACCTTGGTATTGAAGAGATTTATTGTCGACTAATTTGACTCTTGTTTGTGTATTTGTACATGGTGTACCTGTGGGGTTTGTAAGGCTAGAAATTTCACTTGGGTTGTAAGTTGCGCTATAGTGATTTTATTTACTTATACTTGATTAGATGTATCATCTTAAAGAAAAGGAGGAAGTTGTAGTGGTTGAAAGTGAGAAGCCCACATAGGAAGTCACCAGTGAAGCAACTGCGATGAGGAGGAATCAAAAGAACAAGCCCCGACGGAGGAATAAATTGTTGCGAGATGTAGAAACTGCGAGGGGAAGAAGGCATAGAGAAGAGGAAAGTGGAGAGGAGATGAAAATCAAGGCATGTTCTATTTCTTTTGAGTTTCCCTTCTTCTTAATATCAATTTTTGCCTTATACAATGTTAGGATGATTTTGTCTTTTTTTTTTTTTCCTACAAAGCATAAATTGGTCGTTTGTGGTGTACTATATGATTTATATTCTAGAATACATTAATATGCACATAATCCATGTTACAAGATGGATTGTATCGAACCTTGGAACCATTATAAACATGAAATGAATTTGAATGTTCATAAATTCTCTTGAAATAGGGAACATGAGAGGAAAATTATGCAAAGCAGTGAATTCAAGGTGGAAATCTAAAAATGTTTAAAAATATTTTAAGTTAAATTCGAGTCTCATATTTGTGCGATTACATGCTAATAAATGCAATTTTAGGTTATATTCTTGTTTTTATTTTATTGTTCACTGTTTTGTCTATGCTACAATATTTACACGCACCCGTAAATGGATGAGAAAATCCTTATATGGTATATGTTGTATGTATTGGGAAGTGCATACCTTTAAACAATCATATCCTTATCCCGAGGATGGAAACTGGATGTTTCGAGTTATTGAAAATCGGTAGAGGGTATAAAGACTACACCAATGGATTTTTCGTTTTCCCACAACTAATCAAACTAGGCATTGTTTTACTCGCTACATCGAGTATCACAAGTATGAAAATTGATTTTCTCTCACCTTCATTATAGGAGTAATATTTTTAGCATTACATTTGTCTGCTCTCATTTAGCATGTGCTTTATGTGCTTTCATCAGTAGATACAAGATTAGAGATCAATTTCATATTTTCAATGTAGATGTGTATCTTGAAAAGGTGAGGATGCAAATGAATGTGATAAATATTCCAAGTATTATCGTTCTCTTTCTCCTAGTGAATGGTTAAGCATATGATCTGCAATCGTCCTTGCAATCCTATTGTTTTAGTTGCTTCATTATGCCTTTGTTATTTAGATTCTTTATTTTAACTATTGAAAATGTATTCTTTTGTGAACATGAAAACTCTTAGGGCTATTTTTAAATTTATTTTTTAGTTATGTTGCATAGGGAATTAATGCTTGAACTCAAGAAATTAAGTTTCTTTGACATTTTTTTCCATTATACATTGAAGACAAGTATACTTAGCAGTCTGTTTTGACATGTGCCCAATCCTTTGGGATAGAAAAAACAATTCATTTCTAGTCATGTTGTGATGTAAAATGAATTTTAATTGATCTGTAGAGTTTGAAGGGCTTATATGCCATGGGACAAAAATCCTTAAATGAGGGTGAATTGAAATGAATTACTCTAAATCTATATAGTGTACATATTTGGATCTTGATGGTTTTTGCTCTGTGATTATTTCTTAGTTTACAGAGCTTACTATGAAAGTACACATCTTAGTTCACATGATTTTTTCAATTGTTATTATTTAAAAAAAAACAAATATTTTATTTCATAGGAAAACTATTTTTACAATTCAATGATGCCAAGCTTGAAAGCTATTTGTCGAATCTTGAGCATTATAAAGGAAAATAAAAATATCAAAAATCATTAAGGATAGTCAAATTTCAGAATTGTTTTCATATCTTCTTGATCTTGTTGAGGCCACAAAAGAGGAGGATGAACATATAAACTTATATCATGAGTATTGAGCCTAATTTTTGATGCATCTACCACTTGATTTCTCTATTTAGGAATGTATGCGATTTGGAATGTTTGAAATTGTGCTTATAGACCTTTGATTTTATATATTTATCTCACAATCTCCCGATTTGAGCTCCTCTCGATTCCCATTAATAGTTAACATCCTAACAATTACCTTAGAATCAGATTCCACCTGCACTTGATCCCACCCATACTTAATAGCCTCTTACTGATCCACGATACATAGCTTCGACCGCAGAAATATTATTAGTATTGATACCTAGTTTTTGGAAAACATAAATGCAACTTTCCCATCACGAGTTATTCCAATACCCCCATTGTAGAAAACTACTGGATTTCCCCTAGAAGCCCCATTTGTATTAAATTTTTTAAACAACATAGGATGAGGAATCCATGGTTACATTTTTTCCTCTATCCTTAACAAATTAAAAACATGTAAAATGGAGCTTTGAGGTGGAAAGAAAGCACCTTACATATATTAGCCCACTCTGGAGTAAGAGTAAAGGGAAGGTTGCTTGATAGTTTCTACCATATTAATTAAATTTTTCTTCCACACATACCCCTATCTTGGAAAATTATTTTATTTCTTTCCTTCCATATATTCCAAATTAAAAGAAATGCAAAGGAAATAGTCAACAATGTCAAAGATATATTGTCATAAATAGTGGTGTGAAGAATCTACCGAAAGTGACCACATCCAAAAATGATAGAAAATCTAGTACATTGAGTCGAGCACCACAAAGCACATTTTGAGGAGGAAAGATTGGTTTTCGCAAATGAAAGATCATAGTGGGACCGTTGTCAAACTTGGATATAATTCCTCTCTATAATTTAGAGATAAAGGGGTCATTCCCTTGATCATAATAAAAAAAAATGTGGAGTCCAAGTGTCTTGTTTTTCTTCAAATGAATAAGAATCTCTTGAGTTAGATGCTTGATAACAACCTAAAATTAAATTTGACATGAAAAAAGGTCTAAAATTTTATTTGATCAAAGATAAGTCCAAACACAATAGATTTTTGGTAGAAGGGTTTGGGAAAGGAGGCATGCTCATCTTTGATGCCATACCTATTAAATGACACATATCTCTTCATGTTTTGAGTGAACAACTAAGTTCACTATGGTGTTGATGATGTGGACATTTGAATTTTGCATAACTTATGGATTTTAAACTTTTAAGAAAACAACATGTAATCTGTAAGTTGTTAGCTATTAAGGACATTGGAAAAAAATTCTAGTTGTGTTCTAGTAAGAAACACAATTTGAGGTTTGAAAGTGGTAATTCAAATTGAGCGAAGGATGCTCTTGACTTAGTTTTTACTGATGCAATGTGAGCCTACATTACTCGAAAACACCCCAGGAAACATACCCACATACGAGCATACTAGAAGCGGGTATGGGGTTTGATACAACTTCGAAACACATTTGAAATGCTACGATCATGTGTACAGGTTTGATATAACTTGGAAACATGTCTGAAATCTGTGATCACGGGTATGGCTTGATAATGGCTCTATGGCATGTCATGGGTATGGCCTAGAAATGGATCTATGTTGTTACTATCACACTTTAGAAGCAAAAGTCACTCAAAAGTTAAAAAACACCAAAAAACAAAAAATGCACTTGTGACGCTCACAAATTTTCCTTACACACTGAAACCCAAAACCAAACAAAGCTTATACTAGAAAATTATGGAATATTTTTTTGTAAAGGATGAATGCATGCTTAGCTAAAACCCTTGGTTAAAAAGCTGATCGTCACAAAACTATATAAATATTAATGTTAAATAAGAGAATTGATTCACTCTATGATTGAGTTTAAAATAGTTCATTCAATTAATCCTAAAATAATTTAATACCTAGGTTTAAGGTCATGCGAAGATTTAATAATTAATGACCAAGTCAAATTAATCCCTTAAAAAAACACAAAGCTAATTATTTAATTCTCAATATAAAAGGTAGTCTAAACTAATAAGGAAGAGTTTAATTGAATTAAAACAAAATAAAAGCTATAACTTAAATAACTTTCAAACCACACAAGTGGCCCCATTCAAAAAGGAGACCCATGTGATCAAATGATCACCTCACCTACCCCCACCTAACTTTTGTAGGAGACATTTTGGGCCATTGGATGAATCCAATCTGGGCCATTGGATGAATCCAATCTAGGCCATTGGATGAAGGAATTCAAAACAAACCTAAAAATCCTTAAGGAAGGCTTTTATTCTTTTCTTTTGCTCATTTCTCTCATTTTGGTTTTGCAGGTTAAGGGAAGATGGAAGAGGAGGAAGCCATGGATGAGAAGGGTCAAGCTTGGGATGGATATACACCACCCAAATCTATTCCATTTTGATTTTACAAGTTGATCTATTATACCCTATTCAAGGGTTTGAGAAAAAATTCATTTTATTGTTGTAAGATTGATTTAATAGATACCCATTTGGGTATTTTCATTTGCCATGAGATCTAATTTTTTTGTAGTATTTACATTTCTTTTCTTCTCTTTTAGAGGTAGATATGCACAAAGAAAAAAACAACCCCTCCTTCTTTATAAGTATATTTATATATATACACATATATACACTTGTATTTATATATGCACATATATATAAATAGATAAATAGATACCCAAATTTCTTATATTTTAATAAACCGAAATCTATTTATTACTATTTTATTTTAAGGAATACTCTCTTCTCTTTTTTATACAAATGTATTAACATATTAAAACCCATATATATATATATATATATATATATATATATATATATATTGAAATTTTATAAAGTCATTATTAAGAACTAATTTCTTAGTATATATTTTTATTTATTGATACGGCCACATGTTTTAAGGTTGAAGAAATTTTCTTAGTGTTGGTGGGGGTTCGACCCCATATATATAAAATCACTTTATTTAAATTACAAAGGTGGGTTGGGGGAGGGGCACCGCCTGCCTTATATACCCATATTAATAACAATACCCAATATAATAACAAAGCCCACATTGGCTTTATTATAACTCCCAATATAATGTGGCACTTGGGCCTTTAGCCAAAGAATAAGAATTTTATTATTAATTTACCTTTATATAGTATGAGTTATATATAATATATATATCCCCAACTATACTACCCATATATATATAATAAAGCCCAGCATTGGCTTTAATATAACTCCCAACCATGGCCACTATATATACATATTAAGCCAAAGACTAAGAATTTTATTATTAATTTACCTTTATAAGCATAAGTTTATTTAATATAAGATTTTATTAAGAATAATATAACAAAAGGTAACGATAAGGAAAGCAAAAGGACCATTGAAGCGTGGATAATATTGACCTTACATGACAACTTTGGGTATGTTCCACTCTAGAAGAATATCAAGACCGATTTGACAAAGGCCAAACAAGTAGTTGTAGATGCTTTAGCTATTCTTGTATGTTTTTATGCTTTTTTGTGGTTTCTCTACTTTTGCTTTTGCAGTATTTTGCTTACCTACCCATCGTTTGGTAACCAATAGTTTCTTGACACTTTGAGCTTCACATGTCACATTTGGATTACTGATCCTTTTCTCTCTGGTTCTCATTCCTATTAAGCTCTAGGCCATCTTTTGTACTCAAGGGTATAGTCCCTTTCAAAAAACTATTTTAATAATAAAAAATATATATTTATTATTAATATAATAATAATAATACTAATATAATAGTAATATATATATATGTATTTTCAAATTTCATTATTATTTAAAAAAAAAAAATTAATTGTATTAACATATTAAAAATAAAATAAAAAATTGAATTTATTTAAAATTTCGTTTTCATAAAAAGGAACTAAAATTAGTTGAATATGTATACTAAGCAATGAATGCGATTATGTTGATTTTAAAAATTCTATAAATAAACTATATAATTTTTACATTTGTATTAAAAAGGGTAAAAGAGTTTATAACATGAGTAATATACTAAATAAGATTTTTTTAAACTAATTTTCTTTCTATTCTTGCCACACAAATTTGGTGAAAACTAATAAAATTTCCTTCTACATTCCAATGACTAACGAGGAATATTATTATTATTCTTATTAATAAGTTCTAACAATATTCCTTTTACCTACATTCTTTTAAAATGAAAAATTTCATTTCATTCATAATGTAAAGTGAAAATACTATCTTTTTTAAAATAGATTTTAACAACTTTTGTATGTATATATATTAAGAAAAGAAAGCATATCACATTTGGAAATATTCAACAACTTAAATTAAATAAATGCATATCCATTTCAATTCATTCAAATCTTCCTTTCACCAAGACAATGTAAAACTTGATAATTCCTTTTTAATAACTAACACATTTGAAATTTTAAGTCTCTCATACAACACTCTTAGGGAAAGTTTTACAAGACAAAATGTATTTCCAAGTATAACAACAATTTTCTCACACTTTTAAGCTTACAAACTTACAAGCCTCCACTCAAAGTGGGTATAAAGGGAAAATGAAAAAATCCAACAAGGCTATCAATAAGCCAAACTCCAAGTCTTCAATATGCATGCCTCTCAATAATGGTAGCTCAAAAAATTGTCTTCTTCTACCTTCACAATGGGATCACAAAACAAGGAAGGGGGAGTAGGAAATGATCTCTCACCCAACCTTAAATCCATTAAGGGAGAATCCATCCCCTTAATGTCCCCGAGCCCCAACCAAGGAACCATGAGGAGCATTGAGAAACAATGAAAACTTCCAACAAGTGGCTTCACAAAAAACATACATACAAGACATTTAACTCAACCAAGACAACATATCCAACAAGTTTGCACATTCACAACAAAAAAAAGGTTTGAATATCAAACCAAATAGAGAAAGGGTTATGGGAGACCACCTCCTTATGCCTCCCAAGTGAAGTGGGAGTCTTACCCTAAGCCTCCAAGTGCACAAAATAATCACACAAAATCCTTATCTCTCCCTTGCAAGCATGAAACAAAACCATGATTTTTCTCTCCCCATAGGTAAGACTCTCATTCACACTCCCACCAATGCATGCCTCACAAAAACTCCCTTTTCCCTCCCCAATGGTCCCATAAGCCCTTCTCACACACCCAACTAAGGCCAACTACCCAACCAACACACACAAACACCATCACAAGACAAAAACACTTTTAACAAGCACAACATTGCTTACAAACAAGAAAAATAACATAATAATAAAGGTGGAGAGCCTACCTCTCCATCAAGTTCTAAGAAAATTTCACAAGCCTCTTCAATCCAAGCCAAGCAATTTCCAAGCACTCCAAAAGCTCCAATTCCAAAAGTGCACAAGAAGAAAAAGAACAAGTAACCCCCATTCCAACCAAAAATCACCAATAAATAGAAATGGAATGTGAGGATGATGAGGTGGCTCCATGTAGGATGCCACTTCATCATTCCTCCATCCCCACACTCAATTCAACACACCAAGACAAAAAAAATCAATGCACATGCAAGGACTATGACAACCCACATGGCTCAAAACTTGCACACCATGCTTTCAAAGGACATAATAAATTGGGGTAGAAAGAAAGTGCAATAATTTTCCTTCTTTTACACTCAAAAATGGACAAAGAAGTCAAAATAAGCTTTCCAACCCATAGGTAGGGTTGTTGGGTCAATTTAAGAGGCATGGGACAAGCCTTGCTTGTCCCACAAGCCTCAAAAATGCCCCCAAGTCAAAATCTGAATTTTGAACTTGGGGTGGAGTAAAACACTCCCAAATCAACATAAATTTTACTTACAAAAGGACTACAAATCTCATCATAACTATTTGTCACATCTCTAATTTGGTTAACTAAACAAGAAGAAGTTAAGTTAATTAACACACATTTACAACATGCTAATAAAGTGACAAAATTTTCCAAATTTTAAATACACAAAACATAAATAAAGCACATACAAAAATTAAAGAAAGGGAACACAATTCACCCCATGGCCACATATGTGAAGTCACCCCCATGGGAGACTTCCAAACAAGACATGCAAAACACACACTAAACAACATTACACAAGTTGTCAAATTTTTGGCCTCGTTGCTCAATGCACCAACATCCTTCCATGGTTGGTCCCCTATCCCCTTCGATGTATGTGATAAAATTCTTGCACACAAAAAATACCTCTCTGGCCTTTTGGTATTAACAACATCGAGAAATATACATATAAAATCAATGTTCATCATTCAACATTTAACAATTCTATTATCCATCAATATATCAAAATCTAACCCTAACATCCATGAGATTACAATTATAAAACATCCCAAAACATAACATGTCAGTATAAAATCCACATCATGAAAATCAACATATATCAAACTGTCTAACATCACTATCTAGTGCATCATAATAAAACATAAACATCATAATGTCAATAATCCAAATATCAGTATAATCTATCATCTACTGATCAATGTATCATAATCAAAATGTCTAAATATCAGTCCAATAGTATCAATATCAAGATGAAACAATGTGTTGAAGAGGAGTGGGCACTACATCCCCTCCCCTTAGACTCGAATTCCTCCTGGAAGTCACTGGAATAGATGAGAAAACTGAGCTCAAAAATAGTGGCATCCTCCCAAGTGGTTGTAGTCTCATCATACCTATCCCACTAGACCCACACCTAGTCAATCTCATGGGCCTCGAAGGCCTAGGGTCTTGTGCTCTATGATGTGCATGGGCTCCATCCACTTGATACCTGCCCTACTCTGCACATGAAATGTGGTCCAATCCAAAACATGAGAGGGATTTGGAATATATCTCCTAAGTATAGATACATGAAATACATCATGCACATGAGACAAGTTGGGTGGAAAATGCTAGATGATAGGCCAAGGGACCAATACACTCCAAGATCTCGAAGGGACCCACAAATCTAGGAGCTAACTTAGAGCCTTTTCCATAATGGATAGGACTCTTATGAGGCTTGACACAAAGAAACACCTTCATGCCCACCTCAAAACTACGATCTGTCCTCCTCGATCTGCATACTTCTTCTACCTATCCTGAGCCTCCTGAAGCCTCTAATGAATCAAGACAACCTGTTGCTCCATATCTTGTACCAAAGCCAGCCCAAGAGAAACCATGTCCTCCAATCTATCCCAACTCAAGGTGTCTTGCACTCTCTTCCATACAATGCCTAAAAAGGATCCATGCCAATCAACTCAAAATTGTTGTTGTAGGAAAACTCTACCAAATACAAGTACTCCTCCCACCTAGACTGTTGGTCCATGACATACATCCGTAACATATCCTCCAAAATCTGATTCACTCACTCTGTCTGTCCATCTATCTCTAGATGATAAGTTGTGCTAAAGTTGATACTTGTACCAAGAACCCACTTGCATGGTAGTCCAAAAGTGAGAAGTGTATAAGGGATCATGGTCACAAATGATCTTCCATGGAATCTTGTGTAATCTAAAATCTCATCAAGGTATACTCACGCTACTGCACTAGTTGTATAGGTGGTCTTCACTAGAGAAAAATGAGCCACTTTCATCAATTTATCCACCATGACCATGATGGCATCGTGGTGGTATCTCGACGTCGGTATCCCTACAATGAAATCCATGGAAATGGTGTCCCATTTCCACTCTGGTATGGCATGTGGGTAAAAAGGCCAATTGGATGCTTGATGCTCGGCCTTCACCCTCTGACACTCTAAATAGTGTGACAAAAATTGAGCTACATCCTACCAAAGACCTCTCCAATGATAAATTTGTCTCAAAGTGGCGTGCATCTTCTTCACCCCTGGATGGGCTTGAATAAGGTGCACGATGAGCCTCTATCAAGATATCCTGTCTCAAGCCTCCATCTCTAGGAACATATATCTAACCTCTATGTCTAAGAAGACCATCTTCCTCTAATGAGAATCCATCAAAATTCCCCTCAAGGGTCTCTGAGACTCAATCTCTGATCTGGCTGCAAGGTAGAAGCTGTCGTGAGGAAGTTGCTGTAAAAATCTGCTCTGTAAAATCTGTACTCACTAAGGTAGCCATAGTCAAATGTCTTCATCTACTCAAGGCATCTATAACCACATTCTCCTTCCCCTTCACATGCTCTATCTCCATGTTTACTCACAAATAAAATCCATCCATGCAACGTGCTGATGAGCATTGAGATTGGGTATGTGAAGAGGTGGCGAAGACTCAAGTGATCAATCTTGAGTATAAATCTCTGGCCAAGAAGGAAGTGTCTCCATCAAACCAAGGCATGAACAAACTACTGTAAGCTCAAGGTCATGAGTTGGATAATTGAGCTCATAATCCTTGAGTTTGCGAGACTCAAAAGCTACAAACATGACCCTCTCCTGACATCAACACACCTCCTAACCCTGCCAAAGAAGCATCTGTGCAAACAAAGAACTCACCCTAAGGATGGCACTACAAGAATAGGTGCTTTCATAAGGCATTCCTTTAGTGTCTTGAAGGCCTGCTCACATCTATCTAACCAGATGAACTTCTTCCCTTTCTGCTTTGAAGGAAGTGATGGGGTGCGTAACCCGAGAAGAAGTCTTGAACAAATATCTTGTAGTATCCTTGCCAACCCCATGAAATTGCACACCTCGGTCACACTAGTAGGTGTTGGCCAATCCATAATGGCTCTAATCTTGGAAGGATCAACTACGATACCTTCCCCAAAAATGATGTGACCCAAATATTGCACCTCTGAAAAGAACACACACTTCTCTAGGTTCTCGTAAAGTTGCTGCTCACGAAGACACTGCAGAACCTGATGAAGGTGCTCCTCATGCTCCTCATGCATACGTGAGAAGATCAAGTATGTCATCAAGGAACACAAGTAAAAAATGATCTAAAAATCTGAACACCCCATTCATCAAACTCATGAACACTGAAGGGGGCGTTCGTAAGACCAAATGACACCACTGTGAACTCATAGTGGCCATACCTCATGTGAAAGCTGACTTGTGGATATCTACCTCTGTGATCCTCAGCTGATGGTATCTAACTTAAGATCTATCTTAGAAAATATTGTGCCCCCTTCATCTGATCAAACAAATCATCGATGTGAGGAAGGGGTAATGATTCTTGATCGTTACTTTGTTCAGTGATGATAGTCCACACACAAACGCAAGGATCCATCCTTCTTCTTCACAAAATCACTCAGTGCACCCAAGGGGATACACTAGGATGGATTAGGCATTTCTCAAGAAGGCCCTCAAGCTGCAACTTGAGCTCACATAGCTTAGGTGTGGTCATCTATAAGGAGCGTGTGAGATAGGTTCCACTCCTGGAACCAAGTCAATGTGAAAATCTATCTCACGTGGGGAGGCATCCCTAGAAGCTCACTAGGAAACACATCCAAAACTCCTACAATATGGGGTGATCATCGAGTGAAGGTCCACTAGCCTCATCCTCTGACCTATCACTAACTGTAATAGCATATATGTAATGAACCCCAACCACACACACCACTTTAGGCTGCATAGTAAAAATAGTGTGAATAGAGATGGGTCTCTTGACTCCTACTATCACTAACTCCACACCCAAATCATCTACACAAGATATAATCTTACTTGTAGAAATCAACTCTAGATCTATGTGCAAACAACCAATCCATGCCCAAAATAACACCATACGAACCCAAGGGAAGGATACGAAGATCCAAAGTAGTGGTAAAGGGTCCTAGGTCCACTACACACTCCTTGACTAAGGATCAACTAAGATCTTGGCTCTAGAAGCCATCTCAATGTCCCAACTAAAGGCCACCCCTAACTTGCCACTAGCTGTGAACGCTCTACTAAAGATGGTGAAATGAAAGAATTTGATGAGCTGAGTCAAATAAAATAGGGATAGAAATACCACCAATGCTACATGTGGTCTCTATCACTGTGCCTTGGTGCTCTTCCTAGTGGTTCTCGACCACTACATATATCCTGTGGCTCCTAGCCATGTCGTCCAATAAGAGGGATAAGCAGCGGGTGCCTTACCCTAATTAACAAGGTTTTGAGGGCACTCTCTCTAATGATGTCCATGTACATCATATCCATAACAAGTGCCTAGTCCTCTCCAATGTGTAGATAGTCCTCTAGGTGGCCTAGTAGTACATGATGAGGGAAAGACCTAATGACCCTACCATAGACTCTATGTGAGTCTTGTGGTGGACGTACTCTACCAATATGCTCTAGGTGGAGCCTATGTGTCCTATTGGCCCCCTAGATAGAGGTCCCATACTACACCCTCTCTAAGCATCATGGCATTGTGGAGGTCGAAAAGGGTGGTCGAGTTTGTTCTTGCTGAGGAGGTGGAGGAGGCTGAAGGAAGACTGTGTTGTAGTGTGTCCACCATGAGGAGGAAGTTCCGATCCCCTTGATCTACTATCCTACAGCTGTTGTATGTGACTCCTCACTCTATCACGTGCCTGAGTCTTCCCCCTGGTTTCCTCTGCAATATAGGCCTTCTCCATGGCCTTTGAAAGTGTCGTGGACAGTGAATGCATACTTCCCCACCCAAGTCCAAGTTCAGGCCCTTGATGAACCTGTGAACTTGAACCTGCTCATCTTGCATGTAGTCTACATACTGAAGTAGATCCAGAAACCATCCCTCATACTCTGCTTCTTCCATGGGAGGCTACATTCTGAGATCATGGAACTCATCAATCCACTATTGAATGAACCTCTTGGAAATATATCTTCTCCTAAAACACTCCTCGAAGAGATCCCAAGTGTGTCTCATGAATCCACATGGAGCTTCTCTCCTCGATCCTCCACCATACTCCATCCATCTCTCTAAGAAGGTGGATGGAAAACAAAGATTTCATGTTTAAGAACAATGGCATAGATTGAACATCCGATAAAGCTAACTAACCATGCCTCGGCTTGAAATTTTCATGTGTCTCCAAAAAATGAGGTGGATGCAACATAAGTATCTCCTAATGTAATCCGTTGCTATTATGTTGACCTCTAGGTCTCTCTACATTATCAACTCTTGGCTAGGGCTCCTAGCTCTGTCTCTTATGTACTCCCTAGGAGGTGTCTCATGCCTAACTCGACTCCACGTGCGAGTTCTCTTCCCTATCCTCTGCTACACTATGACGTAAAGTTACACGAGGCTCTCTGCGATGGATCTCTTTTCCGCCTACTAGGTCACCCTCCTATCGATCCTCCACATATAGTGGCATTAACCTCTGTAGTGTCTGTAATATCTAGGGAAGGATAGCTACTTTACTTCTGATGGGGTGGTAGGTCTAGGTCCATGTGTAAGAACCCCTCGTCTAGTCCACCCCTCCTGCATGAACCGAGGTGAGAGTTATTTTATAATCATTTAATTTGTTTTGTTTTTTGTTTTCTAATTTTTCTACATTTTAAAACATTATGCAAGTTGTGTGTACTAGGATTTAAAGTTGTGCTAGGTTTAATTGTATTTGTTTTGTGTTTTCTAGGTGTGCACGGGGTCCAAGAGTTGAACCCATGGCACTCGATACCAAGTGTGACATCCACAAATTTTCTGCACATGAAACCCAAAACCAAACAAAGGTTATACTAGAAAATTATGGAACACTTTTTTTTTTTTTTGTATATCCGGTAAATGATGAATGCACGATTAACTAAAAACTTTAGTTAAAACCGATCGTCACAAAATTATATAAATATTAATGTTGAATAAAAGAATTCATTAACTCTATGATTGAGTTTAAAATATTTCATTCAATTAATCCTAAATTAATTTAATACCTAGGTTTCTAAGGTCATGCAAAGATTTAATAATTAAATACCAAGTCAAATTAATTCCTTAAAAAACACAAAGCTAATTATTTAATTCTACAATATAAAGGTAGTCTAAACTAATAAGGAAGAGTTTAATCTAATTAACACAAAATAAAAAAATCTATAAGCTTAAATAACTTTCAAATCACATAAGTGGCCTCTTTCAAAAATGAAACCCATGTGATCAAATGATCACCTTACCTACCTCCATCGAACTTTTTTAGGATACATTTTGGGCCATTGGATGAATCCAATCTAGGCTATTGGATGAAGAACTTCAAAATAAACCTAAAAATCCTTAAGGAAGGATTTTATTCTTTTCTTTTTCTCATTTCTCTCATTTTGGTTTTATAGGTTAAGGGAAGATGGAAGAGGAGGAAGCCATGGATGAGAAGGGCGAAGCTTGGCATGGATATACACCACCCAACTCTTCCATTTTGATTTTACAAATTGATCTATTATACCATATTCAAGGGTTTGAAAAAAATTCATTTATTGTTGTAAGTAAGATTGATTTAATAGAATACCCATTTGGGTATTTTCATTTGCCATGAGATCTATATTTTTTTGTAGTTTAATATTTATTTTCTTCTCTTTTAGAGGTAAATATGAACAAAGAAAAAAACTCCCCCTTCTTTATAAGTATATTTATATATATACACATATATATAAATAGATACCCGAATTCCATATATTTTAATAAATACGAAATCTATTTATTACTATTTTCTTTTCAAGGAATACTCTCTTCTGTTTTTTATACAAATCTATTAACATATTAAAACCCATATATATATATATATCGATTAAAAGTGTATATAGTCACCGATAAGAACTAACGTAGACTACATTTTCGTTGATACGACCGCATGTTTTAAGGTTGAAGAAATTTTATCATGGACCATAGTGTTGGTGGGGGATTTGACCCCACCGAAATCACTTTATTTAATTTACAAAGGTGGGTTCCATAATGGTAGTTCCAAAATCTGTCTTCTTCTTCCAACTTCACAATGGGATCAAAAAACAAGGGGGAGTAGGCAATGCTCTCCACCCAACCTTAAATCCATTAAGAGGAGAAGCCATCCCCTTAATGGCCCCTAAGCCCCAACTAAGGAACCATGAGGATCATTGAGCAACAATGAAAACTTCCAATAAAGTGGCTTCACAACAAACATGCATACAAGACATTCAACTCAACCAAGACAACATATTCAACAAGTTTGCACATTCACAACAACACAAAGGTTTGAAGATCAAACCAAATAGAGCAAGGGTTATGGGAGACCACCTCCTTATGCCTCCCAAGTGAAGTGGGAGTCTTACCCTAAGCCTCCAAGTGCACAAAATAATCACACAAAATCCTTATCTCTCCCTTGCAAGCATGCAAAACAAACCATGAATTCCTTTTCTCTCCCCATAGGTAAGACTCCCATTCACACTCCCACCAAGTGCATGCCTCACAAATCCTCCTTGTCTCTGCCCAATGATCCCATAAGCCCTTCTCACACACCCAACTAAGGCCAAATACCCAGCCAACACACACAAACACCATCACAAGAAAAAGACACTTTTAACAAGCACAACATTGCTTACAAACAAGAAAAATAACATAATAATAAAGGTAGAGAGCCTACCTCTCCATCAAGTTCCAAGAAAAATTTCACAATCCTTTTCAAATCCAAGCCAAACAATTTTCAAGCACTCCAAAATCTTCCAATTCTCAAAAGTGCACAAGAAGAGAAAAGAACAAGTAAACCCCATTCCAACCAAAACTCACTAATAAATAGAAAAGGAATGTGAGGATGATGAGGTGGCTCCATATAGGATGCCACTTCATCATTCCTCCATCCCCACATTCAAGTCAACAGACAAAGACCAAGAAAAATCAATGCACATGCAAGGACTATGACAACCCACATGGCTCAAAACTTGCACACCATGCTTTCAAGGGACATAATAAATTGGGGTAGAAAGAAAGTGCAATAATTTTCTTTCATTTACACTCAAAAATGGACAAAGAAGTTAAAAATAAGCTTCCCAACCCATAGGTAGGGTTGTTGGGTTAATTTAAGAGGCATGGGACAAGCCTTGCTTTCGCGTCCCACAAGCTTCTAAAATGCCTCTAAGTCAAAATCCGAATTTTGAACTTGGGGTGGACTAAAACACTCCCAAATCAACATAAATTTCACTTATGAAAAGGACCACCAACTCTCATCATAACTATTTGTCACATCTATAATTTGGTTAACTTAAACTAAGAAAGGTTAAGCTTAATTAACACACATTTACAACATGCTTAATAAGGTGACAAAATTCTAAATTTTAAATACACAAATGCAAAAATTAAAGAAAGGGAACACAATTCACCCCAGTGCCACAATTGTGAAGTAACCCGCCAAGGAGACTTACAAACATGACATGCAAACACACACTAAACAACATTACACAAGTTGTCAAATTTGGCCCTCATTGCTCAACGCCAAACATATATCCGTGGTTAGTTCCTATCCCCTTCGATGTTTGTGATAAAAACCTGCATGCATAACAAAATACCTTCGACCTTTAATTTGTATTAACAATATCGAGAAAATACACATATAAAATCAATGTTCATCATTCAACATTTAACAATTCTACTATCCATCAATATGTTAAAATCTAAAAATAACATCAATGAGATTACAATTATACTCAAACATCCTAAAACATAACATGTCAATTATAAAATCCACATCATGAAAATCAACGTATATCAAACTTTATAACATCACTATCTAGTGCATCATAATAGAACGTAAACATCATAATGTCAATAATCCAAAGATCGATATAATCAATCATCTAGTGAACAATGTATCAAAATCGAAATGTTTGAATATCAGTCCAACAATAAAATATCAAGATGAAATAGTGTCGAAAGAGGAGTGGGCACTCTGACAACACTTAAATTAAAAAATAAAACCCTAAGCCTAATTTAAGTATGTCGAATGTTTTGAACTTTCATGAATACAAAATATTTTAAGTGTTTTATCTTTTATGGACAAAAATGAGTTCCATTCATTTTTATAAATTTTATATTTTTAATAATATATGTACAAATATTTGTGTTGTTTGAAAGTTGGTGTTTCCTTGTTTTGGACACGTAGCCATACCCATTTCTTGAAAACTAGGTGCAAACCATTTTTCAAAGTTTTTAAGTGGAATTTGGTATTTATTGTTCATCGACTATCACTCTTGGAAGGTGTGTGGGCAATTTTTATAAATAATAAGTTCAAAATATTTCAACACTTCAATATTTTCAAAGTTGTAGTTGAGAAAGAGACTAATTTCCCCATCAAAATACTTGATGACGGATCGAGAGCGGTGAGAACACATCAAAGGAATTTGAAAATTCTTGCTCTCATCAACGCACTAATAACCCTACACTCCTTAACAAAATGGAGTTGTAGAATAAAATAAAATAAAATCATCTAGGATATGATGACATTCATGTTGAAGGACATGAATATGGATGGACAGTGTGCTATTGGGCTAAAGCAATGAATAAATTTGTGTATTTAGTCAATAGAGCACCACCAAAAGCATTATGTAAGACATTACACCTGAAGCGCCTACATCGAAGCATTGTATTTATTCAATTGAGCACCTATTGTGAAGCCTATTAGAATATTTGGGAGCACAACTTTGTGTACATCCCAAAAAAGAATCGAAGAAACTTGAAAAAAATAATGTGGTGTATCTTTCTTGGGTATTGTAATAAATTGATTTACAAAAGCCATGAAGTTGAGGAAGAAATCAATGATGAAGAAGAGGAAGCCAATTCAATTCCCAAAACGATCTTTGAGAAAGGCTAGTTCCAAAGACAACAATATAGAGAAGCTAGTTTACAAAATGAAACACAACATGTTGAAGCTTGGACTTTATCGACCAACAAGATTAGATTACCAACTTGAAAGGTGTGAGAAAATTTAGAGAAGCCTCAACTAAGAATGCATCCGAAGAAGAGGTGAATTTGGCGGTGATGAGTACAATAGTTAGTTACTTAAAACCAACCTCTATCAATGAGGCTTTACAGTTGAAGAAACAGACTAAAGAATTTCAAGTAAAATATGATGGCAACAATCATTTGCTTCTTATTCGAGGTGAAAAAGGCATCCAAAGGTTCATGATCATCAAAGGAGCCTTCTGAACATCCGAAGAAGCAATCAAGACAAATTGTCATTTTTTTGTACTCTAATCCAAAGTTCTGAATATCATATACAAGTTTCAGACATCCTTTTAGCATTTCTGTGAGTGTATGCCATCTTTTCTAGGATCATACGGCTTAAGGAATGTAACTCACACCTAAAAGTCCATTCTAAGTAAACTACTCCAATAAATGCTAATACATCAAGATAGACTATCTACAAAGTTAAGAAAAACACTAAGCAATTGCAAAACAAGTAAGTTCAATACTCTCCCATGAAGATTCGATGTTGTCTTAGACTATTTGTGAATATCTTTATGAACCGGTGCAAGCCATGAGTGGTTGATTTAAAGAGGGTAGCTTGGTGAAGCAAGAGATCTCTTCAAAATGGCCAAAGCCATGTTTGAGTCTTTTACTACTTCAACAAGGAAGGGTTTTCTCACCTTTTGCTTTAAGCTCTTTTATAGTAGCTTAGCTTTCAAGAAAGTAGTGCGTGTGTTTTGGAAAGGGTGCAATTGGTTGCTTTTATAGCTTTCCCTCTTAGGAAATGTGTAATTTGTAATGCATGTGGGATAATGGATATGCGGTATTATGAGTGATAAAACAAGATTAAGAGTATTTGAATTGTGTTAATACACAATGGAAGATAGAGGGTTGATAAGGGGGCTTAATTAATCAAATGAAGATTAATTAATATTCCTAAACTTAGCTTGTAGAAACTATTTGGAGGATTTTTAGAGGAAATGAGTGTATTTTTAGAGATATTTAGAAGCGAGATTTTTTTTTTTAATATTGGTAAATAGTTTTTTGAAAGAGATTTAACTAATGAAGGGTCGTTAATTAAATAAAATATGAGAAAAACTAATTAATTAATAATTGATCATTAAGTAATTAAAATGGGGATTTTAACTAACAAAGCGATGTTAATTGGCATCCAAGAGGAGAAATTAGTTGATTAAATGAATGTTGTTAATTAATTAGTGAAGACAAAAATTAGTGCCATTTGTGCATTTAAGGGTTAAATTGCATGGCGAAAATTTTTGTGTCTACACGCAGTACCATGTACGTATCTCAACACCCTTTTAGCTGCCTTCCAATGTGTTTGTTTAGATTCATGATGAACTTGGAGAGGCGGTTATAGAATATCCTAGATGTACTCAAGTATTTGATTGATAAATGGTGCTTACAGGTCAATGGTTAGAGGAGTGATTCAAGTAAGCTTTTATGAAGCATCATATATAGAAAGCTACAATCTTGGTTCCCTGGGTGCAACAACTCTTTTATGATCGGTCACCCTCCTAGCTTGTTTCTAGTGTGTTTGTCTAGGTTATATCACGAACATGGAAAGATAATTCACGTAATATCCTAGTTCTAGTTGGGTATTTGATAGATAAATAGTGCTTAGAATAAATTGTTTGCAGCGTGTTTCATTAACCTTTTATGTTGTATCTTATATGGAAAGTTACAACCCTAGTTCCATAGGTGTAGCACTTGTTTTACAGATTGGTCATCCTGAAATTTTCAATCAATTCCTTAGCATAGGTAGTTTGTGAAACAAAAACATGATCCTTAGCTTGCCATATCTCCAAGCCAAAGGAACTAGTGCAAAAATCCAAGATTTGACATCTTGAGAGACTTGCTCAATTCTCGCTTCACTTCTAAAATCAACCCTTCACTACCCGTAGTGATCACAAGATCACCAACATACACAACCAGGATGACCATCTCTCTATTTTCCATTTGGCTATATAATTTGTAATTCAAAAGGCTTCGTCACAAAATATGTGTCCTAAGAATTCATCAATCATGATGTACCATGCATAATATGCTTGCTTCAATCTAGACAATGATATTATTATTAACATACTTGACATTATTTTCTGTAACTTTAAATCCCTCGGGTTGATGCATGCACTTTATGAATATGGAGGTTGAGCCCAATCCTGTAGTTGAAAAGACTAAATACTTCAACCACATGGATGAAGCATTTGGTCTGCTATGCTTATCCATCTCTCTAGAATTGTTGTTTCATGTTGAGGCATGTACAACTCCAAACCAAGTTTGGAATGCATTGGAGGCTCTCTTTGGAAAGAAAGATGAGATGTGGGGTCATATCCTTGAAAATGAGCTCAACTCATTGGATCCAAGGAGTTTTGATAACATTCAAGATTTCTTCACAAAATTCAAGGCCTTATTGCTTCAGCTGAAAGGTTGTGGTATTGAAAAATCCAAGGAAGAAGGAAAATTAATCCTTGTTATTCTATCAAAGTTGGGTCCAAAATATTCAGTATTTGTCTCTACTTTCCACACAGTCAGGCTCACAATAGGAGCAACTTGGAAGATGCCCACACTGGATACCTTCATTGAGTCTCTAATACATGAGCAAGATAAGCTTATAAAAATGGGCACATTGAAGAATTCCAAATCTCATGCACTTGTTGTGCATGCAAGTGAGAAGAAAATTCCAAATCCAACCAGCAATTCAAAGGAAAAGTGAAGAAGGATTCAGATCCAAGAAAATAAGGCAAGCCCAAACCTCCAGATGGATCTACAGGCTCAAAAGAAAAGAAGGAAAAAAGGGAAATTCAAAGTGCAACTATTGCAACCATGGGTACCATCCAGAATCATCATGCATGAAGAAGACCATTGATCTCATGGCGTAGTCACTTCAGCAACATAATCTTGGTAGCCTTATCCCAGAGAGTGCCAAGAAGAAGCAGGAAGAAAAAGCACCAAAAACAAGAGACAATGCTCATGCCTTGATTTCTATTCATTCTTCTTCAAATGCATGGATCATAGACTCTAGAGCTTCACACCACATGGCAGCCACAAAATATGCTCTTTCTTCTTTGAAACCATATTCTGGTTCTCCTATTCTCATGGGAGATGGTTCTTCTGTAGAGGCAACTGGAATAGGGAGGATGGAGGTTGGAATTGGAAGTTTTGAGAATGTGTTACATATTCCAAAGCTTTATGTTAATCTTCTTTCTGTGTATCAAATGACACATATTGGAACTAGAAAGAGAGTTGAATTCACACCAATTCAAGTGAGCATCTATGACATGCAAGACAACTCCAAAATTGTTGTTGGTAAGGTGAATCATCAATCTCATCTGTACACTTTCTCTAACTTTGTTTCCAAATCAGATTCTACTTTACTACTAACACATGCAAATGATGAAAGTAGAATTTGGCATGAAATATTTGGACATCTAATTTTAGATACATGCAACAACTTAGAAAACAAGATGGTGAAAGGCTTTCCTACCATAGAATTTTCTGATGGAGTTTGTGAAGGTTGTGCTCTTGGAAAGCATCCACAAGAAAAGTTTCCAAAGGGCATGCATGGAGAGCCTCTTCTCCATTAGAGCTTGTTCATAGTGATCTTATGGGCCCATTTCCTATACCTTCCATGAGCCAAGATAAATATGTGCTAACATTCATTGATGATTGCACACGATATACATGGGTATATTTTCTCAAATTCAAGTCTGAAGTGTTTGAGCATCTCAAGATCTTCAAAGCTCATGTAGAGAAGTAGTATGGGAAAATGATCAAGATCCTCTGCATAGATAATGGGGGAGTATGTCAATAATGATGTCCAACATTTTTGTGATGAAGCAGGAATACAATTGTAGAACATAGTTCCTTACACTCCAAGAAAAGAATGGGGTAGCTGAGAGGAAGAACCGATCTTTGAAAGAGATGGAAAGTTGTATGTTGCATGCAAGGTCTCTTCCCTCCAAATTATGGGCTGAAGCAATCAATTGTGCTTCATACATACAAAATAGATCTCCTCACAAATATGTCATAGGAAAACACCTTTAGAAGCATGGAGTGGTAGGAAACCAAAAGTCACACATTTCCACATTTTTGGATCACGTGCATGGGCCCATATTCTTATAGACAAGAGGAAGGATTTGGAGCCTAAAAGCAAAGAATGCATATTTGTTGGATATCTAGATGGTGTGAAGGGTTATAGATTGCTAGATCTTTCTACATAAATGCTCTTCATTGAGAGGAGTGTCTATTTTGATGAAAGTCCCATGCAAGCATCTCGGGAGCAACATGCCACCACTTCTATGCTACCTACTCTTACTGATCTCAAGGATGATGCATATAATCACGCTGATCTGATTTTAGATTCATCTAAATCTGAATTAGATGAACATGTGCATGCATGTGCAGACCCAGATCTAGATCCAAATCCCAATTGGGCTTCCAATGATGATTCAGTATCTCCTGTGAGAAATCAAAGAACAAGGAGCTTGGCTGATATTTATGATGCACCTCATGCATTTTCTACTACCGATCCCATCATTATGCCAATGCATGCCTATGTGATTCAAGCATCTGATCCTCAAACTTATGTAGATGCTTTGCAGGGAATCCTCATTGGGAAGCAACCATGGATGAGGAGTACAATTCTCTCATTATGAATCAAACTTGGGACTTGGTTCCACTTCCATCCAATCGTAAGCTTGTAAGGTGTAAGTGGATCTACAAAATAAATAAATCAATAGATGGTCTAGTGAGAAGATACAAAGCAAGGTTGGTAGCCAAAGGTTTTCAGCAAGTTCATGGCATTGATTATGATGAGACTTTTTCTCCGGTGGAAAAAATGGACTCCATTTGATTGGCTCTTTCCATTGCAGCATCAAGAAGGTGGGAGATTCATCACATGGATGTGAAGAATGCATTTCTTCATGGTGATCTTGAGGAGGAGATATACATGGAGCAGCCACAAGGGTATGTTCAAAATTCCTCATTGGTATGCAAACTCAAGAAGTCACTATATGGCCTCAAGCAGGCACCTAGAGCTTGGTATGCCAAAATGGATTCTTACCTTCTTGTCTCAAAATTTCATGTGATGCAAATCTGATCCAAATGTTTATATGTTGAGAACATCTGACTCTTTTTGCTCATAGTACTCTATGTAGATGATCTGCTAATAATAGGTGATTCAACCACAACCATTGTTGTAACCAAAGCAACTTTGCATGATAGATTTTCCATGACGGATATGGGTCTCCTAAACTTTTTCTCGGTCTTGAAATCAGCCAGAATGAATCAGGTGTCCAAGTTTCTCAATCCAAGTATGTGAGGGATCTCTTGGCTCAGATTTCACATGAGTGACTGTAAGCCAACAATCACACCTTTCCTGTCGGGGTAAAGCTTGAGGATGGCCAGGATACACCATTGGTTGATTGCACACTCTACCATCAACTTGTGGGGAGTCTTCTTTATCTCACTCACTCTCATCCAGATCTATCATATGTAGTGGGTGTTGTTTCCAGATACATGCAGAGAGCCTCATGAGCTACACTGGAAAGCTGTGAAGTGGATACTTCGCTATGTTTAGGAACCATCAGCTATGGGATTCATTATTCAGCTAGATGTACTTTGGATCTCATTGGCTATACTGATTTTGATTGGGTTGGTGATAGCATTGAGCACAAGTCCACTTTAGGATATGTTCTTAGTTTGGGATCAGGCCCTATTTGTTGGTCAAGCAAGAAGCAATCTGCCATTGCTTTATCATCAATAAAGGCTGAATATAGAGGTGTGGTCAACATTACCATTCAAGCCATTTGGCTACAAAACTTCCTAACTGAGCTTGGTATCCTCTTTCATCATCCAACTATCATTTGGTGTGACAATAAAAGTACAATGAAGCTTTACAAAGATCCCATATAATGGTAATGGACCAAACACATCGAGATCCACATGCACTTCATCCGTGAATTGATACATGATGGAGTCATCGACTTGCAGTATTGTGCCACTTCAAAACAAATTGCCGACATCTTCACAAAGACATTCACTGAGCAGAAGTTTCACATTCTGTGAGATCTTCTTGGGGTGAAGGACAACTGCAACATAGTAGCTTCCATGCACAATTCATGCATTTTTTTTTTTTTGAGGGGGTTTTGTTCCCATAGGGTTTTCTCTCTTTCCTCTTTTTTTCTCCTTAGTTAGACTTAAGGGGGGTGTTAGTGTTAGTTTTTTCTTCCTCCTTAATCTATGATTCTTATTCTTCATTTCTTGTAATCCATTCATGTTTTCCTTTCATTCTATTTCTAAATGCATGTTTTCCTTTCTTTTCCAGCTAGATCTAGGATGAATTTTGTAGGTTTTACAAAACATTACATGGTATTAGAGCTAGGTAGTTAAGCGCACTCAACCTGGAGTAGTACTGGGATGGGTGACCTCCCGGGAAGTCCCAATGTCATTTCCTCGTAATGTTGTTAGACCTAATTGGGTGTATACGTGGTGGGCCTAGAGTTCACGTGGTTACATCCAGCTCCATCGTGTGGGGGTGTGTTAGCGTAGTAGCTGGTTAACACGATGAGATCCCTCTCCACCATCAGTTTGAGCTTTTGGTGTGACGGAAAATTGTACATGTATGCACTTTTCATCTTAGAGATTTCCATTCGAAATGCATTCAAATCCATCGGTGGATGCAAATCCTAATTGTGCGTGAAAAGTAGATGAGTGTTGCCATTTCTTCCATTGAAGCAAAGTAAAAGGCAATACAAGGAGCCGTACTAAAAGCAATTTGGCTTTGTAGAATCTTGAGGGATGAATATTCCCTCCGATCGACCAAACATTTTACTATGATAATCAAAGCGTTTTAAAGATGCCGAAGAATCCCGTGATGCATATGCATGATCGAAACCATAGTTTAAAATTGTTGTCATCTATTAATCGTTAGGCCAAACTTTGACTCGAAACTAGGAATCATTAATTTCTAAATAATTTATTGACATTAATCGGCACCTTTATCGCTACTTTAAAAAAATTTAAATTCATAAAGTAAACTTAAATTAAATGTAAAACATTGTTAAATGACATTAGAAGTGAATCTATAGAATGCGAAAGGCCCATAGAATGTTGATTGGAGAATGACTAGTTGTAAGAATTAGACCATTAAATGTGATTCTATCTTTATTTCTATGGATATATATTACTATTGATTACTCATTTTAAAATTCATGAAACCATAAAATTAATGTCTAGTTACTGGTATTTATTTCACTGAAATGAATAAGAGTTTAGACTTTAAAATTTTATGTATTACAAGTCTCGTGATATGAAGGTATGTAATAACAAATATGTATTAAAAATTATTTTGAATGTGTATTAATCCAAGTACATGAATAAGAATCATGAGCAATGAAAACAAATAAAAATGAATGTGGAAATTTAATGTCGTTGTGAAACTGAAACCCGACATGCTAAATTCACATTAATTCATAGGTATTCCTTTAATTTTGAAGAGTCGAAACTCGTATCCCTAGTAAAACTACGAGGGTTAATTCACATAAATTTGTGGAGGATAAAAACACTAAAATATTCTTTGAAATGACCACATTTTTTTGGTTTGGATGTTTTAATCCTAAGCGGTGGTTTTCCACGATTTTTAGGAGTTTTATCTTTGGAAATCGCAGATAAATTGCCATAGGAAAAATGAGATTTTCGGAGGATTAAGCGTTTACTTCTTGGTATGCGATTTATTGTTGATAAATTGTGATTTCCGAATAGAGATCCAAATACATTGAGATTCATTTCAACTTCATTAGAGACAAGGTGTAGATGTAGTGCATTCCCCCTTAGGATTGGCTTGGGGATGGATTTACAAAGTCATGCTCTCATTGAGTTTGAATTGTTTCATACTCGACTCTTTGTAACAAACAATCTATAGACAATAAATATTCACTAGGAAGGAGCGAGGGGGAGTGGGTTTTAATTTTTTTTTCATCAACCAATTTGTTAATAACTAGTTAGTGTCAGTTTCTTATTCAATTTGTTAATTATGCCGAGAGGCATTCCTATAGGCTATGATGGCAGCCAAGGGTGTAATGAAGTGATTTTTCACGTTTATCTTCGACATTAAATTTGGCGTCCATTTGGTCACAGTCATAATAATAAGCTCGACTTATGTTTGATATTCAAAGTATAAAAACTCTTTAGCTACCAAATAATTTTTGGTACTCAAAATAAAATATATAATTAATGTAATTACTAGCATACCTTAATTATATAATATATGTAATATATGCTTGAGAGGTAAAGATTACATATATTTATATATTTTATAAATATATAGTTAACAAAAATTATGTCACACATCTAAAATAGGTGTCTCGTAGACTTCACCTCTCTGCATGTTTTACATACATAGATTTATATAACATAAATCAAAATATGATATGTAAAATATCTTTGAGAGGTAAATTTCACAAGGCACCTATTTTAGATGTGTGATATAATTTTTTGTCAAACTATATATTTATATAATATATAAATAAAAGGAACAATAACCAAATCGTACTAAGCCATGAACATAGATGCTTGTCAAACACCACGATTAATAAGATGAAAGAAATTTTCCGAGAATAACTTTACATAAAACCTTTGCAAACAAATGAGCAGCAATATCATATATTATTATGGAACTCAATGAAGTACAATGAGAATGGGCCTTACTTATATAGGCGAGGAATAACAATCTAAGAACCATCAAGGTCATAGATCAAGCCATAAATCAACGAAATAACTAGTCATCAAAGAACTAGTCAAGACCATAGATTTAAGAGAGAACTAGACATCAAGAGGATCTAGTCAATACCATAGATCAAGGAAATAACTAGTCAATTCCATAGATAAAGGAAAAACTATACCTAACAACTAGATAATATCTCCTAATTTATCGAAATAAGATAAAAGAAATATCCACACACATAAGTGGGTGAGGATAAATACAATACGAGTAAATAAAATATCTAGGTGAACATGAGCTAAGGTAAATACCTAATCTAACAATAAATATATGTAATCTATACCTCTCGATATGTTATATAATATAGGTATGCTAATAGCAAATGAGGAGTTGCATTATACTAAAAATGATACCAAAAATAAAGTCTGCGGAAAAGAAGAAGGAATTTAGTTCATGCATGAATAAAACCACTTTTGACCCCCTATATATTTAATATTTCCTTGAGGACCATAAGAATTCATAATGAATTTCATTGAACTATGTTAAGGTATATTTTCTACCAATTAAAACCAACAATATCCAAGATAATATATTGAAATTTTAATGGAAAGACAAATATTTATTAATATTTTCTAATATTCATTTAGAAAAAATGTCACAAACAACATCTAAAATGAGAAAATGTTAACAATTAATCATTTTAGACTCAAATATGTTTCTCATTTTAATAAAAATGTCCCAAACAACAACTAAATTGAGAAAATGTTAACAATTAATCCTTTTAGACTCAAATATCTTACAAGGGACATCATAGAGGGATTTAAAGAGGGAACCATCTCTCTTAAGAGAATAAGTATAAGCACCAAAAATTATAGGTCTATAATACATGAATTTCTTATGGATTTTATTAGTAACCATATTATCATGTTAAAAAAATAATTATTATTTCATATGAATCAAAATGTGAAAAGTACATCACACAAAATGACAAAATCAGATAATGAAATGTGTGTTACAAAGTGGACATTATTTATATTGCAAGGACTTAAGTCTTTCTTCCTCTGCATTCCATTTTGAAATTTCATTTCTATTCTTCATCCTTTCATAGCACTCATATGTAAATGCAAGAAATATTCTTAGACTTTGCAATGAACTTACTCAAGAGATATCCAAAAATCTTAACCCCATTGTTTCCCTTTGTTCAATATCAACTATAGCCTTTGAAAGAGTCAAACCTTGTGATTTATGTATTGTCAATGCCCATGCATACCGTAGTGATAATTTGTTTTTGTGTCCCCTTTGTATTGGTGTAATTAGAATAGTATGTGGAATTCTATCTTGAATCAAAATTCCAAAGAAATTATCAAACATGATCGTTATAAAACATGATCATGATCTAACAATGATTATATCGATGATGGAAATCATGAAGATGACTATGATGATGCTAAAATGAATACCTAAACATGTACGATAACGATGGTGACAATAATGATGATGATGAAAAATGACAATGACCATGATCGTGAAAATCACGATCACGATCTGATGATGATTATAATATTTAATTTATTTACAAATTCACATAATAATATCAATAATACTAATAAGATTAATATTCACAATGATGATGATGGTGAAGATGTTGATTATGGTGGTGTTAATGGTGGTGATAATGATGAAAACGAAGAAAATGATAGCGATGATGATGAAAAAGATGGAAACTATGCCACAATTTGTAAACCTTAAACCCTAAATATGCACGATAATGATAATGATGATGATGGAAGATGAAAATGACCATGAATGTGAAGAAGACATTAAAAATCATGAAGGCGACTATGATGAAGGTGAAATGAATACCTAAACATGTATGATAATGGTGGAGATAATAATGATGAGGATGAAAAATGAAAATGACCATGATCGTGACAATCACAATCGTGATCGATGAAGATTGTAATATTTAATTTATTTACAAATTCATGTAATAATATCAATAATAGTAATAATAATACAATAATACATAATGATATCAATAATACTAATTGATAGTGGCGATAATGATGATGAGGTTAATGATGAAAATGAAGACAATGATAGTGATGACGATTACAAAGAGAGACAACTATGCCACAATTTGTAAAACCTTAAACCCTAAATATGCACAATAACGATGGTGATAATAACTATGATTACTGAGAGATGACATTGATTGTGGTAATCATGATCGTGATCTAACGATGATAATCATGACAATGACGATGATGACAGTGAAATGAAAATTATGAATAAGACAAGCGAAGACAATTGTGATGATCTTTGACAAGGATAACAATAATGATGTTGTTGATGATTAAGATGACAATAACCATGATGATAACGATGATGTTGACGATGATGATGTCACTATCATTGCTAATAAAATTCTAATAAGAATACAATACTAATAATAATTTTTTTATCAATAACAGATTATTATAAATTAATATTTTATTATTATTGCTAAATATTTTTTTGATAGGGACTATACCCTTGTATAGAAAGGCTCAAAATCTAGATGAAATAATTTTATCGAGAACAAAAAAGATCAAAATCAAGATTTAACATGAAAGCCCAAAGATAATAAAGCAGTCTGCCCAAAAACATCAAACAAACAACGACTCAATAGAAAAACAACGATTGCACATCCAAGCTGGGTGGGAGAAATAACATTCTTTCCATTGGATTTTTATTTTTGTTCACCATCTTCCACCCATCATGATGCACCAAAATTAGCAAGAACTTGAAAAGGTCATAACTTGTGCTCTCGGGTGTCCGTTTTTTTGAAACCAAATGTTTCAATGAGACAAACATATTGGTCAACCCGCCCTACTTGTTTGGAGCATGTTTTGGCACATTCTCGGGCTGAAATCTGCCATCTTGAGGCCGAAAATCAGGATTTAAGTTGAAGTTCAATTTTTCCTATTTTAGGGCATTAGTTAATTTTAGTCTCTTAGTTGCATTATGAGTTGGAAAGTTGGAAATTCCTCTAATTTAGGCATGTAGAAGATGTGTGGAAATTTTTCTATGCCCGTACGAATAAGAATGCAAAATTACTAAGAATAGAAGTGTCTAGTAAACTACTAAAAATAGTAATTTCCACCACCTAGAGTAGATTTAGTCAAAGTTAGTTAGAGTTTTCTTGGAAACTCAAGTTGGGAGTTGTTTTCATATTTAGGAAACATTGTAATTCATGATTCAATAATGAAGAAGGAGATCTATTTTCTTTTGAAAATCATATTATTTGCAATGTACATTGAGTTTGTTTAGATTTTGGCTACATTATCTCGGTATAAGAGCGAGGTTCAAGTATTAAAAAAATGGCGGGAAGAGGAAGTGGAAGAGCGAGGCGTATTGCCCAAATGAATAGAAATATGCAAGATCTGCAGAGCCAAGTTGTTGCGCTTTGCTGTAATGATAACCCAGACAAGAAATCAAGGTGGAGATGACACTGATGAAGAAGAAGTTTTTGAAGAGGAGGAAATGAAAGAACCACCCTTAGCTTTTGAAGAAAGGATGCTTTAAGCATTAAAAGGAAATAATTATGGGATAAGAGTTGATGTTTCAGACTATGGAGGTAGTCTAAAACTATTGGAGCTGATAGATTGGTTGACTAGCATGGGGAAAGGTTTTGAGTGGAAGGCTATGTTAGAGGAAAAGAAGGTAAAATTTACATGCACGAAATTGCAAGGTCATGTTATGTTATGGTGGGATCACATACAGAAAAAGAGTGGTCAAGAAAAGGGAAAGAAAGAATAAGGATGTGGAGTAATATGGAGAAGAAGTTGAAAGATAAATTTCTCCTTGTGGATTATGCACAAACCCTTTACAGAAGGTTTCAGAATCTCAGACAGAACTTACAAACCATGCAAGAATACATAGATGAGTTCTACAAGTTTTCCATTCATGTAGAGCATGAATAAACTGAGGCACAAATGGATGCAAGGTATATAAATGGATTAAAATTTTCTATTCAAGATGAGATAAGTATGCACATGGTTAAGAACATGGAGGATGCTTATCAATTAGCCTATAAAGGATGAAAAAGAATTCGTCAAAATTTCGGGAGATCATCTGGGATGAATAGAGGGGTCTCATCTTCCTTTTGGGGGCAAGCTGGTTTCAACCAAGGTAGGGGAGAATCACCTTGTGGAGTGGAAAAGCAAGAAGATATGAGACAAGATTCCCAAAACAACAAAGAGGTGGAGGAATTTTAGGGGCGAGAGGATATCTTTGGAAATATAGGATGGGAGGCTCCACGAAGACCATTTGTTTATTACGAGATGTGGTCAATAGGGGCATCGGGATTTTTAATTCCTATATTATTAGACACATGACAAGAGGAAGAAAATTATCCAAGAGTAAATCTTGTTGAAGTTGAATAAGTAGAAGATGAACATGACCTAGAAATTCCACCAGATGTTGGAGAAAATCTAATGATTAAAAGGAAGATGATTGCTCCAAGAAAGGATATCAAGGGGGATGCATGGCTACATACAAATATTTTCAGAACAAGATACACTTCAGGAGGAAAGGTATGTAATGTTATTATTGATGGCGGTAGTTGTGAGAACTTGGTTTCAAATGAGATGGTTGAGAAATTGGATCTGCATTGTGAGAAGAATCCTAATCCTTATCGTATTACATGGTTTAAGAAGGGTAATGAAGTTCTTGTTGATAAGAGATGTTTAATAAGTTTTTATTGGGAATAATTACAAGGATGAGATTTGGTGTGATGTTATTCCTATGGATGCATGTTATATGCTGCTAGGAAGACCATTGCAATTTGATATAAAAGTTATTCATGAAGGGGAAAAATACTTATACTTTCTGGAAGGAATGCACAAAAATAGTTTTTACCTCTTAAGGAAGAGGTGAAGGCTGAAAATATGATTTCTCTGAAAGGAATTTGTGATGGAGGCAAAGGCCACTTTGAGTTTTGTTTTGCACCTTAGTCACAAAAGAAGGATGAACATGCAAGTACACAAATACCAATAGAAACAAAATAATTAATAGAAGAATTTTTGATGTTATTCCGATGAGCTACTAGATGGATTACCACCCAAAAGAGATATTCAACACCATATTGATTTGATTCCAGGGTCTTCACTCCCAAATCAAGTGGCTTATAGGATGAACTTGACATTGCATGCAAAGTTTAATAGGCAAGTGGCAGAGCTCGTGAGAAAGGGGGCACTAAGGAGAGCATGAGTCCGTGTGCAACCCCAACTTTATTAACACCAAAGAATGATGGAACATAGATAATGTGTATAGATAGTGAGCAATAAATAAAATTACAATCAAGTATAGGTTCCCAATACCTCGCCTTGATGATATGATGGATGTGCTTGCTGGATCTAGGTATTTCACCAAGATTGATCTTCGAAGTGGTTACCATCAGATTCAGATTAGAGAAGGAGATGAGTGGAAAACAACATTCAAGACAGGAAATGGATTATATGAGTTGTTGGTGATGCCATTCGGGTTATCCAATGCACCTAGTACTTTTATGAGACTTATGAACACTGTGTTGTGGGAGTATAATGGTAAGTTTGTTGTGGTTTATTTTGATGATATCTTGATCTTTAGTAAAACTAAAGAAGAACATATAAGACATCCAAGGGTGATATTTTAAGTGTTAAGGAAAGAGAAACTCTATGCAAATATGAATAAGTGCACATTTATGCAAGAGATTTTGGTCTTCTTGGGTTTTATAATTTCAACGAGATGGGGTATGAGATGGAATCGAGAGGAAATAAAGGCAATTATTGAATGGCCTACTCCATGGAGTATAACAGAGGTAAGAAGCTTTCATGGTTTAGCAACATTTTACAGAAAGTTTATTAAAAATTTCAGTAGTATTATAGCACCTATAACAAATTGCACAAAAGGAAGGGATTTTTGTGGACAAAGGCAAATGAGGATAGTTTTCAGTTCTTAAAGAAGAAGGTGACAGAGGAACCTATTTTGGCACTACCATATTTTGATAAAGTGTTTGAGGTTGATTGTGACACCTCACATGTGGGTATTGGTGTTGTCCTAAGTCAAGGTGGAAAGCCAGTAGCTTTCTTTAGTGAGAAATTGAATGAGGTAAGAAAGAAATAATCTACTTATGATGTGGAATTTTATGCAATTGTACAAGCATTGAGGCATTGGAGGCATTACTTAGTGCTAAGAAGTTTGTGATATTTACTGGACCACATAGCCATGAAGTATGTGAATACACAAAAGAAGTTAAATAGTAGACATGCAAAGTGGGTATCACTTTTGTAGGGTTATACTTTTTCTCTAAAACATAAATCAAGAAAAAAAAATCAAGTTGCAGATGCATTGAGTAGGCATGTGACTCTGTTTACCACTATGGAAAATGAGGTGGTGGGTTTTGAAGCAATAAAGGGTTTGTATTCTTCTGATTCTGATTTCAAGAATATTGTTGAAATGTTAATTCGTCCATTGTCAGATGATGTAGGAGATGTCCAGGATGAGTAAATTTTATAGGATGGCTATCTATTCAAGGGACGCCAACTATGTATTCCAGTTGGGTCTATGAGAGAGAATATAGTGAAAGAGTTGCATAGCGGAGGATTGGATGGGAATTTTGGTAAAGATAAGATGATAGCCTTAGTAGCAGAGAAATACTATTGGCCAAAGCTGAAAAGAGATGTGGTAAGATATGTGGAGAGGTGTCGAATTTTCCTATTCTCGAAAGGCCATTCACAAAATATAGGGTTGTTTATGCCGTTGCCTATTCCTAAAGGGTCGTGACAGATCGAGAGTATGGATTTTGTTTTGGGATTACCAAAAACACAACAAGGTAGTGACTTAATTTTTTTGGTTGTTGATAGGTTTTCTAAGATGGTTCATTTTATTGCTGCAAGAAAATAAGTGATGCGGCAATGATGTGATTTTTTAAGAGAAGTTGTTCGTTTGCATGGTGTTTCAAAACCATTACTTTAGATAAGGACACAAGATTCTTAAGTCACTAATGGAGGACTTTATGGAAGAATTTAGGAACTCAACTACAATTTAGCAGTGCCTATCATCCTTAGATGGATGGGGAAATGGAGGTGGTAAATAGGAGTTTGGGAAACTGTTAAGATGCATAGTTGGGGAAAGCCAAAACAATGGGACTTAGCATTACCACAAGCCAAGTTTGCATCTACTTGATTACGTAAATAGATCCATAGGAAAATCTCCATTTTTATTGTGTGTGGGAGTAATCTACATAAGGTGCTAGATTTGGTACTACTACGAGTTGATGGCGAGTTAGTGATGATGTACAAGCATTTACCGAACATATATAACAATTGCGGGAAGAAGTGCTTTGAAGAAGGCTGCAGAATAGTAATGATAAGTATAAGGATATAGCAGATGTGCATAGGAGGAGAAAGGTATTTACAATTGGTGAGCTGGTTATGGTATACTTGTGGAAAGAAAGGTTTCCAAAAGGAACCTATAACAAGCTGAAGTCAAGAAGATTGGTCCCCTGAAAATCGTGAAAAAAAAAAATGATAATGCTTATGAGGTAGAATTGCCAAGGAATTTTGATATTTCTCTAGTGTTTAATGTTTCAAATTGTATTATTTTAAAGGGGATGGTGTAGAAGGGGATGTTATTGATGAAGTAGTAGATTGGAAGCAATAGGTTCCGGTGAAAGAAAGAAGAAGTGGATCAGATTCTAGATAAGAAAATAATGGACACGCGACATGGGAAATACAAAAAATATTTGGTACCTTGGAAAGCACGGAACAAGAGGATAATAATTGGGTCATAGAGTGGGAGATTAAGAAGCTAGATGTAGATAAATGGAAGCAATTTGAAGAAGACAACTTGTAGGAGCTGCGTTTTTTTCCAAGCAGGGGAGAATGATGCGCTAAAATTAGCAAGGAACTTGAAAAGGTCATAACTTGTGCTCTGGGTGTCTGTTTGAGTCCTTTTTTTAAACCACTTGTTTCGATGAGACAAATGCACCGATCAACCAACCCTACTGGTTGGAGCATGTTTTAGCACATTTTTGGGCATGAAATCCACCATCTTGAGGCCAAAAATTAGGATTTAAGTTATAGTTCAGTTTTTTCCTATTTTAGGGCATTAGTTAATTTTAGTCTCTTAGTTGCATTATGAGTTGGAAAGTTTGAAATTCCTCTAATTTAGGCATGTAGAAGATGCGTGGAAATTTACTGTGCCCATACGAATAAACATGTAAACTTACTAAGAATAACAGGTTCTAGTAAACTGCTAAAAATAGTAATTTCCACCACCTAGAGTAGATTTAGTCAAAGTTAGAGTTTTCTTAGCAACTTGAGTTGGGAGTTGTTTTCCTATTTAGGAAACATTGTAATTCATGATTCAATAATGAAGAAGGAGATCTATTTTCTTTTGGAGTTCATATTATTTGTAGTATATTGAGTTTGTTTAGATTTCGACTACATTATGTTAGAAACCTCCTTGATAGGAGAATAACCTCAAGAGCTTGAATCGGCAGATATATGCTATTTTCTAGTGGAAGAGGAGGAGGGATATTTTCCTTTGCCACTTTATGCTCTAATAATGAATTTTTGTATTCTACATGTGCTCCCACCAACAAGACTAACCTTAGCGGGAGTTTTCGGGATGGTTCGGCTCAAATATGACTCTGAATCTACAATTGAAACTAAATCATCCTTGGTATCAATAATCGAAATGCTTGGGAAGGTAATTTTTCCACCACTTGTTTCTCTCGGTATTATGCCTTTTCAACTTGCATTCTGAGGCAGTATGACCAAAAGTGAAGTACCTTCGACACTGAAGAGAAAACCTTCATAATCAAGTAGCTTTCTGACCATGCTCGAGTTTTACACTTTAAGCTCAATGTTTGTGGGAAGGTTTTGAAAGTGTCAATCTCAACAAGGATCCTCAAAAATATTGTGTGGATGTAATCAATTGTTTAGGAATCAATGAAAAGAGTATCGTTCAAAACATTGCCTATGAAGGTAAAGCAATCATGGCTCCAAAATTGAATGGGTAGATGAGGCATTCTGATCCAAATGGGTTTGTGGGAAAAGGATTCTTTGAGTGGGATAAAAGAGTAAAACCAAGGTTTTAATATGAGGTAGCTAAAGAGTAAAACTCTTTAGCTATCGGATCATTTTGGTACTCAAAATAAAATATATAATTAATGTAGTTATAAAAACAATAAACGATATCAAATCCAAATGATAAATACAAATAATAAATAGCTTAAAGCAGAGAAGTGCAAAAAATAAATAGAAGCGAAGAAGAAGTGGACATATTTTTTTTAAAATTTAATCAACACCAGCTTGTCACCTCTTACTTCACAACTTCATATATTTTGTTATTATTCGACCAAATATTGTTTGGTAGCATTTGCGAGTCTCAAATCAACCTTAAGTTCTATTTGTTATGCCATTTTTTCATGATTTTGTTTACTATAGAATGAAAATCATGGTGCTAAAATATTAAACAGGTTTTAAGTAATTAAATATTATTTTGTAGATCCCTTTATTTTGCAAAGTGGGTTCCACCAATCACCTTAAATTTGTAGAAATATCATATCAAGCATGCAATGTTTTAAGAAGCAATTTTATCATTTGTTGTTTGGATATGCTTTAACTTAGGGGTAACTACATTGTTGCATATTTTTTTGTCTTTTAAAATGAAAATAAGAAAATGTATACAAATTAAGCCCTCTAAAAGGATAAAAACATTGCTTAGAAATTAAGCTAGCTTATTACTAGCAATCGTATGTGTACACTAAGATGTGAACATCAAACAAGTATATGTTATTTGATTTAGAGGGATAGTTATTACTTGTGTAATTGATGTTGATAATGGGTGTGATTGAATTTGTTAAGTGTAGGAATATAGATGAACCACTTCATTTAAAGGTTCCATCTCTACATTTCAAACTTGTTACAAATTCATACATATACATTTGCAAATCTCATATCATGAGTGGTAGTGCTTTTCTATCAATTTTATTTGTACTAAACATGTTACATGAAGACTTTCGTACATGTGCAGATTTTATATCATGAGTGGTAGCCTTTTGTGGCCATTTTTTTCGCACTAAACATGAATACATTTGATATTTTTTGGATAGTTAATTACTTTTATAGTTGATGTGGTTTGTAATTATTTCGGGGAAATTATGTTAGTGTTGCATCAGTTGTTTGGTTGGTCTTTTGTTGAAAAAAATTTTTTTTGTATAGTCGATAAGGGGTGGGATTGATAGTGGTAGTGTAGGAATATAGATGAAACATTACATTGATTTGTTCTATGTGTACATTTAAATTTGTTACAAATTTGTACATATACAGTTGCAAATCTTATATCATGACATTTGAACTAAACATGTATACATGAAGACCTTTGTACATTTGCATATTTTATATCATGAATGGTATCCTTTTGTGGGCAATTTTATTTTCACTAAACATGAATACATTTGATACCCCTTAAACGACATTTGAGTAAAGTAGTAGTGGAGGTGCTATCAAAGTAGAGGGTAGTATTTACGATGGGTTGAGTGATAGTAGTCTTGAATCCTCCTTTCTTCTTGCTCCAAGTGTTGTTATGCACACCATTTTTGAGTACCTTTCAAATGAAAAAGGAGGTGAAATCCAAAAATTTACAAGCGAGGAACTCTGGAGAAAGGTGTGAATGTCAGACCTTGGCTTTCAGTCGTTCTAATGTCAACAATTGCTCTATGCAAAGTAATTCCTTGGGATTTATGGATAGTTAATCCCCAGGCCATTTTAATTAGAAATTGTCTTCGATTCCCTCTCGAAATGGGGGTATGGGAATATGTAACGGTTTGGAGGGATCCCAACATGGGTCGTTGTATCAATCAAATTTGACAACAACAAATAAAGGTAATGCTGGTGGTGGCATTGATGCGTCATAGACATTGTCGGTGATTTTTCCTGTAGAACCATTTACGAGGCCTATGTCAACCCAAAATTTACAATGCGAATGCCTACGGATTGTGGATGTGAAGATATTGAATGTTGAAACACCGGTAGGGCGAGAAGAAGGAGAGGTGAGGGAGATGTGGTTGATGCTATTGTGAATGAATACCATATTGTATTTATCGAAATTATTTTCTGTGCGCTTGTTCCTTGAATCATTAATCTTAGTGGAGGTAGAAGGGATTTGTTTGCTAAATGGTGTAGTACGGTATTAGGAGCTAGTTGTTGTTATGAAGACATAGGTAGTGTGAAAGATAGTGATGTGGCCTATATGTTGGTGTTAATTATGTATGAATTTTCTCTCTTGATGAATGATGAACCAGTTATTTGCAAATCAGGTGGAACGTCAGGTATGTTCCAATTATTGTGTATGTCAAAATCTCATTTCCCCAACATTTCAAGACTATCAAGACCCGTGTTGTTTCCCGAAAGAAGTTGTGCGAAGACCTGCCATTCATGCAATGGTTCGTATTGAATACTACATTCGACCTCAGAGTTAGAACTAACATCTGTAGCATGTCATGTGTCTGTGGTAGTGCATAAAACATGCCACAGTCTGTAGTTGTGCTTGAACAGGTCCCAAGTGCCATTGATGTCATGTGGGGTTGAGCCAAATTTGGAGGCAATATTTCTAAAAGGCTTGTATAAAAGGAGTTATGACCAATAGAAAAGGTCATAGGATGTTGAATCTTGAGTGGGACATCCACAAATCTTGGGTGGACCTAAACAATTGCTTGACTCAATCATAATTTCCATTTATCACCTTTATGGTTCTTGTTATAGCTCCAATCTCGAGCAACCTGAATAAGAGGTAGGTGTTCCATGGTTGCAAGGTGAACTCTATATGCATCCAAGAAAGCGGTTGTTTCTTGTACATCGACATCACTTTCAACAACACGTCTCAAGATTTTTTCCAACATTTAATGATACAAATGAATGACTGCACATAACAAGTGGTAATTTTTGCAGCATGTGGCATGTTTTTGTGCACTTATGTCATGTTCAACCACACTTTCTGTGAGCATTTTACAGATCACAATATGTGATGGAGAATCATGCGTCAGCATCTCTTGAAAATATGGATAGCATTTGGTGATAGGTTTCTGAACATTGCTCTACTTTTGAAGCATATTTTGCAATATACTTAAGAATTGCATGGTGGGAAAGTACCGGTTGGCAATCAACATTTGATCTCCATATGGATATCATAGCTTGATTGTGGATGTTCAATCTGTCATTATTTCTCAAAGGGAGGTACTTAATTTTCCCATCACTTTCAATGAGAAAGGATGAAGTAGGTTGTGTGGGCCAGGGGGCATTGTACCTGCATTGCAACTGTGATTAATTTTTACGCAAGCATGTCTTCTTTGAACATTTAGTGTGGCACTGAACATGATTAAGCAGTTCTTCAAGGTCCACATGTGGGGAGGATGATAGAATTTGTGTTGTATCTAGCAAACAAGGGTCATCTAGGAGTGACCTGCGAACCAAATTCAAGCAATTGCAAGTTGAGAGGGGGTTCCAGGTAGACACAAACTTATTAAAGTATTGTTTTTCACCTCAATAACTTTTGTATCCTCCCAGTCCATTGCATCAACTTTAGGGCGTTCTCAAGCCATAATAAACCGTGGACATGTGTGGAGCCTCTATGTTGCCATTCATACATGTGAGATGAGGAAAAATAAATATTAGCTATGTAGTTTGGAACAAATAAAAAAGTAGATTTTATTACCTATACCAAAAGTCTACTGCTCCAAGTTCCTTTTGCAATATAAACATGTTTGATATTATTTTTTTCCTATGGGGTGTATTTCCAATGTTTTTACTGCTTTTGGTAGGTCCTTCTGGCCTCTTCTTAGACCATTCAGATCCTTTGACCTTTCATTTGACATTTGATATGGTTGATTGAAGTTCTTTCTTTTTATTGTTCAAGTACCATCACATGCAAAGTTCAATGATTACCTCCCTCCTCCTTTTAACGTAGATACATCTATCTGCAAAAGAATTTTACTGAATTAATGCTTCAATATTGAACCCTTGTCTCCTTGCACTTGTGCATGGAAACTATTGAGCACTACATGACTAATGCAGATGCAATAATGATTTTATTTGGTAAATAAAATGATGCTTTTTTGCTGATTTTTAAGATGTAGCTTTGCAAGTAAGATGAGCCCATGTTTTGGGATTGATACATCCCAAATTAAAGCAAAAATAAAAACTCAATATTGGATGGAGTACATGTTGCTTGGGAATTTACTTGTCTGTTTTGGGCTCAAAATACCTTATTTTAACAATAATCTTAAATGGCAGTATGTTATGTTGACATGGGATTTGAAAGTTTAATATATAGTCATGAACTCAAGCACACTAAGCTACAATCTTATTGATAAGCCTAATCAGAAAGTGTGAGAGAGGCATGCACCAGAATATTGGGCGGTTTCCAATATGATGGCTAATTGGAGCACAATTGTAAATGGGATTTCTTAAGTCTATGAGTAGCTTAGGTTATTATGTTCCTGCTTTTCTTTATAAATATGTAACAGAAAAATCACAAAATATTAACATAGTTTTCCCTCAAAATAATTGTAAAGATGCCAGAAAACACTATATGAAAAAATTGGTTGCATTAGAAATGGGGAGCCTTTACGGGTTTGATAGATTTAACATGATGGGTCTTTAACAACAAAGACAACAACTAATCCAAGGTAAGCAGTGAGAATAAAACCACAAGGCAACAAAATATCTATTCAAAAAATCATGTGACTGGTTTTCCTGTGAGTACACTGATTGGCGCTATCTCCAAACTTTCCCGACTACAGGGCTCCCGATTTGTATCACTAAAAATAGGAAATAAAAACAAAATGCATGTCAAAACCAAAAAATGATTGTCAAATTAAATTGCCTTTGGAAAAATGTCTAAACGACCATCAAATTTGACACAGTCACGTGAACGACCACAAGGCCCTTTCCCATAGGGGTGCCTTCGACGTAATTACTCGTGGAAGCCATCAATTTAACATAAAATACATTGTTTGGGTTGTAGTTGGGTTAATTCCACATTGGTAATAATTGAGGAGTAATTACTTATGGAAGTGTTGTCCACTCAAAATTCCCTGCTCTTAAGAAAGTGAATTTTCAAAATTTTGAGTTTAAGTGTCTTCTCTGCTGTACTGAAAATGTTAAAAGTCGAGAAATTGAGAAAATCTGTGTTTTTGGGTCATTTTGTGTGTTTTTCGGGCCTGTCGGACATTTTTGTCCCACGTGTCCCAAGTTCAAAAGTGCGCTCTGTTCCCCGATCGGCCGATTTCCCCGAAGTTTGTCTTTTTCGGGCCCGTCGGAACTTTTTGTCCCAAATGTCCCAAAGTTCATTGTGCAAGTTGTTCCATTCTCGGCCGAATCGCCCGAACCGCGTACGTCGGAACTTTTTGTCCCAAATGTCCCAAGTTAAATTGTACAAGTTGTTCCATTTTCGGCCGATTCACCCGAACCGCGTACTTCACGCACTTGCGTCCCAAATGTCCCAAACTCTTCCGGACCCATTGTCACCTTTTCGCCCGATCCGGCCGAGTCGCGTGTTTCGCGCCCTTTTATCCCGCATGTCCCAAAAGGAATTTGTGCATCTTTTCCTCGCTTCGCCCGAATCGGCCGAGCCGCGTGTTTCGCGCATTCGCGTCTCACATGTCCCAAATGAACCAAGTGCCATTCGTGCTTATTTTTCCCGCTCTACCCAAATATCATGCTTATTCAAATTGGTAGGTATGTTTTAAATGCGCATTCATTGTCTTTCTCTCTCCTAATCGGCTATATAACGAGCATACCCCTTTGCATTTCTCACACTTTGCTTCCATGCTATCCTTTGCTCGAACCCTTGCAATCTAAAAACCTGCGCGTGTATCCTTTTCCTCTGTATTTCCTTCCCAAGTCTAGTTTGTGTCTCTGTCCTCCGAGTTACTATCAATATGAAGATCAAATTTCAGGGACAGGAAGCAAATCTCGCCACTAGAATCTGCCGTTCCCAATATTGGGGACAGTGAAGCTCGTCATCTTGATTTCGGTGATTTTTGGGCAAGGATGGCGGATCAAACCCTACACCAATGGTGCGAGATGATTCACGACAAAGCATTTTGGCTTTTCTTTGAGGTTTCCCAATCTCGGTGCAATGTCTTGTCACATGTGCTTTCATGCAGAGCTCACTTCGACCCTGATTCGAGTGAATTAACCAATGTACACGGGGAACTCATCGCCAAGCTGGATGCTACCGCCATTAGCACTGCACTGAGGATCCCAGAGATGGATAATGCCATAGTTGTTTCCCAGGATCAAGCACAGGCCCTGTTTAATCAAGACAACGACAAATTCAAGGCGCGGGTGGCGAAGTCATGGCTTAAAAACCCTAAGAAGGGAGCGTCTCGTCTATCCAAGACTCTCTTCCGAGCAGATTTCAATGAAGAGTTGTCAGATTTCATAATCCTACTTTTGGCTCGGGTTATGGGCTTACCTTCTACTAACGAATTCCATTTCTGGATGTGCCCGCTCATCAGCATGGTGTGCGAGGGAACCCAAAATATCAACTGGGTGGAAATCATCAGCATGAATTTGGCGGAGCAGCTGTCCAATGTACAACAAACAAAGAAGTTCTACATGACTTCGTACCTGATGTATACTCTGGCGGCATCAAGGCAATGGTTTGGTTTTTCTTACATTGATGCCCACAAGGATGATCCTGTATATGCCTACTGCCCGCAGTTCACCCTAGAGACCAGCAATCACAATTTTAGAAGAGTAAATGATGCTTTCACCATGTACGTGGTCAGGCTGCTTGAAGGTGACACTGCTAGAAGGTTTTCTGATGAAGCCATGAACCTGATATCGCACTACGGTGCCTATTTTATCCAATTCAGAAAATTCTCTTATATCAGGCTTGCTGGCTATGAGAGCACCCCTTTGAGGCTTCCCATGTTCTGCAGTGATAAGATGGCCTTGATAGAGGTATGCAGGCAATTAGACAAATTACACAGAACCTGCAGAGACAAGAAGATTTCTGGTTTGCATTTTCCCATCTCTTTGGGAAACTACACTTGTAAAACAGCCTGGGCCTTTACGAACATAGAAAGAGCCCTGGTTCCTATCACTATTCATTTCTTCAAGCCAAGAACCTGCTTCGACTTGAAGAATTTCATTGAACAAAACATCAAGATAATCTATCATCATAGGGCGATACGAGAAGACTCTTGGGTGACAGTGTGCGAGATGATTTTGAGGCTAGAAGGAGGCACTATGGCAGGTTCTCTCTGCAATTGATCCAAGAACTCGGCTTGTACCAAGTTCCTGAAGGACTCCAGGATGACAATTCTGATCTATACTCATATGAGTATGACAATGTGGTTAAGCACACTCCCTTGGAGGACTTGGATTGGAACAGGAAAGAGAAAGATGATCTGGCCGAGATCCTTGCTCCAGTCTTAATCAGGACTAAGGTCTGGTTTGACAGGAAAGTTTGAGAGCTCAGAAGGCACTCAGGAGAATCCTCTTCTAAGGATGTTTCAACACCAAGGAGGGAAGCATCGACCCCATATCAGACACACCTGTGCAAACCCCTCCTGCCTCATCAACGCAAGGACCTGCAGCTTCCACTCCTTCATCTACTCAAGTGTACCAGAAGAAACTCAAAGAGGTTAAGAAGGAGCCTGTGGAAAAAGATCCTCAAAGAAAGCAGGTAGAAGTGCCTTTGGGACCAGAGAACATCATTGTTCTCAGTGAAAGTGAAGAGAGTGAAGTGCCAGCCCCTGCAAATGCTCCTGAAGATCCAACAGATAAAGATAAGGAAGTCCAGAGCACTTGAACTTCCAAGTGCTATTGATTCCTCTGCAGTGATTGTCTCCAGCGCCCCACTCACATCTCAACTTGAGACAACAGCTGTGCAAACCTTGAGCGTCATGAGCTCTCTGTCTCTTGGTCCTCTTGCCCCTCCTGCTACTTCCTCTTCCTCTTTTGCATGGGTGCAACCTTTTGTTGACAGTAGAAAGAGAAAATCTTCCTCTTGGAGCTCAGGGCCAAATTTTGATGCTGTGGCAACCTTGTTAGGCACTACTCCTTCTCGTGCCAAGAAATCTAGAATCACCTCCAGAATAGTGTCTGATGCTCAAGGTCAGCAATTCCTAGAGATTGCTAAGCCTACAATAGACAAATCGAGAATCAGAATTGCAGGCATCTGACTTAGAGCTCTCAAGAATTCCAATGGGAGAGTCTACTCCTGAAGGTGAGATCCACAACCTCTAGGAAACAGTCACAAGAGTCATTGGGAGGGTAGAGAAAGGGCAGCAAACTATTGAACAGTTGGAGGAACAAGCCCAGATTCTCACTAGCTTTATCAAATCTCTTTTGTCTAAGGACAAAGTTTTGGACCCTACCCCATTGACTACTCTTCCACCACCTGTAATTTTGAGCCAAGATGAAGTACAGAGTATCAAAGATATGCACAAGTATTCTGTCTATGGCAGAGCTATGGAGGCCATGGTGGAAGATATGCTTGTTGCAGGATTGAACTTCATCGATGAAGCTTTCAAACTCCATGGAAAGGTGAATAATTTGCAACAGAAGCTCTCCTCCACTATCGGGGTCATAGATAAAGAGCTCAAACTCTGGAGCAGTTGCATAGTAGACCTCCATCTCATGGGACAGACAGATGAGAACATTTTATTGGCAAATAAGGTTTTTGATGATGCAAAGGATAATCTGTCAAAGTCCTGGGTTTACAGCGTGGAGTGGAAGATCAAAGTCTTGGAGGAGGCTTTGGGAGAGCTGAAGAATAGCTGGCAGAAAGGTGAGGCTTTCAAGACACTGGTTGTATCTGCTTTCAAAGACATACACTATCATCTTCAGGATGAAACTTCTGGTGTGCCTCTTTCCCTGCAAGAAATCAAAGCTCAATTCAGAGCTTTTGTCAAAGATCATCTATTCAAGGAAAGCTCCATTTCCAAAGAGAAAATGAAGGAGATTTGCTCTCTTCAATCTGCCATTGAAGAAGCAAATAAAGACTATCATACTCATGTCGAGTTTGATAAGGAAATGGAGAAGTGCCTCGGATTTTGGTCTCAGTCTACAGCCAACACGTCAGTCCCTCGTGGCAGAGACATAGCCGAGGCATTGAAGAGATTCAGGCAGTGAATTTTGAAGTCAGTGGGTCCCCCCCAGTCGTAACCACCTGTCTTCTTCTCCGTTTTCTTCTCTTCTTTTCTAATTCTTTTTCTCGAATTCATTGTAATTAGTTGAGGTATTGCGATTGGCAATCCTTAACTAATCTTTAGTTAAAAGAAGTAGTTACAAAGAGTAACTGATTTGTAAGCTATATAATGGCCTCTCCACGCCATTATACAAGGAAGAAGAACTTGGTTTGTTTTCTGAAAGTGTAAATAGATCATAAAGAAATCAATACAGAAGGGATTTCCATTCTTTGTCTATCTGATCTCTATTATCCCTAAGCTTTCATTTAATTTTTGTGAAGATCATTTGTCTCTAGTTTGTTAGTCTTGCTGATTGCATACTCTCCAACTTTGCAAGCATGGTGATCTTGTATAACCAAGAAGGAACTTTGTGTCCTTGATTAATGAATCTGTAGAACTTTGTGTCTTTAAATTCCATCTTATTTATATGATACAAATGATCTTGTTTCAATTCACTGTAACTTCGCATACATAAAGAATTACTCTGTTATCTATAATTCTGCATGTTGCCTTTCTGCTCATTCTCGAACTCTCATTCCTCAGTCCTTTTGTAATTGATGATCTTTATAGAAAACACTTTCGTAATATCCAAGTTCAACCAGAAAATCATGTTTTGTATATTTGTAAATAGGCTCGTTTCTGAATAAGGGAACCTCTCCCATTAAAGAGGAGGGACTTCTTGTCCCCTGACTGTTGCTCTTCGTAAAGTCCTATTTGACGACCAACATGAAGCCAATAATTTAACATAAAATACATGATTAGGTTGTAATTGGGTTGATTCCATATTGATAATAATTGTGAGGGATAATTTATTAGGCAATATATACTTCAAATACTTGACCCAATAGAAAAAAGTTAAAGATGAAACCCTGAATTGGGCGAATAATATTTAAGGTGGTTATATACTAAAATAGGTACATTTACCTTGTCATTATTATCAAAAATATATTTTTTTAAAATATGAATACATTATTGAATAGTCGTTATTATAATAAACACACAATAATAAATAATCTAATGTATAGTGTTTTATAAACAAATATCCCATATAAGAGTATTAAAAAAGTCCAACAAAAAAACACCAAATGGGATAGAGGAGTGATTCAGTGAATGCTAATAACAAAGTAGTTTAATCAAAGAAAATGTGGGACATCATGTGACTAAAGTGGACATCAACTCACTAAACTTGAGCGCTTCTTTGATATCCACGCCCAAAACCTGCAAAATTAACTATTTTCTTTCAAGATCTTGATTTCGATAGCTTACCTTGAACGTCTTTAGGTTTGAGATTTGTACCTGGAAATAGTCTTGGGAGGAAAGAATTTGTTTCACTTCACCGTTGTACCACAGACCTCTCCTTTCCCACGTAACACACATAAATATTGAACTGTTGGAGCCGCTTCTCTTCCCGATCTACGACATGAATGTTGAATTTCTTGTGGAAGGAGACCTTGACGTAGTGTAGCCTTTCTAGGTGAAGCTTGAGATCTGTAACGACCTTTTGTGAGCATGCATTGGAAAATCCACCTATTAAGAAGTTCCTGAATATCTAGAGCATTTTCTTGCAACAATGTGGCTTATCGGATGTTTTATGGAATCAGCGATACTTTTAATGGCTTCTCTGGAATCACCGCGAATTTGAAATTTGTGAAATTTATCGACTCGAATCTCATTGGCGAGGAGGTTTCAAGATGGTGTACTGAGAGGTATGCTTTCGACGGAAGTTAAATACCAACAAACTAGGCCAAACATAGTACGAGACAAAGCCGAGCATGTAGGGATATAAAAACCGTTAAAAATAGCTGAAAAATTCGAAAACGTCTAAACAACCATAAAATTTAACACGGTTGTAGAAACATCCGTAAGGGCCTATACCATAGGGGAATGCTTTCAACATAATTAGATCCTTTATCAATAATAAAATAATTAAAACCATGTTTAGTTGAATATATAAAAAGATTTGTGAATTAACTTGGTGTAGACAAACAATTAAAAATAATTCATTTAATTTTAAAATATATTTAATTGATTGGAGGTCTTACATTTTTTTAATATTAATTTTTGGGGGTTGATATTGAGAATTATCGAACGTAAATAATATCATAATGATAAATAAGAGGGTAATTTAGGGTGTCATTTACTACAACTTGGTTTATTGTATTAGTTAATAATTATTCTTCCATTGTTAGAAACTTGATTTGTTTTATTAGGTAGTGATGTTCTTTAATTATTATTAAAATGGATATCTTTTCAATTACATTGTGGAATTAATTTAAAAAGAGTCTACTTGATCAAATAAGTGTAATCCATAACAATTAGAAATCATCATTTAGTTTTGAACTATATTACTTGAGGACTATGGATTGTTTAGCATGTTTGTATTGACATATTTTAAGATTTTGAGCCCTTGCCTCTTGTCTCATTGTAGCCATAGTTAACACCTATAAGGTTATCAACTTTTTAGGTAGTTATTGTTTTCAAAGTAGCCATGGGGGCATTATATTATTACCTAATGACATCTCCATAAGGGCTGCCCTCTTTGGATGCAACTCGTCTTATTGGAGGAAACAATGACACCAATGAAATCCAAGAAATTTCTCTAGTAGGTTTTTCATGAGATAATATTCTCTTCCTTAAGGTAATCCCTAATCTTGTTTTTCAATTTCTTGAGTTTGATAATGCATGTAAATGACTAGTAAATTTGGAACTTTGTAGTTAGAGTCCTTAAGATTGTGTTTAAGTGTTGGTTACGATTCACTTTGCATCTCCACACTATTAAGGTTGACATAATTAAAATATGACTAAGGGTTTTTTTATTTTTAGGTTTTAACCCTTATGCATTCTATAACCGTTATCAAACAAAACATTTTGTTTGTCAAGAATAACATTATTGTTTTCTCCTCATGAACTAGGGGTTTTGTGGTTTATAATCAATATTTAAGCTCAAAATACCTTCTTGGGTTGATTTCTTAGTTTATCTTGCTCTATCTTGTTTTTATTGAGGTGCTCACTTTGAATCCTAGTATTTTGTTTGTTATGAGCCAAATAAATGTTATTTCATTAGGCCTTAAAAGAGGGAATGTGTAGAAGTGAATCTTTCACAAGCCCATCAACCAATGACATTCAAGTTGGTGGCGAATGATTTATGCAAGTGGGTGTTGCATTTTGTAATGCCCATATATTTTCACCCTAGAAACACCACTAAAACCATGATAATTTTTTTGTTACGTTATTAGTTGTTATCACACTAAATACAACTTTAGATTTGATTACCTCCAATGTCCACACCAATGTGCCTCGTTGCATGAACACAAAAGGAATACTCAACACTAGCTACAAGAACTCGCACCTAAACCCCTTCCTAAGGAGGTCTATGGATCAATCTCATTTCATCTTCACAAGGGTACAAACTATGATTGTTGGGGTTCTTCCCACTCAATCACCAAAAAAATATAGGAAGACCTTGGCCCAAGATCTAAAACCCATTTAGCTTACATCATTGATAGTATGTATATATTTTAAATACCTCTCATTTCATGACATGATCCCATGATTGTTTTCCTTGTGTATGCCCCTAAGTGGAAACATTCATTTCATTAGTATAACATAACTAAGGGTCAACATTATGTTTAAGTAGTGGGCTCAAGATTCACTTTTATAGTTACATTAAAGGGGGAATAACTTGAGCTTTCCCATGAACTTGCAATACATCTTATAGGTCTAAACTTGAAAGAGAGAGATAGGTTACAATTTCACCCACAAGTAGTCTCTTAAGATACCATATGTTTAATTTATTCCAAATTTCACTTAAGGGGTGATCAACCTATAATGGGGCCCATACTAGGATAAAAAGGAATTCTTATTCCACAAAATATTTGTATAAGATAGCATAAAAAATATTGCATGCTACACATAGGTGAACATACAACAATTAACATACACCAAGAGGATAAATTCTCTTTTCAAAAATTACATTTTTCTCACTTCATTAAAAGTGTGTACTTTAAGTAGTACACCTCACTATTTTCAATTCTTAACTCAATTAATTCTCATAACCCAATTATTATTCAAGATTGCTATTGAACATATATGAGTCACAAGGAACTCTTATTCGAACTAGGTTTTCTCGTGCCTGGGCACATGTTTCCTCATAGGTGAAATGTTTCACTTCCCTTAACATTAGAGGGGTTTAACATTAGGTTAAATGAGATATCTCAAGTTACACTTTACTTTTCCAAAAATTCCTAATTGACACAATTTGAGAGATGCACATCGATTACAAGTTTCATCCACAAGAATCCTTAAAAGGTCTTAGGCTTAACTCAACCTCCTTTACACATAAGAAGTTTATAGCCAATGACGGAATCAACTCCCTGGATAAGTGTGACACTTCCATGTTTCCTATTTGAAATTACCTCCTAGGAACTCTACTATGCGCTCACCATTGGGATGTCCTTAGCTTAGGCCCATGAGCATGATGAGGGGGCATTGGCTCCAAAAAAGTATACTAACTAAAATTTACACCAAACTCTTTTCTTCAATCAATTATGCCTTGTACCATAAACAAGGGCCTTCTTAGGATAACCCCAAAGATATAAAATACATATAACTACACACCAAGATCACAACGTACTAAGCACAATTTTTTTTGGAATTACGGGCCCCCAAGGTTAGGAGGATTAATTGGTTTGAGAAAACGAAGGTGAAAAATGTGGTCATGACCAAGGTGCAACATGTACAAGAAGAAGAAAACCCAAAGGTTTCCTCATTTGTCAAAAATACACCCTTTCCAAAAGGGTTTAATAAGTCCACTCGTATGATTAGGATGCCAATGTGTACTAAGTTGAGCAAAAACCAAAAGCATTGTAAAGAATTGACAAGGAGGTTTCGTGGGTGTCACCAACCCAATTTAGTTTCATAAACACTTAGTTACCCTCTAGAGTTTTAGGTTACTAGATAGGTTGAGGGTTAGGTTCATTACAAAGAGTAACATTTCAACTCATTCCTTTGTTCTCCAAGGTCATACTGAGAGTAGAGTATGGTATATGAGTTTAGAGGTCTCGTTTATTTATTTTTTGTCTAATACCATACCTTGAACCACGTCACAATAATTTACCATCTTATCCAAGTATAAATTTTCATTACAATTTAAACTATAATGATACATAGAAAACTTTCATCATATCTTTAATTTTCACATGCACATAATAATATGAACTTCTATTCCTTTAATAATACAACAAGTACATTAGTTCGATAACAAGTTTCCAAAAGTAACTTTCTATTATAATGTAGGCACTATCCATGGAACTCACACATGTCAGTTATCCATTGCAAATATATATTTAATTTAACTTCTTTTTCTATACAAACCATACATGATTATATCTAAACATAAAAGAAATACGTATTTCCACCTTTGAAGGTCAAACTTGTTAGAAAATCCATATACATTTTAACACTCAAATTTATAGACCATTTTATACCATCGCGCCACTTACAACCTGAAAACCATGTAATCATGTGTCGCGAAAACAACGGCATGGACATGGACAAACCCTCCCATCAAACATGCTAACAAAACCCCCAAATCAATTTTTGGGTTAGAGAGAGAACAAATTATTCATTTTAGTACTTATTTAAACAAACAACCTTTTCAAATTTTTAGAGAGGGATTAGAGAGAGAACACACATTTTTTTCAAAATAAACTAAACCATATCCATAACCAAGGAGAGTGAGAGATAACACAAAAATATCTATTCATTACATTCAAGTTAGCAAGGGATTTTCATAATAACATAGAGTTCTATGACTTCTAATAGGGTCTTCATCTCTTGTTGTCACTATAAGAGCCTAGGTACATGTGTCAAATCACGTAATTCTTATTTTTCATCAATAATATTGATTAAGAGTATTGAACCACATATTTATACTCTCCATACATGTTTCCAATCATCACATTAGTTTTAAGCATCAAACGAGTCTTAGAGAGTCGACATGTGTCCACAACTTTGTGCTGCACTTCACACAAAATCAGCCCAAGTGGCCACGGAATGGGCCTACAAAAATGACATAGGACCCCCAAATGAAATGATTAATTACTCCACCCTATTCTCTATTATATAGATAATCACTAAAATATGTAATCTAAAACCAATCATCGAGGCTCAAACTACAATAGTCTTTTGAAGCTTGATCCAACAGCTGAAATTGGTCATTTTCCCTTCTAGAAACTAAGCTAAGTGGTCTCAGAAACGGATGCACAAAATGTTTTTCGAGGGTTATGGTTAAAATGAAAAACACTACCCCTTATAAAAAAAAGAGGTATACAAAGTCATATTTTATTATGGGATCCATGAGCAAAAAATATGAAGTGGTTTTCGGGGGGTTTGGTTGTAGACAAACGGTTGCTTCCAGTAAAACATTTTCTAAAGTGGCGAAACCCACTTCACAAGAATGACCAAAAAGCATTTAGGAAATGTTTCTAGTTTGATATGGGGTCATCATATAATAATGAATGAGTTACATAGTTTTCAAGAAAAAGAAAATTTTGGAGGAGCTTTTTGCACATCATTTTTAAGAGGCTTTTGTCACAATTTGAGGCTATTTCAATGTCCCAAGTTTACAATTTAAACACCATTTTCTCTTCTAGTTTAACTAATTATAAAGCATTCAAAAAGGTAATCATGAGTAAGGTTTTTTATTTTCAAGTATAGGGCCTAAAATTATGGCACATCGCTCAAGGTGTCAATTTTCAACATAGTATTACAATGCTAAATTTGTTTTATGCAAGTTTTCAATATGGTTTGTAAAAGAATAACAATACATTAATGTCAAGTTAAATTCCATATTAAATATTCCATTTACTATAAAATGAAGTGAAAGTTTTGAAAGAAAGTACGAGAAGGTGAAGGGTCCATTCCTACAAGTCGACCCTTGAGGGTACGAGAGGTCTTTATAAGAAGCATCAAACACATTACAAGAGACCACGTTTCACCTACTCTAAATCTTCCTTTTTATATGTGTCGTGTCTGTGAAGGCCATGATCCTTTGAGGCATTTTGTGGGTCTAAATTCACATAATCCCTTCCTTTATTTTATAAATGTTTCTAAGAAATTCATAACAAGCCCATTTTATGCATGATTGCAATATTTTTATTAGGACCGAGTTATAAATAATTATATAAAAGATTTATTAATCCAAACATTAATAACCAAACATTTAACAAAGAAAATAAATGAAATAACACAGTGACACCAGATTTAACGTGGAAAACCCCAATGGGGTAAAAACCAACGAATAAGAATTTTCCATTAATGAGAAACTTTACACACAATCTAGTAACTCTTATCTCACTCTTGCTCCATGTTTTTAACCGGCGTGAATTCAATTCACTCTGATTATGGCCCATGACCATATTTAAATAACCCCAAGGGTTATGAATATTAAGTGATGGGGTGTGCACCCTAGTTTAATAAATAATTAGTTATTAAATAACTAATAAACATAATATAAATTTTATATTAAATAATAAAGAATATAAACTATATTCTAAATTATTTAATTATAAACTAAACATTATACGCACTTAATATTATGTTCTAACACCCCCTTAATATTAAGTGGGAATCCATATGCCAACATTACTGTTTGCACAACATGATTTACAAATCTATAAACCATTAGTGAAGGTTTAGGCTGCCATATCTCTTTTGAAGGAATTATAACACCTTCATCTGCTCAACTTAACTTTTAGTACAAAAGGATTTAAAATCCATAAATCAAGAAGTATGATTTAGGCTAAGTATGATTTGTGAGATTACATCCATGGTTTCTCATGGAAAAATTCTTAAAACCGCATCTCTAGGAGCCTTTTATAACATAAGGACCTCCTTTACAAATAGATGCAACACACTAGATTATACACCGTAAACTCTATCAGTTTACAAAGATCATAAATATCTATTTACAATGCTTTATACTATAGTAAAATTATAGAGGAGGAGTCACCAAGTGACCAAATATTAGGAGGTGACATTTCCATGCACACTCCCCCTTGAATGAAAACTCAAAAGGCCAAACATTTTGCAAAACTTGCAGTATTTTATAGCACACAATGGTTCATAAAAATATTTGCAATATAATCTTCATCAGCAATCTGAGATCTATATCACCGAAGAGGATCTTCTCTTGGATAAGGAGCATATGAACATATATATGCTTCATTCTCTGATGTTGACTAGATTCGTTGTGAGAGCATTAGAACACTTTGGCCATCAAATAGAATAGGAATACTTCTTATAGATTTCATGTGTATCTCTTCCAAAAACTGCTTCAGCCACAAGGCATATTTTCTACTTCTATTACACTTCTACTACTCTGCCTCAAGTGAGAAGAAATGTAGAATGTTGGTTATTTTTTGTTGTTCCAAGTAATGAGACTTGCACCAAAAACTTGAACACAAATCTAGATGTATATTCTATATCCAACACATCATCATCATGGTTAGTGTCATAATATCCATATAGACATCATAATAAGCATAGTATAAATTGTTATTGATTTCACTTTTAACCATTTATAAAAGTTAAACACAAGTTGTAAAATAACTAACATAACAATATGCTTAAGAGCTAACCATGTTTGAAAAAATTTCAACATATTACTCTTGTAACAAATATATATTAGATTCATTCATATTGGACATCTTCAATACAAACTCAAAGATGTCCCAAAGTGTCATTTGATATGCATATAATAATATTTTAGTAATCACATACTAAGAAATATTAGAAATGTTTTATCAAAAACATAAAATAATGAGATAAGACTTGATAGATAACATATCTAAATAGAAAATCAAATCATACAAGAATAATCATAGTATTCACTAAAAACATGATCCACTAACTATGGACACTTCTCATGGATTTAAGTGGAGTTTGCTTCAAAAAATGATCATGTAAGAACCCTTCAATACATTTCATAGGTGGAAAATTTAAGCCTATACATGTCATATATGATCAGTTTTTCATGCCAAAAATGAACAACAATTCTATTTTTGAATAAATTACCAAAAAATGAAGCAAAATTTTAAAGCATATATAAGCCATTTTGTATATGTTTTCAGTTGTAGTTACTTCTAGTTCATTTTTACTAACCCATCTGAGTTAATTATGAATGAAAAACAACTCCTTTTTCAATAGTATATTCAAATAAATCATATAATTTTCATTTATAAGTAATAGAAGTAGTTTATAAAGTTATTATATTAGCTCTATGATTATTCTCATCATCTTCATCTTGATTTTGATATGATTTATTCCATTTTTATTTTTGAAATTTGACTTGTTTTTCGATTTATAATCTTATTTCTTATGGTCGAATTTCCCATAATTATGACATTTACATATAAAAACTAACTTTTAAGTTTCATGGTTTCTTGTTATTACTAGGAGTTTTAAAAGTCGATTTTTGATTCTAGTTGAACCTAGAAGGTTTACTTTCTTTTGAGAAAGAAGTGCTTGAGTGACATTCTATTTTGAATCAAAGTTTGTCATAACTTGCTCTTCCTGAACTAGGAGAGAACTAAGGGTTTGCAAATATGGAATGTCTTGTTCAGTTTGATATTTAGAATTCAAAATTGAAATGAAATTTCTAAATTTTTCATGAATATTTAACTGAATAATGAAATAAAGAAATTTATCTTGAATTAAGTTACAACTACACCCATCTAACTGAGACTTAATATTTTTAATTTTTGCCAAATAATTAATTACTTTTTCATCTCCCTTCATGGGAGTTGTCATAAGTTCTAAAATCAGTTTAATGATTTTCGATAAACGCATACCTTCGTGCATCGATTCTAATTGAGTTCAAACCTCACTCAAACTTTCTTGATTAACGATATGAAGGAGAAAATCATCATGTATGATTCACAAAATGATGGACATCGCTTCATGCACTTTTTGTTGATATGCATCAATGTTGTGTGCGATTACTTGTCTTCTAGTCACAACCTTTCTAGTTCCGTTTACTTGCCCATAGTTTGTGAGCCATGAATTATGGCTTCAATCAAATTTTCCAAATCTTTGTGATTATTCCCATTCAACATTTGAGGTTTATTAACCGTAAAATGATTAGACCCCATTTTCGCATAAATAAATTTGAAGAATTAAGAATAATGAGGATTAAGAACAATCAAGGTTAATAAAAATCCTCTTGTCATTTTTTAAGCCTCGGAATCAAAATTTGATGAATTTATGTCAAAAATAAGATCCTATCAACATATAATCTATGCGAGAATGTATTAGTTTGATAATAATATTCAATTGAAATGTGAGTGAATTTTTTTAGTTTTCCATACAAAAGATGATGCCAATTTAGTCGTGTGTCATAAAATAATCATTTTGAAGAAAAAATAATCCATCTAATTAAACTAATTTTCTCACTTTTAAAATAACCAAAAACTAAGTTAAATTAAATTTAACTAAATTATGTACTATATATAATATAAGTACAAATTATATATAACGAAAGTGGTTATACGTTTTCATGCAAGTATATTATTAACAATAATACTTAGTATTAAAATGAACGTGGCTTGAATACATAACATTTAGGTTTATAGATTTTAAACCTATAGACAAAAGTTAACATATAATTTTAAATGTTTCAATTTGCATTTAAAAACTTATGTATCGGTTTTTAAGCCTATAGTTTAAATATAACCTATGTATCATCAAACCACCCCACAAATCATACGAGAGTTAGATTTAAATATAACCTATAGTTTTAAACTATATTAATATGGCCCGAATAAAATTTAAACTAAAGTATTTAAATTATATTATTCAACTTATAGAATTAATATAAGCCAATTCTATAAAATTTTAAAGGGTCTTCGAAATAGGAAAAAAATTACTTGAAAAAAAGGGTCAAAATATTAATTAAATTTTTACCAATGGGTAAGTGCTCGAAGTTGGGGGGGAAAAAAGTGGACAAAAACCTAAAAAAAAGAAAAACTTGTACACGTTCTATTATAACGCGATCGCATTTTAATTTCTTATGTTTGGAATTTACCAAACCATAACGCGTATGTATTATGTTTGCTATATAATTAAAAATAATCCCAAGAATCTATCATTTTATCTCCCTCAAACGCAAGTTTGAGCTTAACCGTGCCTTCACATTTTGTCATTCATTGGATCTCAAGCTCAAATGATCATCTTTGGATCGTTGAGAAGATTTGAATTGATGATGGTGCCATGGAGAAGAGGTGGGCACAATTATTTTCTCAAAATTCCATTGAAATTTGATAATTATAGAGCGAATTTGAATTGAATACATTTTTATTATTACAGCTTTAAGGTCAAGCGAATCAACCAAAACCAAACCCTTATGTTCTGTCATCCCTCCTAACCCTCCCACGAGTTTCTCAACATCCCCGGGTAGTCAAGAATATTTAAGAACCCACATAGTTGAAAACAAAATTGAAATTGAGGATTTAATCAAAATAATGAGGGATTCACAATCTACAGAACCCCCCACCGCGCCTCTCTTGGAAACACATTGGAGGCATTACTTGCTCAATTTGACGTGGAAACGCAGGGTAAATTAATCATTGGACATCTTACATAGAGGTTATAGGGTTTATTATTCTAACAAATTGTCATATGTGGATGTAAGGAAAAAAGAAATTACAAAAAACCTCATATGCACCTTGTTGGTGCTCAAAATAGTCTCGCCCCATTTTACCTTTGAAAATCCACTGATTTACGGCCTCTGTCACATTTTATCCCCCTTTGTTATTGTGCCCGAAATGTCTATGCCTTCCTTTTTGTTTCCATTTTAAATTCATTCTTGGGTCAAAGATCACTTAGGGATTCATGGTTTACTCGTTTCTTTGTTCCTCTGGAAAAGGTCTGTAATTTGGATCTCTCATTCTCTGTTTATCTAAAAACTTGGGCCCTCCCATTGTTTCCATCTTCCACAGTCGAGATTTATTGTCCTTGTCATTTTTTCCCTAAATACTTGAAGAAAAATGAATGGATGTAACTCTGAGGAACGTATTTGAGCCTTGTAACATTCCTGAATTCTTTATCCTTGGAGAAAATTTCATCTCTGGGCTCAAATGGTCATTTTTCTACATTTTACGGTTTGATGGGCATTTCTCCCCGGTCAAATTTACATCTTTGCATCAACGAGGAAACATTGCCTCTTTTGGTTGGACACGGCTCGGTTGGGTACTTAAAAAATTCTATGAAAAGCCTCAACTTAAAATTTGTCCATGTGGAGGAACGATGCTCGTTTGAAGATTTACTTTTGGTTTGGCCTTGGAGTAGCATCGGGAGGACACATGGAGGTTTCCAGCTGCTGGACTTAGATAAATTTTATGCGGCTAAATACAGAGTTTGGCGAGACAGGGGGACACGTGGTGATCCCGCACTCATTCAGGGTCTCAAATTTGGGCACCATTGTGAAATTGCGCCATGGAGACACGTGAAGGTTTCCGTCGGGACTCTCCATACTTAGAATTTTCAAAAGGTTTTGGGAGGCGTGGGACACGTCGAGGAACCACACATGTTTGGGACTAGCCTTTGAGTTTCATTTTAAAGAAGTCTTGGAGGACACTTAGAGGCCTCCTCTCACTTTACATTTTTCTTGGACTTTTCAACGACCAAAGGAGACTCGCCTCGGATATTGACACATGGCACCTTCTGCTGAGCTTTAAGCCTCGAGACAATTTTTCCCGACCTAAGACACATGGTGAGCCCGTACTCATTCAAAGTCTCAACTTTTGGGGACCATCTCAAGGTGCGCCATTATGACGTGTGGCAGTTTGAAAAGTCAAAAGGGGTGGGGAAGCGAACCATCGAGGGCAACTTAAATTTTTTTCCCCTTATTCTCAAAAGGGTTAAGATATCAAAAATGGCTGCGTGCCTAGTAAAGGATCGATCGAGTTTGTTTCAAATTCAATAACAGAGGTGCGAGAATCTTAGGGGAAATTTGGAAAATTTTCCTTTTAGGAGAAAGGAGCTAAAAGCATAAAAGGAAGCGTGGTTCCACTAGGACCCACATCAGAGGCATTTCTCAAGGGCGGAGCTGTGGGGAAAACTTGGAAAAATTTCCCTTTTCCAAAAAAGAGGTGAAATAGTAGAATTTGGTGTGGTTCCTTTGGGACCCACCTTGGGGCACGTGTCAGGCTTATTTCTCAAGGGTGGAGGTGCGGAGAAAAATGATTTTTTTCCATTTTTTCAAAAAGTTGTAAAAGTCAAAAGGAAACCCTTGGGCCAATTTTAAATTGAATCTTCCATGTGGATGACCCAAATTCAAAGTGAAGATCGATGGGCTATGTATGTGTCAATCTAATTTCCTCCCCCATTTTACTAAAAATCTCTTAGAAGTGCGAGTCTTCATGATTTCTTGGTATTTCCTACACGCCAAACAAAGAGGGGAGTTAATTTTGATATCTAAGTTTGGTGGGGGAGATCTGGAGACGTCTTTCGCCATTAAAATGATCGCTATTGGGCTCGATCTGATCTTCTATTTTCTTCTCCCGAGCATGCAAAGAACCAGATTTGATAGATTAGGGGTGGAAGTGGTTGGCGAGTTGAAGAAAGAGTGATCTACCAGAAGGAGGAGTTGAATGCGGAGATATTCGAAGAGATTTTCCCCACTAAGCACTGGAATTTTTTACAGATCGGATTAGGGAATCATGATTGGAATCATGGAAAGCATTGGTGGCACTCAATGTTTGTATTTTTGGGGGAAAACTCTGTGGAAAATTTTATAAATTACATGATTTTATCATGCAAATGGTTGGAGTGTTAGAGGTCGAAGAAAATTCCCAAGAGGAAAATTTGACAAAGCCTATCTTTTGAGAAGCCCTGATAAACCTGGTTATCTCTTTTGTATTAATTTTGATAATGTCAAGGTGGTTGTGAGTGTAAAGCCATTGAAAATATCTGAGATTGTTCTAGAAAATTTCCCTGCTGATAAATTTAATCAAACTTGAGTTATTCCATGTTGATCTTTAGCAAAAATGTCTCTGTTTCATTTTTGAATGTTTGTAAATAATTTTCTGTTCTGTTGCAATCTTGTATCAAAATCTATCTTAATCACATAGGTCTCAATCCTTGTGATAGTTTAGTGGCATCTGCAATTTTATTTCTCAGAAGAGCTTTCATCTGGGAATGAAATAAATGATTTAAAATCACTCTTCTTTCATCTATTGATAGATATTGTCTGTAAGCCTCTGGGTGTACCTCAGGCATGATTGATCTTATATTTTGATGCTTTGTTGGGTTCTTTAACTTGAGCCTTCATGTTAGAATATCATAGATTGTGTGAAAAAGTGCTAATCTGGGCCTCCATTGAAGCACATATTCTGGTTAAAGAAACATTTTAGTTGTTCTGTGGCATTTTGTTGGTTTAGCCTTCCATTTTGTTGAATCTCTCAAAGATCTAGCAAATCAAGTCCATCCTGCCTCACCTCCCACCAAAAATTCATTAAAAACATCCAATCCTACCTCTACTACCCCTATTTGTTCTATGTGTGTACAAATGCATAATTTCTATCCAAAACATGGAGGAACAATCGGGATTCCAAATGTCTTTAGTAGCACGAACCCTTCCACGAAAATATCTCCACTATCTAGAGTGGCAACTCGTGACAGTTAGATTTTGTTGCATTGATCATATTTTCTCCAATTTCTCCTTAACAACTTCATTAGGAAGGATATCCCCATCTCCTCCATAAACAACAAAGGCTCTGAAAAGGGTTATCTTACCTTGGTTGAAAGGCACAACCTAAAATAGTAAGGATAGATCAAATCCTCTTAAGGTGCTACCCACTCCTTTCAAATCCAAAGTGTTAAAAAGTCAAAATATTACTTCCCGGCTACAAAATGACATACATAATAATCTGTTTACCTCAGAGCATCATGTCAAATCTTGATGCTACTTGGACTTTAAAGGATATTTAATTTGGGTACCAACACATTCTGTGCCGTTTCCTAGGACAAAAAGTTCAATTTGATCCATGGGCATACATATTTGAGTTCATATCTATTTGGCCCATCAACAACACACTTCGACATTCTTTTGCTTTACAGGGACATTTGTGATTAAAGTTCATATTCAGACCATGGTAAGCATTTATTATATGCTCTAAGTGCCAGAATCTTATTTCAACATCATCCTGTGTTCGGGCCTGTAAAAAGTTTCAAGTTACAAGTGTTGTATGCAACTTTTCTAGTCTCTACAAGTTTTTGCACTAGTATTCACTGATAAATTTTGGTAAAGGAAAGTCAGATCTTTCATTTCCAGTTTCTAGTGTTGACAAACATTTGACAGATCATATTTTAGTGCATTTGCACAACTAAGGTGGAAATCCTTAGTGGTGACTCCCTGTTGATTTGATTTTGATAAGGACCAGTGTCTTAAAACTCTATCAAAGTAAGATTTGTTACTAATATTTGCAAAACTGGAAGGAAGAAGATATTTCTTCTCTAAGGATCCTGCTAGGACACTATTTCCAGAGCTAGGAAAAACAAAATCAGAAGGAAGAAGATCTTGGAGAGTTGTGGGAGATCATCAAGAAGAGAGATCCCTATTACTGAGAGTGACCGGCCTATCATTGAAGACTGTCATTCAAGTGATTCTGAATCAGGTAGCCTCTTTGTGGAATTGAATTCTCCAACTAGAGAAGGGCCTTCATTTGATTTTGAAAAGTTTGATTTTCATTTGCCTGTGTTTTCAGAAGTTGATAGGAATTTCCAAGAAACAAGGCCTTTAAGGGATATCCATTTTGAAAGCTATACTCATGTGTTTCAAAGACCCCCTATCCCGTATCAATTTGTTTATCCCCAAGATCAAATGCTCGAATCAATATGGATCATCCCCCACACTGAGACCTCCATTTGTTGTAAACACCTTTGGACTATAAATTTTGTGGGAATGGTTGGTTATCCAAATGCGAGTTCCTCAAGATGTAAGGAGCAGACTACCAAAGCTCCGTGGAAATAATTCTATAACTGGTGATCAACATTTAAAGTTTTTTATCAACATGATGGAATAATTTGAGATTGAGTTTAAAGATGTATACATCAAATTTTTGTTCACATGTTGGAAGAGGATGCACGAGGACTGGTATAAAGCTTTGCTGGATAACTCTATTGATTCTTGGTGAGATGAATAATGCATTTAGATTGCAATATGGTGATAGGACTGACCCTAGGTTTCTTCTATCGAAATTTGAAAATATCAATAAGAATCCTAATGAGTCAATACAAAATTTCAACACAAGGTTTAACAAGACCTTGAGTAGATTTCTGTTAGATTGAGGCCATGTGATGAATCATGTTTGATCAAATATTTAGATTCATTTGATAAAAATTGCTTAAAACCTATTTACAAATGTACAGGACATGATTTGTTGGTTAAACTTGGATACCACGAAAGTGTTTTCTATGAAGGTCATCAATTTAAAAGGACTTGAGGAAATGAGAGCATGGAAAAGAGCGAAAAAGGCAAACATGCGGAATTATAGATATCGAGTAATTCTTTATGTATGCGAAGTCACCGTGAATTGAAAACAAGATCATTCGTATAGAACAAGTAAGATGGAATTTAAAGACACAAAGTTCTGTAAATAACATCTGTCAGAACGCAAAGTTTCTTAACGTAACACAGATTCGTTATCAAGGACACAAAGTTCCTTCTTGGTTATGCAAGATCACCGTAGCTTGCGAAAGTTGAAGAGTATGTAATCGATGAGACTAACGAATTTGAGATAAATGATCTTCACAAAGAAAACAAATGAAAGCTTAGAACAGAGAGATCAGATAGACAAAGAAAGGAAAGTCCTTCTGTATTGATTTCTCTATAATCTATTTACACTTGCAGAAAATATGCCAAGTTCTTCCTCCTTTTCAAAATGGCGCAAAGAAGGCCATTATATAGCTTACAATTCGGTTACTCCTCGTAACCGTTTCTTTTAACTAGAGAATAGTTAAGGAATGCCAAACGCAATTTCTTAACTAATTACATGGAATACGAAAGGAATAGGAAGAAGAGAAAAGAATGAAGAAGGAGACAGGTGGACAGTCACTGAGAAGGACCCACCGTCTTCAGAAACCGCTTCTTGAATTTCTTTAACGTCTCAGCTATGTCTTTGCCACGAGGGACACACCAGACGTTTCATCTTGAAGATGACAATGGATATCTTTGAAAACTGATGTAAACGGCGTCTTGAAAGCTTCGTCATACGCCTCTTTGTCCTTGAAATTTGATCTTCGCAACTTAAATTCAAATTTAGCACATTCGGGTCAAGCGGGAAAAACTAAGTATGAATTGCATTAGGTTCACTTGGGACATGTGAGACGCGAATGCGCGAAACACGAGGCTCGGCGATTCGGACGAACAGGAGAAGACGCATAAATGCATTTTAGGACATTTGGGACGAAAATGCGCGAAGGACGCGGTCCGGGCGAACCGGCCGAAAATGGAACAGTTTGCATTTTTTGATTTGGGACAAAGAGCTCTGAAGTACGCGACTCGGGAGTTTCGGCCGAAAATGGGACAGCGTGCACTTTTTAACTTTGGGACATTCGGGACAAAAAGTTCCGAAGGATGCGGTTCGGGCGAATCGGCCGAAAATGGAACAGAAGGCCCGTTTGGACTTGGGACATTTGAGACAAAAAGTTCCGGAATACGCGACTCGGCCGGTTCGGGTGAAAATGGAACAACTTGCACTTTTTGATTTGGGACATTTGGAACAAGAAAGTGCGAAGTGTGTTGGTTCGGCGCGGCTTCGGCCGAAATTGGAACATCTCGCACAATAAGTTTTGGGACACTTGGGACAAAAATTTCCGACGGGCCCGAAAATGGAACGACTTCGGGGATTTCGGCCGATCGGAGAACACGAGACCCGATTGAACTTGGGACAGTTGGGACAAAAATGTCCGACAGGCCCGAAATACTTACAAAACGACCCAAAACTTAGATTTTTCGACTTCAGGACTTTTTTCACACCACCAGCTCGACAGAAAAGACACTTAGACTCAAAATTTTGAATTTTTTTTTACTTTTGACAGAGTGGGGAATTTTGAGTGGACAACAGCTGGCTCCTTCTGGGGATGACTTGGCATAAATTCAAGGAATGAGACAAGGCAAGAACTTAGACAAACTTGGTGAAGCAGACCAGTGCCTTATCCCTTGGGCAACGGAGTCAAAAACAGACCAACACAGAGGGCAACACACAAAAACAACAGAAGGGAAACACACCAAAACAACAGAAGGAAAACACTGTACAGAATATACAAAGGGACTCCCTAGTCACCTAGGACTTGAACAACTTGAGATACTGCCCACTATAAGGAAGTGGGAGAGGGGAACCATCCATGTAATCAAGATAGAAAGAATTCTTACCAGCAAAGTGTCTGATCTTGAAAGGCCCAAGCCACAGGGAATCAAACTTTCCATGGCTGCCACGAGGTTCATGTCTTTTGTCCCATAACAGCACGGTATCTCCAACTTGGAACTCTCTGAACCTAGCTTTCTTGTCAAACAGAGCCTTTACCTTCTGCTGGTGAACGAATATCCTATCAGCAACCTCCAATCTGTCTTCATTCAGTTTGTGCAGGTACATGATCCTTTTATCTAAAGCATCCCTGAAACTGGTATCTTCAATGGCCTTCATCAGGTGCAAGGCCGGCAGTTCCACTGTCACTGGCAATTGAGCTTCTACTCCATACACCACTTGAAAAGGAGACATTCCAATAGCTCTCTTTGGTGTAATCCTGTCTGCCCAAAGAGCATCATAGAGCTTCTTGTGCCAGTTTCGTTGAGACTCATTGACTAACTTCCTTATGATAGTCACCAGATTTTTGTTAGTGGATTCTGCTTGCCCATTTCCTTGGGTAGTAATCTGAAGAGTGAGCCAAAGAAATACCATACCCATAGCAAAATCCATTATCTCAGTTGAGGAAATTCGAGGCATTATCTGTTACAATCTTGTTAGGTACACCATACCTTACCAAGATGTTCTCTTTGATGAAGTTGCATACCACTTCAGAAGTAGTGCTCTTGACTAGAATAGCTTCCACCCATTTGGTGAAGTAGTCAGTGGCAGTTAGCACATGAGTGTGACCAGCACTAGAAGTAGGATTAAGTGTACCAATGAAGTCTAAACCCCACTGTTGAAATGGTTCCTCAATCACAACTGGCTTGAGAGGCAAAGAAGCCAATTTAGGTCTTCCCACAAAAGTCTGACAAGCCTCACATTTATCCACCCACTTAGATGCATCTCTGAACAAGAAGGCCAGTAGTATCCTCCCCGGAGTATCTTATGAGCTGTGAACCGTTGATGAATAGTGCCCTCCACATGCCTGATCATGAAAAGCTGAGAGCAATTTTCTCTGCTGTTCCTTGTCCACACACTTCAAAAATCTCCCATCTAAGCCACGCTTGAACAAGGCATTTTCCCACAATACATATTGTGCTGACCTCAATTTAACAGTCCTCTTTTCTTTGGCAGTTAAATGAGGGGGGCATTCCCCATAGGTGAGAAAATGGGTGATGTCAGCATACCATTCATCAACCGAACTCAGGAACAGAACAGTAGGAAGGTCAGCTTTCTCCTCCAGCAACTCATGTTTGGCCCCTTCAGCAATGAGCTCACAAAGACCTTTTCCACGAACCAGCTTGGTTGGTTTGATATCAATGTCATACTCTTGGACCTTAGCCACCCAGTTCCCTCTCTTGGATCCAAATTCTTGTTGTGTAAGAATTGACTTAACAGTTGTATCTGGAACCAGCACCATAGAGTGAGAGTTGAGGATATAGAAACGGAACTGCTTAACAGCTTTGACTACTGCAAAAGCATGCTTCTCCATCATGGTGTATTTTAGCTCATGATTCTTCAGGATATAGCTCATGAACGGCAATTGGTAGCTCATGTTCATCAGAGTCTTCTTGAGTTAAGACAGCAGCCAAGGTATTATCTGTAGCATAGCAATAGATGATGAAATCTTTGCTGAAATCAGGACAGGCCAAAACTGGAGTTTTAGCGATAGCTCTCTTGATACCCTCAAAGGATTCCTTTCCTTCAGAAGACCAACCAAATGTTTGCTTCCCTTTCATCATCTGAGAAATATTCAAAGTTAATTCAGCAAAATCAGGGATGAATCTTCTTAAAAAATTGATCTTACCGAAGAAGGAGTGCACGCCCTTTTTACTGGTTGGGAGAGGAATTTGCTGGATGGCTTGAACTCGTTCAGGATCAATCTTAATACCATCCTTGGAAACAATGTGCCCTAATAGTTTTCCCTCTGTAACACAGAAGACAGATTTTTTAGGGTTCAGAGAGATTCCATGCTCTCTGCATCTCAGCAGAACTGTCTCCAGGTGATCAAAATGATCCGCTCTTGTCTTGGAAAACACTGTCAGGTCATCAAGGTATATGACAATACACTTCCCTTTCAAGCTTCCAAAAGCCAGATCCATAGCTCTCTGGAAAGTGGCACCAGCATTAATAAGCCCAAAAGGCATTCTCTTGTAGGAAAAGGTACCCCAAGGAGTGGTGAAGGCTGTCTTGTGTTGATCTGCAGTATCAACCTCTACCTGATTGTATCCAGAGAATCCATCAAGCATAGATAACATTTCAGATCCACATTCTTGCTTGCAATATTTGATCCATCATAGGCAAAGGGTAATTATCTTTCGAGAAGCTTTGATTCGGGTTCTGAAATCAACACAGATGCGGATCTCACCATTCTTCTTCTTGACAGCAGGCACAATATTTGCAATCCATGTTGAATGGTGAATAGGAAAGATAATTTTAGCTTTCAACAACTTCTGTATCTCCTGAAAGATGGTGTCAGCTACTTTGGGGTTGTATTGTCTCTGTTTTTGCTTGAAAGGCTTAATTCCGGTTTGAGGGGAATAGAGTCTTTGCATATCTTTTGGCTTGAAAGCTTTCAAATCTTCATAAGAATATGCAAGAACGTCTTTATACCTTTTTAGAAGATCAATTGCTTTTCTCCTTTCATCTGCTGTACAACATTTTCCAATATTTACCAGCTTAGGGTCATTAGAACTCCCAATATCAATCTTATCATACTCAGCTGATTGCTGAGGTCCAGTAGAAGCTTTAGATTTCACATACCTGTCATGCTTATCAAATAGTTCCTCCAAACTCACCAACCCTTTAGGAATCTTGTTTCCTTTGAGATTGATGCATCCATCTTGATCTGTTTCTTCTCCTTGGGTGACGGCTTGGTCAGAGGACACACTCTCACGAGGCAGGTTGTCACTTCCCTCAAAATACAGTTGTTCGAAATTACCCTTGAGTTCCAGGAAGGAAAGCAAATGTTGGTCATCGTTGAAAACTTGCCAGTTATTGGTATTGTCAGGTACACTAGGCCGATGGACCATTTCAATAGTGAACTTATCCTGAGAGAATTCAGGATGGGGAATCGATAGTGACCACTGAGACGGCTAGTGAATCAGCCTGCTTTGTTCTTTTCCTCTAGGTATTGCTTGATAGAGAAAGCATCAAGGAATTCAATGGAATCCCAAACCTGATTCGGTAATGCTTGACCTTCCATTTTTACTTGAAAAAGGTTTCTGACCTGCTTTACAATCAACTCTGCATCACCACGAGCCAGAAGATTCTTTATACCTTGTTCTTTGGCCACTTGCGTCCGAGAATGAGAGCCTCATACTCTGCTTTGTGTTATTAGTGTTCTCAAACTGCAACTTAAATGAAAAAGGATGAAGGACACCTTCTGGTGACACCAGCAGAACACCAGCTCCAGAACCAGCTGAGGAACAACTTCCATCAAATTCTAAAATCCAAACCCATTAGGATCTCTAGGAGACACTTTGGAGGTTGGATTTCATCGAGGACATAATCATGTAATTGCCATGACCCATATCCTCATAGAGTATTTGTGCTCTAGGATCATCATTTTCTGCACAATATACTCAGACTGCTTTTCAGGCAACAACTTCTTCATTTGTCCATTGACAGGCACGAGTGCATGCGACCAGTCCATCTGGATTTCCCCACCCACATCTTTGCAGAAGTTCCTACTTAGCAACATCCATATGAAGGAGGGATATCTGCTACTAGGATGGTAGCCAACACTTTCTTTTCAGGCAAGGCAGCAAAAGCCACTTGTGCATCTTTAATCCTTCCAACCAGAGGCACTTCTTTACTCTCCATAGAGTAGCAAGATCCATAAGTACGAGTGAGGGTTAAGCCTAAAGCATGAGCTACTTTAGCAGGCATCACATTGTCCGAGGCTCCTGAATCTATGACACAATTACTGAGTCTATGGCCAGCTATGAGAAGTGTTACATAAAATGGTTTAATTTTGTCACCGGGAGGTGACAAGACAGCTACCGAGCTTTGAGGTGTGGTGCAGAAGGAGGAGTAGGTAAAAGACCTTTAGAAGTGGTCTTAGAGTTGGAATTAACAAAGTGGATCATCTTGGCAAAGGCTTTGGGATGGGTTTGATAGTACTCAGCTTCTGAGATTTGTACCTTGGTCTTTTTCAGGTGATCAACAATATCAAAGGATCCAGAAGTGGATGGGCCATCATCATTTGGAATTCTAGGCTTATCAACTTTAGGAGAAAAAGAAGAAGCAACTTTGGTAGCTGGATTGATAGGACTCACCTTCTGTGTAGACGAAGTAGGGATAGGAGATCCTCTTCTTGCAATTACAGGGATAGTTGCCGACTGCTCCTTGGATTTCTTAGGTGGCTGGGTCACCTTCTCCCTCTGCTTTGTCTGTTCTCGAGTCATGACAGCAAAAGATTCACTGTTCATGTCTGCTACCACTTCATCATAATCATCAATGCCCTCAGTGGTAAAGAAATTAACCGAGATCCCTCAAGTTCCTCTGCTTCATCATCAAATTCCTCCACAAACTCCTCATGCAAGCTTCATCATCATCATCGGCTCTTCAACTTCACAGGTTGCATTCACAGGAACCTTAACAGGAGGTCCTTCAAGTGCTAGTCTTGTGTGAGGAGCAGGCAAACGATTTCTGGGCTGAAAATTTCTTCTTGGAACATCTGCATACGGGGCATGCTGAGCCAATTGTTTCTTTATAGCGACAAGATCATTTGCGAGTTTCGGACTAATGGATCGAGTGTTAGGTCCAGGGGTGGAAGAGGAAGAAGCAGCAGACTTAGATTTGGGAGGGTCTCTTCTCAACTTCCCGACATGATCAAGTCATCTTCGATACTAACAACCAGTTCTTGATCCAGAGCTAGTGTTCCGAGATTAGCCCTTCTTAGTGCATAACTAACTTTAGGTGATTGGGCATTTAGAAAGAAACATTTTTGAATCCGATCAACAGGTCGAGTGTTTGTTGGAATTTTATTTATCAACCTGTTGAATCGAGCCACAAACTCTCTCATGGGTTCTTGCGAATCTTTCTTTATCTGAGAAATTTGGGCAAGCAAAGCATGCACATCTTCTGCCGGCTTGAAACGATTCTCAAACTGGGTTCTCATGGTGTCCCAGTCGGTTATAGCACCAGCAGGAAGGTGAAAGAACCAATCAGCAGCATTTTCTTGCAATGTCTCCACGAACAGCCTTACGGAGACGTCTTCATGTTCGACTCCCAAAACTCCACATGCAACAATGAAGGCTGCGATGTGTTCGTCAGGATGCACTTTGCCATCGCCTTTGAATTTGGGGAAGTTCTTCCGGTTACCTCTGGGTAACTCATGCAAAGGCTGAGTAAGGGCCAGGGGCCCGACACGATGACCCCATGGTAATGGTGCCGCCATTCTTGGAAAAATGGCTTGGAGAGGAACTTTAACACCAGCGAGAATCAAAGCTCGTAGATTGGGACTAGCAGGTTTTGAAGGAATACCACCCGCAGGACTTCTTTCTTGAACAGGTGGTGTGCTTGTCGAACGAGTCCTTCTATTTCTTGTTGAAGGAAAAGGAAAACCCTGCTGCTCCAAAAGTTGAAACTGAGAGTCTTCAATACCAAGGGTCCTTCTCCCTCGAGTAAAACGCGGAGTCGCCAGATCAAAAGATGATCAAAAATTACTGAACTGGAATGTGATTTTCCCCAGCGGAGTCGCCAAAAACTGTTGGTTTTCAAATAGGACTTTTAAGAAGAGCAACAGTCAGGGGACAAGAAGTCCCTCCTCTTTAATGGGAGAGGTTCCCTTATTCAGAAACAAACCTATTTACAAATGTACAGGACATGATTTGTTGGTTAAACTTGGATACCACGAAAGTGTTTTCTATGAAGGTCATCAATTACAAAAGGACTGAGGAAATGAGAGCATGGAAAAGAGCAGAAAGGCAAACATGCAGAATTATAGATATCAGAGTAATTCTTTATGTATGCGAAGTCACCGTGAATTGAAAACAAGATCATTCGTATAGAACAAGTAAGATGGAATTTAAAGACACAAAGTTCTGTAAATAACATCTGCCAGAACACAAAGTTTCTTAACGTAACACAGATTCGTTATCAAGGAAACAAAGTTCCTTCTTGGTTATGCAAGATCACCGTGCTTGCAAAGTTGAAGAGTATGCAATCGATGAGACTAACGAATTTGAGATAAATGATCTTCACAAAGAAAACAAATGAAAGCTTAGAACAGACAGAGATCAGATAGACAAAGAAAGGAAAGTCCTTCTGTATTGATTTCTCTATAATCTATTTACACTTGCAGAAAATATGCCAAGTTCTTCCTCCTTTCAAAATGGCGCAAAGAAGGCCATTATATAGCTTACAATTCGGTTACTCCTCGTAACCATTTCTTTTAACTAGAGAATAGTTAAGGAATGCCAAACACAATTTCTTAACTAATTACATGGAATACGAAAGGAATAGGAAGAAGAGAAAAGAAGAATGAAGAAGGAGACAATGGGCCATCCTTTGAAGGACCCACCATCTTGAAACCACTTCTTGAATTTCTTTAACGTCTCAGCTATGTCTTTGCCACGAGGACACACTGGGCGTTTCATCTTGAAGATGACAATGGATATCTTTGAAAACCGATGTAAACGGCGTCTTGAAAGCTTCGTCATTCGCATTTGTCCTTGAAATTTGATCTTCGCAACTTAAATTCAAATTTAGCACATTCGGGTCGAGCGGGAAAAACTAAGTATGAATTGCATTAGGTTCACTTGGGACATGTGAGACGCGAATGCGCGAAACACGAGGCTCGGCCGATTCGGACGAAACAGGGAGAAGACGCACAAATGCATTTTGGGACATTTGGGACGAAAATGCGCGAAGGACGCGGTCCGGGCGAACCGGCCGAAAATGGAACAGTTTGCATTTTTTGATTTGGGACAAAGAGCTCTGAAGTACGCGACTCGGGAGTTTCGGCCGAAAATGGGACAGCGTGCACTTTTTAACTTTGGGACATTCGGGACAAAAAGTTCCGAAGGACGCGGTTCGGGTGAATCGGCCGAAAATGGAACAGAAGGCCCGTTTGGACTTGGGACATTTGAGACAAAAAGTTCCGGAATACGCGACTCGGCCGGTTCGGGCGAAAATGGAACAACTTGCACTTTTTGATTTGGGACATTTGGAACAAGAAAGTGCGAAGTGCGCGGTTCGGGTGCTTCGGCCGAAATTGGAACATCTCGCACAATAAGTTTTGGGACACTTGGGACAAAAATTTCCGACGGGCCCGAAAATGGAACGACTTCGGGGATTTCGGCCGATCGGAGAACACGAGACCCGATTGAACTTGGGACAGTTGGGACAAAAATGTCCGACAGGCCCGAAATACTTACAAAACGACCCAAAACTTAGATTTTTCGACTTGAGACTTTTTCACACCACCAAATTTCGACAGAAAGACACTTAGACTCAAAATTTTGAATTTTTTTACTTTTGTGAGTGGGGAATTTTGAGTGGAGACAGATGTCATTGATTGGTGTGTGATGATGTTTCATGCCCCATACTCCATGTGAATAAGATCAGCAAGAAGAATAAGAATTTGATGATGATAATGATGATGATGTTCTGCATGATGGGTTGCTCCATGAGCTCACAACAAGGGGAAACTTCAACTGAGGTGATAAGTGCTAGAATGCAACTCGATGTTTGGGATTGCATCCACCCGGTATTTATCCTTCCTCCTGTCATTCTTTAGAAGTAGAAACTACATAAGCTTTTGAATTTCCCAATAATGACTTTGAATATTTAAGGGCTTTAATGATAAATAAGTATGATGGAGGAATCCCATATGAGGAGGATAGAAAGTTATTGATGAATGTTGTTTTTGCTCAAGAAAGGAGTATAACACAAGAAGTAAGGTTATCAAAGGTACAAGGCCTCAAGATAATCCAAAAACTCCCTTACTTTCAAATATTCCTAAAGAGGCCCCTAAGAAATATGCACTTCCCAAAATCCTCGATGTTCCAAAACAAAATCATGTTTCTCCTCATGCCCAAACTATCAAAAACCCTATGTCATCTAAAGGATGTATCAACCTTCCTTCCAATATTGCCTTGCCAAAGTCCTGTCCCATATGATATTGCCCAAGTTCTTGGAGTCAAATCAAAGATTTCAGTCCCAATTGTTGAGTTGCTTAGGATCCACGAGCATAAGAAAAGAGCATTTGAATACTTGGGATTGAAAGAGAGAGAAGACTACCCTAGGTAGAAATATAAACATTGTGGAGTCTCCACTCAGTCATTGAAGAGTTAGAGACACCACCAGTGTTGGAGGAACTAAGTGAACCACTTGAGGTTTATTTAGGGACATCCTTGGTGGACTCTCAGCTAAATGTGGATCCATTCTTCACCACTTTGATCATAAAGGATAGATTTCTCCACAACTATATGTTTGACTCAGGGGCATCATGTAATGTCATGCCTCTAGAAGTCATGAATGAGCTGAATATCAAAGTAACAACATCATATGGAAGTGCACTGCCATGGACTCTAGAGAAGTGCTAGTAGTGGGATGTGTGAAGGGTTTGGTGGTGCAGCTTGCAGCTTACCCAGGTAAAAATTTAAAACTTGATGTTGTCATTGTTGACTTCCCAACCAAGTGGGGCATGCTATTGTCTAGAAAATGGGCTACAAGTGTTGGTGGGAGTGTCCAAATGGATATGTCCTATGCCACCATTCCAATTGAGGCAGCCTTGTTAGGTTGTATGGGAAAAGAAGATGTTACACATTATTGAGGATCCCAACAATGCATCCTATGAAGTATTGTACACAAATGTTGATGCTGATAACTTTGTAGGATTTGTTGATGGAAAGGAGCACAAGATTGAAGAATGCAAGGGTGTCTTGAAGAAGCGCAGGATCTCCTTGGACTTTATTGTTTGATGGAGATTTCTCCAAGTTTGGAAATGGTGCTGGTGTTGTTCTAATTTCTCCAGGTTAGGAAAAAATTTGTTTTTCCTTCAAACTCAACTTTGAGTGCACTAACAACATTGCTTGAGTATGAGGCACTATTGTTAGGTTTAAGAATTGCTTGGAAATATGGTGTTAAGGACATCATTGTCAAAGGGATTCAAAATTAATTGTAAAACAAGTTAGAAAACTTTATGCCACAAAAAATCAGTGAATGAAACAATACAAGCATGCAGTTTGGGATTTCATTGAGATGTTTGATTCATTCAACATTGTGCATCATGATAGAAAGTTCAATGATTTTCCAAGAAAATCTTGCAATGTTGGGATCTCAGTTTGACAATTGTGTAATGTCCCCATATTGTGAATATGATGTTGAGGTATTGACAAGACCCTCTATCCCTGACAACATTAAACATTGGCAGGTTTTTGATGATGATGCTCAGATCAAAAGATTTTTGTATAGAATAAGGGAGAGTTTGCTGATCAATGCATTGATTGGGAACCAATGGTGTGTGCAATGAGAGGAAAGGAAACCTTGTTTGGCAAGGGCATCATCCAACTAAAGACTAATACCATTCCTAGAGGGTTGGTTGCTCTTGAATCAAATTTTGATAATGTTGATTGCATTATTAATAGGCATATGGAAGCCTCGAGGGATGTTGAGGAGCATGATCTTGGTACAAAGGAGAAACCAAGAAAATTTGGTTAGGCAAAGCAATCTCAACAAAGAGGAGAAGTAGTCATACATCCAATTGTTGAAAAAATACCAAGATTGCATGGCTTGGACCTATTCTAAATTAAAAGCATATAGAGAGGATCTGTTTCAACATGAGATTCCCTTGGAGTCTAATGCAAAATCCATTCGGTAGAAATAGAGGCCAATCAATCCACTCTTATCTCTTAAAATGCAAGAAGAACTGAAGAAGCTAAGAGATGGAGGGATTATTCAGCCCATAAGGTATTCTTCTTGGGTTGCAAACCTAGTACCAGTAGAAAGAAGAATGGTGATATCAGGTTGTGTGTAGATTTCAGAATCTAAATAGAGCATCAATGAAGGATAATTATCCTTTACCAAATATGGAAAACATGCTGCAATTAGTGACTGGTTCCTGAATTGCTCTCTACCTTAGATGGTTTCTCTGGTTATAACCAAGTTGTGGTGAAGGAATCAAAAAGGATCAAGACAACCTTTACTACTCCTTGGGGACTTATGTATATGTCAGGATGCCCTTTGGTTTGATGAATGTTGGAGCCACCTTTCAAAGAGCAATGGATGTTTCTTTTTCTGGTTACATCAATGAGTTTATTGTTGTTTATCAAGATGATGTAACTATGTTTTCTAGAAGAGAAGTGATCACTTGCTGCACTTGGAGAAGATGTTGATAAGATGTAGAGAATATGGCATCTCACTCAATCCAAAGAAGTGCCATTTTGGAGTGCAGAAGGAAAATTTTCTTGGTCACATTGTGTCACAAGAAGGGGTGATGATTGATCTAGAGAAGGGTAGAGGCCATCAAAAAAGGTCCCAATTCCAAGAACCAAGAAAGGAATTCAGTCCTTCTTTGGGAAGATAAACTTCATCGGAGATTCATATCAAACTTTGTTGAGTTGACCATTCCAATCACTTCCATGCTAAAGAAGGACCAGTCATCAAATGGAGGAGAGGATGCCATCCAAGCTTTCAATGGGATCAAGGAGGCATTAAAGCATGCCCCTATTTTAGCAGCTCCAGACTATAAGAATCCTTTCCAACTATTTTCCTTTTCTTCAGAGAACACTATTGCTTCTGTCCTGCTGCAAAAGGATGATGAAGGGGATGAAAGGCCAATTGCCTTTTTCAGTAAGGCCTTGTAGGGGGATGAGCTGAAATACACTATTATGGAGAAGCAAGCATTTTCCTTGGTAAAATAAACAAAGGTTTTTAGGCCTTACATTCTAAGTTCTAAATTGTTGCTTATGTTCCCCACACCATGGTGAAGGACATCTTATCAGAGATGGAAGTCTCAAGAAAAGATGTAGATGGGTGAACAAGTTGCAAGAATATGATATGGATATCCAAACCACAAAGTTGGTGAGAGGTTTGGGCTTGGCTAAGCTTATGGCTGAGAGAAACTTGCAAACTATTGAGGTAAATGAGGTAGAAGAAGAAAGGGCTAGGTGTTTTTGAAAAGTTGATGAGTTCTGAGTGGTACAAGGATGTGATTTTTTATCTCAGACACTTATATTACCCTGAGTATTTAAGTAAGAACTAGAAAAGAGATCTTAAGTTGGCTTCCCAAAAATATGTCATTACTGATTATGGGTTAGCTTGGAAAACCCTAGGGAGTCCTCTTAAGGTGCATTACTGAAGATGAAGCCCCAAGATAATTGTTGATCTCCATGGAGGAGTTTGTGGGGGACATTTTGCTGCAAGAGTCACAACACACAAGATCTTGAGGGCTGGTTATTGGTGGCCAAATCTCTTCAAGGATACAACCTTGTTGGTTAGAAGATGTGAGAGTTGCCAGCACTTCTCTGGAAGATTAAAAGCTTCAGGCTCCTTCCTTTGCAGCCTATATCAATTGAAGCCCCATTCAAGCAATGGGGAATGGATTTCATTGGTGAGATTTCAGACCCTTCAAGTGTTGGCCATAAGTGGATTCTTGTAGCCACTAATTACTTTACTAAATGGGTGGAGGCAATCCCCACCAAGAAGGAAACACACCAAATTGTCATGGATTTTGTGTTGAACCACATCATCTGCAGGTTTGGAGTGCCAGTCAAAATTGTAGCTGATAATGCCATGAGTTTCAGAGCTAAACCTCTGTGGCAATGTGCAAAGAGTATGGGATCAACTTGACATATGCCTCTAATTACAATCCCCAAGGAAATGGACAAGTTGAGTCCAGTAATAAAAATTTGTAAAGATTATCAGAAGAACCTTGGAGCTTGAACAAGAGAAAATGGGGTGAATAGTTGAAGTTTGTTGTTTGGGCTGATAGAATCACTATTAAAAGAGCCACTGGAAAGAGTCCATTTGAGTTGGTGTATGGAACTCAGGCCTGTTGCCCCTTCATATGCAATTATCCTCATATCAGTTCATTCAACAACTGGAAGATCAAGAAGTAAGTCCTTATGATGCTCACATTAACTAGATTGTTGAACTTGATGAAGAAAGGAGGGCATCCCACCAGAGGCATGTAAAGTTCAGAGAAAAGCTGAAGAAGTTATTTGACAAGAAGGTCACTCCCAGAGCTTTCAATGTTGGAGATCTTGTGCTACTATGGGATAATAGGCATGAAGATAAGGGCAAGCATGGAAAATTTGACTCATTATGGATGGGCCCTTACTCCATTGATATTAGAATTGGTGAACATACCTTCTTCTTGAAGGACTTGGATGGTGAATTTCTTGAACTACCTATTAATGGCAGGCATTTGAAGCATTTCTTGGATTGATTCCCAAATCAAGGTAAAAATATTTTGTATAGTTATAGTTGTTTTTTTTTCTTGTCTTTTGTGTTTTTTCTCATTCTGGTCCTTGGTGACCTATTTTTGCTTGGTTTCTCTATTTTTTTGGGAGATGGCTTTTTCTCTGCTCTATAAGCTGACTCCATTGCCCCCAATGGATATTTTTGGCACTTGGTCTACCTTTGTTCTTGTGGCACTCATAGGGAGTGCCCATCCCAGTTCGGAGCCGATGTTGGTGCTCAAAATAGTCTCGCCCCATTTTACCTTTGAAAATCCATTGATTTACGGCCTCTGTCATATTTTTTTCCCTGTGTTGTGCCTGAGAGGTCTCTGCCTTCCTTTTTGTTTCCATTTTCAATCTTCCTGGGTCGAAGATCACTATGGGTCCATGGTTTACTCCTTGTTTCTTTGTTCCTCTGAAAAGGTTTGTAATTTGGGTCTCTCATTCTCTGTTCATCTAAAAACTCGGGCCCTCCCATTTCTTTCCATTTTCCACAGTTGGGATTTGTTGTCCTTGTCATTTTTCCCTAAATACTTGAAGAAAAATGAATGGATGTAGCTCTGAGGAACGTATTTGAGCCTTGTAACATTTCTAAATTCTCTATCCTTGGAGAAAATTTCATCTCCGGCTCAAATGGTCATTTTTACATTTTATGGTTTGACTGGGCATTTCTCCCAGTCAAATTTACATCCTTGCATCAACAGGAAATGTGGCCTCTTTTTTTGGATGCGGACTCATCAGGGGTACTTCAAAAATTCTATGAAAATCCTCAACTTAAAAATTTGTCCACGTGGAGGAACGACGCTCATTTGAAGATTTACTTTTTGGTTTGGCCTTGGAGTAGCGGGAGGACACGTGGAGGTTTTCTTTTACTTTACATACTTTTAGAAAAATTTTTATGCTAAATAATATAGTTTGGTGGGATAGGGACACATGGTGAGCCCATTGCACTCATTCAGGGTCTCAAATTTGGGCACCATTTTGAAATTGTGCCATGGAGACACATGGAGGTTTCCACCAAGACTCTTCCATACTTAGACTTTTTTTCAAAAGGTTTTGGGAGGTTTGGGACACGTGGAGGAACCACACATGTTTGGGGACCGGCCCTTTGAGTTTCATTTTAAAGAAACATCAAGAGGACACTTGGAGGCCTCCACTCACTTTGCATTTTTTGGACTTTTCAAAGGCAAAAGAGATTGCCTCGGATCCTCGACATGGCGCCTTCCAGCTTTTTAAGCCTTCAAAAAATTTTTTCCGTGCTAAGACACGTGGTGAGCCCATGCTCATTTAAAGTCTCAACTTTTGGGGACCATCTCAAGATGCACCATTATGATGCGTGGGTAGTTTGAAAGTCAAAAGGGTGGGAAGCGGACCATCGGGGGCACTTGATTTTTGCCTCTTATTATTCAAAAGGGTTAAAATATCAAAATGGCCCGCAAGCCCAATAAAAAAGGATCAGGTCAAAAAGGTTTGTTTCAAAGTCAATGATGGAGGTGCAAACTCTTGGGGGAAATTTGGAAAAATTTCCTTTTGGGAGAAAGGAGTTAAAAGTGATAAAGGAAGAGTGGGTTCCACTGGGACCCACATCGAGGACATTTTCAGCCCATTTTTCAGGGAGGAGGAGCTGGGGGAAAACTTGGAAAATTTTTCCTTTTCCAAAAAAGAGGTGAAATAGTAGAATTTGGCCACGGTTCCTTTGGACCCACCTTGGACACGTGTCAGGCTTATTTCTCAAGGGTGGAGGTGTGGAGAAAAATGGAATTTTTTTCCATTTTTTCAAAAAGTTGTAAAAAGTCAAAAGGAACCCTGAGGCCCATTTTTAAATTGAATCTTCCACGTGGATGACCCAAATTCAAAGTAAAGATCAACAACTGGTAGTTGTGTTTGAATCTGATTTTCCCCCATTTTTACTAAAAATATCTGAAGTGTGAGTCTTCATGATTTCTTGGTATTTCCTACATGCCAAACAGAGAGGAGAGTTAATTTTGATATCTAAGTTTGGTGGGGAGAGATATGGAGATGTCTTTTGCCATTAAAATGATCTGACTATCGGGCTCGATCTGATTTTCCATTTTTTCTTCTCCCGAGCATGCAAAGAACCAGATTTGATAGATTAGGGGTGGAAGTGGTTGGTGAGTTGAAGAAAGAGTGATCTACCAGAAGGAGGAGTTGAATGTGGGAGATATTCAAGAGATTTTCCCCTTGAGCACTTGGTGACTTTTTACAGATCTGATTCTGGGAATCGTGATCGTGATCATGGAAAGCATTGGTGGCACTCAATGTCTATATTTTTGGGGAAAAAACTCTGTTGTAAATTTTATAAATTGCATGAGTTTATCGTGCAAATGGTTGGAGTGTTAGAGGTCGAAAGAAAATTCCTAAAGAAAAAATTTGATAAAGCCCATCTTTTTGAGAAGCCATCTGAGAAACCCTCGTATATCTCTTTTGTTATTAAATTTGATCCGTGTCAAGGTGGTTGCAGTGTGTAAACCATTGAAAAGCTCTAAGATTGTTCTAGAAAATTTCCCCTCTTTGATAAATTTAATCAAACTCAAGTTATTCCATGTTGATCTTTAGAAAAATGTGTTTGTTTCATTTTTGAATGTCTGCAAATAGTTTTCTTGTTCCTATCTTGCAATCTTGTATCAAAATCTTTCTAAATCACATAGGTCTCAATCCTTGTGATAGTTTAGTGGCATCTACAATTTCATTTCTCAGAAGAGCTTTCATCTGGGAATGAAATAAATGATTTAAAATCACTTTTCTTTCATCTGTTGATAGAGATTGTCTATAAGCCTCTAGGTGTACCTCAGGCATGATTGATCTTAGATTTTGATGCTTTGTTGGGTTCTCTAACTCGAGCCTTCATGTTAGAATCTCATAGATTGTGTGAAAAAGTGCTAATCTAGGCCTCCATTGAAGCACATATTCTAGTTAAAGAAACATTTTAGCTATTTCTGTGGCATTATGTTGGTTTATCCTTCCATTTTGTAAAATATCTCAAAGATCTAGTGAATCAAGTCCATCCTACCTCACCTCCCACCAAAAATTCATTTAAAAACAACCAATCCTACCTATACTACCCCTTTTTTCCTGTGTGTGTACAAATGCATAATTTTTTTTACCAAAACATGCAGAAACAATCAGGATTCCAAATGTCTTTAGTAGCCTTGAACCTTTTCTAAAAAATATCTCCACTATCTAGAGTGACAACTCGTGAGAGTTAGATTTTGTTGCATTGATCATATTTTCTCCAAGGTCTCCTTAACAACTTCATTAGGAAGGATATCCCCATCTCCTCCATAAACAACATGCTACAAAAGGGTTCTCTTACCTTGGTTGAAAGGCACAACCTAAAATAGTGAGGATAGATCAAATCCTCTTAAGGTGCTACTCACTCCTTTCAAATCCTGAGTGCTAAAAAGTCAGATAGATTGCTTCCCCAACTACAAAATGACATACATAATCATCAGATTTCCAGGGGCTAAGGAAAAGGATCTACACAATCGACTAGGTGCACAATGTGTACCTATTCGAGGGTAGAGTCCCCACACGAAGCCCCCTCACCCTAAGATTGTCCCTCCAATAGTTAAGGATATAGTCGATATTGATACACTCCACGTGCTTCAGGGGCTATCTATGACCCTTATTCGACATACGAGGGAGGTTTCAGAGCCGGATGCTTGCAGAGGTACACAGAGTATTCTTTCGGGAATACTAGCATGAGGCCACATCTTTACTCATCATGTGGTAGCATATGTTTGAGGCCCGAGGAGGACAATACTTTCATGCGTCGACTTGATTTTTGTGGAGTTGGTGTTATGGGTGCACACAATAATGTCACTATTTTAGATGCCTTTTTAGTGAGACATTTGGATTACAATCATCAACATCACCTTCACGGTATTTTGTTATGTTTTATTATGTGTGTTACAAAAAGTTTGGAGTACTTGATTTATTTATATATGTTAAATTTTTGAAATAATTGTATTTGTACATGTACATGCATTGATATTACAAATGCGCGGGAGGCACATCTTCATCCCGACCATAGGCGGCGAGCACCATGCATACACATACATTCATAGAGGTAATTTAGAATGTTAATTGTGTAAAATTTTCACATACATGCAAATATATATATATATATATATATTACTTTTGAAGTCAAATATATGTATGTTCTTGTATGTTCATCTAACTCACGTGATACATGTTTGATAAAGATGTTGACTTCACTAGACACCCCACCATCTCTACGACAAGTAGAGAAAGGTGTTTCCACTGTGATTTCATTTGTGCAAAAACTCATTGAGGTATTCAAACAACATGTAAATTTCGTTAAATTTCTCGTGTAATTCATATTATGTTAAATTACATGTTAGTAATTTCTATCCTTTTATAATTATTAAATTATGTTAATAATGTCCTTCATTGTTTATATGCAGGAGTTACCTACGATAGGTAGCAGCCCTATTCATTTGATTCATAAGCGAGGCAGGGTGAAAACAATAGTTTTATATTGATAAAATTAGTTAAAATATTGTTATCACACATACATGTACTTAGTTATATTTTCACTAATTCTGATGTTAGATTTTGTGATCTTATGTGTATGTATGGAAATTCAACCCCCTCCATTTTGACTTCAAGGGCATGGAATCCTCCATCTCATCATCTTCGTACCCTCATTCGTACTCTAGATCTCTCGATGACTCATTTGAGAATGAGATGCAAATTGAACGATCGACAACTTGCAGTAAGTTTGTGTATTTATGTAAGTACTTTCATTCTAGCATGGTCTTAAATACATGTTGAAAAAATATATAAATTAAGTTTTGACAAAAAAACATTGTTTGTATTTACAGGCTCATCTATAGGCGAGTATTCAACAAGAGAACTCGTGGCGTGGGATCGGATGATCCAAATTCATTTCATAGATATCCATATTCATCTAAGGGAGGGCCTTATTTGAGCAAGGCCAAGAGAGGGATATATTTTGATGATTAGAAATATATATGTCTTAAGTTACATTTTTTTGTATGCCTATGTGCATGGCATTGTATGTACGCCTATATGGCATTTGAAATTGATGGTATATGACCTATTTGGGAATTTTTATATTTATTATGCACATTAAAATTATATTTGGAACTTGATATTTTTGTATGAGACCTTACATTTATGAGATTATTTTTACATGAAACTAATATGATGTGCACTTGACAATATTTAAGACATTATGGATTATTATTTCATTTATTGCTTGATGTACATGTACTAGCGTTTTGAATGTATGATATGCATCAAACTTTGGAAATCAATATTTATATAATATATGTATATAAAGAGTTACCTAATCTGAGTAATTATTCATTCAATTTTTCAATGTGTATGTGTATTTACCTTACTTGCACTTCTTCTTGCTCATGATCTCTTTATACGGGTTCATATCTTATCATGCACCTATTACATTCTTGATGCTTCTTAGTCTTCTCCTATTAAAACACTTGAGAGTCATCACAATTTGATACCTTTCATCTATTTATATTTTGAGAATGTCTCTCCATATGCATTACTACAATTCCTAAGAATATCTCCGATGAATGACATTCCGATTCGGACACTCAATGATTCTTGATTGTCTAATCCTATCCAATTCGTGTTATTACCTTTAAATATGTAGGCATTTCAAGTTATTTGGAAATCACATCACACCCTTCACTAGGCTTGATGACTACCCCTATCTTTTTGAAGGTGATTTTGAAATCATCCATGGGTTTATCATAGCATAAATTATCAATGAATGGAAGGTCACTAAGCCGTAGGCCAGCTGACTACCATTCAAAACTAAACAAGAAATATTTACTAGGTGATTAATAACTCATGTGTGTTCTTAGACATTCCCCTATCAAATTCATTCTTAATCCAATCTATTCATTGAACAAGAACTCCCATATGAGGTGTTAGATCTGATGAGACGTCTCTAGGTGCCACGGAGTCCGAGAAATCACCTGTCGAAGATATAACATGTTTTGGTCTCAGGGATCTTAAGGGACTACACCCAGACGAGGTATCTGAAAGAATGGGAGCATAGGAAACTGAAAACATGCCTCACCTAGTGTTTACCTAGCCACCCTGATGTGTTGGCATAGTCGGTTCGGCGCCAAGAGCTTCTGTTTGCAAAGTATTGCATCTGACAACCTTACACTGACTCAAACTGTAGTATTTCACGCATTTGTAAACAATAGGACAACGAAAGAAATGAATGGAGATGGATAAAACCATGAGAGGATTTTGTAGAGGGTCCCAACATAGAGGTTTTGGATCGAAGAGACGTCTCTAGGTGTCATGGAGTCCGAGAAATCACTTGTCAAAGATATAACATGTTTTGGTCTTAGAGCTCTTAACGGACTATGCCTAGGCGAGGTAGCCCGAAGCCACGGGAGCATAGGCAACCAAAATGACACCTCCTCTAGCATTTACCTCAGCTACCCCAACATTTTGTCATAGTCGGTTCGGTGCCAAGAGCTTTCGTTTGCAAAGTATTACATCTCGACAACCTTACACTAATCGAAACTACGATGTATTTCATGTGTTTGCAAACAATAGGAAAATGAAAGAATCGAATGAAGATGGATAAAACCATGAGAGGATTTAGGAGATGGCCCCAACATAGAGGTTTGAGATCGATGGATGAGTCGTCTCTAGGTGCCACAAAGTCTGAGAAATCACCCATCGAAGATATAGCATTTTTTGGTCTCAGGGCTCTTAAGGGACTACGCCCGATGAGGTAGCCCAAAAGAACCTAGATATTTGGCCTCTAAAAATACACTTCCAATAACATTCACCAAGCCATCCAGACTTGTTGGTGTAGTTAGTTTTGCGCCAAGAGCTTCCATTTGCAAAGTATTGTGTCTCGCTGACCTTACACTCGACTCAAATCAGTAATATTTCACGCATTTGCAAACAATAGGAAAATGAGAGAACCAAAATGGAGGTGGATAAAACAAAGAGAGAATTTCCTAGAGGGCCCGACATGGAGGTTTCGTATCCGATGATACATCTCTAGGTGTCATGAATTCAAAGAAATCACTGTAGAAGATAATGGATTTTTGGTCTCAAGGCTCTTAAGGGACTATGCCCAGACGAGGTAGCTTGGAAGCACCTAGAGCTTTGGCCTCCAAAAAAATGCCTCCGCTAGCATTCACCATGCTATCTAGACGTGTTAGCATAGTCGGTTTGGCACCAAGAGCTTCCGTTTGTAAAATATTGTGTCTTACATTCTTACACTGACTCAAACTACGATTATTTCGAGTGTTTACAAACAATAGGACAACTAGAGAACCGAATGGATGTGGATAAAATTGTGAGCGTATTTTTGTAGAGGGTATTGGAATGGAGGTTTTGGATATGACGAGACATATCTAGGTGCCACGAAGTCCGAGAAATCACCCATTAAAGATATAGCATTTTTTGGTCTCAGGGCTCTTAAGGGACTACGCTGGATGAGGTAGCACTGGAAGCACGGGGAGTGTAGGAAACTAAAATAACAACTCTCCTAGTGTTTAATTATCACCCCAATGTGTTGGAGTAGTTGATTCGGTGCCAAGAGATTCTATTTGCAAAGGATTGCATTTGGAAGCCTTACACTAACTTAAAGCGTAATATTTCACACATTTACAAACAATAGGACAACGAGAGAACCGAATAAATATGGATAAAACTGTGAGAGGGTTTCGTATATGGTCTTGATGTGGAGGTTTGAGATATGACGAGACATCTCTAGGTGCCATGGAGTCTAAGAAATCATTCTTCAAGATATAGCATTTTTTTGGTCTTAGGGCTCTTAAGGGACTCACCCGAATGAGGTAGCCTGGAAGCACTTGGAGCTTTGGCCTCCAAAAAGAGGCCTCTACTAGCATTCACTAGGCCATTCAAACATGTTGGCATAGTTAGTTCGAACCAAGAGATTCTATTTGTAAAGTATTGTGTCTCGACATCCTTACATTAACTCAAATCGCAAGATATTTCATGCATTTGCAAAAATAGGACAATGCAAGAAATGAATGGATATGGATATAATCGTGAGAGGATTTCATAGAGGGTCCCAACGTAGAGGTTTCAGATCTGACAAGACATCTCTAGGTGCCACGAAGTCTGAGAAATCACCTATCAAAGATATAGTTTGTTTTGGTCTTAGGGCTCTTAAGGGACTATGCCCAGACGAGGTAGCCCGGAAGCATGGGGAGCATAAGAAACCAAAATGAAACCTCTCGTAGCATTTACACGCCACCTGACATTTTAGCGTAGTTGGTTTGGTGCCAAGAGCTTCCATTTGCAAAGTATTACGTCTGATTGCCTTACACTGACTCAAACTACAATATTTCATGCGTTTACAAACAATAGGACAACAAGAGAATCAAATGGAGATGGATAAAACTGTGAGAGTATTTTGTAGAGGGCCCCAATATGGAGGTTTTGGATCTAACAAGATATCTCTAGGTGTCATGGAGTCCGAGAAATCACCCATCGAAGATATAGCATTTTTTGGTCTCAACGCTCTTAAGGGACTACGCCCACACGAGGTAGCACAGGAAGCACCTAGAGATTTTACCTCTAAAACAAGACCTCAAATAACATTCACCGGGCCATCCAGACTTGTTGGCTTAGTTGGTCCAGCTCCAAGAGCTTTCATTTGTAAAGTATTGCGTAAAGCACCTTATACTTGACTAAAATTGTAATATTTCACATGTTTGCAAACAATAGAATAGTGACAGAACCAAAATGGAGGTGGATAAAACTATGAGAGCATTTTGTAGATGGCCCCAACATGGAGGTTTTAGATCGGACGAGACATCTCTAGGTGCCATGGAGTCCGAGAAATCACCGTCGAAGATATAACATTTTTGGTCTCGGGGCTCTTAAGGGACTACGCCTGACTTCTAGGCGAGTTAGCCCAGAAGCCCCGGAGCTTTGGCCTCTGAAATGAGGCCTCCATGATGTAGCCTACAATTTTCCATGAACAACATAGGCATACTAGCACATCACGCAGCTAAGATGAGCACCACCCAAAACGCGCAAAGGTACTAGGCCCCTCCTTAGAGTTTCTTCTACAGGATGTGAACATGATGAAGATGTAATGTATTCATATCCATAAATAGCATAAATATTCCATAGATCTTCTTCTAGATATAGATCTAAAATAATCATGAATTAAGTGATAAACATAATGAAGTCAACCATGCAAGATTCAGTTACAGTCATGTTTAACACCATTATTCACCTAATACAATCCATTATATTAAAACAAAATAAATACAAAAGCTTCTTACAATAAGTAGTATCATAAGTTTATGTGTGCATTAGATTTGGCAAAGCATAACTCCACAATAGCTCATACATAGTGTATCTCTCTAACTACATAGATTAATACATATTTATAAGGGTGGGAAATTTCCTTTCACCGCTTACACACTTCCAAAAATAGGTCGAATGCTAAAATGAGTCATGTGCCTTTACAATAATATGCAAACATACAAGTGTAGTAATAATAGATCTCTTACGGTTGACTGACACTAGTAATCCTATTATTAATTCAAACTCATGCATGATGCTTAGTAGACGCTCTCCCAAAATAGAATTTGCATGTTATACAAGTCTCCATCCCATTGTGTGCTTCGTATGCTATCTCTAAAAATAGCCCGTAACCATGAAAGTGGCTAATTCCTAAATCAATCTATCTTTTGCATGTGTTTCATTCCCTATTCTTTCATGCCTTCAAAATACCTTGCTACCATGTGTGAATCTTCTATGTGCCCTCTCCTTAGTGTCATATTCTATCTGCTCAACATTACCCCACACTAAACTACATTGTCGTCTCAACAATGGGGTTCCTCCTGATGTTCCCAAAGAATAAATAATAATAATGAAAGAATGTAAAGAATTACTTTACAAATAATGGACTTCTATTCTACAAAGACCCTCTCGCTTTAACCTAAGGCGGGATCAACTCCAGATATTATTCCTTAATCTTAGCCTCTAAGGCTATCCAATCATCCAATGCATTTATGTTATTTTTTTGAACATCTACAATGATGGAATCCAACTTATCTTGGGTCATCTCTCCCATTTCAATCGGTAATACCATGAAAATGTTAGCCATACAAGACATCCCTCCCTCAAGAATATTCATCTTTTGTGCTATGAGCTTTCTAAGCTCATCTAACCTCTCCTTATGCGAGACATTGTCTTCTGCTGCAAGGGATTCACGCTTTTGATTTACTAAAGCCAATCTCCCCGCATGTCCTAAACTCTCATCCTTCATTGCCTTCAAAACTTCATTATCTTCCAATATAGTTCGATCTCGATCACTACATCTGGAGCTATGCATATGTTCAAAGCTCAATTTGATTTCTTTAGCTCATCATTCAAATTTTGGAGCAATGCCTCATATGATGAAATATTTCTAATCACGGAGACCCTTTCCCTCATGCTTCCTATTCGTGGGTCCTTTGCACCGGCCTATGAATCGGTCCATCCTTAAGCACCAAATCAACTAATGTACACACATAATGCATAGCCTTTGAAGGAAATTTTTTAGGTACCTTAGACTCTAAGTGTGGTCTTGCTTTGAGGGACATAATCAAAATTTTCTTCTTCTACCATGCTTTGATGAAGGCCTCATTCTTTTATATATTCTAAGTCCTTCTCCCTTTTAGACGTGTTATTTTTGTAGCTTTTTCCTTGTTATCTTCTCATAGCACTCTAATAGTGGCATCCTTACCTATGTTCCTTCACGCTACTTATAGATACTTTAACCAAGGCATTACTCACCCGCTCATCGACATGTTAGTGGGCTTTATAGTCATGTGCCTACTCTGTGGTGCCTTCTTCATTCTTCAAGACACACATGACTCCTCATATACATCAAAATCAGGCTCATCCATGTGAGTTTGAATGGAACAGATGACTATTTCCTCACGTGTGTAATGGCCATGTCTGGGTCCATCAACTACCATCCATACAACCCCTTAAGGCCCATTGTGTTATGGAAATGAGAGTTTTTTTTTTTTATTTGTGTCCTCAACATTGCCCATGCTTGGCACAACATACTCCCCACTGGTTCTCCTCATTCTTGGCCCCTTAGGAACTTGAGCGCTAAGGTTTGGGGTTGGATCTTCGATGTTTTGAGAAATATCTCATTATCAAAATTTCACCCCCACAGGTAAATTTCGATAACATGCATCGATTCTCGAGTCCTAGGTAAATTGATTGATTCGGGCCAAAATTCATGTTTCAAGGGTCCCCTCAGATTTTTTCTAACTCCCCGGTCAAAGTTGGAAGGAGAAAGCTCCGAGAAAGTGCGGAAAAGGTTGCGAGAAAGCAAGTAGTTTGGGCGGATAAAATTGTGAAAATCGGCCAAGTCCTAGTCCAAAGACAAGGTGGGACAAGTGGAACAAAAATACCCGAACCGGTCGAACCGGCCGAAAAGAGTCCGGTCGATCCAAAGTATTGGGGACAATCGGGCCAAAATGCCCGAACCGCCAAATCGGGCCGAAATGAGTCCAGAGGGTCCAAAATCAAATGGGACATCCGGGACAAATGGATGCGAAATGCCCGAACCGGCCGAAATGAGCACAAAGGGCCCAAAATCAAATGGGACATCCGGGACAAATGGAGGCGAAGTACGCGAAGGAGCCGAAGGAGCCGAGGACCAATCAGAAACTGCCACGTGTCCTCACAGGAGAAAAAGTCAAAAGGTCAAAGGGGCGAGTTATCGAGCGCTGAACCGAACCAATGAAATGGCGCCACGTGTCCAAGTTTAAGGGGCCCACAAGCAATTTCAAAAGGAAAGCCCGCGAAAGACGGAGGAGAGAGAATTGCTCATCCAATCAGCACGTGCCACGTGTCGTCCAGATGGCGAAGAGCGGGAAAACATTTTAAAATTCGTTTTGATTGCTACATTAGTACCTAAATCTTCAGATCGCCATATCTTTTGATCCAGAGCTCGGATTTCCACGTTCTTTATATCAACGGAAAGCTGTTGAGATGCTCTACATGATTCTGGGATCAATCTCGAGTTTTGGTGCAGTCTGAAGAGAGAAAATTGAGAAACGGATCTGACGTGTGGTAATGGCCAGAAGCGACCTTTCAACAACCCGTTTTAATGCTAATGGGTCGCATTCTTCTTCGCACGCGGAAGTGAGATTTTAATGGCCAAATTAATACAAATGGGTCGCATTCTCCTCCAAAATCACTCAAAGTGACAGGGTATGGATTGGTAAGACCCTCCATGCTGATTTAATGCATCTGCAGTCAATGAGGAATGGGCTTGCATGTTTTCCCACGTTTTGTCCCTGGCTCGACCCATGCAATGTAAAAGCCAGATTTGGCTCATTTAAAAAAAAAAAAAAGAGGTTGTTCATTCTTTCTGCTCGGCCCTCCCTTCTTTTCTTCTCTAGGGTTGAAAATGGAGTTCGGACCTCCTCCCTTTCTCTCTCGTAATGGCGTTCCCGCTTTTACCATTAATGGAATGATGTTCTGTGCAAACCTCGGAGCAACAAAACATGTTCGTGATGCATCTATCCATCCTATCTCATTTTTTCTTGTCTTCTTCTTGCCTCTCTTCATTGCAGGTGTCATGCATGTTTGAATGTTCATTGCGAGGTTGAGCCGTGTGTTCATGGAGTTTTGGGACATTTTCTCGTGTGAAATCTATCCTTGGGCCTCGTGATGCATCCGTCCATCCTTCCCATTGCTCACCTCTCTTTGTCCTACGACAAGTGTTGATAGATGTCCAACATCCTCCTTCTCTCGGTGTATCACCGTTTTAGTGTAGGCTTTTCTTTGTTTTCCCTTCTCTCTCTCTCTCTCCTTGGCATGGTTAGATTAGGATTAGATTAGCTTGCTCACTTGACCGGAATAGCTTGTGGCGGGTAGTTTAGGAGCAGGAACCAGCCTTCTCTCGGAGATTCCTCCTCGGTTTTACAAGTCCCATGCTTGGAGAGAGGTTTCCATGTTGTGCAATCACACTGGATGCTCGAACATCAACCTAGAAGCCCGATGTGCGTCCAGGGTGCCGTGATTTTGCACTAACAGCTTTTAGCATGCCCAGGTGGGACATCACGTGTTAGAGTTTCATCTTTCGTGAGGTGTCTCATTATCAAATAGAAAATCTTAAGCCACCGTGTGACCACTAACAGCTTTTGCATCACTTTGGTGGGACCTTAGAGGTCTTTCACTTCATCTTTTGCGAGTTGATGTGTTCCCGTGAAGATTTCAGCCTTTGAGGCACTTGCAAACACATCTGGCGACTCCATCCGATCAAAGAACCCATTTTTCTAAAGTCATGCGGACCCATTTCCATCCATTTTCATTCATCCTTCTTTCCACCCCTTCCATTCTTTTCCATTCTATGAAGTTGTGCAATCATGACTTCATTTCCATCATGGATTTCACATCAACAACAGCAGTATATTCCACCTCCAACACGTTTTACAAATCCTCCAGATCAAGTATGCATACCCATATGAGCAAAGCAAGTGCAAAGTCGGGCTACATGGAGCTTTCAAGAGCAAGAGTATGCATACAATGAAGACAATCGTATCCAAGATGCTGGTCTGCATGGAGAAAATCCAAAAGATGGAGGTGGGGATGGTGCGATCCAGGCTCAAGCACAAATGAAAGCTTTTGGAATCGGTTATGGAGCACCGTCCATGGTGGGACCTTTTCAAGGCATTACTGACCCTCGGGAGAAGCTTGACTTCATGATTGCAATCCGCCTTTGCTTGCACACAATGGACAGCAGAAATAGAGGCCTACGAGACTTGTTGTTGAACAACCTTGTCAATGGGTAAGTTCTACACCATCATCTGGTTTTTCTCTTTCCATTACTCAAGCAGCATCATCTCTTTTAAACCCTCCATCTGCTGTCCCAAGTGTTGAATCCATCCCTCCATCCCCTAGTCTTCCACCCCATCTCGATTCTTCTTTTCTTTTCCCTTCCAAACAAGTCATCCCCTCCACAAGAGCTAACAGAAATACCCCTCCTCCAAAGAAACAAGAAGTTTCACCGCCTCCACCACCACAAAATTGTCAAATCGGTTGAGTTTCAACCCATTCCTCCTCTTGCATTCCCAATTTCATATGGGGAAGAGGGAATTAAAAAAATCAGTCATCAAGGACAACAAGAGGAAGAGCCAAAAGAAAAGAAGTGACAGACGGTCACCAAGAGTTGGGCTCTTAGATTTGGGATGATAAAGATCCCTTGATGGTTAAGCCTCTGCTGAAGAGGCCGAGGTTGAACAAGTGGTGGTGAGGACTGATTTTGTTGGAGAAGAAGATCTTGCAGTCCCAACTTGTCCTCTAGAGCAACAAATTGAAGAGTTTGACTTGACAAACTTCATGCTGGAGGAGGAGTTCAATCAAGAGCAAGATTCTCTTCAAACATTGGAGGAAGGAGAAGATGCTCCAAATCCAAAAGAAGAGGAGCACAATCTAGCTGTGGAGGAGAAAGTTGTAGATCCAAGAGCTCTGAGCACAAAGCAGGCTACAGGAGAACCTTCAGTTCTTCTTTCCACTTCATCTCTCTCAAGTTCTAGTACTGAAAAGGAGTTTGATCTCTCAAACTCGATATTGGAGAGTAAAGGAAACCATGGTGGTCAAGTTGCAGATCAAGAGGACACCATGGAGGAAGTTGAACACAAGCAAAGCAGGACAAATGATGATGCGCTTACTGCCGATTTGGAGGACTGTTTTGATGGAGAAGAGCTGGTTGAGTTTTCACCATTCTCTTTTCATCATCCACATTCCAAACACAAGAGCCTCGCTGCCATGAAGGAGAACTTTCATTTACAAAGCAGCTTCCGCATCTTACAGCAGCTCTTTGGGATCAAGATTGGAAGATTTTCCATGTTCTTCATTGGAGGAAGAGAAAGGACAGAAGGATTCCACCATTTCTTCCACATCATCCATTCAAGAGGGTCTATAAGAAGACTCCATTCTTGAGTTGAAAATCACAACAATGGGCATATCAAACGGATCAAACCTTGCCCAATCGGTATTTGGCTTCATTGGAGCCAAAGAAGAAGCCACAACCACCATGCTTGCTTCGAGCATGAGGATGAGCTACAAAGTACCAAGGATCACCGCCATACCTCTCCAATCCAAATGCAGAGCAACTAAAATAGGTATTGGATTTTTCATTGATACCTTGATGATTTGGATAGAAGACCAGCTTCTTGTTGATTTTCCATCCATCCAAACAGCCATGATCGATGCAAATCAATTGCATGGTCGCTAATTTTGAAGAAAGGAAGCTATTTCTCACAACCAGTTGCAGGGTTTGTTTAGCTTGCCTTTGCTTCCAGCTAGAGTAGAGTAGGTAGATTTGCTTTCAGTAGAAGAAGTGCTTGTGCACACTCTGCATGTTCCATTTGGGGCATGCATGATTTTCAGATTACCTGTACATAGTTTTGGTGTTGCTGGTTTTGCTGCACGCACGCTTCATTTCAAAGGGCATCTTGGTGAGAACACTCCAGGTTCAATGGGTTTCCAAGTGGCTCAGAGGGGAGATTTTCAAAGTTCAGATCAGTTGCAGGTTACAACTCATGACTCCATGCCCAATGGATTGCTTTAGGCTACTGATCATTCATCTAGCAGGCAGATGACCCCACTGAGTCGCCAAAACTGTTATCAAAATTTCACCCCCCCGGTAAATTTCGATAACATGCATCAGATTCTCAGGTCCCAGGCAAATTGATTGATTCGGGGCCAAAATTCATGTTTCCAGGGTCCCCTCAGATTTTTTCTAACTCCCCTGGTCGAAGTTGGAAGGAGAAAGCTCTGAGAAAGTGCGGAAAAGGTTGCAGAAAGCAAGTAGTTTGGGCCAGATAAAATTGTGAAAATCGGCCAAGTCCTAGTCCAGCACAAGGTGGGACAAGTGGGACAAAATACCCGAACCGGCCGAACCAGCCGAAAAGAGTCCAGTCAGTCCGAAGCACAATGGGACAATCGGGCCAAAAATGCCCGAACCGGCCGAATCGGCCGAAATGAGTCCAGAGGGTCCAAAATCAAATGGGACATCTGGGACAAATGGACGCGAAATGCCCGAACCGGCCGAAATGAGCACAAAGGGCCCAAAATCAAATGGGACATCCGGGACAAATGGAGGCGAAGTACGCGAAGGAGCCGAAGGAGCCGAGGACCAATCAGAAACTGCCACGTGTCCTCACAGGAGAAAAAGTCAAAAGGTCAAAGGGGCGAGTTATCGAGCGCTGAACCGAACCAATGAAATGGCGCCACGTGTCCAAGTTTAAGGGGCCCACAAGCAATTTCAAAAGGAAAGCCCGCAAAAGATGGAGGAGAGAGAATTTCTCGTCCAATCAAGACGTGCCACGTGTCATCCGTGGATGGCGAAGAGCGGGAAAACATTTTAAAATTCGTTTTGATCTGTTCCGTGCCCTAAATCTTCAGATCACCATATCTTTTGATCCAGAGCTCGGATTTCCACGTTCTTTATATCAACGGAAAGCTGTTGAGATGCTCTACATGATTCTGGGATCAATCTCAAGTTTTGGTGCAGTCTGAAGAGAGAAAATCGAGAAACAGCTCGACGTGTGGTAATGGCCAGAAGCGACCTTTCAACAACCCGTTTTAATGCTAATGGGTCACATTCTTCTTCTGCACGGCAAGAAGTGACATTTTAGCGGCCAAATTAATACAAATGGGTCACATTCTCCTCCAAAATCGATCAAAGTGACAGGGTATGGATTGGTAAGACCCTCCATGCTGATTTAATGCATCTGCAGTCAATGAGGAATGGGCTTGCACGTTTTCCCACGTTTTCGTCCTGGGCTCGACCCATGCAATGTAAAGCTTTTATTTGGCTCATTTTTTTAAAAAAAAAAGAGGTTGTTCATTCTTTCTCTTCTACCTCCCTTCTTTTCTTATCTAGGGTTGAAAATGGAGTTCGGACCTCCTCCCTTTCTCTGTAATGGCGTTCCCGCCTTTTACCATTAATGGAATGATGTTCGTGCAAACCTCGAGCAACAAAACGTGTTCCATGTGATGCATCCGTCCATCCTCTCTCGCTTTTGCTTGTCTTCTTCTTGCCTCTCTTCATTGCAGTGTCTCTGTGCATGTTTGAATGTTCACTGCAGTTCCTGAGCCGTGTTCATGGAGTTTTGGGACATTTTCTGTGTGAAATCTATCCTTGGGCCTCGTGATGCATCCTGTCCATCCTTCCCATTGCTCACCTCTCTTTGTCCCATGGCAGTGTTGATAGATGTCCAACATCCTCCTTCTCTCGGTGTATCACCGCTTTAGTGTAAGCTTTTCTTTGTTTTTCCATTCTCTCTCTCTCCTCCTCTGGCATGGTTAGATTAGGATTAGATTAGCTTGCTCGCACCGGAATAGCTTGGCGGGTAGTTTAGGAGCAGAACCAACCTTCTCTCGGAGATTCCTCCCTCGGTTTTACAAGTCCCACGCTGGAGAGAGGTTTCCATGTTGTGCAATCACACTGATGCCCGAACATCAACCTAGAAGCCCGATGTGCGTCCAGGTGCTTGCCGTGATTTTACACTAACAATATCATGCTCCGATTCTTGTCTCCTTCACACATTCTTCTTCATCCTTCATATCCTCATCCCCGGGTTCTTCCACATCTTTTGGCTATATGGTGTTCAGTGCACTCTCTATAGACTCCTCCACCTCCTCATTCAGCTTTAATTTTCTTTCTTCCTCTCAATTGTCTCTTTTTTAGGAGAGAGTTGTGGTGATCTCTGCATAGGCTATGGGGTTCCCACACCTTGAGTCCTTGTTCTTTTGAATAACCTTTTAAAGTAGAAATCTCCATGGACTACTTCTATGTCCAAGTCTTTGTCTTCTTCTTGTCCCCGAGGTGAAGTACCCACAAGCTCGCCTCTACTCTATCTATGGGTTGCCTTCGGCCTCTATGATCTAAGCCACCACTATCTTCATGTTATTTATCCTCCTCATCTACCGCTATAGTTTCAGAGACCGTGGGGATGACACATTCTCCATTATATGTTTACCTTTATGCGGCCATAGGAGCGCAAACTCATTTTCTACATATTTGTTATTCTCTAGCTTAGGCTTAAGCTGAAGGTATACGAGTGCGGATCCACTATCCCCAATAGCCAAAATTACCGTCTTCATAGTTATGACATCCGAGACGATCCATTCAACATAGGCAGCCCAACTTGGATACACATATGCCTCCCCGTGAGTGTAGTAGTCACAATCTACCTTTTCGCATTAAATTTCAAGTGGCGTGCATCGGTAAATCGATGGATGATGCCTAGAAGTAACGCATTGTGAAGGAATACGATATTTCTGCACCATGGGATCTATGACCCATCCTCATAACAAATCATGTGTTGTAGAAGTGTTGGTACACCGTAAACTGTACCACCTTGCCCACCACCGAAGATAGCTCCTTGAGAATGTACCACTCCTCCTCAAATTCCGCGCAAATTCAATCATACCACATCTCCTCCCTCTGCTTAAATGGCCCACTCATTGATCCTTCACATAAATATTTGTCAAACCTCTCCACGAGGGACTTCTTTTCCATGGGATACTCCCAGATCTTGTTCTTTGGCCCATCGGGCACTCCAATTTCTACAAACACAAGGGAAAGGAGGATAGTGCCAAAACTTATCTTCTCTCCTGTGTGTGCTTCCTCAAAAATGGTGTCTGTAATGTATCCCGCTAGGTTATAGACTACTCCCGAGACATTTTTCGCAAATTGCAGCTCATATGGTATTCACCAAGACCATCACTCTTGATCATTCAAATTGGTTACCAAATGCACTGCGCTACCTACATCACTAGATACTTCTTCAATTTATCAATGTCCATTCTACCTGCACCCTTAGTATACCCCAAATCCTTTCTTTTCTCTACGATTTGTGCTTTATCAGTATCACTAGCAAGGTCTACCCTTGCGCCTCCAATCTGTTTAGTGTCAAAATCGGGGTTGTTGTGATTCGACCCTTTGTCTAGCAAAATAGAAGAATTTCTCATGGACCCTACTTGATTAGCCATTGGTATAATGGTTCGTAATTACCAAAATACGAGAGCTCATACAACTGATAAACTCCTACATGCTTCAACAATTTCTCCCCAACATTGTCGTATACTAGCATATCCTCCACCGTGTGTTTGTTGGTCTTTATACTCAACAATGCATCCAAATCCTTATTGTTATTATATGTATGGTGGTTATAGTCACTTATTTTACACTGTAAATGTTGGAATCCAGCTCTTGTCTCGACTATCACACCTTTTAGGTACTACATCTTTGAAAAATTACTCTCGGGAGCCATTTCAACTTCATCTTCTACCTTGTTCTTTCATTTCATGCCTACTACAGTGCTTTCTTTGGTGCCATTGTAAAATCCACCTTTTTGCTATTTATAACGAGAAAATTCAAACCCTAGCTTGAATCTACGTGCCCTAGTTTGAAACTTCATGCCCTAACTTGTTTTCAACACCTCTACTTCACTCAAACCCTTCACCAATTGGGACACAAGCATCTTCCGCATAATAATCCACTCTCCACATTTCATTTTACACTCTTCACACCTCAATATGACTCACTCGGCTTGATCGCATGTAGCTCACACAAATACTTGTGATCAAAAAGGTAAAAATGTACCCGCATCACGTCCTTATATAGATTTTCAAAAATTAGTGCATTTATTGCTCCTTCACTAACCAACAATCCTATCATTAATCAACATTTTCACAATCTCCATGCGGTACATCTTCACACCCCAACTATAAAATTCTAGCAAACCTTCCTACCTTCTAGCTACTGAGACTTCTCTTCGAGTGTGCTCCCATGTGCCCGAGTACCTTGTTATTGCACCTTTACCTCACGTTATATTATTTCCTCATTTATCTCCATCTTCGATCAAATTTTTAAAGCAATCTCCTTTCTAACAACTCCTCTCCAAACTTCAATAACACCTCAGTAGTATTTTGTTCCTTTATGTGTACCCAAATTGTAAATATCCACCCCACACCAATGGTATGTGTAGTCCTCTACGCATAAAAATTGCTTCAAATGGTAACTATCTTCTAGCATGTAAACACACTTATTACACAAAACACCAACTAAATTGACAAAGCACAACGATGAGAAAGGAAATACATTAAGGAAATAAAAATGAAAACCTAGTCTAAATGGAAACACCGCCTTATTAAAAAAACCAAGAAGACTTATTTATAGTAGGGCTTTAGCGTACTCCCATTAAAGTAAAAGGATAACCGTATTCCATCAAGTGTATCTAATTGACAAGAACTACATTCAACTATATGAGTGATAATATATGGTCCCAACCAATTCACTTTAAGCTTGCCTAGATGGCACAAAAACTTAGAATCATAAAGAAACACCATTTGTCCCATCTCAAGATTTTAGTCCTTGATGTGCCTATCATGCCATTCATTTTGCCTGGACTTTTCTTGCTTCTAACTCCACCATGTTATGGCGCACCTCTCATCCAACTCGTATCAATTTATCAATTCTTTCTTCTAAAGCTTGCTCATAAGCTAGACCTATAGCATGCATAATACACAAAGAAGGTAAAATGAATTCCATAGAAGAATTGCTTCGCACTCAAAACCAAATAAAATGGTGTGGCCTTGTTTAATCTCTTATATGTTGTTCTATAATCTCAAAGTATGACATAAACTTTATCATCCCAATATTTTCTTCCAACGTCACAAATATTTGTTAATGTCCTGCTCAAAATCTTGTTGAAGGCCTCAACCGGCCATTTGCATGATGATGATAGGGTGTAGTATTATGGTGCGTAATCATAAAATGATCCAATAGTATCCTAATCATCTCATTCGTAAAGTGTACCCCTATCACTTGTCAAGATCTGGGAATCCATACCTTGTAAGAACATTTTCCCATAAGAACTGCTGTAGAAATGTGAAAAATCCTTGGTAGGTGATGCTTTTGCTCACCTTATAAGATAATTTGTGCAAGTGATGATGTAGTGCAATCCAGTTCTACACACGAATGGTGAAATAGGACCCAAAAGTCTATAGCCCATTTTTCAAATGGATATGCACTAGGAATATGTCTTAAAGACATTTCATCTCTTTACCTGTGTTTACCAATGCATAAACAGTGATCACACTCCTTACAATATGCTTTACAATCCTCAGAGGGGTCTCCCGCCATAATCTAGAGAGTAGAATCTTGCACGTAGTGGTGTCACCTTGTTGGTCCGAAAATGGCAGTGGGGCAGATCTATGGATAGACGAGCCAACAAAGCAGCAGGCATAGCCCCTCTTCGAGACAAAGAAGTGAAACTGGTTTATTACTATTCTACCGGTAGGGATGCTGCAAGTATTACGGTATTCTACCTTCAGGGGTTGTTTGGGATCTCATCCCGGTAGAAATAGTTCGATGAAGAACAGAAAGGAATGAAGGAAGGAATGGAAGAAAGATGGATCTCAAGGAGAAAAGAAATGAATTCCAAAGTAGAAAGGTCGAGGGTTTATGTTTTGGGCTGGTAGTAAAGATCCAAACTTACATAAACAAACAAAGCAATACTGATGAACAAATGACAAAAAGTAGAGATAGATCCAACAGAATAAGCACACAAATCTAACTTAAGAAATATCTAACACATAACACATGAATTTAGCACAAAGTCTCAATTTTGTATTAATAACTATTATGTTACAAAAAGGCTTACAAAGCCTTTTCTCTCCTCACTTCTATTTTTCATCTAAAAAATGTCCACCACCCGAATACTACAAGTATCCAAGTATTTATAGAAGGAGAAGGAGAAAGAAGGCAAAAAGGAGCCAACAACTATTTACAAAATATCTAAAAGTCAAATGTTGACTTTAGGGCAATTTGTGGATGACAACATCCATGGTGTAACATGGATGATGTCATCATTTGTGCCAACATTCTTTTAAATATTTTACAAAAATGGGATTTATCCCAGGAGGAAGGAGCCTATTCGTCATCATCCCTTGGCTGGAAAGGAGTGTCTCCGCTTCTAGTCGAGAGGAATGTGAAATTGAGCTCGATAATCCATGAATTTTCTTATCATCACTTGAAGTTGATCTGGAGCGGACCCTTGGTGTGATCCCCGATGACTTCGAAGTTTCCGTTCATCTTGGAGTTTTTCCAGGAGTTTGAAATATTCATTTCCTACCTCCATCGGGTATCCAACAAATTCACGGCAGCTTAAGGTTGTTGATAGATTCTTATCAAAAGGGCCTCTAATGCCAAACCTTACGACGTGATTTCCTCAAGATCCGAATAGTATCATCTACCTTCCTTAAGGTGTGCGATGCACCCCGAGTAACCCTACAGACATCCTTAAGATGATCTATTCTCCATTTGATGCATTGCATCCAGGGCTTCCTCCTTGATTTTGTCTATCTTTTCCAAGAAAAACTCCATTTGGTCAACCCGATAGTCTAGAGCAGTAAGGACTTTGTTGGGTATGCATGCGGGTGATCAAAATGCCGAATTTTACCAAGTCATCAATCGGAAGTCGAGCATCTTTTGGAATGTCTCGTGTTGCAACATGACATGGTCCAACTCTTTAGAGATAGGTCCTACTATGGCCTGGAGTTCCTTGTTAGCTTGATCTATATTTTGATAAAGCTCTGTGAACTTTTTAATCACTTCCTCACTATCTTTGAGGATCTGCTCTCTCCAGGCAGACACCACCATACCTTGCTCACCGATCTTGGCGTACTCATTTACCTTCTCCTAAATAAGAACTTCGGGAGGGTCAAAGTGATGATCATAGGAGGGCATTACCCATCTTTTGCGGGGCTTGGAGAAGATGCTTGTTTTGCTCTTTTAATACCCTCTTCTCTTCCTTTTCGCTTCTTAAATCTTTTGCAAAGGGCATCCACTTTGTAATAAGGCCTCTCCTTGTAGGATCTCTGATGATGTTCCCATTGTGACATGAGTCATTGTAAAATCTATAGGAGACAGATCTTCTTTCTTCTTTGTGAGATCAGGGTATGCGATCTCCATAACCTTTCACCTGAAGTGCTTTGAGAGAAGCGGGTTATAGATTTTTGCTTCTTAAGCCCTTTAGCCGGAATAATGGAGAATTCCATAGGTGCAATAGGGAATTTCCTCTTGTCTTTGGCTTAGGTGCTCAAAGATCCATTATGGACTTAAGGGAGTGGGACCAGGGGAAGAGGAGGGAACATGGGTGGAAGAAGGAGTAAGCTGTAGTGGACACGGGGAAATGTGTTGAGACACTTGGTGGTAGCATCGAGAGAGAAGCCAACACTCCAATGCTCACGGGGGTAGGAGTAACTGTAGGAGAGGAAACCATGGGGGTGGAAGGGATCTAAGAGATGAGGGAAGAAATGTTGGGGACAGATCCATGAGGGAAGAGAAGATGGAGGAAGAGGAAGGGGGAATGGTAGAAGATGGGGGAGAAGACACAACCAAAGGAGTGGTTGGTTGAGTGACATGAGGAGGGGAAGGAGGAGCGGGAGATGGGACGATGGGAACCTCACTAGTTGTAGTAGTGGCAACATCCTGAGTGGATGTGCCCATTGGAGCACTTACCGCTTCTTCTTCTCTCTGGGGAATACCAGTTTACTACCTGCTCTTTGGTGGCGGAAGGAGGGCTCTTAGGAATTTCCTCCTAAGCAGTGCTTGTCTCTCCCTCTTTATCTTTTCCTTTCCTTTAGGCAAGTGCTTCGGCTTGGTGGGTGCATTACCCAAGGGAGACATGGTAAAGTCTACTCCAAGGTAGATGAGACCATTTTTCTTGCACCAATGCTCAGTGTACTGTCAGAGTGCCTTTGACCCTTTCCTCAATAGTCTGAGGTGCCTTGTTTCTATCAATTTCAGCAAATGGCCAATTGTCCCCATCCATGTCTAGATAAACCTAATCAACTTCTTGATCAGTTGCTTGGAAACCCTTTGGGATGATGGCCACACCATATTGAATGATCTCTAGCCAGGCAGTGGGAGTGATCCTTTCGTCTGAGCTCGACTTCATGATATAGATTGATGTAGATATCTTTGATCTAAGGGATGTGAATTGGATCGAAGCTTTTCCCTTGGAAGTTAATCAAAATTCACCCTCAAGGTAATTTTGATAACATGCATCAAATTATTCAAACATTCCGGGATTTTCTCTAGATTGATTCAAGTGCCCAAAATCATGTTTGGGGACCCCCTCGAGCTTCTCTCTAACTCTCCCATCCAAGAAGAATTCCCAACAAGTTGAAAAGTGGAAAAATGTAAAAAATAAGGTCATAGGATCGTTTTGAAGCATTTCGGTCCAAGGGTACGGTCGCACTCGAGGTTCTCCGCACCAAGCTTGGGGCTCTAAATACAAAGAAAATTGGTTAAGTCGGACAATTTTGTCCTTTTCCTGGTGGGATAGCTTGGGACAAAAGTACGTGAGGGACACGTAAATCAAACGGCCAAAAGCAAGAAAAATCGTGATAAGTCTTTTGTTTCACTCGGAAAATTGGGACAATGGGACAAAAATACGTTTCGTGGGGTCCCTTTAGCGAATTTTCCGATTTTCTAAAAGATAGTCCATTTCGAGAAGTTTGGAGATATTTTTCGAAGGACAAGTAGGACAAAAGTACGCATGGGAAAATCATGAATCGCCAATTTTCCAAAGACAAGGGCAGTTAGAGATATATGTCCGGACAAAAGGGACAAAAGTATGCGAGGGACGTGTGGGGCGGGAAGGTGAAAGGCCGCACTTAGGGACAAGGAGGCCCGAATCGGATGATGTGGAAGAATGTGTCCGCAGAAGTCCACCAGAGGAGGGACAAAAGTAAGCTGAGCGCAGGGACGCGAAATTTGCCAAAACGGCCAAAGGCAAAGAAGAAAAGTCAATCGTTTGACCCGTGAAACTTCAAATGGCCATAACTTTTGACTTCGAGCTGATTTTCACAAAATTAGACTTTTGGATTTCTTATTTTTAACAAGGGTAGATATATTTAAATAAAAGAAACATATTCGGCTCCATCATTTAATGCTCATTCCCCACAAATGACGTAGAAAGGGCCGGAGGACCCAAAATAGTTGCTTCGATCAAAAGGCCATAACTTTTGCATTTCTCAATGAAATCACACAAAAATGGTACCATTAGAATCATGGCTCTGAGAGCTCCGATGCATAGTCAATAAAGAAATTCTAGATTTGATGAGGGATTGATCAAGGTTTTTTTAGAAAATGTGGCTGGGTTCATAATGAAGCCCGACAACAAATTTGGTGGTTTGGAGTGCAATTAAGAGGCATGGTCATCATTCTTTCTCAGGAAAACATACTGGGACGAAGCATATGGGAGCCTTTTTGAAAAGTAATATATAATCATTTTAATCCATTTAATGCCTCTTAAAAGTGGTTGAAGGACAGATTTCGGGATTTCATTTTCCCTTCTCTTTCTCTTCTCTTTTTTTCTATAAATTGGAGTGTTGGGCTCATTGTAAAGGGGGAAAATTTTCATAGCAAAGCTCATGGCAAAATTGCTTTATGAAGCTAATGTGTTGTAGGCCCTTGTTGTGGACTCCTTGCAGGTGGTGATCCGGCCCTTTTCTTGTAACACGATTGAACTGCTTTGTGCATATCAAAAGCAATAAAATATAAGTTTGTGGATGCATCTTCCCCGTCAGTGTTTTCTTGCATTCTTCTATGCCCTTCAACCTTGATTACAAGAATATTGTGTCTATTATTATGTTCATGAGAGATCCATTATCATTATGTATGTTTGAAATATTGTTTGAATGCGCCAAAGATTATGAGAACATTCATCACCTCTTCTAGTGTGCACTTTGCTCCTATATTTCACGCATTTGAAGACTACTTTTACACCCTCCTTTTTAATGTATCATGCTTTAGTGTAGGCTTTCATTTTATGCATTCTCTCTCTCTCTGGGTCCCTTAGAAATTGAGATTAGAATAGTTAGTTTCCCTCATATTAGATTAGATTGTTGGGCAGTTTAGGAGCGAGACTTCAACTTTCTCCTTGAAGTCTATCTCAAGTATTAAGTCCTCTTGGAGATAGTACCCATGTTATCCAATCACACTGCGGAGTTCAATGTATATTGACTTGTGATAAACCATGAAGGGTGCTATGATTCGGTGATATTATTTCCTTGATTTCGGCAATCACAAGGATCAAAGGTATGGCCTTGCTTGTTTTATGCTTTAAGTTGAGAAATTCAAGCTCATGACAAACATCTCCGCCAGCTTTTTTGGGTGCATCACCATCTTTAGTTAGTTTCCACCTGTTGCGGGGAAAGGAGTTCCACCCCTTCCTTTTTAAACACTTCTCATGGTATGTGATGAGCTCTAAAACTCCAATAGGATCAGCTTGGGTCCCGCATATCTCGGCAGGAGTTTGGTGGGCTCTCCCAAGATGTTAGCGGCTTTGAGATAGGTGAAAATGGGGAATTTCGTGAATAACGCTCCCCACTTCTCTCGGATGCGGATACCACACTTTTGTCGATCATCCGATCGTGAGTCATATTAGGCCTCAAGAGGTAGATGACGCCATAGAAGAAGGCATCATTGATTTTGTTGAATTGGGCTATGCTATTTTCCAGTCTTAACTCTAGATAGTACTCATATATTCTGACCTGGGGCCATACCCTGCATCGATTCAATGTTGGGTAGTCCCTCTCTGAGGCAGCAACATATACCACATAGGAGTTCATATAGAACCTCCCAGTTGTTGAAAGTTGTTGAAGCTACTTTCGAGATTGTGTTGCGATAATATCTCCTACTCAAACATTGATTAGAAACATTTTTACTCATGGTTTCTAAATACTTGAGCATCCACTTGTGAAAGTAATGGACATCAGGAAGCCCAAACACCATGCTTAGAAGAAAGATGGTGTCACTTCTTCCTCTAAAATTCATTACATGAATGACTTGTGGCCACCTGCTTACCACCTTCTTGTTTTTGAGGTACACCTCATTCATCAACTGCATGCATTTGTCTTCATTTTCATTCCATGTCTTCATGCAGTCCTCTTGGCTTACTGCTACAAAATGTCAGTGGTGAGGGATACCCAACATGATCTCAAAATGTTGGGTAGTGAGGTTGATTATTACCTCGCCCTTCTCATTTTTGACACATCTTGTGTCCTTATTGTAACAACGGCCCACCAACATCATGAACTCGTTGTTGATTGCGCTTCGGGATCCCTGCAGCAAAGTGTAGACCACTACCAACCAATTTATCCATCCATGGGCTTCCTGTGACCTTCTTGGTTCTGGCCCAGAAGTCCTCCATGTCAATGTGCCCGAGTTTTGAATCTCTGATATCTAGGTCACACTCTGTAAGGGATTCAGGCATCCTAACCCTTTGGTATTTATATTTCATTTCTTCTTCTATTAGCCTAGCTTTACCCTTGGACTTAGTTGGCTTCTTACTTGATGAAGACATGTGTGGATTTGAGTTCAGCTGTTGATCTGCAAGAAGAATCAGGGAAGTCCATCGTAGAAGAGCCATGTTAGCTATTAAGTCGTCCATCAAAGCTTACAAAATGAAAAGTTATCAATTTACAAGCCTCTGGGTGCAAGGCGCAGCTTTCACCGCAGTGTAGGGGTCTCGAGAAAAGCAAGGCGCACTTTGGGAAAATGTTGCATGGGAGAAAACAATGCCAAAGGGACGCGGGGTGTAGAAAAGACTACACACAACATTCTGGATGTTGATGTCAATGGATGTGTGCTTGTGCCATATGTGAGTGTTAACTGGTGCAAATTTATTTGGTGTAGCAGGTCTCAGGGTGCACCATTGGCATAGATGTGGTAAGTGTAACATCAAAGTGAAGTGTGCCAAGAGATAAGAATCAAGTGTCATGAGAAATGTCTCTGCAAATGGATTCAAATTTTGTTGTTACTTTATATTTGCGCTTGTGCTTAGGATTGGGTTTTTACAAGGCGCGAGAAGGATTATCTTTACCATGTAGTGACAAAGTGCGCCTATGGCGTATTGTGTTTGGTGTAAGAATGAAGAAACTTGGACTAAGAGGTAATACTGCATTGTTTTGCAAAACTTTTATGATTTTTACTCTTTTCTTTACAGTGCTTGATGGCAAAGGGGGAAAAAGGTAGCACATCGGGGACGGAGGAAAAATGGGTTTGAGTAGTTTGTGGCGTAATCATCCAATTTGTAGATCTGGAAGGAGGATGGAGAATGGGTTGGGATTGCATAATCTTCTTAGGTTCATTATTTATTAACAATCCTAACCACCTAAACCAACATAGAAACCACAAAAAATCCACAAGAAGGTAAGGACCACTTACCAGAATTTATAATGATAAAGGAGATGATGTGGGATCCACAAACGTGACAAATGGCAACACGCAGGGTGATAGGAATATTGACAAGTATAGAGAAATAACCTTTTTCACATTTTTTGAATCATGAAAATGACAGTCGAGCGCACCTATATATAGAAAAAGGTGTAATAAATGCACCACCAACTTTTTCTATGGCGCACTTAGGGAGATGTTGACACGAAGATATTTACACCATAGGCATAGCTTTGGAAGTGTCGACACTACGTTTTCAGCGCCTTGGCGCACCATTGAGGGCACAACATTTGAAATGTTGACAGCTAGTGCATGCGCCTTGGCGCACCCTTAATGTAGGTGCAACATCTAAAGGCACAACATTTGAAGGCACAACATTTGAAGGTGTAACATTTGAAGGCACAACATTTGAAGGTGAAAAATTTGAAGTGTTGACACTCTTCGGATGCGCCAAAGGAATAAAGGGCGCAGTTTTGCTTGATGTTTCATGAATGAAAACTGCACCCAACCCAAAAATGTTAAAAAAAACCAAGTTCTAAAAAATAGATTTTCCAGAAAGGGATTTCATGCCATTTCGAACGCTAAGAGACCTCAATGGGGAACCAAAATGGAAATTTTGGTATGGTTACCCACAAAATTACCCTTGTCAATTTTACGGGATAACACACCTGCATAGTGCCCACCTGCAATACCACCATGATCCTCTTCCATGATGTCCAGTGTGCTCATGCTCTAGCACACACCGGTGTAATACTTCATCTCACCTAACTTGTTAGGTCACCACTAATCAACATAAAAGGTGTCACACGAATTGACGTTGTTTCTTCTCTTCATTTCATTCCTTCCGACACCATACATGTACATAAAAATATAGCAATATACTCCAATTATGAAGGCGTGCATTGTAGAATTTGTATAACTATGCATCCAAAATTGTATGTTCAATTGTCTGCGCATCCTCCCAATCAATTCTTGATAAATGGTCTCGGGCCGAAATTAATTTTACTTACGTTTTACCACAATCGTAAAATAAAATACTTGGAATAAGAGCACCCATTGACATATGCGCCCCTGTAAAATGGGCTTGTTTACCAATTATTTCAATGCCATGTGATCAATGTAAAATACAAATGGTGTTGCTAGAAGGTATTGTCTAAATTTATGCAGTGCATAGATCATTGACAAGGCTTCGCACTCGGTGAGTTGTATAATTATGCTCTGCCGAGTCAACTTTTAACTAGCAAAATAGATAGGATGATCTATAATACCTTCTCCAGGTTGAGCTAACACCACACCAATGGTTGTGCCAGAGGCATCCACATGTACATGAAATAATTGGTCCCATGAGGAAAACACAAAATAAGCGTTGTAGTAAGTCTCTACTTCAATGTCTCAAATGTGCATTGTTACAGTTCTCCCCTAATAAAATGTCTCTTTTCCTTTTAGTAACTCTTCCAAGGGTGCAACAACCTTAGGATATCCTTTGATAAATTTTCTATTATACACAATGTGACCGAAGAATCTGCGCACCTCACTCGACCGTGGTAGGCTCTTCTAAGCCTACAATAAGCTACGCAACCTTAACTAGATCTACTAACAAACCTTCCTTGCAAATGATGTGCACTAACAGTGCCAAAGGTGTAGCAAACACACACTTCTTGATATTCAAATATATTCTCAACTATTTACATCTTTCAAACATTAAGCACAAATTGTCACAATGATCCTTAACCGGTCCATACACTCAGTCCAATCATCTAAGTAAAATTGCAATAAAATGTGAATAAAATCTTGGAATGCTTGAACAACTATTTAGAAAATACAAAGCAGTGAAGTTTTTATGACAAAAGGGCATCACAATATATGCAAAAAATTCCCATTTAGTGGTGAAAGTTGTTTTTTTCTTGATCCTTTTACGCAATCTGGACTGATGATACCCAAAGAATCTATCAGTAAAGAGTAGATTTCACTCCCTGCAATGCCTTCTAATATCTCCTTTGTGAAAGGTGTAGGAAAGGGATCGATCACACATGCAAAGCATTCAGTTCTATGTAATCCACACAAATCCTAATTAGACCATCTTTCTTTATAATGATAACCATGGGGCTAACCCACTCTGATTCTTCTAGGGGCTTGATGATGCCAGACTTTAACATCTTGTCAATTTCTTCTTTAACTTTTATGTGCAAGTTAGGGTTCATCTTGTAGGATCTCTTAATGACCAAAGCGCACCTTCCTTAAGATTGATCTTCATTTTCCTAATTATTCATGCTCTCCTTTCAATTCATGGCAGCCCCTAGGAAATAAGTCCCAAAATCATGGAGCAACTCCACTATCTTTGCCACTTCATACTTAGACCAATAATCTCCAATTATTGCCTCTTTAGGTTCAACATTCATACCAATATTCACTTTCTTTGTCCTCATACGTTCACGATAGGCACATGTGTTTTTATTCACACTATCCAAGACATCATATGTACCTGTTGAATGATCTATATCTATATTTTCTACTTCTTCATCATCCACTATGTAGACCATATTTCCTTTTTCTTTCTCAAAGCAAGCATGCTTAAGTAGCATGGCATCCGTATCGTGCTTCATCAAAGTGTGCTCCAGTCGTTCTCATCAAATAAATCCTAAATGAGTTCTTCTACCTATGCACTATCTCCCATATTTAAATGCTTTATAACCCTTAATGCCTCTTCTATTGAGGTTTAGTAGAGAAAGTAGTCAAAAGTCCTGGACCATACCTACAATCAAATCAAGCAAATTTCCAGCTTTATATAGCTCCGCATATACATACCAAGCGCATGCGCAACCTTATAAAGTGGAATAAATTTTTAGTACCCATATCGAAGGTGGTAAAGGTTCTTGCCCTCTATCCAGAGCCTCTAATACTCTCGAACGTGGTGCTAAAAAGGTTGATTACCTTGATAATTGCATACTCGAGTAGGTGCATTACTCATGGAAAACCGAGTTATAAGAGCAATCCTAACTTCATTCCATCCTACAAGATTATCCCTATGAACCACCCACCAGGCGCTGCTATCCCACATAGGGTATATACTAATATATTTCTTCTTTCAAATTGGTTTATCTAGTGTTCTTCCATAGCACGCAGGGAAATATGCGTTAACATCCCGCATGCCCAGCTTAGCCCCGCGTGCTTTGTTTTCCCTATTTTCCCTCTTTTCTTGGCTTTTTGGTCTTGATGTGAAAAACCGCCGCCACTTAAGAAGCGGCGGTCTCGTGACCGCCGCCCAAGGCAGGCGGCGGTCTGTGCCGCCACTGAGCGGGCGGCGGTCTGTGCTGCGTTTTCGAGCGCTCTTTTGGCGACCCGCGTGAAATATCACGACTCACCAGCTTTTCTTGCCGACTTGAGCATGCATTAATGTTTTTGGTCCCTGGAATAGTGTTTTTCTTTTGTTTAATGTTTAGGAGTTCAGTTTGGATTTGATTTTTGGATGTTTGGATTCCTATAAATGCATGGTTTGTGCACATGCAAATGGCCTCTCAGTTTTGCTCTGAATTTTGCTCCAAAGTTTGCTTTTGAATTTCTTGTTACAGCAGTTTTAGTTTTCCTTTGCTTAAGGTTCTTAGTTTTCTCATTGAGTGCTTTGGTTAGTATTGTGTTGCAGCTGGTAAGCCACATATCCAACTTGTGCAAGTGCAGACATTATTTGGGCCACCATTTTCACTCCAACTTTCATGTTTTCAGTCTTTGTCCCTTTAGTTTGCTTAGAATTGGTAGCATAGTTTGTTGCAGGTTTGTTTTAGCTTTGTGTTGCTGTTGGTAAGCCACAGATCCAACTTGTGCAAACAGTATTATTGTTTTGGAGTAGAATAGTCTAGGCAGCCATTAAAGTTGCGGGTTTTGCTCTTCATACGAGACTAGTTTCGGTTACGGACGCTTTTGTTGCATGATTCGCGGTGAGACCCCTAGGAATTGCATAGGCCAAGCTCTGTACTCTTGCGCTATCCCTCTCCTATCCGCATTCTATTACATGCATTACAGAAGAAGGTGTCCATTGATCCAAATATCTATTCTGTTGATGCAAGCATTCCACGCTTTTACGGATTCACGTGAGCACAAAGAGCGAAGAGATCATGCGGGGGACAAGAACACACACACCATCGGATTCGCCCTTTGTTACTGCGAAATCCGGGTTCCATCTTTCAAAGTTTTAGTTAGAACTTATCAAATAAAGTAGTTAATCACTTTATTTCAGTTATTTCCATTCTCGATATTGCGGGGAGGTTGTGGGGATTGATAGTTTCTGAGAAACTATGATTCATTCCTCACTTCTGAGGTAGGATCGAGAATCTTGCGAATAGATTAGTTATTTCGTTGTTTAGAATAGATATACAAAATTGCACAGACAAATAGCTACATCGGCTATTTTGTTTGTTTTACGTTGTTAGTTTAGTTGTCGATTCTAAATATTTTAAATAGCTTTACTTTCTTATAAATTGCGAGAAAATACAAAAAGAAATTATATATGCTTAGAAGTGCACTTAGATTTTACTTTATTATAGTTTGTTTCATTCTTGCTTTTGCATGACAATTACGGGACCTAGGGAGCCCGGGAATACATTTTCGAGCCAATTGTGCCCGACCCAATACCGTAGTGCGATAAGCGATATTGACCAAAACCTTAGGATACAAGTCTTCCAAACAACAACGGACTTCCAGCGAGATCGGGGCACGGTTGAGAGGGTTAAACATCGAAGACGACCAAGCACATATCTGTTTTGGTCAAATCAGCCAAACTACTGATTACCTAGAAAATACCACCATGATATAGAAGGGCTCGAAAGAGAACAAACATTCGGGTGTGATCCTTTAGTTCCACAGCCAGACGCTGGAGACACCCTAGTAGATATAGATACCAGCTTAAGAATCCAAGTTGCGATAACACCTGTAAGGTATTCTGAGAAGATCGCACAATGTTGTTGTTCTAAACATAGAAGCTGAAAAAAGCTTACGACTCTTTGGATCTAGGGATCAGAACTTGATCTCCCGTATGACCATAACGGGACCGCAACAACCCAGAGTCTATGGTTGTGATCCACAGATCCCACAGCCTAACGAGTCCATAAGAGAATTAGACATAGACACTGGCCTACGTAAATTAGTATTTGATCTACTCGATTCCACCTCTCATCATTCAACGCATTATCCCTACTAGACACAATATACCTAACCAACGAAACTAGAGAATTTTGGACTAGGCGAGAGAATCGTCCATAGAGTTGACTATATCCACCATATGACCCTATCGGGAGAAATACACGAAACCATCCGGGTCATTTTCCACGCATCCCACACCCATAGATCGAATCACGCCGAGCTCGATATTGATTGGAGCCTTGAGCGTCATCCTCGCTGATCGATCTATCACACCGATCCAAGTTAGAAGGGCCTTCTTTGCCTTAGATTCGCAAATACCATTAGTGCGTGTCGAAGACATTAGATTTTGCCTAACTAGTTTGCTGCATATTCTACCCCCACCGGTTGTCTCGGCACGACCTCGGGAGGTCGGAGTGCATGCGAAGAAGTTACTTGTTGATTCTCAAGCTCACTGTCACTTTTCCAGAGCGTACAAAATTGGTGAACCCGACGTGAAACAAACAATTCTTTCACCTTCTCTTTGAGAAGTTTCATCTTCTCCAAATCACCTTCGCTCTCCTTCCCATTGTGCGGGTATTCATATACCCCAGAATATGTCGGGATTCGATGCATACGGCGAGACCCCTCTTGGGTCTTGAGGCATACTACGCCCAGCGAGAATAGCGGTCATCACCCTCACTCTCGAATGTGGGCGACAACTATTCAACTAATCGATTGTCAACACAAACACCAAGGACTAGATATAACTCGTCCTTCCAAACAGAGGGTTGGAGCAACTTGCTCAAACACAAACAGAGCCTTCAGGCTCGAACAATATGACATTAACTGGAGAGTCTGCTTCATCTCCTCAGGTATTACTCAGACCGCCTATTAGTAGACAGTCAGATCCATACTCAGTTCTAGATGACGAGTACTCAATACATTATCCTAGGAGTGAACAACGCTCTCAAGGCATGTACCCACCTGTAGGAACTTTGCAGATACAGCCCGAGTTCTCTCCTCAAGAAAATTCCCCTATGCCATCACGTATGGAAAATACTCTCAGAGAAACTTGGCAAGATAGTGATCGAGTTCATGCGAGGATATCACATGCCTCCTGAACACCATGTTATACAACAAACGCCACGAGGCACGATATCGTGGCTTCACTGAGCAGAAGTCATTTCAACTCTAATAGAAAGGTTAGAGGATTAGAACTTGCCCAAGCAAGTCAAAATTCGAGAATCATACAAGCGGGGAGTTCGATCCTCCGCACCATCCTAGCCAAGTAGATCTCCTCACGGGAGTAGGCACGTTAGGTATGACTCCTCAATATTCACAACAAGTGCCAACTAGACCCACTATCGCTAGCTTTCCTCTGGTCCGATCTGAAGCAATCCATTCTGGATAGTACACCTTCGTACTTAAACATGTACTCCAAATCACCACAAGGAGATATGTACTCATCCCCCGGCATGCTTGCTCCAACGCAGGGACCTCCTTATGCCCCTGCCAACGCGTATGTTATGCCATATCAACAACCCGTTCCCACCACCTCCTCAGCGAGGCACCATCAATGGTTGAGGCGTATGCGATAGGGACTTATTCGAGAATATTTAAAGGAGCCCTTAGATTTCGCCATACGAAGCGTTATGCTTCAAGGCCTCTTCCCGATTTGCCCAAATACAAAGGAGAAGGAGATCCGAATGCGCATATCAAAGCTTACGCTTCAGCCATTCGAGAATTACTCCCTTGGGATGGGGTTGTTGCTAAAATATTCCCAAAACCTTGGAAGGCATTGCCTCGATTGGTATTACGAGAATACAGAAGCTTCCATACATTCATTCAAACAACTCGTATGCGAGTTCATCAAAGCCTTCGACATGAACAAACTACTAAGGACGAGAATCGGGGAGTTCTTGCACATCAAGCAAGAACATAGCAGAGTCTGTCGCCCATTTCATCCAAAGGTGGCGCACGAGTCCTTTATTCCTCGGCAAGCGCTCCAAACATGGATCGAGATGGAGCTATGCGATTTATTCCTTCATTCTCTTAGCGAGAGAAGTGAAGGAAGAAGTCAGTTCCCACTAAGGACTTATGACGAGGTACTTGAGAGCGCTCTGCGAATTGATCAAGCGGCGATAGATAGTGCGTAAGGCGTATGGAGCAAGCGGGAGGTTAATCACCTCTACTCAAAATACTACAACCACCACAAGCGTCAATCAAGGACCCAAAATCCTTAACAAAAATCGTGGGGTAACAACAGATGGGGTAACTGACCAGCCCAAGAGGGTAAATGTCGTTAATACTCCGTCACAAACAAACAACCAAAGAAACAACAATTTTACCCCGACGATCAATACGGTGGATTTTAATAATCCACAACAACAACAACGGCGAAATCCCATACAAGGACCAAGCCAAAACTCCTTTGGTTATCAAAACCAAAGTCAAAACCAGAAACAACAATTCCAAAACTTTAGTCCTAATAGGCAACAGTTTGATCGGAATTTTAGGCCACAATACACACCAAACCAACAAAACGGGAATTACAACCCCAATTCTTATTGTGGTTTCCATAAAATTCAAGGGCATGACACTAGAACGTGTCGTGATTACAACAAATTCATGCAACGCTTGCCAAATGAGCAAAAACAATTCTTTATGGATATGTTCTTAGCAGATCCTCGTCACTGATGGCAAATACCTTCGCAGGGGCAGTTTCCCCTCAGAATGCCCCTCTCAAGATCTTTAATGATCCACTCCCAAATCATGATAACGATAGGTTGAAACCAGCTGGAACAAACAAAGGTGCAATAACAGGAAACAACGATCACGAGGCCTCAACCTCGCTAAATCCGTTAGTCGCGCCACAACTAGGAAGTCAACCACGACCTAAGGTAGTTGGATTAGTAGAGTTAGACTCCGAATTACCCGTTGAAGCAATTACGAGAACACGAGAGTATTTCTCTCAACCAAGTCCAAGCCACCTGCCGGAAACAGATAACATCCAGCAAACCGTAGCAAAACCTATGGGTGCTTACGATCTAATTAATGATCTAACAAAAACCTTCTCGCATATTTCATTCCTTGATTTACTAAAGAATTCCCCTGCTCACAGGGCTGCTCTTTTAGAGGCGTTAGGTTTGGGTCATTTAGTTAGTATCACTCCACCACCGGAAGCGCAAGTAAATCATATAGACTTTGATGTTTATCCACCGGGACAGGCGGATAGGGATGTTGAATTCATATTCGAAATAAGTAAAATGCCTACGAATCTTTGAGATCGCACGCCGAGGCGATCCAGCCCTACACTTGCAAGTACAAGTTTATAATAACTATGTAAAACGGGCAATGGTTGATGACGGGGCTGCAGTTAACATAGTCCCTTTCTCTTTTCTCCAAAAATTGGGATATGGAGAAACAAACTGTTCTACTACACGAAATACCTTGAGAGGCTACGATAGCCTTAAAGCCACATCGATAGGAACTATAATACTACCGGTCACCTTAGGACCTAAAACAATCCTGACTGAGTTTTATATTATAGATCGGGAAACTAACTATAATATGATCCTCGGCCGACCATGGATACATCGAATGAAGGCAATCCCTTCCACGCTATTTCAAGAAGTAAGATTCTTACATCTGGGAAAGGTATTTGTAGCCAAAGGTGATCCAAAGCCGTTTGACGTACACCTAGCTGATTTAAAGAAAAGACCAGGTATACACTCAGAATTCGAACTTCCAACAAACCAACTTAACAAACCCTCTGACCCAAAGCCAGAGGAAAAGTTGATACCTACGACGGATCTTGAAACTACCAACATAGCCAAAACAATTCCAACCCCTAAAGGTAAAACTAAAGAAATAGTATCATTAGGGACTACTGCGAAGATCGTTGAGTTGATAGAACAAGATTCACCAATGTTCTTACCATTCGATTCAGTAGGTATCGGATTTTCCCTAGGTGTTGGTTCCTTGCCAGCAGAAGATCTCTGTATGGTAGAAGTAGAGTGTGCAAACACAGCAGATACACCTACATCCATACTCCCGGCTAAGTATTGGACTCTCCATTTCGATGGAGCTAAATGCCGTTATGGAGCGGGGGCAGGTATAATTCTTACCTCGCCCGAAGAGAAGGTCCTCCCATTCTCTTTTAAATTAAACTTTGAATGCACAAACAACAGCGCTGAGTACGAAGCCCTCCTCCTTGGCCTTACCTTAGCCAAAAGAATTGGTATTGATAATATCAGAGTTTTAGGAGACTCGCAGTTAGTGGCAAACCAAGTTTCAGAGGTATATGAAACTAAAGCCGAACACTTGCAACTTTACAAAAACGCTGTATTAGATTTAAGCAAGGCGTTCAACTTCATATCCATTGAAGCAATCCCGCGAGAAAAAAATCTTCTCGCCGATTCAATAGCAACCTCAGCATCACGTTTTACTCCAAACAATGAGCTAGAAGATACTCATTTCACGGTATCCATTCGTAACGAACCATTAATAAAAACAATGATGGATCCTCTTTCAAACGGAAGTAAATCTACCGTCCTAGACCATGTTGGAAATGATGCGGCTACTTTGGATTACTTAAATGCCTTTGCAGCACTACATCTCTCCTATCACACGCTAGATTTATCTCTGATCCCGCATTCATCTTCCTACTTCGGAAATCCTGTAATGAATCTTCCCTCACAAAAAGAACCTAATATATACGTGGTGGAAAACGGGGATGATATAGATCTACCTCCGGCACCACCTGAGTTCGAAGAGGGTAATGCCTCTTTAATTGAAGAAACAATCGATGTCAATATCGGAACGGAAGATGAACCAAGAATTTTAAAGTTAGGTTCTTCGTTAACCCCAGAGGAAGTGGAAATACATACTCAGGTTCTCAAAGAACATCAAAAGGCATTTGCATTTAATTACAAAGAGATGACAGGAGTCGCACCCCACATTGCGGTACACAACCTCGTCACTAGATCGGATCTGAAAGCCAATTAAACAAAAATCAAGACCCATGAAGCCCAAAGTAGCCCTCATGGTAAAAGAGGAGGTAATAAAACTCCTTCAGGTAGGATTCATCAAGCCAGTTGACTACTCCCAATGGGTATCCAACATCGTTCCCGTTCTCAAGAAAAATGGAAAGATACGCATCTGCATAGATTTCCGAGACATCAACAAAGCATGTCCTAAGGACGACTTCCCATTACCATCCATGGATGAAGACGCTTACAGAGAAGCACGTCTTTCTCAATTAGAAAGCCTGGATGAAGCTAGGTTAGATGCTGAACAACGACATAGAGTCTATGCCGACCGGATGTGCCGGCAGTACAACAAGAAGGTCTATGAACGTGACATATACGAAGGTGACCTAGTTCTAAGGTTAGACAGCCGGATCGACAAGAAGACCGGCGAAGGAAGGAAATTCCGGCCCAAATGGTTGGGCCCATACCGAGTCATGAAGGACTACGGAAATGGTGCATACCTCTTATGCACGCTAGAAGGTGAGGAGTTTGGCGAAACAGTCAATTCTCTCCACCTCAAGCGTTTCTACGCGTAAGCAGCTAACGCTACCTATATAACTATCTACATCGCATTTTCATATAAATTAGGATCATTTTGTCCACTTGTTCTTACACAAATTGTGATCAGGGAATCTATTCTCAAAGCAACTTATTTCAAACTCGTGATGTTTCTGGCATAAAGTTCTTTAATCATACTTCTCCGTCTTGATATCATCAATCAACTCAGAATCTTTTATCAAACAAAATCAGACATGACGAAGTCCTAATGGTAACCATACCAAGATCTGCAAGTTTGTTCTCACTTTGATTTCTTCTTAGGATAGGTGTCTTGCCTATGGTCTGTTCTAGAAGCTTCATGGTGTCACATCTATCCCATATACACATCTCTTTGGAAATAAGCATATACTGACATTTTACTCAAATAGACAAGTCAAGAAGTGATTAAACAGAAAATTTTATTTTACACATTTCCTTGCCCCACCAACCTTCGGTGATGAGCTTGCGTCTCTTACTAGTGACGTAGGGTTGGGAAAGGATGGAAATGCCCTTACTACTTTATGCCTTGCCCACGGTGATAAACCCATGTTTCTTACAGGTAGCATGGGGCAAAGTGTAGGGGGTCCTCTAAACAAAGTAAATGTTAAAAGGTCATAAACAATCAATTCAAACTTTGAGTCAATAACGAATGAATCAGATGTTCAAAAATTCCAAGAGAGTTAAAAATCCTAAAAACCCAGATTTTGTCTACTATGTGGCCATCTACGGGTCTAAGTCTGGATAAACCACAAAGCAAGTTGCATCCAAAACTATGAAGTCATTCAGGTAGAATAAACTTGTAGTTTTCATTTGGTTCCACCAAAGCTTCATCTGTCTTTCATCACTATCACTTCACCATATTCCATAACTTGCGCCCTTCTTGGCTCTTGGTGATGAGCCCTCGCATCTTACTAGTTGCGTGGAGTTAGGAGTGGGGCAAGTTAATCTATTCATCATACTGATTATTTTCATCACTTTGCCAAAACAAATCATGAGGTATCCAAATTGCTCACAGAAACTAAGATTTAAGATCACAATATATCTACAAAATCATGTATCAGCATCATGAAACACAAAAAGAAAGCAAACATTTGCATCATCAGTTTTCCATTGCATACATTCTAGAAAGCATATAATACATACATCATAGTATACACGAAGCAGTTGGAAATAAAGAAAGTAGAATACAAATGACAAGTTTTGATCCAAAACCGACGCATATATATAAATAATCAAAGTTTATATCTGATGCCATCATGCACTAGGCATGGTCAAAACGCACTCAAAGAGCCCGTAATACACAAAAGAATCTAAATACAAATACGAGAAAGCCAAGTGGCCTCTCGGCCCCTGCGCGATCCCGGAAGGTGCGCGCCCTCGCTAGGACTCACGGCTCTGGCCCGCGCTCGAATGGACGGAGGCTCGGGGTCCCTAGGGGCGATCGTAGTCTCGCCATGAGAGCGGCTCCTCATAAGGCGCTCGGCTGTCCTATAGCACTTTGCCCCCGACTCTGTACGGAGAGTTGACACCATCTTGGCCACATGCCAAGCGGGAGCGAAAGGCGTCGGTGTGCTGCCAGGCTGCTTGAGGGCTCTCCGGCATCCACGAGATAACTCCGCTTGCGGGTCTTATCCATAGGGATCATCAGAGAATCGACGCAAACCCTACGGATTAGATCCCGCCACTCATCAACAGTCTCTGCAAAGCAAAGAAAGAAAAATGAATTAGGAACTAGGCAAGAGGTTAAAGTGTACACAATACAAATATAAGGAGAGTTAACATTCAAAGACAAATCCTAAAACAAACAAGCATTGAAAGGAGGAGAGGATAACTTACTCGGATCACCAGGCCTCCAAGATGGGTCGCGGGGCCGGGACCAGCTGCGATGCACGCTGCCGGGCGAGGGCTGCTCTGTGGTTGGGGCAACATGGCGCCCCGCAATGCGGACTCATCATCTCCACCATGGCCTCGGGAGAGTGGCTCCTCAGAAGCCACGGTCTCTCTCTCTGCACTCTCCTCCTCCCTCTCTGCCCGCAGAATGTCCTGAGTATCATGCCACTCAGGATCGCTCTCGTCCGTCTGCTCCTCTGACCCTCCCTCTGTGTGCTCCTCAGAATCGGAGTCAATATCTATGGGGTCGTCAACTTGCTATGAGCGGGACTGCGTCTGAAGTAATGGTGCACAGGCGCACTCGGCTCTCCCTCGGCCCGAACTATCCCCAGGCTGTAATAGGAATGCCGGGGTAACCAACCTTTGTCCCGACCACGGCCTCTGGCCCCCTCAAGCCTCTCGGGTGATCTATAAGGTGCTTCTTTGGAGGAAGCATAGCCGCGTATGGGAGGCCAAACTGCTGAGGAACCCTGCTGAAGGGATGTACCTCTACCCGTCCCACACGATCGATAAGCTGCCCTGTGATGGAGCAGGAGACCAATGTCGTGGTCTCCTCTCCCCATATACCGGCCATAAGGCTGAGTGCGGTGTAGCCTCCATGTCTGCTGTGTGGTAAGGGTGGCTCTTGGGCTGGTGAGGTGCTCGAGCAGCGACATATCGACCATCGGGCTGCCCTCACCGCCCGGGATCTGCCACCTCACGCCTCTGCCATACGGAATGAAGCGCTCATACACCCACTCATGACTAGAGTGGGGTGGCTCAGGCTGTCCTGTGATCGGACCACCCTGTATAAGTCATGGTAGGTGGTCCCCAAAATATCCGCGCCCCAGGCGTATTTCCGGCCATGTCCCTCTATCTGTGCAATGATGGGGCCCCAACAGTATAATAAGGTGTCCCCTCCCTTGTCCCCGATGAGTCTCGAGGCAAGGATCCCCATAATAGCCTGTCGAAAGATAGGGATGGGCAAAGAAGGAATGGATCTGACTCGCACTCCCTTCTTCGGCCCCGTAGAAATAGGTTGCATCTCCCATATAACCATTGCCCAGGCTATCTCATGCCTGGAACCAGTTTGTCTCTAGTGTGAGTCTCCTCCCGATGATCGGGACCCCCAGAATGCGGTAAACATCCTCCAAAGTGATGGTCCACTCACCACGGACCCCTGGCAGTCGGAAGGTGTTCCGATCTGCATCCCAATATGAAAATAGGTCACAAAGAATGTGACTGGATGGAGCAACGTGGGGCACACGCGATATACGCAATATGCGGCCCTCTGCAATGTGTCCTCCTCATCTGCTTTGAGAGGAGGGCATCAATACCGGGCAGCCAGTCACACTCTCTCTCCCGGCTCCATCTAATGTACTCCTCTTTTGCCTGCATACACCCAAAAACACACAAGGAAGAGTAAGTTAGTATCTAAACAATATCAAGAGAAGCATAAAAACACGTACAAATGCTAAAAATACAAGTACAAGCTTTCAAAATAGGTTCTTTTGCATTCTGTTCAGAACCGCCGCCCTGAGCAGGGGGGCGGTTTTGTAACCGCCGCCTTAAAGGCGGCGGTCTCGTGACCGCCGCCCATGCGGGGGCGGCGGTCGTGTAACCCCGCCACCACTGTCAGGGCGGCGGTCGCGGTCCGAAAACCCGCGCGGGTTTTAGGCTTAAAAAGCCCAAAAAATGCAAAAAATGACTATTTTAATCAAAAATGGGGCCTACCCAGTAGGCGCCCCCCCTAGATGGACCCTTTAAACCAAACATTTTCGAAAATAACCCCCCCATTGCAAAGAATTTAACATTTCAAATCAGAAGGGGGAAAAACACAAAATTGAAGAAAACCAACCTGTGATCTCGCGGGGTGGCGTTCCGCACGTGGAGGCATGATCTCTATCTCACTGCGGACGTTTTGACTCTACTCGTGTGAGAAACCGTCACCGTGGGTCCCAGAGCTCAAAATCAACCAAATCGACTCGCGCAAATGAATAGGAAAATGGGCCCACTTTCATATATATAACGCCCCGATTCGTTTTAAAATATCTTTTTCACAGGTTCGGAGCGCCGACGGAGGTAAGTTTCTATCCTCGCACAAATGGTACGTCCTCTTTCTCTATTATTTTAACGTTTATTTTCCAAATTATTGTATCTATCTGCATTTGAGTTCTCTTTTCATTTCGCAGGTAGCGGGAATTTTGGACGGCGTCATTTCAACACACGGGCGTGTAAGGTATAACTTCTAACTTCCCATTTCGGGACGGCCATACTCGGACCCACCGTTTTACGCCTCTTCATGGCTAAAACGCTTCTCCGAGGGGGCAATATGTACGTACCCAAAATTGTAAGGTCTTGTCTTCTTTGCGGAGCGATGTAATAAGTGCCCCATGATGATCTGAGTCTCTTGCAAGGTGTTCGGGATCCAGAAAAGCTTTACGGATATGCGTTAACATCCCGCATGCCCCGCTTAGCCCCCGCGTGCTTTGTTTTCCCTATTTTTCCCTCTTTTCTTGGCTTTTTGGTCTTCAGTGACGAAACCGCCGCCCTGAAGGGCGGCGGTCTCGTGACCGCCGCCCTGAGCAGGCGGCGGTCTGTAACCCCCCCCCTGAGCAGGGCGGCGGTCCTGTGCGCGTTTTCCAGAACGCTCTTTTGACGCGACCCGCGTGAAATATCACGACTCACCAGCTTTTCTTGCCGACTTGAGCATGCATTAATGTTTTTGGTCCCCTGGAATAGTGTTTTTCTTTTGTTTAATGTTTAAGAGTTCAGTTTGGATTTGATTTTGGATGTTTGGATTCCTATAAATGCATGGTTTGTGCACATGCAAATGGCCCTCATTCTTTAGCTCAATTTTGCTCCAAAGTTTGTTTTGAAACTCTTATTTGAGGTTTTAGTTTTCCTTTTTGCTTAGGATTCTTAGTTTTCTCATTGAGTGCTTTGGTTAGTATTGTGTTGCAGCTGGTAAGCCACATATCCAACTTGTGCAAGTGCAGACATTATTTGGGCCACCATTTTCACTCCAACTTTCATGTTTTCAGTGTTGTGTCCCTTTAGTTTGCTTAGGATTGGTAGTATAGTTTGTTGCAGGTTTGTTTTAGCTTTGTGTCGCTGTTGGTAAGCCACAGATCCAACTTGTGCAAACAGTATTATTGTTTTGGAGTAGAATAGTCTAGGCAGCCATTAAAGTTGCAGGTTTTGCTCTTCATACAGACTAGTTTCAGGTTCTGGACGCTTTTGTTGCATGATTCGCAGTAGACCCCGCTAGGAATTGCATAGGCCAAGCTCTGTACTCTTGCGCTATCCCTCTCCTATCCGCATTCTATTATGTCTGCATTCTGAAGGCTGTCCATTGATCCAAATATCTATTCCTGTTGATGCAAGCATTCCACGCTTTTCTGGATTCACGTGAGCACAAAGAACGAAGAGATCATACTGAGGGGACAAGAACACACACACCGTCGGATTCGCCACTGTTCTGCGAAATCCAGGTTCCATCTTTCAAAGTTTTAGTTAGAACTTATCAAATAAAGTAGTTAATCATTTTATTTCAGTTATTTCTATTCTCGATATTGCCAGGGAGGTTGTGGGGATTGATAGTTTCTGAGAAACTATGATTCATTCCTCACTTCTGAGGTAGGATCGAGAATCTTGCAGATAGATTAGTTATTTCGTTGTTTAGAATAGATATACAAAATTGCACAGACAAATAGCTACAATCGGCTATTTTGTTTGTTTTACGTTGTTAGTTTAGTTGTCAATTCTAAATATTTTAAATAGCTACTTTCTTATAAATTGCCAGAAAATACAAAAAGAAATTATATATGCTAGAAGTGCACTTAGATTTTACTTTATTATAGTTTGTTTCATTACTGCTTTTGCATGACAATTACGGGACCTAGGGAGCCCAGGGAATACATTTTCGAGCCAATTGTGCCCCAGCCCAATACCGTAGTGTAGCGATAAGCGATATTGACCAAAACCTTAGGATCTGAAGTCTTCCAAACAACAACGAGACTTCCAGCGAGATCGGGACACGGTTGAGAGGGTTAAACATCGAAGGCGACCAAGCACATCTCTTTTTGGTCAAATCAGCCAAACTACAGTTACCTAGAAAATACCCACATGGTTTGTAGAAGGGCTCGAAAGAGAACAAACATTTGGGTGTGATCCTTTAGTTCCATGACCCAGAGCCAGCTGGAGACACCCTAGTAGATATAGATACCGACAAGAATCCAAGTTGCGATAACACCTTACTGAGGTATTACGAGAAGATCGCACAATTGTTGGTTCTAAACATAGAAGCTGAAAAAAACTTACGACTCTTTGGATCTAGGAATCGAACTTGATCTCATTATGACCATAACGGGACCGCAACAACCAGAGTCTATGGTTGTGATCCACAGATCCACTGACCTAACGAGTCCATAAGAGAATTAGACATAGACAACGCCTACGTAAATTAGTATTTCGATCTACTCGATTCCACCTCTCATCATTCAACGATTATCCCTACTAGACACATAACCAACTAACAAACTAGAGAATTTTGGACTAGGCGGAGAATCGTCCATAGAGTTGACTATATCCACCATATGACCCTATCGGGAGAAATACACGAAACCATCCGGGTCATTAGTCATGTTTGACCTCACGAAATTCCGTTATGGTGCGTGTATGAAGACATTAGAAGATACCTAACTAGTTTTTCACTGCAATCCCAAGATCCACCATTCCATCCCCACCCCGGTTATGTCATTGTATCCGAACCTCGAGAGGTTGTGAAAGTGCAGCGGAAGAAGTTACACTTGTGGATTCTCACGCTGCTCATTTAATCCGTGAATTCCCTTCTTGATGACTCCTTTATTCTTCCCATGTAGAGGTAGTTAAAATTGGTAATAAACATTTTTTTGACATTACCTTATGCTGTAGTGGTTACATTTTCTCACATGTAAAGGAAATACATGTTCCACAACTAAAATTCACTTTGTCTTCCGCCACCATAGCCTCGACCTCTAAATCCACCATTTATGGTATCTCCATTACCACCTTAACATTAGCCACATCCTCCTTATTACAACAGTGCCCCTCATTTGATCATAAAGTGTGACTTGATTTCACTGATTCCACCGATGCTTGGTAGCTCACCTTTACCCTTAGAGGTTATTCACAATTGGCCATACTATCTTGTCACACACCAATATCTTAGCATTCTATGGATCCAATCTTTATGCGCATGAATCCAAATCAACTCGGCAGTCTTCTCTATATCATACAATGAGTCATGTGGATAAAATTTGATACCACAATAGAAAGATACATTCTTCCTTATCATGCATTGTAATAATGGGCACCGAATGATGTCATGGTTCAAGGTGACATATCTCATAAGTCTAGCAAGTTAATGAAAATGCTCTTCTATCGGGTTTAAATATCTTTGGTGTGCCTTCCACTTCAAAGTCTATGCCACACCAAATCCATTGCGCATCTCATGTGCCGAATTTACCATAGTTTCTCCAACTTGATTTTTCCATAGTCATGGCATGAATTTGGCAATTGCTTCCAAGAATGGTAATGACTCTAGTGTCTATAATCCCACACTCCTTTGCGTGTATCTTCTTCAAGTGCTTCATGGTCAGATCAATGTATGTCTTATGACAATGCCATTCTAAAAGGTGTGATTGGACCACCAACAAACCATTGTGTTGTGGGTTGGTTTGATCATGAATATCATAATAAAACTTAGATAAAAGTGTGTTGAAATGGAATCATACTCTCATAATGACACTCTAATAGTGCCTTGCATTTAACATATCCTTGAGTGCACTTATACTCTTCTACTCAAATTCAAGGTAGATATATGAACTCTTTAAGGAATGCATTTTGAATGATTTCATAATCTACACAAGTTTGATCAGATCAAACTTTTGTTTCCATGGACTAGTGTGCACGTCCTGTATTGAAATGTAGTTGACAAATTGACTTACTTTTCCTTAGAAACCATGATTCATTTTATATACCACAATATCTCACACATGTGCACATGTTTAATATTCTATGCCACTTATACTCTTGTAGATGAAGAGACATCATACATGTAAATATTCTAAAGGGAAGGTTGTAGATGCCTTCAGATCCTAAACCTCTATTAATGCCTACTGCTATCATCAACCACCAGATCCAAGAACTAGAGCCACCTTACACCCCCCTGATCCTCCACCTATAGCCATAAGTGGACCAAATTATAGATGTACTTCCTATGTCCTTAATAGATAGTAGACTTTATATTTAAAATCTCTATAGGGCTTTTAATGGTGTTATTATTCCATGAAGTGAGTCAGCCCTCAAATTTTACACTCAAATTATGTGCGTTATGATGCACTAAAAAGGTACCTCAAATAGCAATGAAGATGTTTCCTATTGCCATATATGATGTACTTGTTATGTGAACATACTCTTCTTCCCTACTTTAAATTTATTGTTGTTATTAATGTATAGTCTATTTGAAAACCAAGCACAAGGGCTAGGTTTCTGAGTGAGCTTTAAGAATGCATGCATAGTTTTCTTGCTCGCAGGTCATTTCTCTGCCTAACTTAGAACATCTCTATGTGAGGCCGAGGAGGTTTCCCTTTCATGTTTCCCAAATGGGGAGTTCACGATTCTCTAGCTCCATTTCCTTCTATGCATGACTCTAAATCCTTCACAATCCATCTCTCTCTCAACATCCATCATTGTCTATGCCCGATGTCACGCTAGTTCTCTATCTCCCTCTAACATTTTGCACCTCATTGTACTTAAGCCACATTTCTTCTCTCTCCTTTGCTTTCTACCACTAGGTCTCACCATCTTTCACCAAACCTGCTCTATTAATCTGCGTGGTATACTGGTGGGGTTTAGCTAGCCATCAAATTTTCCTCTAAATTAGTTGAGGGTTACCATCAAGATCTTGATCTTACTGGAATGCCTTGTAAGTAAGTTCCCCTAGGATACCAAAAAATTGGAACTTACCTTACCTTCCTGAAAGAATAAGTGGAAATTTAAAGTATTCCAAGATATATTGTTTCAAAACACCACTATAACCAAGTATCCACAATGCGTGTCCAAATTAGATCAACATCATACAAGGCCTTAAATTATTCTACGTGTGAGTCACAAGTGTGTGATACCTCCATTCCATTTAGATTACATAAGCAACCAGCCACTATACAATTCTATAGAAAATATGCAAAGAAGCTCTCATACATGATAGTCATACAATTATTTTCCACCCATGTGTGTGTCAAAATCAGATCCAATGTTGAACCTCCATACGATACTCTTATTTATTATATCTTTTATCCACTCCTCAACACTTGCTAGGGTCAACCGGTACATCTTCATCGTGAACCATCCTAAAAACAATTGAAAAAGAGGTCCCTGGAACGGAACCAATGATGCAGCCTAGAATTTACCATGAAACAACCTAGGCACAGCTACACATCACCCACCTAAGAGTCTAAAGCAACTCACCCAGCAGTATGCAACCTGAGGTACCAATGCCCTCCTTAGAGTTTTTGCTACAGATGTGAACATGATGAAGATGTAATGTATTCATATCCATAAATAGCATAAATATTCCATAGAGCATATTCCAGATCTAGATCTTAAAGAATCATGAATTAAGTGATAAACATAATGAAATCAACCATGTAAGAACTAGTTATAGTCATGTTTAACACCATTATTCACCCAATACACTCCATTATATTAAACACGGTGAAATACAGTAAGCTATCTTACAATAAGTAGTATTTAAGTTTATGCGCGCATTAGCCTTCTGACATCAAGCATAACTCCAATAATAGCTCATACACAGTGTCTATCTCTAATCTAACTACAGATTAATACATATTTATAAGGGTGGGGACTTTCCCTTCACCACTTACGCACTTCCCAAAATAGGTCACATGTTGAAAATAGTCATGTGCCTTTACAATAACATGCACACATGCAAGTGCACTAATAATAGATCTCTTACTGGCTTAACTCGAGTCAAGTAGTAATCCTGGATTATTAACTCTTGAACTCATGCATGGCACTTAGTAGATGCTCTTCCCAAAATAGAATTTTTATGTGTCACACAAGTCTCCATCCCATTGTGTGCTCCATACATTATCTCCAAAAATAGTCCGTAACCATGAAAATGGCTAAGTCCCAAATCAATCATATCTTTCGCTGCGTCTTGGGTTACTATATCCTTTCGTGCTTTAAAATAATGTATTACTATCAAATCTTTCAAATTTTCCTAGTGTCATATTCTATTTATCAACACTCCATTTCGTGTGCCATTTCCTTAGTCAATTGCCAAGAGCTTCTTTTGTGCTATCAAGTTTAACATTACTACTTAATGGTTTCATGTAATTAAGAGTAGATAGATAAACAAGAGGATTAGGTTGGAGGCTGACCTCTTGAGACATCTCTGCTTTATGTCTCGAGAAATAATCATAAATTATAACTTTGTTTTATTTGATTTGGGTATAATTTTTTAACATTCTTCGCTTGGACATTTTGTTTTACAAAAATTCTTATAAGCTGGAAAAATGATTTAAATTTGATCCTAAAATTTTGCAAGAAGTAAATCATGACACCTTCCTCATCATCTCCCATAATTTCTATGAAATAATAGTTCTGCGCTTTTCTATCCCATCTCATTTGTTTGGTATTATAAAAGTCATTCTAGAATAATTATGAAGGTTTTTATTTCACATATTTTTACAAAATGAAAGCTCTTGAGAACTATTTGAACCTATGCTACTTATTTTCATTCTTTGGTGGTGGCCAGAAAATACACCTAGGGATTTTGTTGTGTCATTTATGAGGCCAAATACTCCATAAGTCTTTCTACCTTTCTAAAGTGTAGTCCTAATTAATAAGACATTTATGCTATATACTTTTTCACTTACTGGTGATTTCATTACGAAATATGCCTTGAACCTTTGTGTTTTTGTTCACACATGTATGAAACCTCCTAATCTTAGCTCCTATACAAATTAATAATTCTATTTCAATTTAAAGTTTTGGTTTCTCTTATGTATTGTTTTTGTGGAACTTAACCATGAGGTATAATAGTATATTACTTATTGAAATGTACGTTGATGTATTCCAACACAAAATATTTTAGGAGTTCTTTGATATTGAAAAGATATAGCTTAATTTTATGTCAATTAAACTATGTTTAATTTTGAAGAGGAATCAACAAGTAAAGTAGTCAAATGAACTAGTAATTTTTTATTCTACTATTATTTAGGGTAATCAATTTGTTTATAGTATCTTCCAAATTTTGAGATAAGTGCCTTTTTACCCAATTAAATCGACATAACGATTTTTTATACATTGTTGAAATATGAACAAAATGCTTTGATATGTTTAATTATGTAAACTACTTGAATTAAAAAAACTACTATAAGAATTGAACATGTGCTCAGGTCTTAAATACACTTAAAGTTCTCATTGGATAATTAAGTTGGAAAGCGTTATCGAAAATTATTTAAGGAAATATATGAATATTAAAGTCATACTACACCCATAGTGTATATGTTATTAAGTCCACATAACATAATCTAATTAACTAATTAAATAACAGTACTATATAACTTCCTCCATCCTAACATAATTATATGAATTACTTGAAAATTTAAATACCAATGAAACATGAAGATCCTTTTTCTGGAGGTGCCTCGCCTCCAACTTTTTAAATCAATAGTTAACACTATATGTTTTCTGAGAATTAAATTTGATATTCTTTCATTGAATTATTCAAGTTTTACAAAATTAGTTCTAGAGGATTCTTTTTATATCTATCTTCAGCTTTTCTATATATATTTTTCCATCCAAAGATGCCTTTTCAATCATAAGTGTTCATACCTATCCTTCCACCTACATTCGTATTCTAGTTAAACCGGACAAGGCTAGGTGTCCATAGTCGAGCATGAATTCTTAGAAAACTAGATGGATATATTAAATTGTTGATCTTACATACATATATATATATATATGGAGGTGAAGAACCGGAAAATTGTTGGTCTATTTTTATCGAAGGCCCATTCTTTCGCTACTATAACTACATTTTTATAGAGTAAGAAGATTCCATTGGTTTTAGAACTCGATAAGTTTTGGAACCAAAGGGGTAAACCTTCCGTGAACTAAACTACTAAATTCTCCGGAGCTAAGTAATGGAGTTCTCGTAGCTTAAGCCACATTTTTAACCAACTTCCTAAAAAGATGTTAAGCATCTCGACAATTCTACGTTTGATCTTGACTAAATATGACCTCGCTTATTCCAAAAACTGAATTTCTACACAATTTTTTAGGAATTATATAATTTTAGACATTTTGCAACTAAATCAAACAAAAGATGGACAATTACATTCCCTAAACTTATATTTTTAGATCGAACATAAAATTTATGAAATGCAAACAAAACTTTGATTAAAAGGGTAGCTCCTTAACTGAGAGTATTCATCAGCAAATTTGTCGACGCTCTATTTTTAGCCTCGTTCATCTTCCCCACACTTATTTGTTTCAGTAAGTCCTTTACAAAGTATATTCTCCAAAAAATGGGATCATTAATTCTACATTCCAATTGAATCGCCACATCAAATGGTCAAATTTGAATGTCCCATCAAGCTTCGATCAAATTCTGTGGTATCCTCGATCCTTCATCTATTTTTTTTCCTCGGATCAATTCTCAAAATGAGTGGGATCCCGAGGTTCTCTATTCTACCATGGAGACATGGGGTGTAAGAAGGTGTTATTTCCAAAGGCCTCGTTTCTTACACTGTATCCACATTCTTCCAACATAGTGTTTTTCAAAATAATTTGAGGAATGAGTGTACATAAAGTTCCGGCCTTTCCAAACTCTCATAATTAGATCAAGGTGGAGAGATAACTTCTCTTCTTCTTAATGCTACAATAAGGAATTCTTATCTCTTTAGGCATCTATCATAAATTTACTCAAAGTTTGTCTTCATATACGAGGTGTGAATGCATCAATACTCCTGTGTCAGGCTCTTAATGTAGATGGTTTTCCATATCAAGATCCTCATACATAGGCTGGATGAACTAGCTTTTATCAAGTGTTCATGTGGATTTCTTTCTTTTCTAGGCTATCTGATTCTAGCAGCATAGTAAAAATGCCCTCAAGTTAGATTTCCCACGCACATATATATTAATCATAAATCCCGTGTTATTTTCAAACATAAAGTTGCATCAAAAAGAAGATTCTTCTACTCCGAGATTGACGCTTAAGAAATATACCACTTCATGAATTTTTATTCATCCTTCAATTCATGTGGAAGGCCAAATGAAATCCTCAATAATCATGAAAATGGTATAAATTTGGATCTTCTAGAAGACACCGTGATGCAAGAGATGTTCTTCACTTACATGTTAGTAATTTTTCACCTCGTAATACATACCATCCGTATTTTTTCCTAACACTTAAATTTTTCTCTTCCTCAGCTTTTTTATAGAATTTTTCTCCCCATTCTTCCCTAAGAGAAAGGCTTTTTCTCTTTTTCCGCTTGGACTTTTTGAGTTCCAGATTCGATACTTTTAATTGATTCAGCTCAGCACGGACGCCTCTTTACCCATAACTACTTTGAGTCGCATAGTGTCATTGAAAATATGTTTCTCAATATACTTTGTATCCACTCAATCTACCATGTTCCTCCTAACTTAGTCAGTAGCCAATTCCTACTAATTCTATGTACTTACGCTCAATTAAACAAGCTCAATAAAAGATATTAATATTAATAAATAGCCAAATGTTCAATCTTATCTATAAGCCAATCTTTAACAAGGGTTCTATACATACATTATACCTCATGGTAAATATTGTGTTTCGACATAGATAACATTTTCACTACTTTCTTATCCTAAGTATAAGTATTCTATCGCCTCCTTCGAGTTTAGAAATCGCATACAAGCTTAATGTGGACTTTCTAATTATTCTGTACTAAGAGTTCATCATGTGAAAAGAAACTCTTACATCATTTTCATGGGAATGCCGATTGTTACATAAATATCAATGTAAGGTATAATATTGTCGGATGATCATTTGTATTTTTTTGGGTTCCCTAGTTATAAAATATTGCACAATATTTAAATATAATTAGCCTCGCTTTCAACTCATAGCTTTGAATTTGTGGAGGAGATATCAATCATGCTGCTGCTAAGATAGATCAAGTAAGGTGATTCTCTAAATTTACAAAAATATTAAAAATAAATGGAATTGAGTTTCTTTTTGTTTTCATTAATTATTATAAATTAAAATTCTAAAGGGAAACTTCAAAAACAATTACAACAAAAAAATTAAATGGATGATTATAATGATTTCCATTAAATTTAAATTATAATTGTACACATTTACCCATAAGTCCATACTTTACGATTTAAAATAGTAACTATTATTTAATTGTACTAATTGTTCTTTGTGAGATTATCTAAAGGGGAATCGAATTTTATGTAAACAACAAATTTTACAAATTTTCGATCATCCTCTCAAATATCCTCCTTTTATAATTTTAACCTCACTTATTTCCTTCTTCTTCTCTTCGTAGGGATTAATTTATAAGTTACTTTAGGAGAGAAAGGTCAGTATTCTCGATAATAATATCAAGAGTTTTCGACCAGGAGGAATTTTCCCATGATTCCTCCCCCCCATTTTCTCTTAGAGAGAAAGTGATCTTGACAAACCCGAAGTGAATTAATCCATGGTGCCTAATTACACCTACTCCCAAGAATATATCTCGCCATTGTATGGATGGAATCAAAGAGGAAACCATGGTTGCCAACTATATACTTATGCCCTTTTCGTTGCTCCCATACTAAGTGATATTTTTAGTATTTTAAGCACTCCCTTCCAACGGTCCCATATTGACCATCGCATGTCAAGTATTTTACCACCCAAAATTCTACTCTGTCGAAGGGTTTGGGTAGGCTAGCTCTTTTGACCCCTTTTATGATTTTCTTAGTGGTATAAATGTATTGGGGCTCAAAGTTCACCTTCTTGTCTTAAGGTTTATATCATTTTTTTCGAATTCCCCTTACAGGGTTTGGTACATTTACAATTGGTACACTAGATACATTTCTCATTATATTAACAGTAAAGGGAATTATAATGACCTTAACCTTAGTCCTAAGTTGTTCTAAATTCACAACAAATTCTCTTACCAATTCATCATTGTATTTTGAGAATTTCTTCAAAAACTCCAGCCAACCTATTTGTTCAAAAATGGTCGTTACTTCTCCATCTACAAGGAGTTGTGTATCGTCTTCTGGTTCGATTTATTTTTGATACCCATGGCCAAGAGGACAATTCCAATTCTTTTCTTCTTTCAAACCCTTTTCTCTACCAGAGATAGCTACAAAACCTCTGACTGGACTGTTTGTAACTATTGGACTTAATTTGTGGAACTCCAAATATGACTTTACTATTACCTCCTAAAATTTCTCTGCAACTATTCTCAATTTTCTTTTATTCCGCCTAAATGAAAAATTCATTATTAATAGGCCAACACTTTAATTTATTTAGTCAACATCACCTCATGATTATTTCCTTTTAATCATGATGTGCAATAAATAACTTATTATAATGCCGACTTAAATCGAGTCTAATCACACATGCAAAATTTTAGTTTAACCCTTAATAAGATCAAGACATAATTCTTGTCGCTTTTTGATGTAATACAACCACTCTTGTTGACTCACCATTCCTAAAAAAAAGTGAAAAAATGGTTAGAAAAGATAGATGGAATTCCCGAAGAAGTTTTTAATTTGAATTAGCCAATTATTGGAGTGGGCAGCCATTTCGGGTTTTCAATTGGACTTTTGAAACAATTAAGCAATACGT